>CM076584.1:922002846-923202846 GCA_034641835.2 Pinus albicaulis | reverse complement strand
GGATGAATAATTAGTTGCTCTTTATTTTAGTTATGGAATTACATCATGTTGTATGTGGTACAAGTGGCATTGGTTTCTACCATAATCATGCTCATGGAAGTTCTACTTATAATAATCAAGACATCTCCTATCTAGTTGATGATAAACAGGAGTCTATGATTCATAGAGTTTCTTCCATTCCCATTTCTAACTCCCTAAATCAAAGGCTCCATGAAGTTCCATCAGGTAATAGTCCAATAGGAAATTCAATGCCTCCTATTAGGATGAAATTTATAAACCCAAATTTCCATGAGGTTCCATCAAGTCCTAGCCCCATAGGAAATAAAATTCCTCCTATTTCTATGGAATCTTTAAACCCAAGTGAAAGTATTCATGATGTTCCATCTCGGAATATTCCCATGGGAAATACAATGTATCCTATTATCATGAAATATCTAAACCCAAATCTCCATGAGGTGCCATCAAGACCTAGCCCATAGGAAATACAATGCCTCCTATTTCCATGTAATATCTAAACCAAAGTCTCTATTAGGTTCCATCACTTACATGTCTCATCTCCATAGGTAACACAATTCATTATATTATCATGAATTCTCTAAACCTAGTTATCCATAAGAGTTGTTAGGTCCAAGTCCCTTAAACAATGTAATGGATCCTACCACTATTAAATCTAATCTATAAGCACAAGCCCTCAAGAAGTGTTCCCCCATATCAGTTTTATTAATCATGAGGTTCATCATATTTTCATTGTTGTCCAAAAGTTCTTAATAAAATCCCTTCTTGATTAAATCTTTTTAATCATTCATAGAAAATATTGTGGGAAATTATTTTTATGTTCTAAGCATATTTTTATTTTATAACGCTCTAATGGCTTACGGGTAAGGTTAGATATATTTATTTGACTATTTTTTATTTCAATGAGAACACATTAATATTTCTCTTAATCGTTTACTACTTTTAGTTTATCTCAATTAACAATTTTTAGAATTATTATTGACTAGTTGAATGAAATGTAATTTGTTTTTTTGGTTATTTTGCTACATATTTATGTTCTATTAATTTAATTATTTTTAACAAAATGATTATTAGAAATATTGTTTCTTCTTTGGATACCTCATGAGATTGCTCTAACCATTCCCTCTTCTTAGATGGTTCTCTTACATGTTGTTAAATGGCTTTATGAATTTCTTATTCTTTTAAAATGTAATCCCTTCAAATTGGTTAAGGTAGTTTCATTAGATGGGACTAATTGTACCAGCATATATCCATGTTATGGTTCTCTTACATGGTGCTAAATGGCTTTATGAATTTCTTATTCTTTTAAATTGTAATACCTTCAAACTTGTCAAGGTAGTTTTATTGGTTGGGACTAATTGTACCAGCATAGATCCAGGTTAAGTATGGGTCTAACAGGAGCAGAGAGGGATCAAATTTCTTCACGTGAAAACTTCTTTAGAGAGAAAAATACAATGTGTTATTTTTCATTGTTTAAATTGTATTTTTTTAATGCTAAATAGAGTATATATAGGACTAACCCTAAAAACTTAATTTTTTCATGATATGTACATAGTTTTTTTTAAATTATATATAATGTATTCTTAATTGACATATACATAATAGGTACATCTACACAAATTAAAATGGATTTTTTATTATTGATATATTTTTTAGTATATGTCAATATTAATTCGTAATAAAATATTTTATTTTAACAATTTTTTCTATATAAAGATATATATGAAGTTGATATGAACATAATGCATCAAAAAATTAATGGTGCTCCAACCTTGAATTTGATCCCGATGGACTTCCCACCATCTTGTGGGATTTTCTTGCAAATAAACACTCATTAAAGGAATTTTTTGACTTTATTCTATGCAAGAGTAAATTTATTTAATAAAATTTACAATAGAATTAGTACCATTGAAAATAGGATACTCACGTACCTCAGTGCTGATCCAACGAACACATTGAATAGTGGCGTAATGTCAGGAGTGAATTTCATGATATCCCTGCTGCCAATATTCCATATTCCATTTCTGTCTGAAAGCCAACTTAAGGACTTTGAATACTCCGTCGACTGACAGATCCAACTATTATGGGGTTAATATAATCTTCTCACCTCCCAACAGTTAATCGATATAATTTTTCCAGTAAATTAGGGGACTCAAAATCATCCACTATTTTAGTGAATCTCAGGCCATGACTGCATAATTCTCGAATCCCAGTCAGTGCCCAATAACGTTGGAAATATATCTTTATCCCCAATAATATCAATAACTTAAAAATATACATAAGTTGTGACACCTGCAATATCAACTTCATCATTTCTATTCTACCAATAGGAAGAATGCAATATTGATTCACCATCCCCAACTGAATAGGGGAAAAACCAACTTGGGTTTTCTGAAAGCTTCTGAGGTTTGTCTTGGAAGAATATTGATATCCAACCCCAAATCCAACATGGAATCCTTAATTTGAAACCCTTCAAACTAAGCTTCTACCTAGAATTCCCTTCTGGTTCTCTTCTTGTTCTGTCATACCCGCCTCGGATGTCACTCAGACAAATTTGCAGAAATTATTTCTTCAGAAAACACATCATCCTTAACAATAATATTTAACCTTTTCTGAAACTGAATTGTGAGTTGTTCATCATTCATAATTTATAGAAATAGATTAAAATAACTCATTATTGGTTGAAAAGGTTCTGCAAAATTCTTCTCCTCGTGAACCTTTACTTTCTCTTGTTGTTCGCTGCGAGATCCTTTTGAAGAAATCTAATGGTGGGAAAGTTCAGTTTCATCCCTATAATACTCCTTGTGCTGATTTGGGTCATAAGAATTCTTTGGAGATGTAGGTCTTATAATGGCTGATTGATTAGGAGTTCCAATATTAGCTCCAGTCTTCTTCCCTCCCATTGCAAAAAAATTGATATTGTGCTATAATATAGGACTAGGATCCTGATGTGTTGCATTAAGAATTTTGTGCTTTTAAGTTTTGATAATATAGCTTCCTTGGTTTCAAATTTAATTTGGTGGCTAAAATGAATAAAACAACATATTAGTAGTAACATATTTATCTAATAGGTTTAAACTTAATCCTTTGACCCATTTATTTGATATAAACTAATTATATTCCCTTCTACAGTTCAGAATCTCAATTGATTTTTACTTCCTTCTAGAGTTATGGAGGAAGGTACCAACCAATAAAGGTTATGGTTGACCCCTTCAAGTATTAGTGTATAAGGTTTAGGCATGCTCATTCCTATGCATGCAGCTAGTTCGCATGAATCTAAACTGTGTCATTTGTCACTATAATTTTTGAAAGTTTTTAACAACTAATATCTAGAGTCTATATATTCCACTCGCTTTGGAGAGAAATGTATAAAAATACTCTATGTTTTCTTCTCAGTATGATTTAAATTCCTAAAAATGTATATAATACTATCATGTATAGATGTATATTACAACCAAGTTCATGAGTGTTCTCATTTTATTCCTATATATTTGGTCTTGAAATTTCATGATTGTTATGAAGTGACTTCAGTTAAACTATATATCATTAATTCTTTTTCACCATACAATTATTATTAATTTTCTTTCTAAACGGTCTCACTACTGTTATCCATTTCTCACTTATGATACATTTTGAATGTTGTATTCATAATTCTTCAGAGTAATTCTTTTTCTAGAAAGGATGGTTACATGTATCCTATGGTTTCCTGAGAGGGTTTTTACCTCAAAAACTAACATTACTTAGAATAACCAAGTAAGACCAAATTATTATCTTAGCGTTGGAATATAAACATAATGAATTTACCATAGTCTCTCTATCCAATTATATAATACTTGTTGAGCGTAGAGGGTCATTCTACAATCTAGTATGAGGATCAAGTGCTAAATCCCATAAAAAATGATGCATGAGGGTATATTTATAGAAATTAGGTGACCTGCTACCTACCATGACCTTTCATCTACCCTCATGCCTCTTGAAATTCCTTATAAGTCTCTAATGTCTAATGACTTTTGGTAATTTTTTCATTTTCATAATATGACAAAATCATATTTAAAACATAAGAAATATTATGAGGTTATGTTTCAGGGATGGTATGCCTCACATAGATGTGGGTAAGGAGTTATGTGACTATGAATAAATTCAATAGCCATGAAGCATATAGAGGATACATGGCCCAAAAAATTCAAGGATGAAGTACGAAGTCTACGAATCAACATAGCCATGGATGGCATCAACCCATATTCCCTCAGAGTTGGGATATTGGAGAACATAGTCTTGGAGGGAGGCATTTAGCATCTTATATTGTAGTTTTGAATTTGAAACTAGTTAAATTTTTATCTAGTAGTCTAACTAACTTTCTTTTTTCTTTCGAAAATTATGGAAAATCAGGCAAGGTTTTAATAAAATTAGGTAGGAATTTTTGTAAATCTAAGTTAAAGTTGTTAAAATTCAATATTTTGGGTGCCCAAAGGTTTTTTATGGTGCTCAATCCATTTACACCATAAAAAACATGATTCAAACACTGATATGCTAGATTTTTTGAATTTTTTTCATGGATTTCGACCACTTTTCACAGTCAAAGAATTACTGCTAGTAGATTTTTTGAATTATTTTTTCCTGGATTCCAACCACTTTTCATGGTTGGGTAAATTCCTCCCCTCAATAGACTTGTGCATTTTTTATTTCCAACTCAAGCCTCAAGGGTTCTATCCATTTGATATTGCAAATTCTAAGTGTAGCTAATTAAAATTTGCAATTGTTACTATTCCTTTGAACGGAAACTTCCTCTTTTCATATATTTTCTTTCCTGGTCAGCATTTCCATTGCAAATATGTTTGAATGAAAAATAAAATTTCCTTTCACCTTATTTTATTCCATACTTCATATATGTTTCATCAATTTAATCTTGGTCTTTTTAGGATATAATTCAAGATGTGCACTACAATAGATGTATTCTTATATAGTAATAAAATAACTTAGATCACAACAAAATATTAGAATTTATTTCCCTTCAAAATATATGTAAAATATTAAATCTGGGTCAAATAATAAGTTGATATATCTAGACGAATCAATTCAATGCTATACACATCACACAATCCTAAACTAGAAAAATATTAAGAGACTAAAAAATTAGATTTCATAGTTTTTTTTTTCAAACTCTATGTAATCAATATAAAACTTATTAATAAGGAAATGATATTTCACAGAAAGGAACTGATCCACTCTCCTAACTAGAATATTGGAAGAACATTTAAATATATTTAGAATTTACTTGATACAAATAAGTTTTCCACTTCCCAACTTTATGTTCTACTGAAATTTTATAGGCACTTACCCTTTCCTTTAAATGACATTTTATAAGATAAGTTTGTTTCCATTTAATTGTTAACGTGATATTTTATTTTCTTCCTCTACTTTTACCTTTCATTAACTCTCAACATCTCAATTATTTTGACAACCATATGTTCATTTAATAATAATATTTTTTTGTTTGCATCACAGAGGTAGCTACTGCAAGAGAATGGATATGAAAAATACATGGATGAAGAATTAGTTGCTCTTTATTTTAGTTATGTAATTACATCATGTTGTATGTGGTACAAGTGGCATTGGTTTCTACCATAATCATGCTCATGGAAGTTCTACTTATTATAATCAAGACATATCCTATCTAGATGATGATAAATAAGAGTCTATGATTCATAGAGTTTCTTCCATTCCCATTTCTAACTCCCTAAATCAAAGGCTCCATGAAGTTCCATTAGGTAATAGCCCAATAGGAAATGCAATGCCTCCTATTAGGATGAAATTTATAAACCCAAATTTCCATGAGGTTCCATCAAGTCCTAGCCCCATAGGAAATAAAATTCCTCATATTTCTATGGAATATTTAAACCCAAGTGAAAGTATTCATGATGTTCCATCTCGGAATATTCCCATGGGAAATATAATGTCTCCTATTATCACGAAATATCTAAACCCAAATCTCCATGAGGTGCCATCAGGACCTAGCCCATAGGAAATACAATGCCTCCCATTTCCATGTAATATCTAAACCAAATTCTCTATTAGGTTCCATCACTTACATGTCTCATCTCCATAGGTAACACAATTCATTATATTATCATGAATTTTCTAAACCTAGGTATCCATAAGAGCCGTTAGGTCCAAGTCCCATAAACAATGTAATGGATCCTACCACTATTAAATCTAATCTATAAGCACAAGCCCTCAAGAAGTGTTCCCCCATATCAGTTTTATTAATCATGAGGTTCATCATATTTTCATTGCTGTCCAAAATTTCTTAATAAAATCCCTTCTTGATTAAATCTTTTTAATCATTCATAGAAAATATTGTGGGAAGTTATTTTTATGTTCTAAGCATATTTTTATTTTATAACGCTCTAATGGATTTCGGGTGAGGTTAGATATATTTATTTGACTATTTTTTATTTGAATAAGAACACATTAATATTTCTCTTAATCATTTACTACTTTTATTTTATCTTAAATTAACAATTTTTAGAATTATTATTGACTAGTTGAATGAAATGTAATTTGTTTTTTTGGTTATTTTGCTACATATTTATGTTCTATTAATTTAATTATTTTTAACAAAATGATTATTAGAAATATTGTTTCTTCTTTGGATACCTTATGAGATTTCTCTAACAATTCCCTCTTCTTAGATGGTTCTCTTACATGTTGTTAAATGGCTTTATGAATTTCTTATTCTTTTAAAATGTAATCCCTCCAAATTGGTTAAGGTAGTTTCATTAGTTGGGACTAATTGTACAAGCATATATCCATGTTACGGTTCTCTTACATGGTGCTAAATGGCTTTATGAATTTCTTATTCTTTTTTTTCTTTTTTTTTTTAGATCTAGGACAATCGGTAACTGGTGAGAGTTGCCTGAGCAAGGCCCGGGTTCAAATCCAACTGGCTGCCACTATAAACCTAGGCTAGGTGCAACAGCCTGCAAGCCGCACACAATAGCAATTAACTTATGCCTCAACAAGAGCCGAGACGTCCACTATGGGGTCGCCTACTCTTCTAGCCAAGACACAACAGGCGTATGTCTCCACGGGGGTTTGATCCTGGGTGGATCTGCTGAAAGTCAAGTGCTTTCACCATTGAATTTCTTATTCTTTTAAATTGTAATCCCTTCAAACTTGTCAGTTATAGTTTTGGCTACTTGGACTAATCGAACTAACATAGATCCAGGTTATACCTTTAACATGAGCGTATAGGGTAAAATTTCTTCCCCGTGTGCAACATCTTTAGAGAGAAATACAATGTGTTATTTTGTAATATGAAATTATTTTTTTAATGTTGAAGAGAGTATATATAGGATTGAACTCAAAAACTTAATTTTTTCATGATATGTACATAGTTTTTTTAAAATATATATAATGTATTCTTAATTGACATATACATAATAGGTACATCTACACAAATTAAAATGGATTTTTTATTATTGATATATTTTTTAGTATATGTCAATATTAATTCGTAATAAAATATTTTATTTTAACAATTTTTTCTATATAAAGATATATATGAAGTTGATATGAACATAATGCATCAAAAACTTAATGGTGCTCCAACCTTTAATTTGATCCCGATGGACTTCCCACCATATTGTGGGATTTTCTTGCAAATAAACACTCATTAAAGGATTTTTTTGACTTTATTCTATGCAAGAGTAAATTTATTTAATAAAATTTACAATAGAATTAGTACCATTGAAAATAGGATACTCACGTACCTCAGTACTGATCCAACGAACACATTGAATAGTGGTGTAATTTCAGGAGTGAATTTCATGATATCCCTGCTGCCAATATTCCATATTCCATTTCTGTCTGAAAGCCAACTTAAGTACTTTGAATACTCCGTCAACTGACAGATCCAACTATTATGGGGTTAATATAATCTTCTCACCTCCCAACAGTTAATCGATATAATTTGTCCAGTAAATTAGGGGACTCAAAATCATCCACTAGTTTAGTAAATCTCAGGCCATGACTGCATAATTTTCGAATCCCAGTAAGTGCCCAATAACGTTGGATATGTATCTTTATCCCCAATAATATCAATAACTTAAAAATATACATAAGTTGTGACACCTGCAATATCAACTTCATCATTTCTATTCTACCAATAGGAAGAATGCAATATTGATTCACCATCCCCAACTGAATAGGGGAAAAACCAACTTGGGTTTTCTGAAAGCTTCTGAGGTTTGTCTTGGAAGAATATTGATATCCAACCCCAAATCCAACATGGAATCCTTAATTTGAAACCCTTAAAACTAAGCTTCTACCTAGAATTCCCTTCTGGTTCTCTTCTTGTTCCGTCATACCCGCCTGGGATGTCACTCAGACAAATTTGCAGAAATTATTTCTTCAGAAAACACATCATCCTTAACAATAATACTTAACCTTTTCTGAAATTGAATTGTGAGTTGTTCATCATTCATAATTTATAGAAATATATTAAAATAACTCATTATTGGTTGAAAAGGTTCTACAAAATTCTTCTCCTCGTGAACCTTTACTTTCTCTTGTTGTTCGCTGCGAGATCCTTTTGAAGAAATCTAATGGTGGGAAAGTTCATCCCTATAGTACTCCTTGTGCTGATTTGGATCATAAGAATTCTTTGGAGTTGTAGGTCTTATAATGGCTGATTGATTAGGAGTTCCAATATTAGATCCAGTCTTCTTCCCTCCCATTGTAAAAAAATTGATATTGTGCTACATTATAGGACTAGGATCCTTATGTGTTGCATTAAGAATTTTGTGCTTTTAAGTTTTGATAATATAGCTTCCTTGGTTTCAAATTTAATTTGGTGGCTAAAATGAATAAACCAACATATTAGTAGTAACATATTTAGCTAATAGGTTTAAAATTCATCCTTTGACCCATTTATTTGATATAGAATAATTATATTCCCTTCTACAGTTCAGAATCTCAATTGATTTTTACTTCCTTGTAGAGGTATCAAGTAAGGTACCAACCAATAAAGGTTATGGTTGACCCCTTCAAGTATTAGTGTATAAGGTTTAGGCATGCTCATTCCTATGCATGCAGCTAGTTCTCATGAATCTAAACTGTGTCATTTGTCACTATAATTTTTGAATTTTTTTATCAATTAATCTCTAGAGTCTATATATTCCATTCGCTTTGAAGAGAAATGTATAAAAATACTTTATATTTTCTTCTCAGTATGATTTAAATTCCTAAAAATTTATATAATACTATCATGTGTATATGTATATTACAACCAAGTTCATGAGTGTTCTCATTTTATTCCTATATATTTGGTCTTGAAATTTCATGATTGTTATGAAGTGGCTTCAGTTAAAATATATATCATTAATTCATTTTCACCATACAATTATTATTATTTTTCTTTCTGGAAGGTCTCACTACTGTTATCCATTTCTCACTTATGATACATTCTGAATGTTGTATTCATAATTCTTCATATTAATTCTTTTTCTAGGAAGGATAGTTACATGTATCCTATGGTTTCCTGAGAGGGTTTTTACCTCACAAACTAACATTACTTAGAATAACCAAGTAAGACCAAAGTATTATATTAGTGTTGGAATATAAACATAATGAATTTACCATAGTCTCTCTATGCAATTATATAATACTTGTTGAGTGTAGATGCTCATTCTACAATATAGTATGATGCTCAAGTGCTAAATCCCATAAAGAATGATGCATGACGGTATATTTATAGAAATGAGGTGACCTTCTACCTACCATGACCTTTCATCTACCCTCATGCCTCTTGAAATTCCTTATAAGTCTCTAATGTCTAATGACTTTTGGTAATTTTTTCATTTTCATAATATGACAAAATCATATTTAAAACATAAGAAAGATTATGAGGTTATGTTTCAGGGATGGTATGCCTCACACAGTTGTAGGTAAGGAGTTATGTGACTATGAATAAATTCAATAGCCATGAATCATATAGAGGATACATGGCCCGAAAAATTCAAGGATGAAGTACGAAGTCTACGAATCTACATAGCCATGAATGGCATCAACCCATATTCCCTCGGAGTTGGGATATTGGAGAACACAGTCTTGGAGGGAGGATTTTAGCATCTTAGATTGTAGTTTTGACTTTGAAACTAGTTAAATTTTTATCTAGTAGTCTAACTAAATTATTTTTTTCTTTCAAAAATTATGGAAAATCAGGCAAGGTTTTAATAAAATTAGGTAGGAATTTTTGTAAATCTAAGTTAAAGTTGTTAAAATTCAAGATTTTGGGTGCCCAAAGGTTTTTTATGGTGCTGAATCCATTTACACCATAAAAAACATGACTCAAACACTGATATGCTAGATTTTTTGAATTTTTTTCTTGGATTTCAACCACTTTTCACAGTCCAAGAATTACTGCTACTAGATTTTTTGAATTATTTTTGCCTGGATTCCAACCACTTTTCATGGTTGGGGCAATTCCTCCCCTCAATAGACTTGTCCATTTTTTATTTCCAACTCAAGGCTCAAGGGTACTGTCCATTTGATATTGCAAATTCTAAGTGTAGCTAATTAAAATTTGCAATTTTTACTATTCCTTTGAACGAAAACTTCCTCTTTTCATATATTTTCTTTCCTGGTCAGCATTTCCATTGCAAATATGTTTGAATGAAAAATAAAATTTCCTTTCACCTTATTTTATTCCATACTCCATATATGTTTCATCCTTTTAATCTTGGTCTTTTTAGGATATAATTCAAGATGTTCACTACAATAGATGTATTCTTATACAGTAATAAAATAACTTAGATCACAAAAAATTATTAGAATTTATTTCCCTTCAAAATATATGAAAAATATTAAATATGGGTCAAATAATAAGTTGATATATCTAGAAGAATCAATTCAATGCTATACACATCACATAATCCTAAACTAGAAAAATATTAAGAGACTAAAAAATTTTATTTCATAGTTTTTTTTTCAAACTCTATGTAATCAATATAAAACTTATTAAGAAGGAAATGATATTTCACAGAAAGGAACTGATCCACTCTCCTACTATAATATTGGAAGAACATTTCAATATGTTTATAATTTACTTGATACTAATACGTTTTCCACTTCCCAACTTTATGTTCTAGTCAAATTTTATAGGCACTTACTCTTTCCTTTAAATGATATTTTATAAGATAAGTTTGTTTCCATTTAATTGTTAACCTGATATTTTATTTTCTTCCTCTAGTTTTAACTTTCATTAACTCTCAACATCTCAATTATTTTGACAACCATATTTTCATTTAATAATAATATTTTTTGTTGGCAATATGATGCAATGTGTTGTCCTTGATGGAAACCTACTTGATGAAGTTGGCCTTGATGGAAACCTACTTGATGAGTCGCCTATGATAAGCAACCTATGTGCTAAAGATGTAAGAATGATGTATCTACAGATCAGTTCAGATGTGACAGAGAAAACAATTCCAGTAAGTGCCAGAAAAATGATAAATATAATATGTCACAATGTCTATGCTACTTTTGTGAAGGCAACCCGCGTATATACTCTACTTTTGTGAAGGGAACCCACGTATACATTTAGGGTTAGCATATATGTAGTTTTTATGAGGCGAAGTTGCGTATACACGCGGATACGCATGCTAAAAGTCGCGTATGCCTTTTGCGCTCTAAAAACTATGATACCTAGGGGCATTACCATGGTATTGGCCCACTGTATTGAGCGCTGGATTATCTATTTGATCCTGTCCAGGAATACCATCGGAAGTTGTGTGGTTTTGACTCATGGTATTGATAAAGGCTAAATCTATATAAGGATAAGAAGATCATTGTGCAAGGGCATGCATGAGTAAGGGTTGTTGATGAATAAATATCTCTAAGGATTATCTGCATGAATGAACTCTGTTCTTAATTTATAGATCTGAATCTTTGATGCACCCATGGATCTGAGGATGGTTCAAGATCTCTAGATCTTATGATGATGATAAATCTCTAGGATGATCTGCAGCAGAAGAAATGGTAAAGATCTGGCGCAAATTCTGCTGAAGATAATGAATAAATCTGGGTAAGTTTATAGATCTCATCTGTTTTGTAAAGTTTTCCATTTACAGATCTATACACTAGTTGGTATCTACAAAAGCGCGTGTATACACGGTCTCTATTAATGAAAGGCACGTATAGAGTTTTCTGAAGAATAAAATACACAGAAGTATACGCGGGTTGGTGTGCAGGAAAGCGCATACGTACGCGGCTTCAGTAAAGAAAGTAGTGTATGATATTTCACTCAATGAATTTTCAGGGCTGATTTTACATCTACATATCTATTCCGAAGTCTGGGTTATCTCTGATATTCTGGTTACAGTGGTCTCACTGTTCTGTTTGAAGTATTGTGCAAAGTATGTTTGTTGATAAGTGAAGGGTTGTGTTGAAGCTGTTTGATCCAGTATGAAAATCGATGAAATGTGGTCTGTAGTGGATCTGAGGGTTGAAGCCTTCATTATGAAAGTAGAAGCTTTCTGCCAATAGAGGCTGGTGCTAATATCAGGGGGTAGTAGCTCCCTTCCAGGAGAGGCTGGTAAACGAGAGCAGGGGGTTATAGCTCCCTTCCAGGAGAGGCTGGTAAACGAGAGAAGGTTGTAGCATTCTGCAGGTGGGTGCCTGCGTGCTAGTATGAATCTGTGCTAGTACATGGTTGTAAGATGTTTTCTTTATAATAAATATTGAAGACTGAGACGACTATAGCGGTGGTTTTCTCCCAACTTGGGTTTCCACCTTAAATCCTGGTGTTCATGTGTGTTGCTTATGTGTGATGGTTTATTCTATTTTTACTGCACATGCTTACTGCTTAACATCTGATGAATAAATGATGCAATGATTTAAGAATCAAATACATAATAAGAGCTCTGAGCATACACGAGTTTCCTTAAGGATATCTGCATATATACGCTAGTTTTGTTCTGTAAAGTAGCGTATGGGTTTTGAGAAAAGAAAAGTAAAAAGTTTATCAGTTAGCTCTAAATACTGATTCACCCTCCCTCTCAGTATTTTTCCCAACAATTGGTTTTAGAGCAGGTCCTTCTGAAAAAGCTTAGCCGCTAGAAGGAAGATCAAGCAAGATGAGCAATCAAGATGGAACAACATCTGTCAAGCCTCTGCTCTTTAATGGAAGCAATTTAATCTTCTGGAAAATAAGGATGAGATCTTATCTTCAGTCTATGGGAGCAGATGTATGGGCCATTGTTGAACGAGGATATCAAGATCCATCTGCTGTAACAACAGATCCAACTAAAAATAATAATTATGAAACAAATGCAAAGGCAATCAATGCTCTAACGGGAAGTCTAACTGAATCAGAATTTGTCAAAGTTATGCAGCTGAATGCAACAAAGGAGATATGGGACAAAATCATTCTAAGTTATGAAGGTGATGCAAAGGTAAAAAGTGCAAAACTTCAAACTCTCATAATTGAATATGAAAATTTAAAGATGCATAGTGATGAGAATATTGCCAGTTTATTTTTACGTCTTGATGATGTTTTAAATTGTATGAGAAATATGGGAGAAAAAATAACCGAATCTAATTTGGTTAAGAAAATTTTAAGATCGCTAACGGCAAAATTTGAGTCAAAAGTTTCTGCCCTTGAAGAAAAATAGGATCTTCAAAATCTTACTGTGGTGCAACTTCATGGCATACTAATTGCATATGAAATGAGAAGAGGAGGACCATTTGAAGTCAACGATTTATGTGATCGGTTTAACACTGAAAGGATAAATGACCTCTTGAAGAGCAGGTGATGGGGGATGTGATAGTGAGGAAGAATGTGAACAAGATCTTAGACTTCTCATGGCATTTGAATCTAAGGAAGAAAAGGATACTTTCATGGATGCTCTAGAGGAAAATGATTTTATTGAAGAGAACAATCAACTCAAAATACGCTTAGAAGAAAGCAAAATTCTCTTAGAAGAATGTAAAATTCTCTTAGAAGAAAGGAAAATAACCATCAAGACTTTGGAAAAGCAGGTTGAAGAAGCAAAGAAACACAATGAAAAATTAGAATGTGAAGTGGTAAGTGTAAGGAAATAATTTGAGAAAGTAAAGAATCTAAATTTTAGATTTGCTAAAGGATATGAAACCTTAGATGAGATTATCAAGGTACAACGTTCTCCTCTTATAAATATAGGTCTTGGACACACGAGAGAGTCCTCTCAAGCTTCAGCACCAAATTATCTAAAAGTAGCTACAACTGGTTTACAAAATTTTGCCACTCAGCCAGGGAATAAAGAATCTTTATAGGTAAAGCATGATCATCTCAATTCAAAGAACACTAACAGGAATATCTTTCAAAGAAACACCGATCAACGGGTAAATTCAAGTAGAAGATTTCATGATCGCAGAAATTTCTTCTTCGATGGACAATGTTTCTCATGTCACAATTTTGGTCATAAAGTTGTTCAGTGTGTTGCATATAAAACCATCATGACAAAAGAAGCAAGAAAGAAAAGATGTTAAACGAAAAGAAGAAGTCTATAACAACTTTTCTCCTCTCCTAGTAAATTCAGAATGTCTTTATTTCAATAACTTTGTGCAGAAGAATGCGGATCTCCGAGCAAAGTTCAGCCAAAAAAACATGTTCCTTCAAGCTCCAAAGTATGGAAAAAGAAGGAATTACAGGTTGAAAATTGTGGCATAGCGTTATTTGCAGAAGATGAAGAAAACCAATGGTACATTGATAGTGGATGCTCAAGACACATGACAGGTGACAAAAAAAAACTTCTTGCATATAGTGCTCTAGAAAAGGAAAAGAATGTTACATTTGGAAATGATACTCCTGCGGTCATTAAGGGAAAAGGGTCTGTTTTTCTAAAAGAAAAGGTGAAAGCTAATGAATTCATGTATGTGGATGGATTAAAGCATAACTTGTTAAGTGTAAGTCAAATGTGTGATCAAGGAATTGAAGTTGTCTTTAGTTCAAAAGAATGTGTGGTACGTGATCTTGATACAGGTAAAACAATTATAAAAGGAAAAAGAACTCCAAGCAACCTGTATGTATTGAAGAACTGAAAAGAACAATGTTACTTGAGTAAATCTTCAGAAAACTAGCTATGGCATAGAAGGTTGGGGCATCTGAGCTTCTCTCAAATCAACAAATCAAGCAGACTTAAAGTTGTTCGTGATCTTCCCAATATTACTCTACCTGAAAGTATCATATGCAAATCTTGCCAGTTCGGTAAGCAAACCAGAGTGCAATTTAATGCCAAGGAAGGATCATCAAGTAAGCCTCTTGAACTCATTCATACTGACATATGTAGACCTGTGAGGAAAAATTCACCACGTGGTGAACAATACTATATCTTATTTATTGATGATTTCTCTAGAATGTGTTGGATTGGGCTGCTTAAACACAAAGATGAAGCATTTGAGAAATTTCAGACCTTCAAAGCACTAGTTGAAAATGAATTAGATCTGAAAATCAAGTGTCTTAGATCTGATCGAGGAGGAGAATATACATCAAATGAATTCCTTGAATTTTGTAAACAACATGTCATAAAAAGACAATTTTCTGTAGCTGGCACTCCACAACAAAATGGTGTAGCAGAACGAATGAATAGAACAATTCAACAAATGGCTAGAGCTATGCTTGATGACTCCGGAACACCTTACACTTTTTGGGGAGAAGCAGCACATACAGCGGTAAATATTCTTAACAAGGCACATGTTCAAGTAAATAGTGATAAAACTCCATATGAACTCTGGTATGGTAATCCTCCCACTGTGAAGCATTTTAGAGTTTTTGGAAGCAGATGTTTTATCAAAAATAATGATGAAAAACTTGGCAAGTTTGAATCCAGAGCAGATGAAGGAATACTTCTTGGCTACTCCTCTAGGAGTAGAGCATATAAATGTTACAATAAAAGACTTCGGAAGATTGTTGAATGTATTGATGTTGTTATTGATGAGTCTCCTGCAACCCCAAAAGAAGAAAAACAAACAACAAATGAAGACGATGGTGACATATGTCCTCCTACATCAAATAGCAATGATATAGACAGTGAACCCAATGAAGAACCTGAAGATGAGTTATCTGAAAAAGCTCCATCCAGATATGTTCAAACGAATCATCCAGAATCTCAAATTTTGGGAGATAAGGGATTAGGTGTACAAACAAGAAGGACTCTTGTGGGATCTTCTAGATATCTAGCATTTCTATCCACTATTGAACCACACAATGTCAATCAAGCTATCAAAGATGAATGTTAGATTCAATCCATGAATGAAGAGCTTGATCAAATTGAAAATAATCACACTTGGGAATTAGTACGAAGACCTCATGACAAAAATGTCATTGGAACCAAATGGATATTCAAAAACAAGTTAAATGAGAATGGGGAGGTTATAAGAAATAAAGCTAGACTTGTCTGCAAGGGGTATGCTCAACAAGAAGGTATATACTTTGAAGAAACTTTTGCTCACGTAGCTAGACTTGAAGCCATAAGAATGTTTCTTGCTTTTTCAAGCTTCCAACAAATCAAAGTTTATCAAATGGATGTTAAATCTGCATTTCTCAATGGTGATCTAGAAGAAGAAGTTTATATAGAACAACCAGAAGGATTCATTTTGGGAAATGATGAAAAACTTGTTTGTAGACTTAAAAAGGATCTATATGGTCTCAAACAAGCTCCAAGGGCATGGTATTATCGTCTTGACAAATATCTTCATCAACAAGGATTTTCAAAGGGGTCTGCTGATAGCAATTTATACACAAAAACTGAAAATGATAAACTATTGATTGTGGTTTTATATGTTGATGATATCATTTTTGGAAGTAATGAAGAATCTATGAGTCAGAAATTTGCTTCTGCTATGCAGCAAGAATTTGAAATGTCTTTACTTGGGGAACTAACATTCTTTCTTAGCTTGCAAGTGCATCAAACTACAGATGGCATATTCTTATCACAAGCAAAATACCTTAAGCAAATTTTGAAGAAGTATGGCATGGAAGAGTGCAAACCTGTAAGTACACCAATGATAACCGGATGTAATCTCAGTTCTCATGATGATTCTCCCACGGTGAATCAACCAGAATACAGATATATGATAGGAAGTCTACGTTATCTCACTGGGACTAGACTAGACATTATGCATGCAGTTGGGATTGTTGGACGATTCCAAGCTAATCCAAAAGAGTATCACCTTTAGGCTGTCAAAAGAATATTCAAATATCTACAAGGAACTCAAAACTTTGGACTACGGTATCCAAAGAATTCTGATCTTACTCTTCATGCTTACACTGATGCAGATTGGGCTGGAAATGTTGATGATCGGAAAAGCACTAGTGGTGGTGCATTCTATATGGGGCCCCGGTTAGTATCCTAGTTCAGCAAGAAGCAAAACTCTAATACCTTATCTACGGTAGAAAGCGAGAATATGTGAACATAGCATCATGTTGCACTCAACTTCTTTGGATGATGCAAACCTTACAAGACTTTCAAATCAAATGTTCACCTCCTATCTCCATTATCTGTGATAATACAAGTGCCATCAGTATCTCAAAGAATCTTGTTATGCATTCCAAGACCAATCACATTCCCATCAAGTATCACTTCTTACGTGAAAAAGTGCTTGAACAAAAGGTGAAGTTGGAGTATGATCCCTCCAAAGAACAAGTTGCTGATATATTTACCAAACCTCTGCCCAGGGAAGTGTTCGAATATCTCAGAAAGAAGCTGGGAGTAGTTTCTGCCATGTAGAAGATCAGATCCGCTTAAATGTAGAAGATTAAATACGCGGATTTCATGAAAGACAGTCGCGTATATACGTGATTTTATACAGATAAAACCGCATATGGGTGGTCGCTGACAATTTTTCTCTGGGTCAGCATTCTTCAGCACAACTATGGCATTGTTGGATATCTCTGGTGATGTTTCAGCTCTTATATTTCTATTTCATTCTCTGATATTGGGTGAAGATGCCTTGATGATTTGCTGTTGAAAGTGTTCAGGATGCACAAGCTAAGGGGGAGCATTGGTCATGTGGAAAGGATGCATTGTTGGCATTATGATGGTTCTGAAATATGATCTCTCTCTTGAGGTCTTTTTGGTATTTGTAACAAAAGGTCATATTTGTAATGTGATGAAAAGGTCATGTTGAGACCTATGATGTAAAATTGTAATATTCAATCATGTAAGGACTTGGTCAAATTTGTAAACCCACTTGGTAGGGTAGTTGAGTCAAAATATGTAAACCCACTTGATTGGGTACCCGAGTCACATATGTAAATCCACTTGGTTGGATCATTGATGTAAGTATGAGTCCTTGGTGATAGGAAAGGTCATAGAGTCATGTAATTCATTGAAAAATATGTTTGAAGATTCAACATGAACTCAAGGGTTGCATGGTAGCTTCAATGCACATCAGATCTACAGAGCTCTTCTTTCTACATGAGAATAAAAACCTTGTTTTGGTTTTGATCCGTCCTTTGCCCTTGATGTCAAAGGGGGAGAGTATCATGGTGTTTATGGTGTTTGAATAGGGGGAGAGTATCATGGTGGTTGCATAATGGTTATATTCAATGTATCTATCACAATATCTATCTGTGGGTTATGGTTCATCGTGGTTGCGTGATCCCCGAAAGGGAGATTGTTGGCAATATGATGCAATGTATTCGGCCTTGGAGTCAGCCTTTACTTGATGAAGTTGGCCTTGATGGAAACCTACTTGATGAGTCGCCTATGATAAGCAACCTATGTGCTAAAGATGTAAGAATGATGTATCTACAGATCAGTTCAGATGTGACGGAGAAAACAATTCCAGTAAGTGCCAGAAAAATGATAAATATAATATGTCACAATGTATACGCTACTTTTGTGAAGGCAACCCACATATATACTCTACTTTTGTGAAGGGAACACGCGTATACATTTATGGTTAGCATATACGTAGTTTTTATGAGGCGAAGTTGCGTATACACGCGGATACGCACGCTCAAAGTTGTGTATGCCTTTTGCGCTCTAAAAACTATGATACCTAGGGGCATTACCATGGTATTGGCCCACTGTATTGAGCGTTGGATTATCTATTTGATCCCATCCAGGAATACCATCGGAAGTTGTGTGGTTTTGACTCATGGTATTGATAAAGGATAAATCTATATAAGGATAAGAAGATCACTGTGCAAGGGCATGCATGAGTAAGGGTTGTTGATGAATAAATATCTCTAAGGATTATCTGCATGAATGAACTCTGTTCTTAATTGATAGATCTGAATCTTTGATACACCCATGGATCTGAGGATGGTTCAAGATATCTAGATCTTATGATTATGATAAATCTCTAGGATGATCTGCAGCAGAAGAAATGATGAAGATCTGGCGCAAAGTCTGCTAAAGATAATGAAGAAATCTGGGTAAGTTTATAGATCTGATCTGTTTTGTAAAGTTTTCCATTTACAGATATATACGCTATTTGGTCTCTGCAAAAGTGCGTGTATACGCAATCTCTATTAATGAAAGGCGCGTATAGGGTTTTCTAAAGAATAAAATACACAGAAGTATACGCGGGTTGGTGTGCAGGAAAGCGCGTATGTACGCGGCTTCAGGAAAGAAAAGTAGTGTATGATATTTTATTCAATGAATTTTCAGGGTTGAGTTTACATCTACATATCTATTCCGAAGTCTGGGTTATCTCTGATATTCTGGTTACGGTGGTCTCACTGTTCTATTTGAAGTATTGGGCAAAGTATGTTTGTTGATAAGTGAAGGGTTGTGTTGAAGCTGTTTGATCTAGTATGAAAATTGATGAAATGTGGTCTGCAGTGGATCTGAGGGTTGAAGCCTTTAGTATGAAAGTAGAAGCTTTCTGCCAGTAGAGGCTGGTGCTAATATCAGGGGGTAGTAGCTCCCTTCCAGGAGAGGCTGGTAAACGAGAGCAGGGGGTTATAGCTCCCTTCCAGGAGAGGCTGGTAAACGAGAGAAGGTTGTAGCCTTCTGCAGGTGAGCGCCTGCGTGCTGGTATGAATCTGCGCTAGTACATGGTTGTAAGATGTTTTCTTTATAATAAATATTGAAGACTGAGACGACGGCAGCGGTGGTTTTCTCCTGACTTGGGTTTCCACCTTAAATCCTAGTGTTCATGTGTGTTGCTTATGTGTGATGGTTTATTCTGTTTTTACTGCACATGCTTACTACTTAACATCTTATGAGTAAACGATGCAATGATTTAAGAATCAAATACATAATAAGAGCTCTGAGCATACGCGATTTTCCTTAAGGATATCCACGTATATACGCTAGTTTTGTTCTGTAAAGTAGCGTATGGGTTTTGAGAAAAGAAAAGTAAAATTTTTATCAGTTAGCTCTAAATACTGATTCACCCCCCCCTCTCAGTATTTTTCCCAACATTTTTTTGTTTGCATCACAGAGGTAGCTACTGCAAGAGAATGGATATGAAAAATACATGGATGAAGAATTAGTTGCTCTTTATTTTAGTTATGGAATTACATCATGTTGTATGTGGTACAAGTGGCATTGGTTTCTACCATAATCATGCTCATGGAAGTTCTACTTATAATAATCAAGACATCTCCTATCTAGATGATGATAAACAAGAGTCTATGATTCATAGAGTTTCTTCCATTCCCATTTCTAACTCCCTAAATCAAAGGCTCCATGAAGTTCCATCAGGTAATAGTCCAATAGGAAATGAAATGCCTCATATTAGGATGAACTTTATAAACCCAAATTTCCATGAGGTTCCATCAAGTCCTAGCCCCATAGGAAATAAAATACCTCCTATTTCTATGGAATCTTTAAACCCAACTGAAATTATTCATGATGTTCCATCTCGGAATATTCCAATGGGAAATACAATGTCTCCTATTATCATGAAATATCTAAACCCAAATCTCCATGAGGTTCCATAAGGACCTAGCCCATAGGAAATACAATGCCTCCTATTTCCATGTAATATCTAAACCAAAGTCTCTATTAGGTTCCATCACTTACATGTCTCATCTCCATAGGTAACACAATTCATTATATTATCATGAATTCTCTCAACCTAGTTATCCATAAGAGTCGTTAGGTCCAAGTCCCATAAACAATGTAATGGATCCTACCACTATTAAATATAATATATAAGCACAAGCCCTCAAGAAGTGTTCCCCCATATCAGTTTTATTAATCATGAGGTTCATCATATTTTCATTTTTGTCCAAAAGTTCTTAATAGAATCCCTTCTTGATTAAATCTTTTTAATCATTCATAAAAAATATTGTGGGAAATTATTTTTATGTTCTAAGCATATTTTTATTTTATAACACTCTAATGGCTTACGAGTAAGGTGAGATATACTTATTTGAATATTTTTTATTTGAATAAGAACACATTAATATTTCTCTTAGTTGTTTACTACTTTTAGTTTATCTTAAATTAACAATTTTTAGAATTATTATTGACTAGTTGAATGAAATGTAATTTGTTTTTTTGGCTATTTTGCTACATATTTATGTTCTATTAATTTAATTATATAAAAAAAAGGGTTATTACAAATATTTTTTATTCTTTGGATACCTCATGAGATTTCTCTAACCATTCCCTCTTCTTATATGGTTCTCTTACATGGTGTTAAATGGCTTTATGAATTTCTTATTCTTTTAAAATGTAATCCCTTCAAACTGAAGGTAGTTTCATTAGTTGGGACTAATTGTACCATCATATATCCATGTTATGGTTCTCTTACATGATACTAAATGGATTTATGAATTTATTATTCTTTTAAAATGTAATCCCTTCAAACTCGTCAAGGTAGTTTCATTGGTTGGGACTAATTGTACCAGCATAGGTCCGTGTTAAGTATGGGTCTAACATAAGCAAATAGGGATCAAATTTCTTCATGTGAAAAATTCTTTAGAGAGAAAAATACAATGTGTTATTTTTCATTGTTTAAATTGTATTTTTTTAATGCTAAATAGAGTATATATAGGGCTATCCATAAAAACTTAAATTTTTCATGATATGTACATAATTTTTTTTAAATTATATATAATATATACTTAATTGAAATTTACATAACATGTACATCTACACAAGTTAAAATAGATTTTTTTTATTATTGATATATTTTTAAGTATATGCCAATATTAATTTGTATTAAAATATATTATTTTAACAACTTTTTTCTATATAAAGATATATATGAAGTTGATATTAACATAAAATAGTTAACATAGATCTTGGAATAATTTATTTAAATCTCTTGTTGAACTATTTTTGAAAGTATAAACATCTTTCTTACACACTTTTTTTTACTCCTAACTATAAAACATATTAATTTTTTATTATTATTATAGCACACATTATGTTTCTATTTACAACATAATATTTATTTTCAAGGGAGACTTACACATCCCCTCAATGTGTTAAATAATGTGTAGAGACCAACCCTATATTTTACTAGATGAACACTAATTTTTTTTTTTTTTTTTTTTTTTTTTAAGTAATACAGTAACTAAGAGTTTAAACCATAAGCATACAATTTTGAAACTCAAAAAAATAAATCACTTATATCAAACATCCATAAATTTAACTTCATAACACATACATCTATTTAACGTGTTGATTATAGGCACAATGAAGTCATCATAAAAAAAAACAATATAACTAACACATGTATCATTCACCCTTAGACAAGAGCGAAAATTGACTTGCCACTACTTGAGCTCCTTTGTTCTCATATACCTAAAAGCCTGAATGTTGTCATGCTTAATCTGAATGTAATGACAGACCGGTTGACCTCCCAGCCTACTCCTTGGGTACTCTCCTTCCCCACGAACCCCCGAGCTGCAATGAGGTTGTACAACGAAGGAATGTGCTAGCTAATAGAGGTGAGCACCTCATGGCTCAAGAGTCCCTTCTCTATAATACTCTACCTCACCAAACTCAACTATACCTCATAACCACTCATGATGACATAATATCCTCCTTCCAACAATGGGGTAAGAAAAAGTCCCATTCTCTTAGATTTCCCCTTCTTTTATAGAAGGCTTCATAAGTGACACTTGGAATTTCATGCATAAATAATTATTTTTTTATTAATCCAAAATTTGATTATTCACCCACCCATGTGTCACCCTCTCATCAAGGCTCTCCAAAAATAATTTACTTAAATATTAATTTAAAATAGTATTTTCCTCGCCCCAACAAGACTTCCTATTTCTTCTCCTAGTTGTCTCTTGATTCCCCCTTTCCTACTCCTTAATTTGTGTTTATTACTGAAGTTAACTGATAAGTCTCAGATTTGGTGCCCTAACTACCTCCTAATTTAATTCAATTTGCCTCTTAGATGAATATTATTATGTTGGCTCTTGCCACATAGAGGTTCTCTAAATTTCTCCAATTTTAATTTATTAGTCTGATTTTAATTCACCACCCTCTTCTCTTAGTGAAGTTTTTAACTATTTTATGATTAACCTTTATACTTAACTCTATGTCCCTCTTTCCCCCTTTTTCTTAATTAAGTTACTTTTGAACATTATGTACTTAATGTTATATATATATATATATAACATGGAAAGTGGTAGAGTTCTCAGGGTAAAGTAATTTTTTTTTTCCTATTCTTCCCTTACCCTAAGTATTATTCTTGATTTGATTTCCTTGGTTCTAACATCATATATCACTTGTTATGAATTAATAGTATTTTTATATATTGATTATATTTATTAGTTTCTTTAATAATGACGAGGGTGTCAAGTTGGTCATGCCCTTCAAGAACTTCCGTTCGAAGTTCCAAGAGTGCCATGCCTAACAGTTTATTTGTGATGCCAAGGGTGCCAAGTCGGTCGTGCCCTTCAAGAATTTCTCTTGAAGTTCCAAGGGTGCCACGCCAATTTCCCTTCAAGCATCCAGTGGTTACGAGGGAAAATTATAGGTGTAATTATAGAGACTGTTATCGTCTCGTATGCCACCTGATATAGTGAGACTAATGGTGTCAGGGATCAAGGAATCTTCCTTGATGTGCGCCCCCAAAAAATTCCTCGTGAGCGACCCAAATTTGAGACCTGCCCCCATGCCATCATGATCTTCAAGGCGAAGGTGTTTCAACCTTTCCAGTCTAAGTCACGGCGGGAGTGCTAGCGGGTGAGATTAGGGACACTGTCCCACCCCACACATGTTCCATCCAATTGTACAACCCCATCACCCATATGTGAGTCATTCGGTCGAGCAACTAACATGTTCCTGCAATTACTGACATATCATTAGCAAGTTTCAAATTGGGCTTAGAATTTTAAATAAAAAATATTAATTTCTATCAAACCAGATGTCGTCAACGCATCATATGCGAGTGCCTCTGGTGGTTTCCTATCATACCCAATAATCATCAGTAACAAAGTTTCTCAGTGTTAGTCATTATCATAATAGCAACATCAACATGACCTAGTCATTCACATAATTGTTTATTTTGAATCAGAACTAATGTAAGTAGCTAACATATGGGACGCATCCATTATAGTTATCATAATCATAAAATCAATGAAAAACTAACATATCCATCAAAGCCATCATCATCGTAACATCAATAGAAAACATATCTATCCATAAAATCTATCATCATCATCATATCAATAGAGAAAATGCATATCCATTAATGCTACAATTATATCAATAGAGAACGTACATAGCCATTAATGCTATCATCATCATAGTATCAATAAAGACATACATAACCATCAAATCCATTAATAATAGAGTCATATGTCTGAATCCTCAACCTGAGGTCCTCAAAGAATAAAGTGTGAGACTTAGGGCTAAATAATGTTAAAATTCATAACATTGTCAGTCAACTAGAGTAGGGCACTACATACACCCCCTATTAATAATATACTTTTTCTTGAAGTCCTTGGAATAGATAAGGAAATAGGTGACGCATCTCCTCGGCATCCTCCCTAGTGGCTGGAATATAACTATAATTGTCCCACTAAACCTTAACCTGGTCTAATAATATTCATCTAAGCTGAAAAGTTCGCTGGTCCAGTATGCGAACTGGTTCGACCATCATCGTACCATCGTCCGAAACCTGCAACTGACCAAAGTCAATAAAATGTGAAGGATCTGAAATATAATAACATAAAACATAAACGTGAAACACATCATGAATACGCACTAGGGATGGATGTAAGGAAAGCCTATATGCTACCGGACCTTTTCTTTCTAAGATTTCAAAAGGTCCGACAAATTGTGGAGACAATTTTGCTCCCTTTTCGAATCTTATAGAGCTCTTTTGGGGCCTTACTCTCGGGAAAACCCTATCTCCCACTTCATAGTTTCGGTCTATTCGATGAGTGTCAACATAACTCTTTTGTCCGTCTTGTGCTTCTTTTAGCCTCCCCTTTATCCTAGTCATTTTTTCTTCCATCTCTTGCACCACTTCTAGTCCTATTAATACTTGGTCCTCTAGTCGGTCCCAACTAAGAGGTGTTATGCACGGTCTTCCATACAAGAACTCAAATGGTGCCATCTTGATGGAACTTTGATAACTGTTATTGTAAGAAAATTCCACTAGGGGTAAAAGCTCCTCCCATCTCTTTTTTTGTTCCATCAAATACATCCATAGCATGTCTTCGAGGATTTGATTAGTCCTCTCTGTCTGACCATTTGTCTCAGGGTGGTATGCAGTGTTGAAGCTCAACTAAGTTCCCAAGGCTTCCTGGAAACTAGTCCAAAACTTTCCTGTAAACACTGCTCCCCTATCTGATATGATCTTCCTAGGAACTCCATGTAATCTCACAATCTCATCAAAAAAAACTCTCGATATCTCTGGTGCTTTATATTTAGTCTTAACTGGTATAAAATGGGCGATCTTAGTTAATGTGTCCACCATTAAAAATATGGAATCATGTCTTCTTGAGGTCATTGGTATCCCCACAATGAATTCCATTGATATAACTTCCCATTTAGATTCTTGTATCTCATGGGGTTGCAATAACCCTGTTGGATGTCTGTGTTCAACTTTTACTCGCTGACACTCTAAGCATCTTGCTACAAAGTTTACAATGTCCTTCTCCATTCTTTTCCAAAAGAAGAGTGGTTTCAGGTCTGCACTCATCTTCTTAACACTAGGGTGTGCCATGTATATTGCACGATGTGCTTCATTCAAGATCAAATGGTGTATATCTTCATTCGGTGGCACATATATCATTCCCTGAAATCATAGAAGTACATCACTATCAAGGAAGTATTCTTCATATTTTGGGATCCTTATTTCGTCGTCACTCAAAATCTTGCTAACTTCCTTGTACCAGGTGTCCTTAAATTACAAGTCAAGAAACTTCTCCCTCAAATTTGTCTTTAAGGGAATCACAGAAAATATTCGAGGCCTCCTACTTAAAGCATCAGCCACCCTATTTACCGTTCCTTTTATGTAAGTAATATCAAAATCATATTCATTGATTAGCTTATAACATCGTCGTTGCCTTGCATTTAAGTGGTCCTGAGTGAATATGTGTTGTAGCCCACAATGGTCAGTTCTAAGTTCAAACTTCCTTCCTAGAAGGTAGTGTCTCCAAATATTTAGTGCATAATTGCTGCCATTTCTAGATCATGGGTTGCGTAGTTCTCTTCTTGGGTTCTAATTTTTCTTGATGCATATGCTATTAATCTTCCTTCCTGCATCAATACAAAACCAAACCCTTGCTTGGAGGCATCGGTGCAAATCAAAAATTCTTGTTCCATATCTGGCACTTTCAAAATTAGTTCCATCGTTAATAATACCTTTAACCTTTGGAAAGCCTCTTCACATTTTTCAGTCCAAATGAATTTCTTGTTATTTATTTGGAGCTCGCTAATGGGGCTTGCTACCCTCGAAAACCCTTCGACAAATCTACGATAATACCCTTCCATGCCCATGAAACTTTGTATTTCATGAAAATTGGTTGGTGTTGGCCATTCCATGATGGCCTCAATCTTTTTCGGGTCTACCACGATACCATCCCCAAAGATAATGTGCCCAAGATAATGAATCTTTGATTGGTAAAAGGAACACTTTGACAACTTTCTGTACAATTGGTTTTCTCTAAGACATTGAAGAACTATCTTCAAATGTTCGTCATGATCTTTTGGGGTCTTTGAGTAGATCAAAATTTCATTGATAAATACTTTTACAAAATTTTCTAAGTAATCCCGAAATATTCCATTCATCAAACTCATGAAAACACTCGGGGAATTTGTCAGTCTGAAGGGTAAAACTACAAATTCATAATGCCCAAATCTTGCCTTAAAGGTTGTCTTCGGGATATCTTCTTCCTTGATTCTTAATTGATGATATCCTAACCTCAAATCTATCTTTGAAAACACAGTTGCCCCCTTCATTTGATCAAACAAGTCATCTATCCTTGGTAATGGGTATTGATTTTTTATCGTCACTTTGTTCAACTGGCAGTAGTCAATGCAAAATCTCTAAGACCCATCCTTCTTCTTAACAAAAATTACAGGAGCTCCCCATGGAGATATGCTGGGTCGTATGAACCCCAAGTCCAACAATTCCTTTAATTGGATTTGCAATTCCTTTAGCTCTAGAGCTGACATACGATAAGGTTCCTTTGCAATAGGCTCAGTGCCTGGTTTAAGGTAGATGGTGAAATCAATTTCCCTTTTTGGGGGTAGGCCAGGTAATTCTTCAGGAAATACATCCATGAATTCAACAAGAATTGGATGTTTATCAAAGTTTTCAGAATCACCCTTATCATTTAGAGCTACCACCATGAAAATTTGACACCCCTTTCGTCTACATTTCATTAGTTGCATGGAGGAGATGAACCTTAGGAACACCCCTCGGTTCTTTCCCCTCAATTATTTTCTTTGTTCATCATCATCTGTGAAATATAGTACCTTGTCTTTGTAATCTAGGAGTGCCTCATGTCACTCCAACCAATCCATTCCTATACTACGTTATAGACTCCTAATATCGTAGACTACAAGGATACCTTGGTTCTACATACACCCAGGTCCATCTCACAATCCTTTACCATCTCTCCTACATTTCTTTTCATACCGCATGCCATTTCTACATGTCTAAAATCATGTTGAGCAATTGGTTTATGTTTAATCCTTGATAATTCATTTAAAGAAATAAAAGAATCAGTAGCTCTTGGATCTATTAAAATGACAAAACTCATACCATCAATATTACCTAAGGTTTCCAACACAGTGGACTGGTGTTTGACTTGACAATTGTTCATCGCTGCATGGATGCGATGAGCCTTCCCCAGGTCCCCCACCGTAGCTGATTTCTGAGTTGAGTTGGTATTACCTATATTTTGAGGGAAATACCTCTCGTAGTGAGGACCTCCACAAGTTCAAAACCCCCTCTTAGGAGCTTGGCTTCTACTATTGATTGAACTGGGAGTTGGCCTGGAACTCTGTTGGAAAGAGCCAGACTATTGGGATCGATGCTGAGATGGTGTGACTTGGTTTTGTCGTATAAGACGATGATGTTGTTTTTGACGAGCTTGCTGAGGTACCCTATGCAGCTGCTGACTTGGATTCCTATATGGTGTTCCTTGATTTCTAGTAGACCACTTTTGATGATTGAGCACAGGACCCCTTTGAAAATTTATACGTTCCATACTATTTCCATTGGTTACTCCTGATCCTGTAGGCCTGTTTGCCTTACTAGGTCCACTATTCATGATCTCCTCCTCTGCAATAATTTCTCACTGAACTGCCTCATGCAAGGTGCGAGGCATTAAGATCCTAACCTTAGCCCGAATGTTGCCATTTAATCCATACACAAATTTGTTCACCTTGAGTCTTTCTGTGTTTAAGAGAGGGGCATAATGGAGTAATTCCATGAAATGAGCCTCATACTCTAGTACTGAGCGACTCCCGTGCTTTAATGCATTGAATTCATTTAATTCCCTCTCAAGAAATTCCTCTGATAGGTAGCGTTCTCTAAACTTTTCTTCAAACAATTCCCAAGTTACTTCTGAGATATCCATCCCCAATTGGGGTAATAATGTCTTCCAACAAAGTAGTGTGTTTCCCTTTAGCTGGAATATACCCATCTTGGCCTTCATGTTTGAGGTATACTCTCTCAGGGTAAAGCATATAGCCATGTTTTCTAACCATGCCTCTACAGATTGACCATCTGTGGACCCCCAAAACTCTAGAAATTTTACCTTTTCCAAAACTCGACGTACATCATTTCTTGTAGTGTTTCGGGGTACTTCATTTTGTATGACTGGTCCTCCATTCTCTCGTTCCAGATGGTTTATTAATGCCTCAAGCATGTGCTGGAATGATTTCATTAAGTTTAGAACTTCTCCTACTGGTATTTGTTCTAGTGTTGAGATGTTTTCCTCATCATTGGGTGGGGTGGCAGGATTTGGTTGTAGTGGTGGAGCCACGTTGCACCCTCTAGTTGCCCCACTCCTTCTTTTACTTCTTCTACTCATGGTTCACCAATGAATCCTGCAAAAATTTAACACGATTTTCCTTATAAGATAAAACCAATTAATTAAAAATTATAAACAACCTAAGTGGTTCTATAAGATTTAATTCACTCATCAATTTCAAACCTTTCTATAATGTTTAATCATAATGATACAATTTATATAACTCATCATAATAGGCTTAGACTACATTATGTCATGTAAATGATAGAAGTGGTTGGTAGCATTATTATAATATAAACTTAGATTGTCATAGTAAAGAGAGAGAAATTAAGTTTCTAATTGTCTTATGATGTCTATAATGGAAGTACAATTTATTATTAATAATATGCACAAATAATTATGAAGTGTAAAGACAATTATTAATAATCAAAGAATATATAAGAATAAATTCCATTATTTATATAAGAGGTAATTAAATAATTAAATGAATGTAATGATTCTGAGAATGTTAAATTAGTAGAATCACGTAATTGAGATGGTTGGAATGTCATAGGAATTAGTGCAAGAGTTACTTGGGACATTTTTCCCTTCTGGTAAATAAACAATCTACCAAGAGTTATTTCCCACCTACATTGTTTTTTTTTAGTCTGACTAGATAAAACATAAAATGTGCATTTATTTTGTGATGTTGTAAAGGTATTTAATTTTGAATTTGTTGGGCCAGATTATCGAGTTATTCATTAAAGGTGCAATATCTATAGAACATGCCACTTACTTTATTTTAATTAACATTTTAATTTATTTCTTCGATAAACTCATGACTGATTCTAAATCAACGATTTTAATTTAACTAAAATTTTCAAATCAATTTCTTTATAATTTATTCTAAAATCAATATTCCTTGAATATTTGTTTCATGTGCAAACATAATATATATATATATATATATATATATATATATATATATATATATGAAGTTAAATGTCCATAATTTAGATAATTTAGAAATTATATTTGGACATAAATACATTTAAAATTTTTAGCTACAACACTATGCAAAACTATTACTTTAATACACATCATAAATAAATTTTAAATTTTAAACTACTACACCATATGAAAAGCTATTACTTTAATACACAACATAAATAAATTTAAAATTTTAAACTGCAAAAACTATTACTTTAATACATAGCATATTGGGTAACACATGGAATTGCAATGCTTCTGGTTCTGGTTCCAGTGAAAGAAAAATTCTGTAATCCAATTATTCTATTATCCAAATTGCAATTCTGGCATTATTCTAGTGGTAACTCTGACAGCTGAGACTGATGGAAAATCATGAATCATGCGTATTGGTTAAGAACCATGAATCATGTAAGGGATATTGTAAAATTGGAATTACAGCTACGAAAATTGGGAAAAAATAATGCCCAAAACAGAGCAACTCCATTGGACGTTAGGCTCTGTAAAAGGGGATAAATTATTCCAAAAACCGAACAATTCCATTGGATATTAACCTACGTGGAGCAACTTCATTGGGGATTAGCCTATGAGTTGTGTAATGAAACAAAATTTCTATTCGGCATCTTGCAGTTGAAATGAAAAAAAAAACACATGGAATTGAAATTATAAAAAATTACCCATAAAATTGAACTAGCTTCACACCTCCAGTTTTCTCAACCCAATTTTCACCAGTTTTCTTCAAACCGATTTTCACAATTTTAAAGAAAACTGCTTGAAATGACAATTATTTAAGATTCTTTCATGGAAGGTGCAAGAATATATTTAGCGTCAAGTTTTGTATTCAAGCTACATTCCATTTATTATTGATGTTATAATTGATATGCATTTGCATTTAAAATCAAGCCAAATTAATCCAGACTAATGGATGGTTGAAAATGTAAGGCACAGGCTAAGCACGAAAAAAAAAAAAAAAAAAAAAAAACCTCCCTTGTTTAGAAAATAGGAATAGAAACTGGTGAATATTAGGGTTTAAAGTTAAATGAAAAACATGGCGGAGAAGGTACGTTGTCAACAGATTTAGCCGCTGCCATTAGAAAAGACAATGAAACATCCCATCCCGTGAAATTCTGATTTCATAATTTCAGATTCTGTATCCTATAAAATCACCATATTATGTGGTGAACCGAATCATATCAATGATTATTCTATTCAAACTGAACTTTGTCTCATGAAATACAACTAAAAAATATCACGAGTTAAGTCTGATTCTGGCTGACAACTGTTTAAAAGTGTTGGCATGAGAGAATTAAACTCTAGATATACATTTAATTCCAGAGATAATCTTAGTTATCCCAATCCCTTTGAATCCGGTGATCAACTTTTGAAATTGAAACCCTACGGCATAAAATTTAAATCAACTGCTGCAAGTATCTCCTAATATTTGAGCTTTATCACCGAAAATCTTGGGCTTGGGCTGGAATGGAAGTTAAAGAACAACATGATGATTAAGTGCAGATCTTCTTCCGTCAAATTAACATTTACGATTTCTATTTTCTGCCTGTTCTTTTTTATTTATTTATTTATTTTAGTAGTAGGTCTGCTGAAACTAGATTTTAATGTTTTAATCATAGGAACCTCGCATCTGAGATTGGATTTTTTTAAATTTTATTTTATTTTACTGCAAGGATATGAAAATGAAATGGAGATTGCCCTCATCGACTGCAAAATTTTATCAAGGACTATGGCTCCAACGTCGGTGGTAAAAGACCTGGCTAGGTACAAAATACAGTTCTTAAAGAGCTCAGTGTTGGGAAATGAGGTCCAAAATCGAGAGCTGCATAACATCATTCAAGAATGTGCAATGACTATGGAACAATATTCTAATATAAAAGACCGAAATTGCAAAAACTTGCAGAAAAGGCGTTGTTGCTTGAGAGAAGAAATTTAGTTTTGTTACTTCTCCAAAGGCTAGAGATTTTAAATAGAAATGTTCGTACAACAAAACAGAAGAAGGTTATGGAGAAACATGTATTATTATATATATATATATATATATATATATATATATATATATATATATTTGAGAGCTGATTTCTATTGCAGATATCAAATTACTTTAGAAATTGTACTTTTTCTAATGCATATATCAATTATTTTAGAAATTGTATTATGAATAACTAGTCTTGAGTGTAATATTAATTTTAGTTCAATTTTTTTTTGTAGGGCATACCAATCGACGTAGAGAAAAGAGTCCTACAATCAAATTTCCAGCCAAGAATTTATAGTTTTATGGATACAACATATGGCATTCATAAATTTTGTATTTCTTTTGACATTTCTAGTGATGCAGAAAAATTAAGAATGTGTCCCATCCTAGTAAATTCTAGGGATCAAAACATCAACTTTCAAAGGTAAATGAAGTTCAACATGGTGCTAGTGATGGTTATGGATGGAGTCATAACGGTATAACAGAGTTTGATTTTTTCATAAAACAAAACATAATCAAGAAGGTTTCTAAGTCCACAAAGACTACAAAAACTCATGGCTCACAAAAAAAATACGAGAAAAAACTTAATACTTTATGGGCCTATAGGTCCTAGAGGTTGAACCTTGCTTTGATACAAAGTGTAGAGACCAACCCTATATTTTACTAGATGAATGCTAGGCTTTAATTTTTATTTATTTATTTTTAAATAATACAGTAACTAGGAATTTAAACCATAAACATACAAGTTTGAAACTCAGTAAAATTAAATCACTTATATCAAACGTCCATAAATTCAACTTCATAACACATACATCTATTTAACGTGTTGATTATAGGCACAATGAAGTCATCATAAAAAAAAATATATAACTAACACATGTACCGTTCACGCTTAGACGAGAGCCAAACTTGACTTGCCGCTACTTGAGCTCATTTTTTGTTGTCTACCTCCAAGCCTGAATGTTGTCATTCTTAATCCTAATGTAATGACCCACCAGTTGACCTCCCAGCCTACTCCTTGGGTACTCTCCTTCCCCGTGGACCCCCGAGCTGCAATGAGGTTGTACAATGAAGGAATGTGCTAGCTGATAGAGGTGAGCACCTCTTCGCTCAAGAGTCCCCTATCTATAATACTCTACCTCACCAAACTCAACTATATCTCGTACCAACTCACAATGACATAATCTCTTCCATCCAACAATAGGGTAAGAAAAAGTACCATTCTCTTCACTTTCCCCTTCTTTAACAGAAGGCTTCATAAGAGACACTTGGAATTTCATGCATAAATAATTATTTTTTTATTAATCCAAAATTTGATTATTCACCCACCCATGTGTCACCCTCTCATCAAGGCTCTCCAAAAATAATTTACTTAAATATTAATTTAAAATTGTATTTTCCTCACCCCAACAAGACTTCCTATTTCTTCTCCTAGTTGTCTCTTGATTCCCCCTTTCCTACTCCTTAATTTGTGTTTATTACTGAAGTTAACTGATAAGTCTCAGATTTGGTCCCCTAACTACCTCCTAATTTAACTCAATTTTCCTCTTAGATGAACATTCTTATGTTGGCTCTTGCCACATGGAGGTTCTCTAAATTTCTCCAATTTTAATTTATTAGTCTGATTTTAATTCACCACCCTCTTCTCTTAGTGAAGTTTTTAACTATTTTATGATTAACCTTTATACTTAACTCTATGTCCCTCTTTCCCCATTTTTCTTAATTAAGTTACTTTTGTACATTATCTACTTAATGTTATTTTTATTTTATTTTTTATATATATATATTCAACATGGAAAGTGGTAGAGTTCTCAGGGTAAAGTATTTTTATTTTTTTTCCTATTCTTCCCTTACCCTAAGTATTATTCTTGATTTGATTTCCTTGGTTCTAACATCATATATCACTTGTTATGAATTAATAGGATTTTTATATATTTATTATATTTATTAGTTTCTTTAATGATGGCGAGGGTGTCAAGTTGGTCACGCCCTTCAAGAACTTCCATTCGAAGTTCCAAGGGTTCCATGCCTAACAGTTTATTTGTGATGCCAAGGGTGCCAAGTTGGTCGTGCCCTTCAAGAATTTCTCTTGAAGTTCCAAGGGTGCCACGCCACTTGCCTTCAAGCATCTAGTGGTTACGAGGGGAAATTATAGGTGCAATGATAGAGACCGTTATCATCTCATATTCCACCTGCTATAGTGAGACTAATGGTGTCGGGGATCAACGAATCTACCTTGATGTGTGCACCCAAAAAATTCCTCGTGAGTGACCCAAATTTGGGTCCTGCGCCCACGACATCATGATCTTCAAGGTGAAGGTGTTTCAACCTTTCTAGCCTAATTCATGGCGAGAGTGCTAGCGGGTGAGATTAAGGAAAATATCCCACCCCTCCCATGTTCCATCCAATTGTACAACCCCATCACCGATATGTGAGTCATTCGGTCAAGAAACTAACATGTTCCTGCAATCACTGACATATCATCAACAAGTTTCAAACTGAACTTAGAATTTTAAATACAAAATATTACTTTCTATCAAACCAGATGTCGTCAAATCATCATATGTGAGTGTCTCTGGTGGTTTCCTATCATACCCCATAATCATCAGTAACAAATTTTCTCAGTGTTAGTCATTATCATAATAGCAACATCAACATGACCTAGTCATTCACATCATTGTTTATTTTGAATCAGAACTAATGTAAGTAGCTAACATATGGGACACATCCATCATGGTTATCATAATAATAACATCAATGAGAAAATAACATATCCATCAAAGCCATCATCATCGTAACATGAATAGAAAACATATCTATCCATAAAATCTATCGTCATCATGATATCAATAGAGAAAATGCATATCCATTAATGCTACAATTATATCAATAGAGAACATACATAACCATTAATGTTATCATCATCATAGTATCAATAAAGACATACATAACCATCAAATCCACTAATAATAGAGTCATATGTCTGGATCCTCAACTTGAGGTCCTCAAAGAATAAAGTGCGGGCCTTAGGGCTAAGTAGTGTTAAAATTCATAACACTGTCAGTCAACTAGAGTAGGGCACTACAGAATGAACCTCTAGGCTCAAAGGATGCCCCTAATGCTAGCTAATCCACTAGATATGTTTAGCAATATAAAATATCTCGGAAGAGGTTCATTATGAATGATAATGTATTGTAGTTAACTATTCCTCCATGTAATAAAATTGGACCATCTTAAATATTTCTTCTTATCTCATTACAATAATCCCAAGTTTTTTTTTAGGAAAAAAAAATATTTTAAAATTCTTCCTCCATATTTTAATATATCATTAAATTTAGTTTGTTTTAAATAGTTATCTATTTATTGCACGGATATGAACATAAGACATGTCCTATAAAACTATACTTAAAAGTAATAAAAAATAGTGATAACAAAAAGCTCAATGTGTTCCATTAATAAAATATTTCTATTTCTATTTTAATTTTACATATAATAATTGTATATCGAAAGAGATATCTATCTCTTTCATTGCTTCATATATAGTAAGGTTGACAAAAACCATGCAAAATTAATATTATTGACATTACATTTTGTGTGATTCATTCTATATTCACTTGACAGTTAACTTTAAAAATAATTATCTATTAATAACAAAACAAATATTTTAAAAGATTTAATGCACATAGTGTAATGTAACTCAAAAGCACAAAATTTACCCCATAAAAAAAATCGTACTTAATTTCAAAATTATTATAATGCGTAATTAACATTCTTTACTTGAATTTCACTGTAAGACCACAAAACATAGTACTCTTAATATAAATGTGTTTTTCCTATTAAAGGTGCATCACACTTTTCATCTCTTTTTTTATATAATTTTTCTATTGAGTAGGTAAATTCGAATGATGGATTATAGATATTTGTTTAAAAGGGAAGGGGTTTTCTTAGGTGTGAACTCTTCAATACATTGTTTCTCTTTTTTTTGAAATTATTAAGAATTTGGAATCTTGTTGTTCCCTTTCCTTAAAATGTTTATAACCAGAAATGTTCATAATTTTTGTTGATCAAACTTGTATATTTATTGGGCTTCAACACAAAATGATTGTATAAGAATCTTATGGTAAGTTTTTATAATCTAGCTTCCTTGGTTTCAAATTTAATTTGGTGGCTAAAATGAATAAATCATCATACTAATAGTAACTTATTTCTCTAATAGGTTTAAACTTCCTCCTTCAACCCAGTGGTTTGATATAGAATAACGATATTCACTTCTACAGTTTAGAACCTTATTTGACTCTTACTTCCTTATAGAGGTATGGAGAAATGTACCAACCAATAATGGTTATGTTTGACCCTTTCAAGTATTAGTTTATAAGGTTAAGGCATGCTCATTCCTATGCATGCGACTAGTTCCCATGACTCTAAATTGTGTCATTTTTCACTATAAATTTTGAAAGTTTTTGTCAATTAATCTCTAGAGTTTGTATATGCCACTTGTTTTGGAGAGAATTGTATAAAAAATACTTTGTATTTTATTCTTACCATGATTTAAATTCCTAAAAACTTATATAATACTATAATGTATATATGAATATTTCAACCAAGTTCATGAGTGTTCTCATTTTATTCCTACATATTTGATCTTGAAATTTCATGATTGTTTTGGAGTGACTTCAGTTAAACTATATATCATTAATTTATTTACACTTTACAATTATTATTATTTTTATTTCTAAAATGTCTCACTATTGTTAGCCATTTCTCGCTTATGATACTTTCTCAATGTTGTATTCATAACTCTTCGGAGTAATTCTTTTTCTGGAAAGGATAGTTACATGTCTCCTATGGTTTCCTCAAAGGGTTTTTACCTCACAAACTAACATTACTTAGAATAACCAAGTAATACCAAATTAATCTCTTAACATTGGTATATAAACATAATGAATTTACTATAGTCTCTCTATCCAATTAGATAATACTTGTTGAGCCGAGATGCTCATTCTACAATCTAGTGTATTGACTCAAGTGCTACATCCCATAACAAATGAGGCATAAGGGTATATTTATAGAAATGAGGTGACCTTCCACATACCATGACCTTTCATCTACCCTCATGCCTCTTGAACTTCCTTATAACTCTCTAATGTCTAATGAATTTTGGTAATTTTTTCATTTTCATAATATGACAAAATCGTATTTAAAAAAGAAGGAATGTTATGAGGCTATGTTGCAGGGATGGAATGCCTCACACAAAAGCGAGTGAGGAGTTATGAGAATCCCAATATATTTGATATTCATGAAGCATATAGAGGATACATGGCCCAAAAAAATTAGGGATGAAGTACGATGTCTATGAATCAGCATAGCCATGGATGGCATTAACCCATATTCCCTCCAAATCACAAAATATTAATTTTGGCATGTAGTAGTGATCAATAACAATATCTTGCCATGGTTTTTAGTGAAGAATGAACATCTTATGTTGGCTCTCATACACTACTACACATAAGGACCTTTTAAGACATTAATTTGAGACGAAATAACATTTTCTTCTCAACCAAAGTCTCTGTTAGGTTCCATCACTTACATGCCTCATCTTCATAGGTAATACAATGCATTCTATTATCATGAATTCTCTAAACTCAGTTAACCATAAGAGCCATTAGGTCTAAGTCCCATATACAATTCAATTGATCCTACCACTATGAACTCTACTCTGTAAGAACAGGCCCTTAATAAGTGCTCCCATATCTCATTTTTATTAAGCATGAAGTTCATTTTATTTTCATTTTTGTCCAAAAATTGTTCATAAAATCCCTTCTTTATTAAGTTTTTTTTATCATTCATAGAAAATATTGCGTGAATATATTTATGTTTTGACCAATTTTTTTTTTTTATAAGGCTCTAGTGGCTCATGGGTAACTCAGATATATTTACTTGGTTAGTTTTTATTTGAATAAGAACACCTTAATATTTTTCTTAATCATTTACTTCTTTTAGTTGATCTTAAATTAACAATTTTTACAGTTATTATTGACTAGTTGAATGAAATGTACTTTGTTTTTTTTGGTTATTTTGTTACATATTTATGTTCTATTAATTTAATTCCTTTTAACAAGGTATTATTACAAAGTTTGTTTCTTCTTTGGATACCTCATGAGATAACTCTAATAATTTAATTCAACATCACAAGATATTTTTATAATGACCATTCCCTTGTCTTACACGACGCTAATTGGATTTATGAATTTGGTATTCTTTTAAAATGTAATCCCTTCAAACTAGTCGAGGTAGTTTCATTGGTTGGGACTAATTGTATGAATGCCCCTAATGCTAGCTAATCCACTAGATATGCTTAGCAAGATAGAATATATGGGAAGAGGCCAATTATGAACAATAATATATTGTAGTTAAATATTACTCCGTGTACTAAAAATGGACCATCTTAAATCTTTCTTCTTATCTCATTACATTAATCTTAAGCTTTTTTTTAAGAAAAATATATGTTTTAACATTTTTCCTCCATATTTTAATATATCATTAAATTTAGTTTGTTTTAAATAGTTTTCTATTTATTGCACGAATATGAACATAACACATGTCCTATAAATTTACTCTTAAAAGTAATAAAAAATAGTAATAACAAAAAGGTCAATGTGTGCCATTAATAAAATATTTCTATTTCTATCTTAATTTTATATATAATAATTGTATATAGAGAGATATTTATCTCTTTTATAGCTTCATATATAGTAGGGTTGAAAAAAGGCATGCAAAAATAATATTATTGACATTACATGTGTAATTCATTCTATGTTCACTTCATATAAAACTTTTAAAACAATTATATATTAATAACAAAAAATATATATTTTAATGTCACACAAACTAAACTATTTGAATCTCAATAATGTAAATTAAAATTTTTATTATATTTTCTTTGGATTGTATACTTTATTCCACTGTTAAAAGATATTAATAATAAAAAAATTGATGGGTTATAAATAAAGTATTTCAATATGCATGATGAATAAGAGATTTTAACATGTTAATTGAATATATGAGAGAGATTTGTAATTCCATCTATGTTTAATACGTTGTTGACATGTAAGATTTTAAAAAATATTAATAACAAAATTGATTTGAGTATATATATATAGAATATTACATGTCACATTTTAAAAGATACTAATAACAAAAAGTGAGTCAATGTGTGTGTGTATCTATAGAGAGATATAATATCATATGTATGTATAGAGAGTCAATTTTTCTTCATTGATGATCATGCCTATTGCAACACAGAGAGTATCTAGTAGTGAGGAAAGGGAAATTGTATTTAGTATAGAACCCTCACTAAAAATGAGAATTCCTTCCACAAAGAGTAGACAAGTTAAAATTATAGTTTTTTTTGGAAGAACAATAGTCAAATCCCCATTTCTAGTAACATTTGATACTAATTTACTCATTACTTTCGTAACAAGTGGGGAGAAGAGATGGGAGAGAAATAAACCCTAATAAAAGCCACTCTTAGAAAGGAAAAAGGGGGAAGTAGAGCCATTGTTAAGAACAATGAATGAAGAGGAGTTGATACACACAATTATCAAGGATATGAAAGGTAGGGAGAAACTGAAGTGTATAAGGAGGATTTCAACATAGATCTAGTTATCTATGGATATTTTGAGAGGTGAATTTTGCAAATCATTGATTTGTTTTTTTTTTTTTTTTTTTTTCATTGGTGTCGAGGCCTTCTTGACCAAGACATATGGCATATTGAATAAGGAAATTGTTAGGGAATCCTATTTTCCTTGGAAAATATTCCTCAAGAGGATGGATTCAATGCATTGAATGCAATGTACCTCAAAACTACAAAATTTACCCCATAAAAAAAAACCCTTCTTAATTTCAATGTTCGTATAATGCACGATTAACACTTTTTAATTGGATTTCACCTCAAGACCACAAATCATAGTACTCTTAATATAAATGTGTTTTTGCTATTAAGCGGGGATCACATTTTTCATCTCTTATTTTTGTACAGTTTTCTATTGAGTAGGTAAGTTTGAATGATGGATTATAAGTATTTGTTTAAAAGGGAAGGGGTTTTCTTACCCTTCAAAACATAGTTTCACTTTTTTTTTTAAATTATAAGAATTTGGAATCTTGTTGTTCCTTTTCCTTAAAAAGTTTATAACCAAAAAGGTTCATATTTTTTTTTTATCAAAATTGTATATTTATTGGTCTTCAACACAAAATGATTGTTATAAGAATGATTGTAACCTATTTATCTAATAGGTTTGAACTTCATCCTTTGACCTAGTTATTTGATATAGAATAATTATATTCCCTTATACAGTTTAGAATCTCAACTGATTCTTACTTCATTGTAGAGGTATGGAGGAATGTACCAACCAATAATGGTTATGGCTGACTCCTTCAAGTATTAGTGTATAAGGTTTAGGCATGTTCATTCATATGCATGCATCTAGTTAGCAAGAATCTAAACTGTGTGATTTGCCACTACAATTTTTGAAAGTTTTTATCAATTAATCTCTAGAGTTTGTATATTCCACTCGCTTTGGAGAGAATTGTATAAAAATACTCTATATTTTCTTCTTAGCATGATTTAAATTCCTAAAAATGTATATAATACTATCATGTATATATCTATATTACAACCAAGTTCATGAGTGTTCTCATTTTATTTCTATATATTTGGTGTTGAAATTTCATGATTGTTATGGAGCGACTTCATTTAAATGATATATCATTAATTCATTTTCACTTTACAATTATTATTATTTTTCCTTCTGAAAGGTCTCACTACTGTTAGTCATTTCGTGCTTATGATACATTCTCAATGTTGTATTCATAATTCTTCAGAGTAATTCGTTTTCTAGAAAGGATAGTTACATCTATCCTCTAGTTTCCTGAGAGGAGTTTTACCTCACAAACTAACATTACTTAGAATAGCCATGTAAGACCAAAATAAAATCTTAGAGTTGGAATATAAACATGATGAATATACCATAGTCTCACTATCCAATTATATAATACTTGTTGAGCGTATAGACTCATTCTATAATCTAGTATGGGGCTCAAGTGCTATATCCTATAAAAAATGAGGCATGAGGGCATATTTATAGAAATGAGGTGGCCTTTCACCTACCATGACCTTTCATCTACCCTGATGCCCCTTGAAATTCCTTATAAGTCTCTAATCTCTAATGACTTTTGGAAAAAAATTCATTTTCATAATATGACAAAATCATATTTAAAACATAAGGAAGATTATGAGGTTATGTTTTAGGGATGGTATGCCTCACACATAAGTGGCTAAGGAGTTATGTGAATATGAATAGATTCAATATCCATGAAGCATATAGAGGATACATGACCCGAAAAATTCAAGGATGAAGTACGAATTCTAAGACTCAACATAGCCATGGATGGCATCAACCCATATTCCCTCGAAAACATAAAGAATTATGTTTGTCTTAAAGTAGTGACCAATAAAAATACCCCCCCATGATTTTTCAGTGACCAATAAAAATACCCCCCCATGATTATTAGTGAAGAATGAACATCTTATGTTGGGTCTCATACAATACTCGATCATACCATACTACACATAGGGACCTTTTAAGACATTAATTTCAGATGAAATAACAATTTCGTCTCAACCAACCCATTTTCTATTTAAATTAATATTTTATTTATATGTTTTTGTCTCTCTTGTGACATAACACCCATTTTCTATTTTAATAAAAAAAAATTATTTTTTCTTTGATCCAATGGATTAATTTTATGCTCAAAATTTGAGGTTCTCATAATGGAATAAAACATTTGTGCTTGTGTATATCTCGTCATTCTGAATCTGGCGCAAATTTCTTCGCAGAAAACTGACTTTGTATGATCTTGCAACCATTTTATGTCTATTTTTGGAAACAGCTAAAAAAATTGTTTTCGGATGTACAAGGATGCCCAGTCGATAGTCCATACTATTGACTAGACCCTGACTGTACATGGTTAACTTGACTTTTTCAGCCTATGGCAGTATGGCACTCGTCACATTCAAATTGGTTTTGAATAGGAGCATTTTCATTGGTTGTTGGTCTGACCAACCAGGAAATGCCATGTGGGCCAACCAGAGGTCGCCACGTGGCACCCAGGTGGACAACCAAATTTTTGGTATTGGCAGAAATTTCTCCAATGGATTTGAACAATGAACCTCCAAGTAGCAAGATCGACGCCCAACCAACGCACAACACATTACGACTTAACAAGTATAGTTTAAAACTTCTATTTAAAGGTTATGTATGAAACTTTTGGGGGGTGGACCAAGGCTAGCACAACCTTGGTCACCGCACTAATGAGAAATAAGGGGCGAGACCAGGGGTCAGGGCTTAGCTTGACCCCCCCCACCCCCCGAATTAAAATAAAATATTTGGTCCATAGGAAACATTGGGAAAATTAACTATACCATGATTTGTGTTAGTGGTTGGAGAAAAATTCACACAGTTAGCACTTTTTGGGGTGAAATTTTAGGATGCTTTGCAGGCTAGTCGAAATTGTAGGAAGAATTCTGGGAAAACTTGTGGAGATCATAAATTTTTTTATTTTTTGGCCTTTTTGGGAGCAGAAAGAGGCTACAGAGGGGTTTTTGACAATTTTGAATCCATTGGAGCTATTATTACAACCATTTGAGCACTATAACTTAATTTAAACACCATTTTTTGAGCATAATGAAAGAGGCCCAACCATTGGAAGCTGGACCAAGAGACGTGACCCAGGAGGGGTGAACTCCTTCATCATTTGGTGGTATGTGTTTACTGTTATGATGATATTATCTTATTTTTTCTACAAAAACCATGTTTTAGTTCCATGTTTATGTGTTTAATAATTTGAAAAAAAATGGCTTAAAACCCTAATTGAATCACTTGCAAAATTTACATAAACCTCAAGCAATTTTAAATACAGATCAGTTTGGTATTAGATCTTAGGTTTTCTTTGTTGCTGTGAGGGTTTAACTTTTTTTAAAGTGTATGTGATGCTTACAAGGTTGAAGCTCAAGGGAGGAGAAGGAAATCTTTTGGTTGCAAGTACTCAAGTTAGGTCAAGGACAAGGAGAGAAAAATTTCCACAATATCCACCATAAATTTCACCTCAAATTGTACCTGAAGCTTCAATAGTCATGGCAGATGGGGGAGAGATTAAAAATATGTCATAAGATGAGAAATATTTCAAAAAATAATTCTTTGACGTGACACAAATGGTGAAATTTCTCCACGAGGAGAGAAACACAAGGTTGCATGGTGAGAGCTCCAAGCCTCCAGTATGAGATGGAGGAGATGGGGACAAGGCTCCAAAAGGGAATGGTGACAAACCACTATTCTCTTCAGCTCCATCCTCACCACCATCTTCACCATCATCTTCTCCCATAACAACTCTTTAACTAACACCTCCACATTCTTGGAAAAACTCCATTGTTGAAACTTGACATAAAATTTGAATTGAATATAATGGAGAGGTAAATGTTGAGAGATTAGATACATAGGTTTGTCAACCTGAAGTGTATTGAAATATACAAAAGATCAAGGATGGTGACACCAAGATTCACCTTTCTTCATTAAGGTTGGAAGGTGCAACTCTTATTTGGTGGGAATCCAAAACTCAAGAGGGCATTAAGAAACATAGTAAGGTCTTAACCTAGTTGAATGATTTTGTTGCTACACTAAGAATACAATTCTATCCATTAGCATACATGCAAAAAGCTACCATGGATTTTGGAAACTTTAGGCAATTAAAGGGTCAAAGTGTGCAAAGCTATACTCAAGAGTTTAGAAGAAAAGCACTAATATTTGGTGTATATTTATGATCCCAAGATATTTTGCTGAAATACATTGGTGGTTTGCATAGCTATTTGAGAAATACCATACTCATGTTTAACCCTACAAGTTTAGATGAGGTCTGTGTACAGGCTACACACCTAGAAGCAACAGGGGAAAATTTTCCACAAGAGGGCAACAAAAATCCATTTAAAAGTGGAGACAAAGGAAAGGGTAAGTTCAAAGGACAAGAGAAGAAGAATGCTTCCATCAAGGAAGAGGGAGAAAAATTAACATGCAAGCATTGTGCAAAAGATGGTCATGTTGAAGAATTTTTTTTGAATCTCATCCTCAGATGAGACCCAAAAAGTTTAACAACAAAGGGAAGCAAAAGAAAACTACAACTACAAAACATGATTTAGGATCTGATTCAGGAGATGAAATAAATATCACAACGATGGGCTTGAAACGTAAGGACATAGAAAGCACTACTTATTCAATATTTACTAATGATACTTAAGATGAGAAAATAAGAATTGAATTTTTCCATATTTGGGTGATTTCAAAGCATACCAAAATTTATGCACTCTTTTATAGTGGTTCACAAGAAAATATTATTTCTGAAGACTTAGTCAAGAAGTTGAATTTAGAGACCATTCCTCATCCAAGACCTTATCCTTTAGGTTGGATGTGTAAGAATGAGAATTTGGAGGTGACAAGGAAATGCATACTTAGATTTTCAATTACAACAAACTTTATTGATGAAGTTGAACTTGATGTAGTTCCACTTGATATTTTTGGTATTGTTTTGGGAAGCCCATATATTTATGATAAGAAAGCTATTTTTCATCACCATGAAAAAAAGCATCACTTGTTCAAAGATGGTATTGAGTACATTGTTAGAGAACATCGAAAAAACCTAAATCTTTCACTTGTGAATGCGAGACAAATGAAGAGACTTATTAACTCTAGAAAGGATTTTGTACTTGTAGTGGTAAAAAAAAAAAATGATGTTGATAATGAATCCTTTCAAGAATGTGATTCAAAATTTAAATATGATTTGGTTGATATTGTTAACCAATATGATGAGATGTTTCGGGAACCTAAGAGATTTCCTCCCAAAAGAAGAATCCAACATGAAATCCAACTACAGCAAGAATGTCCTCTTCCTAACATTGGCATGTACAGGATGTCAGTGATGGAAAATGAAGAAATTAAAAAACAAATCCAAGAGTTGCTTGACAAGGGTATCATCCGACCAAGTACTTCGCCATGAGGTTCACCTATTATTTTGGTGCCTAAGAAATATGGAACATGATACATGTGTGTGGAATTTTGTTCATTGAATAATATTACAGTAAAGAATCGTTACCCACTTCCTAGAACTGATGATTTATTTGATCAGCTGAAATATGTTGTGTATTTTACTAAGCTTGAATTGAGGAGTGGTTATCATCAAATCAGAATCAATGAAAGAAAACATATGGAAGGCAAAATTCAAAACAAAGCAAGGTTTTTTTGAATGGTAGGTTATGGCCTTTGGGCTTTGTTATGCTCCTGCTACTTTTATGCGTGTGATGAATGATGTGTTGAGGCCTTTTCTAGATGACTTTGTGATAGTCTATTTAGATGACATATTAATTTTCAGCAAGTCTTGTGAAGAATATCTCATGCATGTCAAAAAAGTATTAGATGTCTTGAATAAAGAACATTTGTTTTCAAAGATGTGGAAATGTGAGTTTTGGAAAACTTCCTAGTCTATTTGGGTCATATTGTTGGAGGATGTGAGTTGAAAATAGATCCCTCCAAGGTTGATGTCATTTTGAATTGGCCAAGGACCAAAACAATGATATAGGTTAGAATTTTTTTGGGAGTACCCCAATATTGGAGGACGTTTATTGTTAATTTCTCTTCTATCGCAACTCCATTGCATGCATTGAAAAGTGTGAAGCAAGTCTTTTAGTGGGGAGGTGAGTAGAAAAAATCATTTGATGCATTGAAGGAAAAGATCAGTTCAGCTCTTGTACTTGCACTACCAGACTTGAGATAGTCATTTGAGATACAAACTGATGCAAGAAACTGTTCCATGGGCATAGTCCTAATTCAACATGGTAATCCCATTTGTTTTCATTCAGAAAATTTTAATGGTGCAGTGATTAATTATCCTACATATGACAAGGAATTGTATGCATTGGTGCAAAGTGTGAAAAAGTGGAAACACTACTTGATGGGTAAAGAAACAATCATTGACACGAATCATCATCCATTGAAATACTTGCAATCACAAACAAATCTGCAACAAGAAAGGCACTTTCAATGGATGGGTTTTCTTCAAAAATTCCACTTGGTGATAAGGTATAAGAAAGGTATCTATAACAAGGTTGTTGATATGCTTTATAGACCAATTTTTAGTGCATCCATTATTCTTAAGCATAATTCTTTCATGCATGAGATCTATATTGGACAATATGATTTAGATAGTGATTTCAAAGATTTATACACGACTTTGTGTCAAGATAACCAAGTAGAGGAATTAGATTATCATGTGCATGATAACTTGTTGTACCATCTTGGCAAGCTTTGTATTCCACGGGGGGGGGAAGGGGAGAATCAACATCATAAGGGAAGCACATACTTATCTTGTTGCTAGTCATTTCGGTGTACGTAAGAAGGTGGCACAATTACAGAGGTATCGTTATTGGCCTCGTATTCTTTAAAGTGTGTCACTATTTTTAAGAGGATGTTCATTGTGTGCTGTCAGTAAGTCTAGAAATAGAAATTTGGAATTGTATACACCACTTCATGTACCTTCTCGTCCATGGGAGAGTGTTTTCATGGACTTTGTAGGAGGTCTACCTATGTCTAGGACAACTCATGAGGGTATATTTATAGAAATGAGGTGAGCTTCCACCTACCATGACCTTTCATCTACCCTCATGCCTCTTGAACTTATAACTCTCTAATGTCTAATGAATTTTGGTAATTTTTTCATTTTCATAATATGATATAATTGTATTTAAAACATAAGGAAGATTATGAGGCTATGTTTTAGGGATGGTATGCCTCACACAGAAGTGGGTAAGGAGTTATGCGAATATGAATTGATTTAATAGCCGTGAAGCATATAATGGAAACATGGCTCGAAAAATTCAAGGATGAAGTATGAAGTCTACGACTCAACATAGCCATGGATGGCATCAACCCATATTCGCTCCAAAACATAAACAATTATGTTTAGCCTATAGCAGTGACCAATAAAAATACCCCCTATGATTGTCAGTGAAGAATGAACATCATATGTTGGCTGTCATACAATACTCTATCATACTCTACTACACATAGGGACCTTTTAAGACATTAATTTCATATGAAATAATATTTTCATCTCAACCAACCCCTTTTCTATTTAAATTAATATTTTATTTGTATGTTTTTGTCTCTCTTGTGACACAACACCCCTTTTCTATTTTAATCAATATATATATATATATATATATATATATATATATATATATATATATATATATATGTCTCTGATCTAGTGGATTAATTTTATGGTCAAAATTTGAAGTTCTTAGAATGGAACGAAACATGTGTGCTTGTGTATATCTCGTCATTCTAAATTCAACGCAACTCGTTTCGCGAAAAACCGACTTTATATGCTTCTTCACTCGTGTTCTGTCTATTTTTGGAAACAACTAAAAAAAAGTGTTTTTGGATGTACATGGATGCCTAGTCAGTAGTCTATATTGCTAACTGGACCCTGACTATGTATGGTTAACTTGACTTTTTTGTCCTATGGCAATGCGCCACTTGTTGCATTCAGATTGGTTTTGAATTGGATTTTTTTCATTAGTTGTTTGTTGGACCAACCAGGAAAAGCCACGTGGGCCAACCAGAGGTCGCCATATGGCACCCTAGTGGCCGACCAAAATTTTGGTATTGGTGAAAAGAACTCCAACATATTTGAACACTAAACCTTCAAGTAGAAAGACCATTTCCCAACCAACATGCCACGTATTACGACTTAAAAAGTATAGTTTAAAACTTTTATTTAAGGGTTATGTATGCAATGTTTGTGGGGTGGGTTGGGGCTAGCCCAGCCTTGGTCACCGTACCCATGAGAAATAAGGGCGGGGGGCGAGGGGACTGGGCTAACCCCCCCCCCCCCCTCTCCCGATTTATAATAAAATAGTCGGTCCATAAGAAACATTGGGAAAATTAACTATCCCATGATTTTCATCGGTGGTTGGAGAAAAAGTCACTCAGATAGCTATTTTTGGGGTGAAATTGTAGGACGGTTTTCAGGCTAGTCTAGATTGTAGGACGAATTGTTGGAAAACATGTGGAGATCATAACTTCTTCAATATTTGGCCTTTTTGGGAGCAGAAAGAGGCTAGATAGGGGTTTTTGACAGTTCTGAATCCATTAGAGCTACTAGTACAACCACTTGAGCACTATAACTTGATGTAAACACCATTTTTTGAGCATAACAAAAGAGGCCCAACCATTGGAAGCTGGACCAGGTGATGTAGCCCAGGAGGGGTGAACTCCTTCATCATTTGTTGCTATGTGTTTACTGTTATGGTGATATTGTATTTTTTTTTTGCAAAAACTGAGTTTTTATTCCATGTTTATGTGTTTAATAATTTGACAAAACTGGCTTAAAACCCTAATTGAATCACTTGCAAAATTTACATAAACGTGAACCAATTTTAAATACAAATGAATTTGGTATAATAGCTTAGGTTTTCTTTGTTTTTGTGAAATTTTAACTTTTTTTCAAGTGGATGTGATTCTTACAAGGTTGTATCTCAAGAGAGGAGAAGGAAATCTTGTGGTTGAAAGTCCTCAAGTTAGGTCAAGGACAAGGAGATAAAAATTGCCACAATATCCACCACAAATTTCACCTCAAATTGTACCTGCAGCCTCAACAGTCATGGTACATGAGGGAGAGATTGAAAATATGTCAGAAGATGAGAAATATCTCAGAAAATAGTTATTTTACATGACACAAATGGTGAAATTTCTCCATGAGAGAAAAACACAAGGTTGCATGGTGAGAGCTACAAGCCTCCAATAGGAGATGAAGAAGATGGGGACAAGCCTCCAAAAGGGAATGGTGACAAGACACCTTTGACACCACCATTCTCTTCACCTCCATCCTCACCAGCATCTTGACCATCCTCTTCTCCCACAACAACTCCTTCACCAACAGCTCCACATTCTCCAAAGGGACATGGAAAAACTCCATTGTTGAAACTTGACATAAAATTGGAATTCCCTATTTATAATGGAGTGGTAAATGATGAGAGATTAGATAAATGGGTTCTTCAACCTAAACTGTATGGAAAGATACAAAATATCAAGGATGATGACACCAATATTTATCTTGCTTCATTAAGGTTGGAAGGTGCGGCTCTTATTTGATGGGAAGCGAAAACTCAAGAGGACATGAAGAAACATGGTAAGTTCTTAACCTCTTAAAATGATTTTTTTTCTACACTAAGAAGAAAATTCTATCCATTAACATACATGAAAAAATCTATCATGGATTTTCAAAACTTTAGGCAACTAAAGGGTCAAGGTGTGCAAATCTATACTCAAGAGTTTAGAAGAAGAGCACTAATATTGGGTGTAGATTTATCATCCCAATATACTTTTCTAAAATAAATTGAAGGTTTGCATAGTTATTCGAGACATACTATACTCATCTTTAACCCTACAATTTTAGATGAGGTTTGTGTACAGGCTACAAACCTAGAATTAAGAGGGGAAAATGTTCCTCAAGAAGGCAAAAAAAATTCATTTAAAACTGGAGACAAAGGAAAGGGTGAGTTCAAAGGACAAGAGAAGAAGAATGCTTCCATCAAGAAGGAGGGATAAAATTAACATGAAAGCATTATGCAAAATATGGTCATGATGAAGAAAATTGTTTGAAACTTCATCCTGAGATGAGACCCAAAAATTTTAAAAACAAATGGAAGCAAAAGACAATTGCAACTACACAAGACGCTTTAGGATCCAATTCGAGAGATGAAATAAATATCAAAACGATGGGTTTAAAAGGTAAGGACATAGGAAGCACTAGTTCTTCAAGTTGTCCTAATGATACTCACGATGAGAAAACAATAATTGAAATTTTCCATATTTGAGTTTTTTCAAAGCATAGCAAAATTAATACTCTTTCATAGTGGTTCACAAGAAAATCTTATTTATGAAGACTTAGTCAAGAAGTTGAATTTAGAGACCATTCCTCACCCAAGACCTTATCCTTTAGGTTGGATATGTAAGAATGTTGATTTTCAGGTGACAAGAAAATGCAAACTTAGATTTGCAATTACAACAAAATTTCCTGATGAAGTTGAAATTGATGTAGTTCCACTTGATATTTCCAGTATTGTTTTTGGAAGCCCATCTCTTTCCTTGATGGATCCATTCAGGATTCACAAGTTGCAGTTATTTGATTTTTAGTTGTTTGGAGTCTAGTTGCGAAATTATTGTATATCTATTTGGGGCTATAACCTTGACCATTTCCAAATTTTTCTATATTAATAAAATAAGTTTCAGATCTATTACATTCTTATATTGATTGTTCTTCAGTTGTAGATTCTATTTATGTTTTACCATGAATATTAGGGTTTTTATTATGAAATTTTCTTATGATGTTGACAGCTTAAATTTGCGAAGGTATTTTACATGACAATCTTCTAGTGATTTTATGGTTGAATTAATTTCCAGCAGAAATCTGAAAGATATTCCGAAAGGGATATTATAGTAATATCCCTTTTGGAATATTTTTCTGATTTTTGCTGGAAATTAATTCAACCATAAAATCACCATTCAATTTCATAGAAGATTTCCATGTAGAATAAATTTAGAAATTTTAGTCATCAAAATTATAAACCATTAGCATAACAGAAACCCCAATATTCATGGAAAACAAAAAATAGAACATGAAATGGAATAATAGACAATAAAAAGATGCAGAAGTTCTCAACCTTATTTTATTAATATAGAAAATGTTGGAAATGACCGAGGTAATGGCCCCAAATAGATATACAATAATGCCGCAACTGACCTCCAAACAACTAAAAATCAAATAACTGCAACCTATGGATCCTGAATAGATCCACCAAGGAAAGAGATGGGTGCTCGCCCATTCTCACTAATCACCAGAGGGTTTCCATCCTGGGGCTACTACTGAAGTAGAGAATGAAGTTCTGAAACCTTTCACACAAACAATGATCCAATCCAATATGTCTCCAAATGATCTATGCTTCTCCTTTTATAGATATGATAGATAGATCTCCAAGCCTCTAGAAGCATCTTATTTTATTATTTTATTATACTTTTAAAATATCCTCCATTGACTCTATCAAATTGAATTTTAATTTAATTCTATTTCACTTAAGTCACTTTTGGCCCTTTTCCTCCAATTAATTATTTTTCCTTTAATTAAATGACTAATTAAAGTCATTTTTAATGAAGGAATATGGTAAACCTCCCTGTTGGTGAGGTAAATTCCCTCTGTGGATAGAGGCGATCCCACTAGCCTTAGAGTGGGTCTAGCCACAAATAAGACACACTATGACATCAATTCCTAGTTAAGAATGGACAAAGACTTGGCAGATCACCTACCTTAGGTCCTGCGCTGTTGTGTCGTCCCGAAGAATGGTTGTCTCCCGCTCCTGATTCAACATATCATGATCCACTCGTTTTCACGCTCAGATACCTGCACAAACACAAGAGACGAAGAAGATACACAACATACTATTTCACATTCCTAACTATCAGTCAGTCTAAGAAGACTAAATCCTATGCATTAAAGAAACATAACACAGAGATGGAAACAATATCATAGTCGAGTATATTAATTTAAAGAAGGAAGAGTACAATCGGGCTTCGACGTTGCGATCTCCTCCAACAGGGTTCTAGTGGAGCACGTCTCACAAAGCTCGCCGAGAATTCAGACAGGGCTCTCTCTAGAAGATCCTCCTTGGTTTGACCTTCTCTATAATGATTACTCAACTATAATGTCTCTTCTCCTAGTTCAGCTTCTTGGCTATATGTTCAGCTAGCTTATGTAAAGGGAGAAGGCTTGTTTATATAGAGGGAGAAGGAGAGGTTAGGATCCCTATAATCGTGGGGGGAGTCCTATCCTCTAAGAATGTTCCATCTGGTAGAGATCGGTGGCTTATCGAGTTTAACCACTTGCAATGAGTCGTTCTTGAGGTGGTTAAAGGAAACTTCTGCCTCAAATTTGTTAAAAAACATTCCAAAACAGGGTGGCGCAGGTACAACACAGGGACAGGGTGCCAGCTGGCGCGACCTCTATTGTATATTTTCCCCATCGGCACGAGGGATGAACTGGCTACCCGCGCCAATGCCAAAACATGGGTTTTTGGGTGCTCTTTGAGGAAATTTTCAACTGGAGAAATCGTATCCTTATGCAGAAGGATGCAAAGAAAGTATTTGAATAATATTACACTACTCACAGGTCACAGGAAAGACCCTCCAATATGCGGGGTGAGGGATTGCAGGGACGGTGAAAATTTTTTGTGTAACAGATTCCCCCTAAAGCATGAGGTCCGAGAGAGAGGGAGGGGTGAAATGCTTTATGAGAATGCGTTCAACCAAAACACTACCGTCAGAAAACCTGCAAGTATGAATACAGCCGATATATCTGATACATGACATGTGCTATGGGCACAGCCATCCATAATAGAGTACATAAATAATGAGATCCGAGGTATGGATAGAGCCATCCAGCAGTAGGGATCAATAAATAGACTCAGGTATGGTCGCAGCCATCTAATCAAAGGAGTCATAATAAGTCATAATAATCCACAAAGAACCTGCAGCCTGGATTTCATCAGAAAAAACCTAGTTTCTTGCGCTCCATCTCGACCCGAATAGAGTACAAATTCAAGCATATGAATATGTGAGCTGAAGTCAAACATGCAAGAACATCGTATGATTAACAACCAATGATGAAAGCTGTTAACAGACACGAGAGAAACCACCAATAATGAAAATGGCTCTCAAGTTACGAAAGGTACAATCCATGGTATGTGAACAGTAATATGACGTTGAACACTCACAGAGTCAATCGATCTAAGGCTAATGATGTGGACCTTACCTCGAGTGCGAAGAACCTGCCATTGAGCCATGCAGGCCCAAGGTACCTGAAGGGAGTCTCTAGATCAACTTCCTGGATAATGAGTTGGAGTCGACTGGAAGGGACCTTGATCATAGGTGGGGCATAATGTTTCCCACATCATCGACACAAGACAGATGGATATGATGTTTGTGAATTGAGACCAATAGAGAATCAGAGGAAGGTTGAAAACTGCAGAGACCAACTTCTCTTCAACATATCGGCAGCACGACACTGGATTTGGCAGTATTTTACATCAAGGGATCTGAGGTCATGGTGACGCGACAAAGAGCAGATGAGCAGTCAAAAGAGATTACCCAAACCCATGGAGGCGAACAGACAACGAGATGAGATTTCCCCAACCCAACACGAATGCAAACAAGTGCCATGTTCAAGAGCGACATACTACCAACACGACTAAAATATTGGTTCCATTTTCCCCCACCATTTCTGAAGAGTACCCCAATTATTTTTGAAAACAAGCTTTAAGGGGATAGCATATTCTTGCGATGTAAGTTTGTCCTTCGGAGAAATCCAAACTAGTACATTTTACGAGCCCTAGGAAGGAGGAACTCGAGTAACATCATGACGACAGAGTCCGATGTCATCAGATTTTAATGATCCTGACAAAGGAAGAACTCGACATCTTTTCGTATTTAGAGAGTTTGAAAAAAGGCAGAAAATAAAAATCAAGCAGTCCCTTTTCATAAATAGTCCCTCAGATTCGAAAAGGTACAAAAATGTGTTTGAGAGAACCCCTAGTCGTGATAGGCTAGGGTATTCCTTTTTCGTAAATAATATGTCCTAGCCCGAAAAAGGGGTAAACATATACTGGGTAGATATCGTTTCGTAGTCAATTTAACGAGTTCAAACTGACAAGTGACTCGGCGATCTTTTCAAGTTTGAGAGAGTCATAAAAGAGCTAAAAGGTGACTCCAGTAGTGACTTTTTCTTATTTTTACCGAGTCTGAAAAAGTATAAAATACAACTTGTCTCTTTGTCATAATCACGTGGGAAACCTGTCACCACATAAAAAGATGCATGTAAAACGTATTCCTCAAAAATAATATGAAAATATATCAACAAATATGTTTTAAAACCTATTTTAGGACATTGAAAAGTTATAAAAGACCATAAACGGTAAAAAATATTTACTTTTCACTTTTTACCTCTTTGTAGAGCAAAAGTGACCCATTTATCTTGTGATCTTCAGGTGACGATTGTGAAAAATCCAGTGGACCAATCTGGATTTCGTCTATTTCAAGTAAGAGCCAACTTCATTGGCCATATTTTAAGCTATATTTTATTGCACTCATTTGTCATTTGGGATCCCTTAGAGGAGGATTGTAAATTTTTAGGGCATTGCGGTTGGCGTGGGTTTCGGGCATGGACCCGCGCCAACCGACCCATTTTTACACAGGGGTCATGCCAGTTGGTGCGACTGTTAGCCAAACAGCCACGCCAACCATGGAACCCAATATCCACTTTAAATACAAGAAAATTCAACCAATAGTTTGCAAATTTAAACACCCAAGGAGGTTTCCTATGATCATTTCATCCAGGTATCAAGCGAAAAAGGATGGTAATCGAGTGGAAGGAGATAGAGCATAGTGAAGAGGATGAACAAGAAATGTAGAATGATCAATGCATGAATTCCCTCAGGAATTGTGGGCTCAAAAAATTCTTCCTAATACCGTGTCTCCGAGCTCAGCCCAAATTGCTTCAGTATCTAATTAGAATTTGGGACGAAGATGAGGAGAAGTTCGTACTTCGTGACCAAGAGCTTGAGCTTGAAGTATCTGATGTATATTTCATCACTGGACTGTTGCGTAGGGGTGTTTTCCCTATTCTAATTGGTACCCAGCCTTCCAGGGAAAGCATGACAATGGTAATGAATAGGGTGTGCCTAGGAGCACGAAAAGGAACAAGGAGTTATAAAGTGGATATCCAGACCGTCCCTGATCTAGCACTGAGAGTAGTGCTACACACTATCACATGGGCCGCAGGATCGCAGGCACTGCATGAGGCTACGAAGACGTAATTACTTCTTGCTTTAGAGTGTATGAACCCAACCATATTCAATTGGGCTGAGGCTGTAACCATTAACATCAAACGACAGCTCACTAAATGCAAGAAAACTAAAATAAAGCAGTTTGGGTACGGGTTGATTCTGGTATCGTTCTTCTTGGAACGTTTACCCATATTCTAGTGCTAGGAGGGTATAGTCCTGGAGCCACCACTAAGAGAGTCACGGATGGCCCGATGGGCAGCACTGATGCCCAGAGCAGGGGGTGGCCAACAGATGTCTTGGAGGCCAGAGTTTTCTGATTGGCTCCAACGACAGTTGATTTTCGTGGAGGATTGGCCATACGCTGGCACAGAATTTACCAAAGACCCAGACCTCCCACTCCCGGAGAGAGAGGATTGGGACGAAGAACTTGGTAAGACTCATTTTTTATTTTTATGATTTTTATGATTTTTTGGTATATATGCATGTTATGACAATTGATCTCATATAGATGCAAATTTTGGCCCAGAGCGTCCTGCCGGTATGTCTCCAATAGCGAGCCAGACTCCTCGTGATTTCGATCCTCAGGGTGAGGGCATTGAGGAGGAGCTAGTGTAGAACCTAGATGGAATCACCCGTGGAGTCCCAAATTATGCCTATTTTGATGACGTACCTCGAGCCTACCAGAGGAAAACTATAGGAGTGCCAAGCCGTATCCACCGCTTGTTGAGGCGGTTGGTACGGGAGGTGACGTGCTATCATGAGCACCATGCTGACTAGGCACTTAGGCTTTATTTCTGCACATTTTGGAGAGACATGTTGCCTCATGATGTAACTGAAACATACATATATTATTTTTTGTGGGTTTTATGATGCACACGGCTTGTAAACAAACGATATATATATACATCTATTTTCTACATGGGTCTATGTACATATGATGATGTTTTTATAAATTGCGAAAATGTCTATCTAGCACAATGTTAGCTATTGCATCTTTTAATGTATTCATTCGTCTTGGTATATGTTGATAATTAATGAAATAAAAATTTCGTTCAAGTAAACGACTATGCAAATACAATCTCAAAATGCATGGGTTTCAAGCTGAATAATGACCGTTCAGTTGAAGAACAACAAGTTGTGAATCCAACTTAACAAGAAATGTGCGTATGCTGAGGTTGACTGCCTCGGTTAATAGTTCCAAAACTGCACTATATTCAACGACATTGTTTGTAGCTGGTCCCAGAAAAATACCTTGTAAGTTAATCAACTCACCGACAAGATCATAAATTACCCAGGCTGCCGAAGACAAGTTCTTGGTACTGCGGGAAGCACCATCCGCAAAACTGACATAAAGGGAAATGTACATCTGCATAGAAAACAAGACCCAATAAGCAGAAAAATCTCACAAATCACATCAAACCAAAGCATGCACACAAAATATCTCCTCCCAATAATAGTTCTTAATTAGGGAATCGACTGGGATGCGCTCTGCTAGGGTTTATCTCTCTTGGCCGAAACCCTAGTCACCACTGCTACCTACAGTGCTGTGTCGGCGCCTATCACACTACAAGGAGAGGCTCTACACTCATGCATGGCGACGGAAATGGGGGGAGGCCGTAAGCCTCCCCCTGAAATGGACAAAGGACTCGATGGGACACCCAATCAAAGTAAAACAGAAACAACAGAAAAGCTGGAGGCTAATGCATCTCAGACGCCGAACTCTGAGAAATAAATGGATGCACAGCCTGTTACTTCTTCCACATGTAAGCCCATAGCTCTAGATAGACCCAAAATCGACTTGCCAATTCACCGCATAAACGCCAGAATCCAGTATATGAAAAATCACGCTCTCATTGGAAAATTTATTGGCTTTTGGCCAAGAAAAAAAGCGTTACAGGGTTGGATTGCTTCCAAATGGAAGCCCAAAGGGCATGTTACTCTGCAGCTAGGTCTGAAAGGCTTCTTCAGAGCCATTTTTAACTGCATCGAGGACAGAAATAATGTAATATATGGAGGCCCATACTTTTTCAATTCGGCAGGGTTATATCTGAGAAACTGGGTCGAAAGATTCAACCCAAATAAGGAAAATTTCAATTGGGCACCTATATGGATTCGTCTATACTCTTTGCCTCTTGAATATTGGGATGAGGAGTCGCTTCAGGAGATTGGAAAAGGGTTAGGAGAGTTCATAAAGATAGCTGAAGAGACCAAGCTTCGCAGATACACCTCCTATGCAAGAATATGTGTCTACATGCATCTGGATAAAGCTTTACCAAACGCGGTAAGTTTATTTCATGATGATTTCGAATGGATACAACCTCTTGACTATGAACATGTTCCATTTCGCTGTAGGAGGTGCCATTCCCATGGACACATATTCAGATATTGCCCCCTTAACTCTCAATCTCAGAATAAAGAAGCTAAAGACAATACGGAAGCAGATGGGTTTACCAAAGTTCCCACTCGAAGGAGAAACTCCAAGAAATCCTCCTCCTCTGTGAAAAAATCTAGTTCTCTTGCCAATACCCCCTGCACTAGCAACAACTTTGCCATCCTTACTCAATCTGACCCTCAGAATGAATGCATCCAGCCCTCCCTCCATTCCTCTGCCCCTTCCACCAACCCTTTGAATATTCCCAACCCTTAAACCCCTGCATCTACCCAACCAGAGGCGCAAGCTGATACTCCCTTAGGATCTGATCCTCCTTTGGAAAAAAATCAAGTGACTTGTAACCCTAACCTCATGGATCTGGATGGGCTACAATCTAACTCTAACCATGCCAATAAGGAAGCACTGGAAAATATTCATCTCACCCTCATGGATGAAGACTCAGAAGGCTTTGATCTGGGAGAATTGGATCTATTGGGATTAGAAGACGCTTGTAGACGAAAATAATTTGATAAAATAAATCCCAAACAGATCGAATCACTTGAAGCAGCCCTATCTAAGGTTCAGCAGCAGAAGAAATTAGGCATTCAGCCAGGAAGCCATTGGGACAGCTTGAAATTTATTAAAGAAACCAAGAAGCAAGGTCAAAAACCAGATTGGCAATGCACCATCACTCTGGGAGAGATATTGGTGGATTCAGGGCATTATCCCAATTTAACGTGGCTCTTTAAACCGCTTTCAGGAAGTTCCCCATGAAGCTTGTCTCATGGAATGTGAGAGGGCTCAATAGCCCTGGAAAATACAAGATGATTAAGAACATTATTCAGAAAGAAAAGCCTCAAATCCTCTTTCTACAGGAAACAAAATGCAACATCAAAACGCTAGGCTCAATCCTATTAAAAGCTTGGCCCAGCAGAAGCTCGGTGGCAGTGGATGCTTTAGGCTTCTGAGGAGGACTAGCAGTTTCCTGGGACACTCAAACTATAATGTTAGTAGACTTCCATGTGGCGCACAACCTTATTCAAGCGACTTTTCATCCTATTGGGACTAACATACATGGGCATCTCTCCAACGTCTATTTTCCTCAAGATCAGGTCAGTAAAATGGAGCTTTTAAATACTTTGGAACTTTTAAACTCCAATAGAACACATCCCCTGTGGATCATTGCAAGAGACTTCAATATGATCACTAGAATGGAGGAAAAATCTGGTGGACGGCCAAGACTGGACCCAGAATTTTCCTTTTTCAAGAACTTCATCAACTCTAATTGGCTTATCGACATTCCTTTTTCTAATGGCATTTTCACCTGGAACAATAGAAGAGCGGGAAGCCAGCAGATTGCTTCAAAACTAGATAGATTCCTCATCTCGGATAACATCATCCATGTAGGAGGAGATATCACAACCTCAATTCTTCCTTTAGCTGGATCGGACCATTGGCCTATTCTCCTTCAATGGAAAGATATAGGATCACAACTAAAGCGCCCTTTTAAATTTGAAGCTTTTTGGCTCACGCATCCTACCTTTAAGGAAATGGTATATTCTATGTGGAAAATTTACGCCCCACCAAAAGGTTCTAAAATGTATCAGTTTCAACAGAAACTCAAATACCTCAAAATGCACATCAAAAACTAGAATCAGATAGTCTTTGGAAACATATTTCAGGAGAAAAAGATCCTTGAGCAGAAAATGGTTGAAGTACAACAGGAAATAATCAATAAAGGAAGATCAAAAATTCTTGCAGCTAAGGAACAAGATCTACAGAAGCAGTTGGAGGACAGATACAAACACGAGGAAATCCTCTGGAGGCAGAAATCAAGAATAAGTTGGCTGAAGGAGGGAGAAAGAAATACAAAATTATTTCATAACTCTACTATCCAAAGAATCATGCTAAATTGAATCAGCCATATCACCAATCAACAAGGAGAAAGAATGGAGAAGCATGAAGAAATGGAAAAGGAGCTCTTGGATTACTTCAAAGGCATCCAACAAGATCCACGAGTCAATAGACAGCCGGCTATAGACCAAATCACGCAGTTGATCCTTAAATTGATCACGGATGAGCATAATAGAATGCTATCGCACCCAGTCTCACTCTAGGAAGTAGATTTCGCTATGGCATAGTTTAAGGATGGCAAGGCACCGGGCCCGGATGGTTTTACCTCAAACATTTTTCATCACTTCTGGGATCTCATCACACATGAAGTCTGGAAGCTCGTCGAGAAATCTAGAACCATGCATTGGCTCCTACCCTCTCTCAATGCTACCTTCATCACACTGATTCCGAAGGAGGAACAACCAAGCAAGCCAGAAAAATTCAGACCCATTGCTCTTTGCAATGTGATTTACAAGGTCATCTCCAAAGTTGTAGCCAACAGGCTTAAACCTCTCCTACCGCTTCTCATTTCTCTTGAGCAGACAGACTATGTGGAAGGTCGAAAAATATTGGACGGTATAATTTTAACTCATGAGATCATACATTCCTTAAAAATTTGCAAGAAGCCGGGTATGCTCCTCAAAATCGATCTCTCTAAGGCATTTGATAGATTGAATTGGAACTACATTCAGCAGATTCTTAGAGCTTTTAGCTTCGACCAAATGTGGATAAGATGGATAATGAACCTTATTTCCTCCACCTTTTTCTCTGTCCTCGTTAATGGGATCCCCTCTCCCCCTTTCTCGCCCTCCAGAGGTATTAGACAGGGAGACCCTCTCTCCCCTTTCCTCTTTGTCCTTATGGCTGAAGGACTTGGAAAATTAATTCACAATGGAGTCAATACCCATCTTCTGAGAGGAATATCCCTTCATGGAGCCCCTACCACCACCCACCACCCACCAGCAGTTCGTGGACGATAATATGCTCTTTGGCCACCCTTTTGTCCAAGAAGCTCGCTCTTTTAAAGCCATATTAAACCTCTTCTCTACTGCCTCTGGTCTCTCCATTAATGACTCCAAATCTCAAATTTTCTTCTTTAACACCCCACCCTTGACTGAAGCCAATATTGCCCATATCCTTGGCTTCTCCATTGCTTCTCTCCCAGACAAATACCTGGGCACCCCTCTTATTGACTCTGCTATCAAGAACGCCTCCTGGAACCTTCTCCTTGATAAAATTGAATCCCGGCTATCCTCCTGGACCTTCAGAGCCCTCAACATAGCCAACAGTCTCACTCTCATCAAAGCTGTGCTGCAATCCATGCCTCTTTATCTTTTTTCTGTGCTAGCTGCCCCAAAATGGGTCCTTAAACAGATCAAATCCCTGCAAAGGAACTTCCTTTGGGGATCTTCTGGTCGGAATAGAAAATGGGCCCTGGTTAATTGGAACACAATTTTCACACCTAAGGAAGCAGGAGGTCTTGGTCTAAGAAATCCTATACACAGCAATGAATTCATGGGATCACGCATATGGTGGAAGTGGATTTCAAAGCCACACATGCCTTGGGCTAAATTGTGGACAAAAAAATATGCCATTAATAGATCTCCTGAAGATTTAATAAGGCTATCCCCTGAAAGCACTGGTTCTTTGGTATGGAATGCAGCAAAGCAACACTATTCGCTCATTCAGCAACACATTTTTTGGGAGATCCACAATGGAAACTCTGCTAGGTTTTGGGCAGATGCGTGGCAAAAAAATCCATAGCTTCTTGAGACCTTCTCTCACACCAATTTTGGCAACAATAACGCAAAAATGGAAGACAAGATCTGTCAATTCTGGCTGCCTTCACATTGCAACGGGTTCAGGAAATGGAAATCCTCCTCCCTCATAGCTCCTCAAGCTCAAGCTCATGAATGGGAAGCCCTCAGTCTTGAGCTTCAAAGAAGGAAAATCAGGTATTCGGAGGACCCTAACATTCTCAGCTGAGGATATACAACGAAAGGTATGTTCTCTATGAAGGAAGCTTATTCTCTAATGAATCCCTTGCCCCTTCCTCGTGATCCTCTCTGGAAACTGATATGGGCCCCAAACATATGGCCGAAGATCTATACTTTCTTATGGCTCCTCAGTCACAAATGAATCCTCACCTGGGATAATTTAATCAAAAGGGGCTTCATAGGACCATCTAAATGCCCCAATTGCAATCAAAGCAATGAAGATATTCAGCATCTCATGATGACTTGTTCTCTTGCCAATAATTTATGGGAGAAAATCATTTTTCGCAACCAGCGAAATAAACCCTCTGGAGACATAACCAACATTCTTCGGAACTGGCCTAAACGCCCTTACAATTCCTCCCTACTCAACTCCCTTTGGCAGCTCCTTCTTGGAATTCTTTTCTGGTCTTTGTGGAAAGAACGAAACAAACACATCTTCAGAAATCAATCCTCATCCCTGGATTCCATTTGGGGCATCATTTTCCATAATCTTTAGGAATCCCTTACTCTCCACTCCTGGCAAGAAGACGATTTTCCCAAGCAGCCTAAAGAAATCGCCATCTGGCAGAACTGGAATCTTAAAATTAAGCCAATAACAACCCTTAGAAATAGGTCTGCCCCTGAAACTCCCCTGAAATGGTCTCCTCCCCCTCCCGGGACGTTCAAATTAAACTTCGATGGAGCTTCTAGAGGAAACCCTGGGCAAGTTTGCCATGGAGGCATTTTTAGAGACTCTGAAGGAGAAACGCAAGTCATATACTATGGATCAATTGGGTGGGATACCAATAACTCGGCTGAGTTAGAAGGGCTCTGGCAAGGGATCAGCCTCAGTCATCACTACAAATTATTTCCCATCATCATAGAAGGAGATTCTCAGATACTCATTAATATGGTCAATCAGATCCTCTGGGGTACCAACACAGCAAAGGCAGAAAACAGTTGGCGTTTGGCTGCTAGGATTGATCAGATAAGAAACTGGTTAAAAAGCAACAGGGCAATCTCGTTTACTCATGTTAAACGAGAAAGAAATAAAGTTGCAGATCTCTTGGCCAATTTTGGAGCAGATAGTACCAATACACTCATTCATGGCCCCCTCAATATTATCCATGACAATGAAATGCTACAAAATTGCACTATGCTGGTGCACAAGGATCGCCCGGATGCGAGTGACTGCCAGGTTTGATGGGATGTTGACCCCTGTGCACCTCCCGAAGAAGCTCGCGTGGGGTGGCATTTATGTCTTCATTAAACAGCCAGCTCGCGGCGTCATTAATCTAGTGCAGACATTCCTTCACACCGCCATGGGAATTCAATTGGTTATGGTGTTCTTTCTAGTTGGTTCGGCTCACAGTGAAAGCAGCATTGCTCCTCGGCTTCCTTTAAACAACACATGCCCTCAAGGCTATGCAGAACCCTACACCCGCACTCCTACAGGTCGTCGTTTCACTTTTCTAGCTTCTTTTGAACCACTGCCTGGGGTGCATTTTTCACAGAGCCCCTTCTGTCGATTCAATCCTCCCCGGACTCGAACTGTGGTCTTCAGTGGTGACGTTCCCCCACTTGGAGCCTAGACGACTGCTCTTTCTCGTGAGATTTTCTCTCACGGTGTTTCTGGGCCTCCCGACTACCCCTTTCATCATTCTTTTTCTCGACCCGCCTCTGCAACCATGCCATGCATTTGTCACAGAATGAAAAGTAGACATGGCTCCAACCAAGGTCGGGCCTCGCATCATCAACCCCACTCCAGCTCTGTGTTTGGGTCTTCTTCTGCTGAAGAGACTCAAGCTCGGCCTCAGAGGATAAGTCATGATAGAGGTTGTAGGTGTCACTGTGCTTCAGTTCCTTTGGCGTAGCCAATTCCTCCCCCTTCAGCTGACCATCACATCGTTGCTTTTCCCTCCGCTTCCCATAGTTCTGACCGCCCTCCTACCCGCCTTACTTCTCAGTGTGCTGAACTCCGATTCGAGTGTTCTCATGATCACCCTGTTGTCACTGCCTATATCACTATTACACTTAAAGAAGAGGCTCCTTTGCCCTTACCTTCCCCTGAAGCCTCCCCTCTGTCCCCTCCTGCCTCAAGCCCACCCAAATGCTCGGCTCCGTCAGCAGGCACAGCCCACCATGTAGAAGGCGCACCGCGAGGGATGGATGAAGACACCGACCTGGGCGACCCTCTCCAAGGTGACTTGAATGACTGGGAAGATGAATTTTCTTGAAGAGTGGTGGAAGAACCTCAATCTCCAACACATGAATAGTAACAATCTCAGCACACAGCTCCTTTTGATTTTTTTGCTCAACTACTGCAGGATTTTCTTGTCTCTTTGTCTCAATGCGTAGCTAGACAAGATGATTGCTAATCTTAGTTTATTTCTCTCTGTTAAGTACTCATGTTTAAACTGTAGGTTGGTTTCCCTTCCAAGGGTGGTCAAACTGATCTTTACAGGATTGGTTTCCCATCTTGGGCAGTCTGGACTCTTTCTGTTAAGCATGTTTATCAAGCCCAATGCTCAGGCTCACATAGATGATGTTGTGGTGGTTTTGTAACAATATCTCTTATACATAATAGAATTAGTTTTATTTAGAAAAAAAAAAATCATGCACACAAAATAAAAACAATCACCTATGTACATCTATCACGCGTGAATAATTCAGGCATAATATTTTTCAGATACAACCTATTTCTGGGCTACTATAAAGGACAACCTTCATAGTCAATGAGCTCATAAGCCCCATTCTATAACACACGTTTAACAATGTAGGGCCCATGCCACATGGGTTGGAATTTTCCTGCCCCCAGCTTGTCATGAGCTTGGCCGTATAGAAGGATGAGATTGCCTTAAATGAAAGAACGAGGAGAAACTGAATGGTCAAAATAGGCTTTGACTCACTTCTTCTGTGCTTAAATGACCAAGGCAGCTAAGCGATGAGTTTCGTCCAGTCTCTCTAAATAGAGGAGACGTTCTTCTTCAGGTGAAGTATTAGGCAGTAATTCCACAGCTAATTTCAGTGAAGGGATTTCACATTCAATCGGATGCATGGCTTCCAGACTGTATACCAATTGAAATGGGGTAAACTCGGTTGCGTTCTTGATCGATGTTCGGTAAGCCCATAGAGCTGAGAACAACATGAGATTCCAGTTTGATTTGTGGATCTTGATTGTTCGTTGAAGCATGGTAACAAGGACCTTGTTTACAACTTCAACTTGGCCATTAGCTTGAGGATAGTAAGGCGTTGAGCTGTCGTGACGCAGACCCAACTTAGACATCAGCTCCACCATCATATAATCTAGAAAATGAGAACCATGATCGGTGACGATGGCTTGAGGGACACCAAACTGAGCAATAACGTGATTGAATATGAACTGTGCCATTGTCTTATTGTCCACAGCCAGTGTAGGCATTTCTTCAGCCCGTTTCGTAAAATAATCTACAGCAACGATAAAATAGGCATGCCCCTCGGCCGAACGATGGTTACAGGTCATAAAATCTATGCCCCATGCGTAAAAAGGGCCAACGATAATGACAGGGTGTAGTGGAACAAGCGGCGCATGCATCTTGCGTTGATAAATCTAGCACGCATGGCATTTACGTACTGCAACAATGCAATATTTAAAAATAGATGGCATGAAGTAGCCAGCACGAAGGAATAGGTTTCGCACCTGGGTAGGTGGGAATCTCATGCACCACGATACTGGGGTCGATTCCAGCCATTTCCTCGTAAGACCAAGCAAAAACATCGCGAAATTCGTGAAAGAGACTAGTGTACACTTGGACTTCCTCAGAAGAGCAAGTGACTCCCACATGGATGTTCTCGATGATCCCCGATTTAACGGAGATGTTGATAGGCATCATTTGAGTAATATTCCCTAATTTACCTTCTGCAAAGACTTCATGAGTCAAAATGGGCCTCTCAAGTGGCAGAGAAGGAAATTGGGATGTGAAGCGCTCATGACAGCTAGACATGGCCCCGAGGCAAGGCATAAACGAGGAACGATGATGGCCATCACTCCACGGTAGATCCTCGAGAGAAATTTCTTCCATGATAGCCTCATCGGATGGAAACACTTCTTTCAGAGGATCAGGTGAATCCGCATCACTGAGCCAGGGGGATTTGGAATACACATCGAGAGACATGCTCAAAGGAGAAACTTTAGGAGGGGGAGAACCAGACGCAACTGTTGGCTCACAATAATTAATCTCGATGGGACTAAGCGGCATTGAATCTCCAAACAAATCAACATGTTGAGGTGAAGGGAGGATCCAAGGGTCATCTGACTAAGAGACCATATTTACTTGAACATTATTCGATGGTGGAAGGTGAAAAATACCCATGAGAGCGGGATCTTTGAAAGGACCTAGCCCTATACTGTTAGGGGGATTAGGAATTTGATCCACGTATGGCACGTTGTTCTCAGAAGACGTGGTAAATAATGACAACTGATCAATAGTAATAATCTTGCCCTCATGTGGGAACTTCAAAAGTCGAAAGAGGGTGGACGGAACGCACATCATAGCGTGAGTCAAACTGCGACCGAGTAGAAAATTGTAGTTGAGTTTGGCATCAACGACTTCTACTTCAAATTTGACTGTCTTTCCTTTTAATGTAATTAGAAAGCTTGCGAGAACACCTAAGGGTTTTTATTCCCTTCCATCAAATGCCTCAAGGGAATTGGGTGATGAATTAAGGGCTAGAGAGCCAATAGGCTTCCAACAAGTAGATAACATGATGAAGGTAGACACACCTTCATCCACTATGACTCTATGGATGTTGATACCATTGATACCGACCTATATAACAAGCGATATCTGGTACAGAAGTCGAGGGACGAAATTCTCTAGATCGAAGGAGAGAAGGCTAGAATTAGCAAGGTCAATCCCACCGATTGCAGATAATAATGCTTTCCGTTGACATGGACAACTTTGGATCACTTCTAATGTGAACATCGCGGACGGGGCCTGCGCAAAATCCTCAATAATACTGTAATGCTAAGCAGCACGGGCGTTAGGATTATAAGAAGATTTCCGGAGAAGACCTTTAGAACGTGGTCGTATAACTTGTTCAACATTGGGCCTTTCAATTTCAAGGGGACCATAGGCAGGTGGGGGAGGAGGACCATCAATGACCTCTTTCTCGGCCACCTAGCATGATCCGTCATAATCCTTCGACCGAGTAGCAATGGAAATGGGTGAAAAACCGTTCATCATGAAAACTTGAGAGCCAAACGAGGCAGATGGCGGAGGTTGCTCGACCATCTGGGTTTGCTGAGATGGGAAAGGCTCTTTAAGAACCGTCGGAGTTCCCTTAGTGCCTTTAAGTATTTGACTAACCTCGGATCGTCTAGGACAATCCTTAGTGTAGTGGTCCTCATCACAAATCAGACAGGGATACTTTAGTTTTTGTTGTGAACCATCATCAGCACAAGGTTTGGATGATTCTGGTTTTGGGGCATCGGATTTAGCCTTTCCTTTGCCCTTGTTTTTCCCTTTGGAATTCTTGTCCGCAGGATTGGCCTGAATGGCGTTGACCTTCGAAGTTTTACCAGAATCTAAGGTAGCCTGAGGAGCAGAATTATTGGAAGAATTTTATTTCTGCTTCCCATTGGAAAACTTACATGAAGTCTGAGATACAAAATCAATAACGCCATCGAGTGATGGGGTAGCCAACACTTTAGAGGTCCTAGGACGTGGAGCTTCAGTCAAGATGTCGTACAAAATGCCTGATTGAGAGTACACTAAATCAAGGTACTGGGCACGGGCGATGTCTTGTTCCTCGGTTTCGCATGCCCCCAAGGTGATGTCTTTCGCAATCTGATTGAAAAAAGAGGTAGTGAAAAAATGAGTAATAAGTTGATCAGGAATCTCAAACTTGATCAGACGACGACACCATCTCCATTCATGAATATGGTCCGAGATATGGGTAGTTCGGTCCTGTTTCAAGGATGTGAGGAGATGCATCCCGGCTTCATAACGAACTGGCAATTGGAAATGGGTAAGGAATACCATAGAAAGAGTATTAAAATATTGAAATATTCCATGAGGCAGTTCGATATACCACTTAGCAGTAGCTCCGGTAAGAGTGCACTGGAAGAGACAAAGCCAGACAGAGTCATCCACCCAAGAATTGGAAGAACACCACAAATGGTATGTCATGACGTGAGCTTGGGGGTCTTCCCTAGACTTTCCCTCAAACTTGGGACAATCACCAAGAACCTTTGTCGGGACCGGGGGCCAATATGGAATATGAAGAATGGGATCATTTGTCAATTTGGACACATTCGGTAACTCCAATATAGCGAGGAAAGGTAATTGAGGATTAAACGACATAGCAGGTCCTCGATAAGGACCCGTACCCATACTCCATCCTGGTTGAGTATAACTCTACCCCCATTGCTTCTGTCCCATAGGATTCTGACCATAAGGGGTATAAGCCAGATAATATGGTTGATATGGTGGTTGAGGACTATGATATGGGGGTTGAAAACTGGGATACTGATTCTGAGTATACGAGGATCCCGATTGAGCAGCATAAGATTAAGGATTCTGCTGCGTAGTATAAGTATAGCCTCGCAGTTGAGGGTGATGAGTAGGACCTTGAGACAGGTTGTAAACTGGTCGATATTGACCTTGAGGAAAATAACCGCCTTGGGGTCGAACAGGCTGTTGATAAGTGGGGCCCTGCTGAGTTGGATATGTCGGGTGCAGCGGTTGATTTGGCTGCGACATAGAGTAGAGTGGTGGCTAAGTAGGGTGAATAGGCTATGAAGGTTGGCCTGGCTGAGCAGGTTGAACTGACTGATGAGGGCCACTAGGTTGCCCTGGTTGAGCGGGTTGGCCTGATGGCTATTGGGGGCCAAGTTGTGCCTGATAAACAGGTTGACCTGCAGTAGGACCATAAGATGGCCCTGGTTGTGCAAAATTTGAATTAATCGGAAGATAAGGCTTTTGAGGTTGCACCAAAGGTTGAGATGGATGAATCTACCCCCCAGGATTGTATGAAGGTACAAGTTGATATACTGGCTACCCAGCTGGTCCTTGAGGTTGCCCTAGTTGGATCACAAGCTGAGCTGGAAAAGGTTGACCTTGAGGATTGTAAGGTTGCCCTTGCGGGCCATAAAACAATCCTTGCTAGACCAAAGGTTGTCTCTGTAAGGGTTGTCCTTGTGGGTTGTATGCATTCCCTTGGTGAACCGAAGGTTGTCCCTGAAATGGTTGTCCTTGTGGGTCATGAGAATACCCCTGTTGAATTAAAGGTTGTCCCTAAAATGGTTGTCCTTTTTGGTTAGAGGGGTGCATAATGCCGAAAAGAAACTGATAAGCCTTAGGAGCAGGGAAGTAAATGGGGTTTCCTTGCTCGTCATACTGAAACGGAAGTGAATAAACCGGAGTACCGTCTGCTCCATAATGAGAAAAATAAGACCTATAGGGATCGTGAGGGGATTGATAAGTTTGGGAGTGTTTCTACTAAACAACTAGCCGATACTCCTCAAATGAAAGGCCATCAGGGATTGCTGCGGCAATCAAAGTTTCCACTAGAGTTGAAACTCCTGACGACTGTGTAGTGACAATCGATGCTGAAGTGGCCACAAAGACAGTGGGCCTAGTGGGAACAGATGTAACAAAAGGCTTCGATGACGAGACAGGTTTCGTCGACGACATACCTAAGGATGGAAGAATCGAACCCCTTGACGGAGTAGATGTTGCCATGGAGGCAATACGGGCCATATTCTGACTCAAAGACCTATATCCGGCTAGAAGCGACAGTGATGGTGAAGATTGAGCAGGTTTTATTTGGATGTCTTCTGGGAAGAGATGGTATTGTTCATTAGAAACTGGAATGCCCTCATTGCCACTAGGACCAGACGAATGCATGTCTGAATCCGCCGTAAGATCTTGCAAAAGAGTTCAGGGGCTAGGAGGTATAATAGCAGCAAAAAATGATGATCCCGATGTAAGAGGGGGGAAATTTTCCCCAACCCCAAATCCAAACCAAGCGTTTGAAAGAGGCCAATAGAACTCAACTGGTTCCCCAAAGGGATACCCAGACGGGATTACAGGCTATTGAAGCTTAGTAGACCCGGATATCTGTAATGTTTCAGATGAATCATCCGATAAAGTACTGCTAGTAGAAGAAATTGATGGTTATGCCACTATGACTGTAGCACACCAGAAAAGGGAAAAAGATCGAAAATGAAGACACTTGGATCAAAACCAAGACAAAAAAAAATATAGGCCAAGTAATCAATCTTTAATGGGCATGTAATCGCAGGTATTTTATTTTACCACATTGAAACAAAAGTTTTCTGTTACATGTTTTAAGAGTCAAAAAACAGCCAAACATGACTCTAGTCTCTTTCAGTTTTAAGCGAGTGCAAAAGGACAAGTGCTCGATGATATTTTCAAGTTTATGGAGTCAGGAAAGATTGAAAATGACTGCTCAAGTAGTCTAGGTAAAAGGGCATACCAGGTTCCTGTGAACTGCCATATACACCTTGGTTATAAAATGAAAGAAGAATCAACCAAGGACTTGACGTACGTGCAGGCAGTCTCCCCGAATGCTATGTTCGGTGTATCACGATTACAATGCGGAAGACTTGGCTTCCTATAGATAAAAGGATTGAAACCTATAGGGGTCTCCCTTTATATACTCAATGGTATGGGGAGCACAAGTCTATACTAGTGATGTCTGAAGCTAGATGGCAAGCGACAACTGCTAGGTTTTAAGACGCCGGAACACGTTGTTGGAAATATTGTCATTGATGGAAAAGGAGAAGACAGGAGTAGAACCTGAACTATCACTAAGGAAAAAGAGCAAAGAAGAACTACCAATAAGGCAAAGGAAAAGACAGGAGTAGCACGTGAACTATCATCAAGACAAAGGAGCACAAAGAAACAACAACAACCAAGGTAGAGAGGCAGCAGGGACATTAGAGGAAAAAAATGAAGCAGAGAAAGAAGTAGAGGCAGCAGAGATAGCAAAAGAGAAGCAAGGAGAAACATTAGACAGGAAACATAGGCAGCAAAGGCAGCAAAGACAGACAAGGAGCAGAGGAATAGGGCCTAAGTGGATTCATTTGTATCTATGAAAGGATTGGTTTCAATATTACATGAGCATTGGTTGATTTCATTTATGTGCGAGAATGTTTTGAATCTCTGTGAGTTATGTATGAATAAGACTCTATAATTGGGGTTTTAATGATGCTCTGTATGTAATTCGAAAACCGATGTTGATTAATGAGGCACTGTTAATATCGATCATGGGGTTTCAAGTTGAATGCATTATAGGTTTCATATTTCTGAGGAATATCAAGAGAATATTTGCAGTCATCGATCACTATAAGGATTGATGACGCAAAGGGGGTCGTGAATAGTATTTTAATTGAAATTAGCAAGCGTTGATATATGAATGAAATTCACTGTGGAAGGGAAGAACCCTTTATAAGTAGTAACCGCTCTGTTGAATACAAACAGTGAAATGAGAAGATTAAAATCCCTTTGAAACAATGAATCAAAAATGTTGACCTCATGAGTGGTTGCGTGGTGTGTTGGAGAACGATTGAGGTCTTTGTTTAACCCGGCTTGAATTTTGAAGGTGTGTGTTCAGCAGTGAGGACAGAATCGAAGATAGAAGGGCGGAACCTCATTTCGCAGAGACGGAATTAAGCGGAATGATGGTGCAATACTGAGTCTATGAAATTTGGTGATGAAGTGACAGTATAATGAGTTGAATTTGTGAACTGGACCATAAACCAGGAAAGAACACGCGTGGGGAGTTTTGGTCGACTGAAATAAATAAACCATGGTTTTATGATGCAGGGTTGAAGTAGAAACAAAACACACAAGAATTGGTAACAAAACCAATAGTTGAACAGCACTGTGAAGACAAAATTCAAATTAATTGGAGTTAACTTTGTGCGGAACCAAGAGTCAACAGAGGTTTGAATAGTAAAACCGAGTTTTGAAAACCAGTGGGTTCGCATTAGTTTAAAATGGCAAGCGGAATGTCAAAAAAAAATGCGACAACACCCAGGCCTTGACACGTGTCTTTAGCAGTTTCAGAATACTCCACCTTTCGTATTTTTTTTTAGTGTTAAAGTTTTCTTCTTAAGAAATTTGAATCCCGTCAAAGTCGAGTTGTGGAAGATACAAAGGCAACCGCCTCGTGAAGTTGCATAGGCGTTAATAGAGGTAAGCTGCATTTGCTATGACCGAACATGCATTAAAATTGTGGGCCAGATATATCACAACGTTGGGTGGAATTAGTAATTTGAAATATGTTGTGGGCCCGAGTTGAAGTTTGGATTTTATTATTGGTTGTGAGGGTTCATTCATATGGTAAGAAGTGGGCCCGAGGAAAGAGTACACCGTTGATTTGTTGAGTTGGGATGCGACGGGATACCAACCGTCTGATCTGATAGTGTGTAGAATTGAAAGTGGCCCATGAACGAGAAGCGGACTTAGTGCGTAGAGGTATTATGTTAACCTTTAAAATATAAATTTTAAGCTCTGGTTGAGTGTTGTGATATGGTGTGGTCAAACCGAGACATGGATTTTAACCTAAAGTTTGAGCTATGTTGGACCTTTTCAACTTTTAAAAGTCTCAGATGATAGGTCTAGTGCCGAAGTTTTTTTGAATAAGAGAGCATATAAAAACTTTAATATATGCTGGTGTTTGGCCTTTAATAAAAGTCTAAGTTTGTATGAAATGCTAGGACCAGGAGTTGTAGGCGCGCTAGTTAAACCAAAGTCAAACCTTGGTAAGTTATAAGATGTGAAGGCACATATATAATTGTGGATGAACCTTTTATATTGGCAAGCTATGGAGACCACTAGTGTTAGTGTTGGTCGAAGATTTATGTTGATGTTTAAGCCAAAGCAAATATTGATTGGGTGCTTCCATAAAATTAACTCTTGATACAAGATTTTACCACAGTGGTGGAAAAGGAAAGCTTTCGCATTAGGAATTATGAGGTTGCCGAGATGGAAAAAAAATGGAGATGCATTTTTCTATGCATAGGAATGAAAATGTGGGTTTTTTACACTACAGAAGCAGAAAAGACAAACATATAGTGAGCCAAGAACTGAAAGGGTTGAATGAGATATATCCATTTCAAATGTAAATGTAAATGTTTTAATTAATTTTATATTGTTTGTGATGCAAAGGCAAGTCTCCGTAGGCAAACAAAACTTCACTGTGAAACTGAAATATGTACATATTAATATATTATTTTGAACGAGATGAAAAAGAAATGAGAAGGTCGAAGGCAAAGAGTCATGGTTGTTCATTTCGAATTCCCTGTGGAATGCAAACAGTTATGAGGTGATCTCCGTAAATAATGTTACCAACATATGCATAGAGAGACAGAGAGAATGGAGAAATGAGGTAGAGAGGGTAAGAAGAAGGAGGAGCATATAGAGAAGTTGTGAAGGTTCAGAGATGATATAAGGTAGATATGAAGGCTGGTGGACAATAGTGAAGAAGGAATAGAACATAGCTGATATATAGGTAAATCAGCATGTGTTTTTTTTTTAAATAGTCAGGAAGTTGGGGCTTCCATATCAAGTTGTAGCTTGATAGATGTCAATTGTAGCTGGCTGAGGTAGGAGCCTCCTGTAGGTTATAGCCTGCAGAAAATAGATGGGAGTTGGAGCTTCCTTGTAAGTTGTAGCTTGCAGAATTGAGGCAGTAGCCTCCTGTAGGTTGGAGCCTATATAAAATACGTTGTGAGAAGGAGTCGGAGCTTGCATTTGCATCACAACAATAATAAGATGTGGTTTTCTCCCTTATGGGTTTCCACTTATATCTATTTTCTATGTGCATGATGTTTATGTGTTGATATGGTGTATCTAATCTGCTTAATACTTGCTGCTCACATATTAAGATTGTTGTTACATTATGCAATAAGTTGATCATGAAATGAAGATGTAAATAAGTTTAAAGGAAATTTTTAAAAGTCCATGAATGTGTTAAACTAATTCACCCCCCCTCTCAGTTTAACTAAGGGTTCAACAATTGGTATCAGAGCAGGTTCCTTTGGTGTAAGCCTTATAGCTTGAAGGAGATCTGGTTGAGTCATGGACTATCAAAATGTACCCGTGCTAAATACAACAAACTTCCCTGAATGGAGAGGTAAGGTTAAAATAGATTTAATGGCTTATGAACCTGAGGTATGGAAGCTGGTATGTGATGTTTATTTCACAGACTCTACCTCTTTGCAGGAACAACAGTGGAATTCCAAGGCAAAATGTGTGATATATAACAGTCTTCATAACAAGGATCTTGATTTAATAATGGATCTAACCTCTACAAAAGGAATCTGGGATAGATTGCATTTCATGCATGAAGTAGATGCTAGGGGCTGCATTGTCAAGAAGGAGAATAAAATAAAGAAGAAGAAAAATTCATGTCAAAAGGAAAATGTTCAATCAAATGAGGTACCTACTAGTGTGAATGGAAGTAAGTTCCATGAAGAAATTATAGTGAGAGAACAAACCAAACTTGACATTTCCTTGACTGAAATAGGAATATTAAAGAATTACAACAAAGACATTAAGACATTGGTGCAAATATGTGATAAGAGAGAATATGAAGATAAGGAGGAAATTGTTGGCTTGAAGGCACAACTTGAAGAAGCAAGGAAAGTAGAAGACACTCTATTGCAACAAATGAGAGAGAAAAGTCTGGAATGTGGAATATTGGAAGAAGAGGTGGTAAGCCTGAGGATAAAATTAGAAAAGGCCCACATTGAACTAATTATGAATATTCCACAAATGAAAAGCTCTGGACAGTTGGACCAAATTCTAAATGCTCAAAGGTCTCCTCTCATAAAGACTGGGATAGGCTATGAAGGAGAAACAAGTAATTCCAAGGTAGAAGATAACAATAATATCATTTTTGTAAAAGCTATAAAGAATAATGAGGCATCTTAGAATATTCCTACAAAATTAGAAGCTAGCAAGAACATGATTTGTAAAGAAACAAACATAAACAAGCAACAACATGAAAGGACAAAGAATGAGAGGATGAAACAATCAATTGCTAAAGGCTCATATGCTCCTAAGGATGAATGGAACAAATTCGAAAGATGTCAAAGGAGGTTCTTTCCTCCTCTGAAAAATATCATATGTTTCTCTTGTCATAAACCAGGACATATTGTAGCACATTGTAAGACAAGGCATATCAACTTTAACCAGCAAAATATGCAGCAAATGAGAAGAACCCCTCAAGCAAGCAAATGGAAAAGACAATCTTTCACCAGGTACACAAATCATTTCCATGGATATTGTTATTCATGCAATGAATTTGGGCATAAATTTGTTGAATGTAAACTATGTTCAAAAAGGAACATAAAATATTATACATCAGCTCAAACGTACCTTGGTAAAATAAGATGTTATGTATGCCTCAAGCTTTGTCACAAAGCAAAAGACTGTAAACTGCCATATACTTTAAAGAACTCTAGATAGATGATGGAATCTAATCAAATCAAACAAAACTATGAATCAAAAAGAAGTGCAGGCATTATGAAGAACCCCAATAAAGTATGGAAGAAAAAGAGAAAGGGGGATCATGTTACCTCAATAACATAATGAATCCATCATAGTCTCAGGGGGAGCTTCACTAGGAAGCAACACAAATATCCAACCAGTGATAGATATGAAGTGACATCCCAAGGGGAGAGAAATTCATAAATAGTCCCAATAAAAGTAGTCTACGAAGATCTCGACGGAATAAGAACAGCTAAAAGGTCAGGAAGGGAAAGGAAAATTCCTCTAATAGAGAACTATAGAGGAAGAAGAGTATCTGAAGCATTCAATAGCTAACAGATTGATGGAAGGAGAGAAAGCAAGCAGCCATGATGGTAGAGGGAACATCAGCCATGAACATGCAAGCTAAGAATACATCAGCACATTAAGTGATGAATGGTTAAAATCACAAAAATTATGATTCGAGCTACAGAACTGGAAATACCCATAAAGGATGATCACATTGTGCATCATACTACTAGAATTAATAATGAATCACATTAATAATGATGAGTAAGAGAAGTGCCTATCATCATTATATCATTACATCATTCATCTATGAAAATTACCCTTGGAGGAATGAAGTTAAATAAGTGACAAATCTCTGAGCGGTCTGCCCATGAAGATTCCAAGTAAAGAAATTGAAGATGTCTTCCCGAAGATCATTATGTTAGAATAGTTGAATTGTATATAAAGCAGCAATGATTCTAGAGCAGTCCTAGAAAGGAAAATGCAGTGACATTCTTTTAAACCAGAATGACAGAATAAGAAAAAGGTTAATGATGCCAAGATCAGATTCAGTATATTGATGATTGTTGTTGAGAACAGTGGAGAACTCAATAGTAGAAACTATGAAGGTTGTCTTAACTATGGGTGCATGTGCAAGTTGAATTGAAATTACTGCTTGGTTTATCAAAGTAGTATCAATTGGTATTTGGATCATGCAATCTGCCTATCAGCAAAATACCAAGTGTCCTCAATAGAGCAGTGGTATGGTACAGGTCCTCAAGATCAGAAGTACATCAAAGTAGTATACCCAGTTTTATCTGCATTATTAAAGCATAGATGGGTAAATGAAAAGGCAAAAGGATCATTATCTTGTTTACACTTGAAGTAGTATATTGAGCATTGAAGCAATATCTATTTCTAGATATAACTGCATGCCTTCCTCAAGTCAGTACAGATATATCTTCAAGGCCTCTTTCTTAAGATCATTCATAAAACTGTGTGAAGTATGTTTGCTGAGATTTCAATTAAACAACTTGAAGATGTTTTGCTGAAGATCATCATGATAGAACAGTTAAAGTATCGGAAGTATGAAGGAATAGTTGTGTTAATCTTGCAGTTGAAGCTCAAAAGTCTGTTATTGATTCATCAAAAGCATACTTCAGTAGAAAGGATTTGCTGGTATTTCATCATTAAAGAGAGTTTGACTGTTGACATACATACCCCCTTATGTCATAAATAAAATTGCATAGTTGATAAGTGAGACTGACCAATACATTGAATGTATCTAGCCTCATGGGTTTGTTTTGAAAGTACATTGTACAAGTAGTAAAGTCATTTGGTCTCTTAGATTGAAAGATATTGTCTAATCTCACAATAAGTTGTAAGCTCTGGTTTGATTCATTGATCAAATCAGTAACAAGGACCTTTCAGCTATTAAGTGTAATATCCCTATCAACAGAAAAACCCATATCACCACCAACAGGAAGTAAAGGTGAACCATAGCTATAAAAGATATATTGGCATCATCATATTTGAATAATTGTGTACTACAGATATGTGTCTCAGATGAATATCATAATATGGACTGAAGTATATTTGGAGCAGAATTTGTATGACGTATGGACCATTCTCAGTACTTTAGTATTATTCCAATGATGCATCTCTGATTAGATAAGTCTGGTACAATGTGTTCTATGAAGTGTCCTTATCGTCACTTTCATCTTTATACAAGTGCAAGAATTCTGAGCTTTGGGAGGATATCAACTTACTGTGTATATACAAGTTCAATGATTCTCAAAGTGTTCTCCCAAAAACTCTTGTACACCAGTTTGGAGCAGCATGGTACAAATTCAGAAGAAGAAGGCCTAAACACAACTCAGAGAGAGGAAATGAAAAGATAGAAAGTACATTGGGAAAGGTGTAACCCTTTTCCATTGATGTCAAAATGGGAGGAAAATCAAGCAGAAGAAGAAAGGCTCTTTTGAAAAGCAAGCAGAGGAAGACAAGACACTTCTCAGAATGAGAAGGGGGAGGAATTCCTGGAGGAAGTATTGGAGTATTGCCATCAATGCCAAAGGGGGAGATTGTTGGAAATATTGTCATTGATGGAAAATGAGAAGACAGGAGTGGCACCTGAACTATCACTAAGGAAAAAGAGCAAAGAAGAACCAACAATAAGGAAAAGGAGAAGATAGGAGTAGCACTTGAACTATCATCAAGACAAAGGAGCACAAAGAAACAGTAGCAACCAAGGTAGAGAGGCAGCAGGGACATCAGAGGAAACAAATGAAGAAGAGAAAGAAGCAGAGGCAGCAGAGATAGCAAAAGAGAAGCAAGGAGCAGCATTAGACAAGAAGTAGAGGCAGCAAAGACAGCAAAGATAGACAAGGAGCAGAGGAACAGGGCCTAAGTGGATTCATTTGTATCTATGAAAGGATTGGTTTCAATATTACATGAGCATTGCTTGATTTCATTTCTGTGCGAGAATGTTTTGAATCTCCATGAAATATGCATGAATAAGACTCTGTAATTGGGGTTTTAATGATGCTATGTATGTAATTGGAAAACTGATGTCGATTAATGAGGCACTGTTAATATTGATCATGGGGTTTCAAGTTGAATGCATTATGGGTTTCATATTTCTGAGGAATATCAAGAGAATATTTGTAGTCATCGATAACTACAAGGATTGATGACACAAAGGGGGTCGTGAATAACATTTTAATTTAAATTCGCAAGTGTTGATAGATGAATGAAATTCACTGTGGAAGGGAAGACCCCTTTATAAGTAGTAACCGCTCTATTGAATACAAATAGTGAAACGAGAAGACTAAAAACCCTTTCAAACAATGAATCAAAGATGTCGACCTCATGAGTGGTTGCGTGGTGTGTTGGCGAACGATTGAGGTCTTTTTTCAACCCAGCTTGAATGTTGAAGGTGTGTGTTCAACAGTGACGACAAAATCGAAGATAGAAGGGCGGAACATCATTTCGCAGAGATGGAATGAAGCAGAATGATGGCGCAGTACTGAGTCTGTGCAATTTGGTGATGAAGTGACAGTATAATGAGTTGAATTTGTGAACTGGACCAGAAACCAGGAAATAAGAAGCATGGGGAGTTTTGTTCAAATGAAATAAATATACCGTGGTTTTATGATGTAGGGTTGAAGTAGAAACAGAACACACAAGAATTGGTAACAAAACCAATAGTTGAACGGAACAATGAAGACATAATTCAATTGAATTGGAGTTAATTTTGTGGAGAACCAGGAGTCAACGGACGTTTGAACAGTAAAACCGAGTTTTGAAAACTAGTGGGTTTACATTATTTTAAAATGGTAAGCGGAATGTCAAAAAAAATGCGATAGCACCCAGGCCTTGACACGTGTCTTTAGCGGTTTTAGAATACTGTCCATTTCGCATTTTTTTTTACTGTTAAAGTTTTGTTCTTAAAAAATGTGAATCTCATCAGATTTAGGTTGTGGAAGATCGAAAGGCAATCGCATCGTGAAGTTGTGCAAGAGTTAATAGAGGTAAGCTGCATTTGCTATGACTAAACATGCATTAAAACTGTGGGCCAGATATATCACTGCATTGGATGGAATTAGTAATTTGAAATATGTTGTGGGCCAGAGTTGAAGTTCAGATTTTATTTTTGGTTGTGAGGGTTCATTCATATGGTAAGAAGTGGGCCCGAGGGAAAGAGTACACCGTTGATTTGTAGAGTTGGGATGCGATGGGATACCAACCGTCCGATCTGATAGTGTGTAGAATTGAAAGTGGCCCACAAATGAGAGGTGGAATTGGTGCGTAGAGGTATTATGTTAACCTTTAAAATATAAAGTTCAAGCTCTAGTTCAGTGTTGTGATATGGTGTGGTCAAAGTGAGACATCGATTTTAACCTAAAGTCCGAGCTATGTTGGACCTTTTCGAATTTTAAAAGTCTCAGATGATAGGTCTAGTGCCGAAGTTATTTGAATAAGAGAGCATATAAAAACTTTAATATATGCTGGTGTTTGGCCTTTAAACAAAGTCCCAGTTTTTATGAAATGCTAGGACCGAAATTTGTAGGCCCACTGGTTAAACCAAAGTCAAACCTTGGTAATTTATAAGATGTGAAGGCACATATATAATTTTGGATGAACCTTTTATATTGGCAAGCTATGGAGACCACTAGTGTTAGTGTTGGCCGAAGATTTATGTTGATGTTTAAGCCAAAGCAAATATTTATTGGGCGCTTCCATAAAATTAACTCTTGATACAAGATTTTACCATAGTGGTGGAAAAGGAAAGCTTTCGCGTTAGGAATTATGAGGTTGCCGATATGGAAAAAAATTGGAGATGCATTTTTACAGGCGCGGGAATGAAAATGTGGGTTTTTTACACTACAATAGTAGAAAAGACAAACATACAATGAGCCAAGAACTGAAAGGGTTGAATGATATATATCCGTTTCAAATTTAATGTAATTTTTTAAATTAATTTAATGTTGTTTGTGATGCAAGGGCAAGTCTCTGTAGGCAAACAAAACTCCACTGTAAAACTGAAACATTTACATACTACTATATTCTTTTGAACGAGATGAAAAAGAGATGAGAAGGTGGAAGGCAAAGAGTCATGGTTGTTCATTTTGAATTCCCTGTGGAATGAAAATAGTTATGAGGTGATCTCCATAAATAATGTTACCAACATATGCATAGAGAGACAGAGAGAATGGAGAAATGAGGCATAGAGGGTAAGAAGGAGGAGCAGATATAGAATTTGTGAAGGTTCAGAGATGATATAAGGCAGATATGAAGGCTGGTGGACAACAGTGAAGAAGGAATAGAACATAGCTGATATCCAGGTAAATCAGCATGTGTTTTTTTTTTAAAGAGTGAGGAAGTTGGTGCTTCCATATCAAGTTGTAGCTTGATAGATGTCAGTTGTAGCTGGCTGAGGTAGGAGCCTCCTGTAGGTTGTAGCCTGCAGAAAATAGATGGGAGTTGGAGCTTCCTTGCAAGTTGTAGCTTGCATAATTGAGGTAGTAGCCTCCTGTAGGTTAGAGCCTACACAAAATAAGTGGTGAGAGGGAGTTGGAGCTTGCCTTTGCATCACAACAATAATAAGATATGGTTTTCTCCCTTATGGGTTTCCACCTATATCTGTTGTCTATGTGCATGATGTTTATGTGTTGATATGGTGTATCTAATCTGCTTGATACTTGCTGCTCACATATTAAGATTGTTGTTACATTATGCAATAAGTTGATCATGAGATGAAGGTGTAAATAAGTTTAAAGGAAATTTTTAAAAGTCCGTGAATGTGTTAAACGGATTCACCCCCTCTCTCAGTTTAACTAAGGGTTCAACACGCGTCTCTAAATTAGACCAGTAAATGTTCCGTTAAGTTTCAATGTTGCCTTAGTTTAATTGAATAAATTTTAAGTTGATCTTGTATTTATGTTTCAATTCCAAGGTCCTACCGAATGTTGGATCTCACAAATCCCTGAATGCAAGCTACATGCCATGAAATACCATTCCATTCAATGAAGAGCTATCTACGAGAAGGTTAAGAGTTTCAAGCAATAGCAAAACAATGAAAACACATAGAAGTATTCACTACAGAACCTGATGCAAGCAATGAGAACGAAAAATCTTTCCTAGAATGCCGAATGCTAGTTATGCAAAAGATTTTTCGATTCAACAATGAAAAAAAAACAAATGCAAGCATACATTTTTTTTTTCAATGTAATAGAGCAAATAGTGCACTAAATAACATGAAAAACGAATCTTCACACTAGTTCGAGAATATCAATGCAAGATTCGAAACAAAGCAGTTCAAAAAACTCAAAAGAAAACAAGACAAGAACTCAAACCAATGTCACAATCTCTTAAATCGAAGAAAGATGTCAAAACAGACCCATACAAGCAATGTGAGCTATGCTTGGAGTGATAGGAAGCAAAAATAAATGAAAGAGACGAGACTCACTCAAGACTCATTTCACCAAAATCAGCCACTCAAAACGGATCTAGGGAGATGAATGCAATCAAGCAAATAACGAAGGTGACTGTGAAACAAGAGTCCTAAACTCCAATAGGAGGCTCAACATACCAAAGCACTAGAAAACCCTAAAGCCAGGATGCTGAAAGAAAAGGACAAACAACTGAAGGGAGAAGGCTGATCACAGTCACAAACAAACCCAAAGCACTCAAAACAAGTGAATAAAACACCAGAGACACCAGGATGGACAAAAAATCCCAAAACAAGGAAAACCCTACCTACCTACAGGAATTGGCACGACTGTTTTGCTGTAATCTGTGCCAGACAGGGGATGGCGTGGGTGATAAACTAGAAAATCACGCCAGTGGGCGTGACAGTTAGGTTGGAAACCGCGCCAATCAAGCCAACTATGAAAAGATGAAAATTTGGGAAAATAGAGGTCAAAACTGGTCCTCTGGGGCTGAACAGGGGCCTAAGACTCAACAAAACAATCCATAAAGGCAAACTAAGCAAGCAAAGACCAAGAAGAAGATCTAATAGACAAAAGACAAACTCGCACTGATGCCCAACGGAGTCGCCAATTTTTTGGTGAGGTAAATCCCCTCTGTGGAGAGAGGCGATCCCACTAGCCCTAGAGTGGGTCTAGCCACAAACAATACATGCTATGACATCGATTCCTAGTTAAGAATGGACAAAGACTTGGTAGATCACTTACAGTAGGTCCTGCGCTGTTGTGTCATCCAGAAGAATGGTTTCCTCCCGCTCCTGATTCAGCAGTTCACGATCCGCTCGTTCTCACGCTCCGATACCTTCACATACACAAGAGATGAAGACGATACACAACATACTATTTCACATTCCTAACTATCGTTCAGTCAAAGAAGACTAAATCACATGCATTAAATAAACATAAGACAGAGATGGATACAATATCATAGTCGAGTATATTAATTTAAAGAAGGAAGAGTACAACTGGGATTCGAAGTTGCGATCTCCTCCAGCAGCATTCCAGCGGAGCACGTCTCACAAAGCTCATCGAGAATTCAGATGGGGCTCTCTCTACGGGATCCTCCTTGGGTCGACCTTCTCTATAATTATTACTCAGCTATAATGTCTCTTCTCCAAGTTCAACTTATTGGCTATATGTTCAGCTACTGTTTTAGCTAGCTTGTGTAAAGGGAGAAGGCTCGTTTATATAGAGGGATAAGGAGAGGTTAGGATCCCTACAATCGTGGGGGGAGTCCTATCCTCTAAGAATGTTCCATCCACCATTTCCTAAAGGTAGAGATCCGTGGCTTATCGAGTTTAACCACTTGCAATGAGTCATTATTGAGGTGGTTAAAGGAAACTTCCGCCTCCAATTTGTTAAAAAAAATTCCAAAATAGGCTGGTGCGGGTACAACAAAAGGACAGAGTGCTAGTTGGTGCGGCCTATAGTGTATATTTTCCCCATTGGTGCGAGGGATGAATTGGCTACTCGTGCCAATGCCAAAACATGGGTTTTTGGGTGCTTTCTGAGGAAATGTTCAACAAGAGAAATCATGTCCTTATGCAGAAGGATGCAAAGAAATTATTTGCAGAGTATGACACTGCTCACAGGTCACGGGAAAGACCCTCCAATATATGAGGCGAGGGATTGCAGGGACGGTGACAAATTGCTGTGTAACATGTGTAACACTCCCACAATACACTTGTCAAACCTTGAAATTGTCATTTACTTCCATTACATTTTCACTTATATTTCCATATTATCACCTTCACTCCACCTCCATTTTCTTACATTTACCTTACCATTACCACTATTGGGTTACATTTATGTTTTTCCAAACTTTATTAATTCCTAGTATTTTTAAGTGAATTTGTGGTTAAAAATTAGAAAATAATATGCACATACTTATACCTAACAAGTGGAATGAGTTTGTTTCCATGTGTAGGTCAAAAAGAAGCTTCCAAAAGACCCTTATGTGGCCTCCTAAGGCCAAATTCGAATTTGGATGGAGAAGATCATGGGATCATAAGGATATGTGTCTCATTTCCTATTTGTATTGTAACTCTAAGAAGACATGTGCCTTATCACTTCCTATTTGGATTGTAACTCTAGAGATATAGAGAGATATTCATGGACTCTCATTAATGAAATAACTTCTCATCTTTTTGTATAAATAGGGGAAGCTTTCTCCTATCAAATCACGTGTAAAATTGGATTTATGCTCAAGCTTTGAATACAAAATTAAATTGTGGCACCTTACTCATGAATGTTCCTTCATTTTGACTTGGTTTTGCTTACATACGGAGCATCTCTATTTACCATTTCTCATACTTTTAGATCAGCTACCTAAAATGTGTGAGATTCACTTGCTTTTATAGATTAGAGTTTATTTGCTTTCTTAGTATTAGTTTTAGAATGACTGTGTAATCTTTGTTTTCTAAAAACATTTCAAAAGGATAGATTTATCTATTTTCCAATTGGATTAAGTTTGAGGCAATAAAGCTCACAATTATTTAGTTTCCTTTCATGTTCTGTTATTTACTTTCTTAGATCAAACTATCAATTCATTGTATAATTGAATGTTCTTAAAAGATCAAGCTAAGAAGGTGATACTTCCAAATTGGGTGATTGAATGTTCAACCTATGCAATCATTGAGCTTTGTTTTTACATGATTTTACATTGTTTTCTAGATTAAGATCCTCAATCAATTGTATAATTGGACAGATCAGGCCAAGAAAGTGACTTGTTAGGTCCCTATATTACTAGTATAGTCCCTTATTTTTGTTAGTGTAACCCCCTCTTATTGTTATTATTGTACCCTTGTAACCCCCATATTGTTATTATTGTGCCCTTAAATTATTATTGTTAGGTCGGCTAGGATTACATTGTGGCCCCATGGACTCCTATATATAGAAAGGATGTTTTGTAATTTGAATCATCAAAGAATTTTTCATTCATTTAATGTATTGGAGGTTGCCCCCTCGAAGTGGCTTATTTATAAGGCGTTGATATCTCTTTTCTTCTCTTTTTGGAGATGGTTTCACAACATTTGGTATCAAAGGTTTGAGATTCTAGGGTATCGCTGCTTCAAACAGGTCATCGTGGAATTTTCGCTGTAACTTTTTTCTACGAAGGTTCAGAATATAAAATTTTTACAGTGTGAAGCTAAAATCCTGAGGAATATTTTTGCAAAATTTCAGAGCTTGGTTCGCAATATATTTGGAGATATGATCTGTGCAAGTTAGGTCATTTTGCAGGCTCTTTAATTTAACCTAAACAGGTCATCATGGTATTTTCATAATACATTTTTTTCTACGAAGGTTCAGAAGCTAAAATTTTTAGAGTGTGAAGCCACAATCTTGAGGAACATCTTTGCAAAATATTAGGTTTTGGTTCACAATATTTTCAGAGATATGATCTGTGGAAGTTAGGGCTTTGTGAGGCTTCTGAATTTCATCTCAAGGAGGTGATCGTGGGAAAATATTCATCACAAACCTCTCTCTCGAGCATTGATTCGAATTATGTAAAAATTAGCCGCAAGTACATGGAATGTAGTTTTTGGTCTATCAATTTCAGAGCCAAAGGAGGAAACAAGGACACATGGCAAGCCATAAGTTTTTTCTACCGAACTAGTCCATAAAATTGGGTCATCAGGATATTGGAAATAACTTTTTCTGAAGAATCCAAATCGATCAGACCTATGGATCAGACCTGTGGCATTTGAAAGAAGCTTCAGAGGGCTACTACAGGGATGAATTTCAGATATCGAAGATTTTCAATTACAGAGATAATTCAATTTCAATATCGATCTCCTAAAAGATAGTAAAAGGTGTGTATTTTTTTTTCCGAATTGCATAAGTCTTGTTTGAAGAATCAAGTTGAATTGATTCCAAGGGCATATTTTAGAATAGATATCAATATTGGATTCTAAAATGGCTCCTAAAAAGAATTCAACACCCATTAAGCCTTCAGAAGGCTCTACTATGACTCATGAAGATGAAGAATGGCAACATGACATATCAAAATTACAAGAGCAAATTTCGCTCTCGCAAAGAACAACAAAAAATGAAATGGAAGTTTTGAAGAAAGGCGTGGAAACTAAGATGGATGATTTGAAGAAAGGCGTGGAAGCTAAGATGGTTGGTTTGGAAGCTAAGATGGATGGCATGGAAGTGGGCATGGAAGCTAAGATTGATGACATGGAAGCTAAGTTCGATGAGAAAATGGAAAACATGAAGAATTTTCTAAAAGCAGACATGGAAGGTTTGACAAAGTTTATACAAGAAAGGTTTCCTAATGGTGAAAAGATAGTAGAAGAACCTCATGATGAGAACAAAATAAATGTTAATTGTGATTTCATAAACTCTAATGTTGGCGGGAAGAACCAACATATTCCAAAGATGGATATGAGGAAGTTTGATGGAAAGGATCCTGTAACATGGATACTACAGATGGAGCAATATTTTAATCTCCATAATGTGCAAAACACACAAAAGGTATGCATTGCAACTTTACATTTAGAAAAAAATACATTTGTATGGTATCGATGGCTTTGCTCCCGTAAAAAAATTGTCACTTGGTCAATTTTTATGGAGGAAATGATAGCACATTGTGAGGATACAAAGAGCAACACCTTCTTTAGCCAATTGATAAATCTCAAACAAAAGGGTTTAGTGGGGCAGCACATTGAGGACTTCCAAAAATTGAATATAAGGGTAACCGATATTCCAGAGGAACACAGGATTGATCTCTTCATAGGCACTTTAAAGGATAACATTCAACATGAAGTTCGCGTTCTGGAACCTGATTCATTGGAGAAGGCATTTAGGTTGGCAAGAAAATTTGAATGTAAAATTATGGCGACAAGGAAGCCTACCACTCAATTCTATAAAGAAGGAAGTGTTGCTACGCCTAGATTTCCACAACCTACAAGGTTGACACCACAACATTTGGAAGAAAAAAGAGCAAAAGGGCTTTGCTACAGTTGTGATAGCAAATACACTAAAGGTCATAAGTGTGCTGAGAAGAAATTATTTTACATAGATTGTGAAGAAGAAGAAGAAAATGAACAAAAAGAGGATATACACCAGGAACCAGCCCTAGAAGAGGAAGAAATGAATCCGACCATATCGTGTAATGCACTGGCAGGAATTACCACTCCTCAAACTCTCAAGATAGAAGGACATATCAAGAAGAAAAAGGTAATAGTGTTGATTGATTCGGGTAGTACCCATAATTTTGTTCATTGTAAGGTAGCCAAGGAATTGAATTGTTTCCTATACCCAGCACCAGAATGTCAAGTGATGGTTGCAAATGGAGGAACTATAAATTGCTCTGGAAAATGCCATAATATCAAGCTAACCGTGGGGGAATATGTATTGACTAGTCCAATGCTTTCCATTCCTATGGGAGGTGCCGATGTTGTACTAGTAGTACAATGGTTACAATCTTTGGTGATGGTAGCTTTTAATTTTCAAGAACTTTTCCTGAAATTTTTTTCAGAAGGAAAGGAAGTCGAATTACGGGGTATTTCAGGGAATCTGGGAAAGATAATAAGCTCTAATGTCATGACAAAGCTTATAAATAAAGAACAACGAGGTGTAATTGCACAATTATGCTCACTAGAAGTTCCAACATCAAAATCATCTATTTCTGCAGATCTCCAACAAGTCTTGGACAATCATTCCAAGGTGTTTGAAACTCCCAAAGGACTCCCACCTATTCGTGATCATGATCATGCTATTCATTTGATTCCAGGAAGTGTTCTTCCAAACATCAGGCCTTATAGATATCCTTACTTCCAAAAGAGCGAAATTGAACGTATGATTGCAGAAATGTTAGAGGCGGGTATAATTCAAGCTAACCTAGTCAAAGTTATGTTATTTCTCTCGCTCCCGTTATATTGGTACACAATTTTAGACTCCTATACCAATAGGTGTCATATATCATGATTGACTTGATGAGCTATGTAATATGTTCATACCTTTTCTTGTTGCAAAGGTTTTCCATATTGTAAAAAAAAAAAAATCAAAAAATTTAAAAAATGTAAAGAGGGTATACCCTAAAAGAAAAATCAAAGGGTGAAAAAATAAAAATGGCCACAAAAGTAAAAGAAAATGAACCCCACCAAAAGAAAGGCCAAGGAAAGTGTGCAAGTCTAAATGCCACTACTTTTTTCTCTTATGTAAATAAATAAATTGTGTGCAACTTGTATCCTATGCCACAATTTATGAACAGTCAAATAGTTTAAGCTTGGCTAATTCATCTTTAAATTTTATGTTTTAGAGATAGAGAATAAAATTTGACCAAACTGTTTAATCTTGGTAGATAAGTAGATAGGTAGAGTAAATAAAAGGAGCTCAACAGTTTAATATGAGCCCTTGGATGTAATAAGGTTAGAATTAGATAGATTTCTACATGTAAAAAGAAAAAGTGTGATAAGGGTTTGCCAGTCTAAGTGCACCCTAATAAAGAAGAAAAAAGGGTAGGGTAAAGTAGGTAGGGTAGGCAGATGTTGTTGCAAAATTACATTTGATGGATAATAACTCTAGATGTGTTAAATCTTTACTTTCATCACAAATGCAAAGGAAGACATTACACTGGAAGAATTTCAAGCAAATCAAAGTCAAATGATTAACTTCCCTTCTCATTTTTCCCTAAAAGTTTCACTAATTTCCCCTAAGTACTAAGGCATTTGAAAATTAGAGGGGCTCAAGGCATTTCCTTGACTTTTGGAGGGACCGGACCCTCGGCCCAATAATTGGAAAAGACTAAGTACTTAAAATCATTTATCATGACATTCATTCACTTCTAAAAAATCTTTTCCTAAGTAAAATCCCATTTTACTTAGGAAAATTATGCAATATTTCACAAAAAACCCTATTCCTTAAAGCATAAGTTAAATACATTAACTTAATGTTTTACACTTAGCGCTTTCATTCATTTTTCATATTAATTTCTAACTTTATTATTTAAATCCCTATGAAAATTCCCCCTTTTCCCCATATTAATTTAATAATAAAATTCCCAATTACTATATATCCCGCCCCTTTGGTTGAAAAATAACCATATAATTATTAAAAATGATTAATTGGTCGAATTTCCAATTAATAATAAAAAAAAACCCGACACTCCGCCGTATAAAAAGGAATTAATTAACCCTCATGGTTAATTAATAACCTAATTGACCAATAATAATTCCCCCAATGTGATTATTTCATAATAAATTACATTGGGCCCGCCCTATTTATTCCCCGTCATCTTCCTTTCCCGACGATCGTTCGATCGACCAATCCAAGATCTACGGTTATCGTCCATATCGCTGCGCCTCCACGTCCAAATGATAACGCGGGATGGATATGCGGTTTTCTGAATAGTGCCGTGCCACATGTCATGTATTGTACAGAATCACTCGCCCTCCGTTGAAAACTGCCCTTCCCCAAAAGCTGTGTGATGAATACTGCTTACCGCTTGCCTCCCATGACAAAGCCACCGTACTTGCTGACGTCATCTGTTAAAAAAAAATTAAAACCTGCCAACCTTTGACTTTGCAAATAAAACAAATGAACCCGCGTCATTTTCACTATCCCATGCAGTGATCAGAGTCCCATGCAACAAATTCCAAAATCAACTGTTGAAGATTGTCAACCGCCACCTTGCTGAGGAAAATTGTAGTCGAGTAATCCAGAATTCATCCGCCATAGCCAACACCTGTTTTAGTTATTGTTCATTTCCTGGAAAACAATTATTTACCCAAATTCCCGTTGAACTCTATAAAATTCTGGTTTTTGTTTTACTTCCACACGAAAAACTGAAACAGGGTTCAAAATTGGTCTTCATTTTATTCCTCAAATTCCCAAAATCGCAATTTTATTCCCAAACCTATGATAGTGACTTTTTTTTCATCAAAACCCAAATTCATTTCTGAATCTGCAAGAACCAGAAATGGAAATTCCCGTGGGTTTGAATATCACACCCCTGAATGCCCCTCACAGAGATTTAGAATATTTGCCTCTAGCAGATAGGGATTTTCAAGTTAAAGACCTTGTCCTCAGTGAAAATCCTCTTCAAATTTTTTGTCACTGCAGAGATAACTACCTGAATGGCTCTGACATTTTTGGACTATGGAAATCCAATATTCCAATGTATCTTCTCCCCTCAGTCCACATTTTTCCTGAAATGATCTATTACTGCCATGCCAATTATGATCCCAATCAACGAGCAGTCTTGTCCCCGAGTCAAACCGTCCTTTTCCCAATAACTGCTCAGTCTATCAACGAAATGTTACAATTTTAGCCTGGTCAAGCCCTAAATCCCCTTTCCATGGGAGATTTACTTGATAAATCAGCCAATATATCCCAAGAAGAGTTAAATCGCCTCTGCCAAACCTTCATGTTGCCAGAACATCAGCCCAAAGGCACTCCCCCTTATGGTTATACCTTTTTCACTATTGTGGGCAGGCTTATTTTGAATATGATATCCTCTATAATGGGTTTCAATACTAGTGAATATGTTTATCAATTAACCCTATTATTGTTGTCAATTTTTACCCCTGGACAACCCCCTGCTGTCAAATATGATTTTGCTTCCTACATTGCTGATAAAATCCACGATCAGTTCATGAGATTGGAAAATGAAAAAGTGTCCAAATATTCCTCTGTTATATACCATCTCATGCTTTACTATCAATCAGAGAGTTCCCCTTTCCATGTCAAGAAACTTGATGCCAAAGGAAATCCTAGGTCTGTAATCTTTTGGTCTGCAATCACTCATAATTCCTCTGATTCTCCTTATTCTTATAATGAGTTCATTTACCTATTTGTGCACCCTACAACCACTTTATTAACAGGAGTCTCCCCTCCTAGGGTCAATAATTACATGAAGAAAATTCTCCAACTCTCAAAGCAATACAGGATAGGTGATTGGTACCTATACCGGAATCACACACAAATCAGAACATATGGGTGTGAGTTATGCCCTTTCAAGTTACCAAAATATGTCCCAATGAGGCTCTTTGCCTTAGAGTATTTCAGACAGATGATAAATTCAGACATAGTCCATTTTTCCAATGCAAAGAAAAAAGCTCAACTCAGAATTAAGAGTCAATTAGATCCTTTTGTTTGTAATTCTAGGAATGCTGGAAAAAAGCTGAAAGAATCCTAGAAGACTATCTCAAACTGCAAAAAAGTTTCTACTGGGTACCTTATGACCCAAACAACTTTATTTGTGATAGGAGGATGAAAAAAAAATTGTCACCATACTTTCATCATAGAATCCCAGAAATTGAACAATATGCCAATATGGATGAATGGATGGAAGAGACATTGATAGAACAAGATAGTGAACAGGTTAGTGTTGAAAATGTTATGAAAGAACTTGAAAAAATACTTGACCTAGATTCTTTTGGACAGGTGCAAAGACCAAAAATTAGTCTTTCTTCTGCTGGGACCTCTCAACAAAATCTATAGGAAATCAGTGCATCAACCACAGTAGCGTCTAAAGGGAAGGAGAAAGAGGTTAATATACAAGTTACAGAGAAATTCACAATGACAGAACAACCTGAAACTTATAAAGAACAGGGTCAAATACATATTTCTCCTACTCAGAGCAATGTGGCAGAAATTTCAATTTTACAAACTCCTCTCAATGTAGAAAAAGTTAAGAAGAGAGATGCATAATAAGCTACCCCTATCAGTGGATCTTCAGAACAGCCTGATGTTAAAAGACAAAAATTGAATCCTCTTCTAGAAGTAGAATCTGTTCAAGAAATCCCTGATAGTCAGAGGAGAGAAGAATTAGGTAGTCAAAAAACATGTACAATTAGTGGGACATCTACTAATTCACAGAGAAAAGAGATGCAAAGGTAGCAAAGTGCAGAAGTATCATCTTTCAAACCACCAGTGAAAGATGCATGGGATATTAAAATAAAATTTATAAATATAAAGGCCAAAAATGATCCACTAAGACTTCAAGTCTACAATCAATATTTGAAGATGGCTCCTAAAAATCAACAAAGATTGATGTCAGCCTATGACATCCGGCAGGGTAAAATGGTAATGGGTCACTTCAAACCCAAAGTGTAGTAACCTCAAACAGCTGTAGATTATATCAGAACAAATTTTGAAGTCATAGCAAAGGATATTCATCCTTTGGATCAGATTGAGCTGCACAAACAAACATGTGAAATGATTTATTCTACTTTGACTGATAAATCAATGATGACCCAAAGATTACAGGATTATTTGGGGAATACTAATGCACATTTGCATCTTGAAAAAGCCTCTTCTCAGGCTAAGGACAATAGAATAAAGACTTTGGAGGAAATAATTAATGGATTGGGTCATAATCCCAAAGATGTCAAGGGTATAGAAGCTTTGATCAAGAAGAAAGATGATTATATTGCAACCTTGAGAAAACAACTGAAGTTACCATCCTCAAGGCATCCATAGACTGCATAAATCATAAAGAAAAACTCGGAAGAATAATTTATGGATTTGTTCTTGAAACTGAACGAGCAACTTAATGAAACTGAAAAAGAGCTTGAAAAGGCATTAAAGGACAAGCAGGCAAACATTCCAGCATCTACAACAGAAGAAATTACAAGTACAACAACAACAGGTCAGCCAAAAGAATTATCACAGGTTAACACTTCCAATTTAAGCATTGAAGAATTAACAAAATCAATGGAGGAATTGAAACTCCAAGTGACCAAGCTCTAGAGAAAAAAGGTACAATTCCCTACTTTAGAACAAAAATATGATCTCTCGAAGATAAGTGTTGTAGAAAAAACAAAAGAGGTCAACAGATTAGAAAAATTGGTCAAAGCATTGGAGAAAGATCTCACATTGGAGAAGCCTTTAAAGGAAATAAAAAAAATTATTTGGGACAACATCATTCAGTCAATTGAAGATGTCTGGCCATCAATTCAAATAATATATGAGCAGAATGATTTAGTTGAATTGGCTCTGCAAGAAATTCTAAAAGCAAGAGAAGAATTAGGGAACATGCCTGAAGAAGCCAATGAACTTATACACTTTTTGAATACCAAGAACAGATATCAACTTGAAGAACTCGACATCCAAGACAGAACAAGAAAAATTTTGGAAATAAAAAGAGTTTTTACTAAAAGAACTCTGATGCAGAATTTAGAAAGAAGATGCTCTGATATGCAGGAAGAAATAAATTCCTTCACAAAAAGATTGGATATTCGGTTGAATAAAGGATTGCCCAGTCCTTTAGTTTCAGAGGATAAACTAATGAACCTTGAAATTTATGTTGAGAAATTGAATAAGCATGCTGACAATCAGGCCAGTTCCTCAACTAGTTCATCAATAGAAGCAGCATTTCCTACAGGAAAAATTCTTCATAACAGATTGGAAAATTTGTTTTACCTTGAGCATGAGGTAAAGAATTTATTCCCAATTTAGCCTAAATTCTTTAGATATACAGAGACAGATGAAAATCTGAGGAAGCTGCAAAGAACCAGAATACCAGAAGCTAAATGGTGGGAAGAGATGTTAGAACTTTTGTAAAAAATTATCCTTACATAAATTTTTGACTATTTACTACAGTAAGTCATGATAAGAAGGATAAAAGGATAAATAGAGGTCAAAGTGTATCAGTAAAACAGAGCAGCCAACACAGAATTACTAAAGAGGACAGCAACAAGCCCAATCATAGGGCCTGCCTCTAGCACATTCTCAAAAGAAGGAAATAGCACAACGTCGGTTATCCTTTCTCTTATCTACGAGACCATATGTCTCTATTTTCTTGTAATATATCCATGAGTCATCCTAGATTATATCTCAATTTGTTATGAGATATTTTTTATAATTTTATGTATAAATACTCCTTCAATTGGAGTACTGAGGGGGTGGATTCTTAGACTTTGTTGTAACATTGATTACTTTTGAATAAAGTGTCGTTGGACAAATTTTGTATGGCTAGCTGGATAAGGAATTGATGCAAAATACTTTTCACAGGATTCTTGAATCAGACAGCGGATCTTATGTTTTAAAGTTGTATACTTGTTTATTATACCATCTGTGTGTCATATCTGAATTATTAACGAAAAGGAATAAATCAGAAAGTGCTTAAGTGCAATCTGTTTTCAATCATTGTTATTCTAAATGTTTTCTTATAAACTAGCTTAAACAGTGAATTTTTAATTGCTCTTGTTTTCTAGTTTATGCATTTTTGATTATTTAGTAGAGAATTCTTAATTGCTCTTTATTAATAATCATTCAAGTTCCCTCTTTTGAATATGTTGAAGGATTCTTAGTTTCCCTTCACCCATTTCGAGTCCATTCCATTCACTTTAGGTCTTTAATTGTTCCCTATTTGATTACCTTGCCCTGTGAAACCATCTCTTATTAAGAAAATTAATCAATTTAAGCCATCTTTCTTTGACTCCCTTAGCCCAATGGCCTGAATTATTCAGTCTTACCCTCTGCTATAGAATTTCACCACCCAATTTCAATCAAAATCCCTGGAATTTCATAACTAGCCTAATATCTTTCAAAACAGAGCTAAATCTTACAGAGAGAGCCCTCTCTTGGTACAAATTGGCTAGATTCTGTACCTAAAATTTGGTTTGTGGTTACCTCGGACCCCTTTCCTCTTCCAACAACTTCAAGGAAAATCTGAGTGATAACATAGTGGCGACTCCAGTGGGGACCTGAATAATCTTATTGTTACTATTGTTTACTTTAAAAACTACATACGGAGCCTGAAGTTAGCCAGGTAGCCTTTGAACTGCTTTTGCTCTGCAATTGCATAAGTAAATAAATGATGCTTCAGTCTATCTCCGGTTTAGTTTATGAATTGAACATTTGGTTTCAAACATTTGATCAGTTCCTGTAAGTTAAATAAATCTTTAAGAAAATTTAAATCCAAAATCTTAAACCTCTTAAAGAGATTGTAGAAGTTGTATTGATCATTCCTTTAGACAAAAAACCAAAAAATATCACCTAGAAACCTGGCTTCAGAAAGGACTCATTACACCAGGGCTAATCCTGATCCAAATTCACCACTTGTGTTTGAAAATCCGAATCTGATCCCCAGAATTCTTAGGAGACAAGAAAGCCAAGAAAGTTTTGGAAGTTCCAGACCTCTCTATAGATCAATATCCTGTCCTGTGAAGTGGATTTATCTTGAGGACGAACCATTTGATGAGCAATTTGAAACCTATTTATTTGTGCAATTTGGTTCTAGACGCAGTATTTATTGAAGATTTACAATTTGAATTTGTTACTTCACATCTTGATAAACATTTGCGAAATTCCATACAATCTGAGCTTACCTCTGAAGGAACATCAAATATTTCTGTGATCACTTCAGCTTCTCCAAGTTTATCAACATTTTCTCAAACATCTCAACCTCATACTACCCCTTCTACTCCTCCATCCACTACTCATAGACCAACCTTACCTGATATTTCATCGTTACCTCCTGCAATGGAAAAAAGATATGCTCCTTTGGTATTACTAGCCAATATAGGGGCTATGCCCCATGACTACCAAAGTAAAATCACTCCTTTTGATGGTTCTGGTACCTACACTGCAGAACAGCATACTAAAAATATGACTGATTATTTTGAAATTTATGAAATAGATGTTGATGATGTGATAATGATGATATTTGTCCAAAGTCTTACTGGAGAAGTCAGAACCTGGTTTAGAGCCCTTCCTGCAAACAATGTTAATGACTTACAAGCTCTCCATAGAAAATTTTCAAACAGATGGGAAAAGAATAAAGATCCTCTTCAAATCTTATCAGACTTTGGAAAACTAAAGAGAGGACCAAATGAGACTGTGCAAGATTACTGCACCAGGTTCAATGATGTTTACAATTCTATTCCCCAAAACCTTAGACCTCCTCCAGATTCAATATTAATTAAATTCCTTGATGGATTTGATTCTGATATGGCATATCATCTTAGGGAAAGAGCTCCTCAAAACTTAGAAGAAATGCAAAGTATAATTGTTAGTGTTGAAGCCAACCTGATAGAGAAACGAGCTAGAACCAGAGCTGAAAAGTGAATGCCTTTAAATGAAGAACACTTAGCTTTTGAAAAGAAACTAGATGATATTATTAAAGGGATGGAAAGGCTAGGAGATAGAGTAGAAACAATTGAAAGGAAATCTCCTTGGGATGGTCAACCGGGAAATACTGGGAGAAATCCAAATTTCAAAAGGAACCAAAATCAAAATACTGGAAAAACTGGTCCTAACCAAAATATTAGGCCCTCATTCCAGGGAAATTATATTGAAGCCTCAAATTCTAAGGTACCAACTAAATATGCTCAAATAAACAACATGACTGAACGCAAGAACAAACCAGAATTTTTCTTGACCCAAGATGATCAAGAAGCTCACATTCTTAAGCAATTTCAAACCCATTCAGGAGAATCATTTGACTTCAAGGAGGGATATGACACATCCATTTACGAAGTTCACAAGAAATATAATTTGAGGAGAAGAAGAATTGATGTCCTGGAAAAAAGTAAACAGAAAGCTACAAAACAACCCCTCAAAGGTAAAACCAATACTACCCCTGTACATATTCTTTCTAGATCAGATCCTAATCCTGCGAACCCAATAATTGAAGACGTATATAATAGTCAACTGAATAATAAACAACTTTCCAATACTCTTCCTCCCAAAGGAAATGTAGAGGAACCTCCAGAAGTTGATTCGAAAACAACTTCAGCCCACATTCCCATTCCTGAGGAGAAAAATACCGAAAACACAGAAGAAAAAGAGAATCCAACTATTTGAAATACAAGAACTCAGACTGAAAAACCTTTTAATCTAGAAGCTGAAGTAGGCAAATTAAAAATAGTTGTTCCATTGTCTAAATTAGCTAAACATGATGTCTACTGAAGCCAAATCAATAAATCACTTAATATTACTGGAAGTGATGACTCAGTAAATGTTTTTGATGACCAACCTAGATTATTATTTGGCTCTGAAGCAAATGGAAAACTAGGAAGTGGAGGGACTCCTCCATTTTATGTGTGTTTGAACATACATGATAAAATACTTCATAATGCCATGCTTGATTATGGGGCGTCTCACAATATAATTCTCAAGGCTGTAATGGAGAAATTAAACCTAGACATCACCAGACCATACAAAGACCTCTTTTCTTTTGATTCAAATCAAGTGAGATGTTTAGGACTAATCAAAGATTTGTGTGTTTCATTGGTTCAATACCCTGCAAAAACAATTTTGATGGATATGGTAGTAGCAGATATTCCTTCAAAATATGGTATGCTATTGTCCAGATCTTGGGGTGCAAAACTTGGAGGATCTCTTCAATTAGACATGTCATATAATACTATTTCAGTGTTCGGCCAACCTAAGAGACTATACAAAGAAACTTTAATGAAATATGTAGTCAGTAGTCAGGAGAAACCTGAAAATTTTCCCATCTACTCAGTACACTCTGATATGGATTCATTTATTCTTTATAATTCCGAAATTGATCCTCCTACTGAATTAGAAGTTCCAAAAACAGAACCCAAAGAAATTACAAATTAAAAATCTAGTGTTCAAATCCAGGAAATTTCTGAAAACAATGAAATATCAGATACCCAAGAGAAACCAGAAGAAAGTAAAAAACCAGATCTCACTGTTAAGAAAGTTCCTGAAACTCCTAATACCAATTATGAACATAAAATTATTTGGCACTTATAATTTGATGGTTCCGTTAATAAATTAGGAGCAGGAGCTGGAGTTTGGGTGCATAACCTTGAAAATGATCATGCTGAACACCACGCCTACACATTAAATTTGAAATGCACAAATAATATGACAGAATACGAAGCTCTTTTGCTAGGTCTTAAACTTGTCAAAAGATTAGGGGCAATTAGAGTATCTGTCATAGGAGATTCTGATTTAATCATTCAACAGACCAAAGGTCACTTTCTAACAAACGATCCCAGACTGAGAGAATATAGAGGAACAGTTGTAGAGATTCTCAATACTTTTCTACAAACTCAGCTTGCAAAAATCCCAAGAAAACAAAATTTTCATGCTCATAGTCTTGCAATGTTTGATAGCACTTGTAAATTACCATTCGAACCTAATCATCAGTTCACAGCTGAGATTAGACACAGACCAGCCATACCAGACAATTTTAAGAACTGGTAAGTGTTTGCAAGCAATGAGCATATTAATAATCTCTTGACTTTAGAGAATGAATTTTCTAACAGTAACATAGATGAAGATACAGTCATTGAATCTAATCAAACAAATGAACAAGAAACAGACATTTCAGAAGAAAGTGCAATTCAAATGCTTCATCCAACAAAGTTCACCAAAAAAGAAATGCAGGACCTTAAACAAATGGAGGTTGATGAGATTATAGAAGATGAATCTGAGATCATTAATTTAAAAGATAATCATTTACCTAAAGGATTAACTCCTTTGGAAGATCTTTTCGATTCTAATGATATTCCAAAAAAACCCAAAATGGAACCTTTGAAAGCTGATATTGAGGAATATAATTTGGGAACTGAAGAAAATCCTAAACTGATAAAGTTATCTAAATCGTTGTCTCCTGATCAAAAACTAAAATATGTTGAATTAATAAGAGAATTCTAGGATGTTTTTGCCTGGAGTTATGCAGACTTGAAATATTATGACACCTCTATAATTCAGCATACAATACCTTTGAAAGAAAATCAGAAACCATTTAAAAAAAAACTCAGAAGAATCAACCCTGTACTGCTACCTTTAATTCAAAAAGAAGTCAAACGAATGTACAAAGCAGGGATAATTGCTCCTATTAGGTTTTGAGAGTGGGTGTCTAATTTAGTCCCTACAAGGAAGAAAACTAGAGAGATCAGATTATGTGTTGATCTAAGAAATGTAAATAAGGTTTCTTTGAAGGATAATTACCCTTTGCCCAAAATGGATAACATTTTACAAAGGGTAGTAGGTACTTCTAGGATTTCTCTTTTAGATGGGTTTTCAGGATACAACTAGATTCTGGTTCATCCTGATGACCAGGAAAAACAACTTTTACAACACCATGGGGCACATTCAAGTACGTTAAAATGCCATTTGGACTTAAAAATGCTAGAGAAACCTTCCAAAGAGCAATGTACATTGCATTTGTGAAAGAAATTCATGACTTTCTTGTTATATATCTGGATGATTTAACTATTTTTTCTAAATCATATCAACAACATTTGGACCATCTCAGACAAGTATTCATAAAATGCAGAAAGTATGGTATCTCTTTGAATACAAAGAAGTCCTTGTTTGGTCTTGAAGAAGGAAAAATCTTGGGCCATATAATTTCCAAAGATTGCATTAGAATTGATCCTGCTAGAATAGAAGCTATATTGCAGACACCTCACCCTAGAAATGTTAAAGAACTTCAAGCTTTCCTAGGAAAAATCAATTTTTTGAGAATATTCATATCTAGCTTAGCTGAACTAATTAGATTGCTCACTAACATGTTAAGGAAGGATTCAAGTATTAAATGGATAGTGGAAGCCAAACAAGCATTTGAAGAAATTAAAATGGCTTTTACTAGAACACCAGTTCTTACCAGTATACAATTTGATAGAGACTTCATAATATTTTCATTTGCATCAAAACACACTGTAGCAGCTGTTTTATTACAAAAGGATGATCAAGGATGTGAAAAACCTATAGCCTTTTTTAGTAAAGCACTAAGAGATGCATCTTTAAAATACAACATCATGGAAAAACAAGCTTTTTCACTTATAAAAGCCATTAAAGATTTTAGAATCTACATATTGTATTCCCATGTGATAGCCTATGTACCAAATGTTGTTGTCAAAGACATCTTAACTCAAGATGGAATTGAGGGCAAAAGAGGTAAATGGATTGCTACCATATTAGAGTATGATATTGAAATAAAACCTACAAAGCTGATAAAGGGACAGGGATTGGCGCAACTCATGACAGAAACAAATTGCCAAGCCCTGGATATTAATGAACTGGATGACGAATAGGAGATGGAAACTCCACAAATCAGCCAGGCCTTCTTAGATTCACCATGGTATGCTGATATAATTTATGTATTGTTAAACCTGCAAGCTCCTACAGGGTTATCCAGAACAAAGAAAATGTTTTTAAAGATGACATCTTCAAAGTTTTGTATTTTAGATAATGTTCTTTTTGGAAAAATCATGAAGGTATTCTATTGAATTGTTTGTGAAAAGACGAAGCTGACAAGGCACTCAATGAATTCCATGCAGGAGACTGTGGTGGACACCTTTATTGGAAATCAACTGCAGAAAAGATCCTAAGAGTTGGATTTTATTGGCCAACCTTGTTCTCTGATGTAAAGAAATTTGTTACTGCTTGCCATAAATGTCAAATTTTTGAAGGCAAGAGAAAACTATTACATTTACCCCTTAAACCAATTTCCACTAAAAAACCTTTCCAACAATGGGGCCTGGATTTCATTGGATAAATCCATCCTCCTTCTTCTGGCCAACATAAATGGATCCTCACTGCCACAGAATATTTTACCAAATGGATAGAAGCAATTCCTTCCAGACAAGCTAATGACACTGTGATCATAGGATTCCTGGAAACCAATATATTATCAAGATTTGGTTGTCCTGAGAAAATCATAACTGATAATGCTTCTACTTTCAAATCTAAGAAGATGATAAGTTTTTGTAACAAATATCATATCACCTTAAGCCATTCCAAAGCCTATTACCCTCAAGGTAATGGGCTGGCTGAATCTTCCAACAAGAGTCTCATCAATATTATTAAAAAATTATTGGAGGAAAAAAAGAAAAATTGGCACAAGAAACTTACAAATGCACTATGGGCAGATAGACTCACCACCAAAAAATCTATTGGGACTAGTCCTTATGAGTTAGTCTATGGCATTGAGGCTGTATTTCCTTCATCTTTAAGAGTTCCTGTGATGAAATTACTTCAAGAAACTCAAGTTGAACCTAATGATATTCAAAGGAGAATAAATCAGACTATCAATTTGCTGCAGACCAGAGAGGAAGTTTATCAGAGATCCCAAGTATTGCAGGAGAAACTAAAGAAGATATTTGATAAAATGACCAAGGCAGAAGATTTCCAACTGGGAAACAAAGTTTTAAGATGGGATTCCAGAAGAGAGGATAAGGGAAAACATGGGATGTTTGACTTCCTGTGGAAAGGACCTTATATTATTCATGCTTTACAAGGAAATAATACATGTTTTCTGAAAAACTTGGATGGTATAAAAACTGAAGAAGGAGCAGTTAATGGTCAAATGTTGAAACATTACTTTGATCCCATCTATTAGGATATATTTATTTTTAAAATGTACATACTATATCCTTTGTAATGTCATAAAGTTTTGAGTGGATAGTAACTTGCTGGAGTTGAAGCCCGAGGAGAAGGCCCTAAGCTTCAGAAGTATTACTGTCATACATACAATAAAGTAACAAGCAGAAGAAGATTCCATGGTTCAGTCAAAATCATTTTGAAGACAACTGACCTGTTGTTCTTGAATTTTCACTAGGAAAAGCCATCCCCAAATGGAGTTAGTGTTAGACTCCTATACCAATAGGTGTCCTATATCATGATTGACTTGATGAGCTATGTAATATGTTCATACATTTTCTTGTTGCAAATTTTTTTCCATATTGTCAAAAAAAAAAAAATCAAAAAATTTAAAAAATGTAAAGAGGGTATACCCTAAAAGAAAAATCAAAGGGTGAAAAAATAAAAATGGCCAAAAAAGTGAAAGAAAATGAACCCCACCAAAAGAAAGGCCAAGGAAAGTGTGCCAGTCTAAATGCCACTACTTTTTGCTCTTATGTAAATAGACAAATTGTGTGAAATTTGTATCTTATGCCACAATTTATGAATAGTCAAATAGCTTAAGCTTGGCTAGTTCATTTTTCAATTTTATGTTTTAGAGATAGAGAATAAAATCTGACCAAACTGTTTAATCTTGGCAGATAAGTAGATAGGTAGAGTAAATAAAAGGAGCTCAATAGCTTAATTCGAGCCCTTGGATGTAATAAGGTTAGAATTAGATAGATTTCTACATGTAAAAAGAAAAAGTGTGATAAGGGTTTCCCAGTCTAAGTGCACCCTAATAAAGAAGAAAAAATGGTAGGGTAAACTAGGTAGGGTAGGTAGATGTTGTTGCAAAATTACATGTGATGGATAAAAACTCTAGATGTGTTAAATATTTACTTTCATCACAAGTGCAAAAGCAAACATTACACTGGAATAATTTCAAGCAAAGAAAAGTCAAATGATTAACTTCCCTTCTCATTTTTCCCTAAAAGTTTCACTAATTTCCCCTAAGTACTAAGGCATTTGAAAATTATAGGGGCTCAAGTCATTTCCTTGACTTTTGGAGGGACCGGACCCTCGGCCCAATAATTGGAAAAGCCTAAGTACTTAAAACCATTCATCATGACATTCAATCACTTCTAAAAAATATTTTCCTAAGTAAAATCCCATTTTACTTAGGAAAATTATGCAATATTTCACAAAAAAACCTATTCATTTACTTAGGAAAATTATGCAATATTTCACAAAAAAACCTATTCATTTAAGCATAAGTTAAATGCATTAACTTAATGTTTTACACTTAGCGCTTTCATTCATTTTTCATATTAATTTCTAACTTTATTATTTAAATCCCTATGAAAATTCCCCCCCTTTCCACGTATTAATTTAATAATAAAATTCCCAAATACTATATATCCCGCCCCTTTGGTTGAAAAATAACCATATAATTATTAAAAATGATTAATTGGTTGAATTTCCAATTAAAAAAAAAAAAAAAAAAACCCGACACTCCACCGTATAAAAAGTAATTAATTAACCCTCATGGTTAATTAATAACCTAATTGACCAATAATAATTCTCCCGATGTGATTATTTCATAATAAATTACATTGGGCCCGCCCTATTAATTCCTTGTCATCTTCCTTTCCCGACGACCGTTCGATCGACCAATCCAATATCTACGGTTGTCATCCATGTTGCTGCGCCTCCACGTCCGAATGATAACGCGTGATGGCTAAGCGGTTTTCTGAACAGTGTCACGCCACGTGTCATGTATTGTATGGAATCGCTCGCCCTCCGCTAAAAACCTCCCTTCCCCAAAAGTTGTGCGATGAATACCGCTTACCGCTTGCCTCCCATGACAAAGCCACCGTACTTGCTGACGTCATCCATTAAAAAAAATAAAAACCCACCAACCTTTGAATTTAAAAATAAAACAAATGAACCCACGTCATTTCACTACCCATGCAGTGACCAGTGTCCCATGCAACAAATTCCAAAATCAACTATCGAAGATTGTCAACCGCCACCTTGCTGAGGAAAATTGTAGTCGAGTAATCCAGAATTCATCCGCCATAGCCAAAACCTAATTTAGTTATTGTTCATTTCCCAGAAAACAGGTATTTACCCAAATTCCTGTTGAACTTTGTAAAATCTTGGTTTTTGTTTTACTTCCACACGAAAAACTAAAACAGGGTTCAAAATTGGTCTTCATTTTATTCCTCAAATTCCCAAAATTGCAATTGTATTCCCAAACCTATGATAGTGCCTGTTTTTTCATCAAAACCTGAATTCATTTCTGAATCCACAAGAACCAAAAATGGAAATTCTCGTGGCTTTGAATATCACACCCCTGAATGCCCCTCACATAGATTTAGATTATCTGCCTCTAGAAGATAGGGATTTTCAAGTTAAAGACCTTGTCCTCAGTGAAAATCCTCTTCGATTTTTTTGTCACTGTAGAGATAACTACCTGAACGGCTCTGACATTTTCGGACTATGGGAATCCAATCTTCCAATGTATCTTCTCCCCTCAGTCCACATTTTTCCTAAAATAATATATTACTGCCATGCCAATTATGATCCCAATCAATGAGCAGTCTTGTCCCCGAGTCAAACCATCCTTTTCCCAATAACTGCTCAGTATATCAACGAAATGTTACAGTTTCAGCCTGGTCAAGTCTTGACTCCCCTTTCCATGTGAGATTTACTTGATAAATCGGCCAATTTATCCCAATAAGAGTTAAATCTCCTCTGCCAAACCTTCATGCTGCCAGAAAATCAGCCCAAAGGCACTCCCCCTTATGGTTATACCTTTTTCACTGATGTGGGTAGGCTTATTTTGAATATGATATCCTCTATAATGGGTTTCAATACTAGTGAATATGTTGATCAATTAACCCTAGTATTGTTGTCAATTTTTACCCCTGGACAGCCCCTTGCTGTCAAATATGATTTTGATTCCTACATTGCTGATAAAATCCATGATCAGTTCATGAGATTGGAAAATGAAAAAGTGTTCAAATATTCCTCTGTTATATACCATCTCCTGCTTTACTATCAATCAGAGAGTTTCCCTTTCCATGTCAAGAAACTTGATGCCAAAGGAAATCCTAGGTCTGTAATCTTTTGGTCTGCAATCACTCATAATTCCTCTGACTCTCCTTATTCTTAGAATTAGTTCATTGACCTATTTGTGCACCCTACAACCACTTTATTAACAGGAGTCTCCCCTCCTAGGGTCAATAATGACATGAAGAAAATTCTCCAACTCTCAAAGCAATACAAGATAGGTGATTGGTACCTATACCAGAATCACACACAAATTAGAATATATGGGTGTGAGTTATGCCCTTTCAAGTTACCAAAATATGTCCCAATGAGGCTCTTTGCCTTAGAGTATTTCAGACAGATGATAAATTTAGACATAGTCCATTTTTCCAATGCAAAGAAAAAAGCTCAACTCAGAATTAAGAGTCAATTAGGTCCTTTTGTTTGTAATTTTAGGGATGCTGGAAAAGAAGCTGAAAGAATCCTAGAAGACTATCTCAAATTGCAAAAAAATTTCTACTGGGTACCTTATGACCCAAACAGATTTATTTGTGATAGGAGGATGAAAAACAAATTTCACCATACCTTCATCATAGAATCCCATAAATTGAACAATATGCCAATATGGATGAATGGATGGAAGGGACATTGATAGAACAAGATAGTGAACAGGTCAGCGTTGAAAATGTTATGAAAGACCTTGAAAAAATACTTGACCTAGATTCTTTTGGACAGGTGCAAAGACCAGGAATTGGTCTTTCTTCTGTTGGGACCTCTCAACAAAATCTACAGGAAATCATTGCATCAACCACAGTAGCATCTAAAGGGAAGGATAAAGAGGCTGATATACAAGTTACAGAGAAATTCACAATGACAGAACAACCTGAAACTTCTAAAGAACAGGGTCAAATACAGATTTCTCCTACTCAGATCAATGTGGCAGAAATTTCAATTTTACAAACTCCTCTCAATGTAGAAAAAGGTAAGAAGAGAGATTCAGAAGCAGCTACCCCTATCAGTGGATCTTCAGAACAACCTGATGTTAAAAGACAAAAATTGAATGCTCTTCCAGAAGTAGAATCTGTTCAAGAAATCCCTGATAGTCAGAGGAGAGAAGAATTAGGTAGTAAAAAAACATGTACAATCAGTGGGACATCTACTAATTCACAGAGGAAAGAGTTGCAAAGGCAGCAAAGTGCAGAAGTATCATCTTTCAAACCACCAGTGAAAGATGCATGGGATATTAAAAGAACATTTATAAATATAAAGGCCTGAAATGATCCACTAAGACTTCAAGTCTACAATCAATATTTGAAGATGGCTCCTAAAAATCAACAAATATTGATGTCAACTTATGACATCCAGCAGGGTAAAATGGTAATGAGTCACTTCAAACCCAAAGTGCAGCAGCCTCAAATAGCTGCAGATTATATCAGAACTAATTTTGAGGTCATAGCAAAGGATATTCATCCTTTGGATCAGATTGAGCTGCATAAACAAACAGGTGAAATGATTTATTCTAATCTGACTGATAAATCAATGATGATTGAAAAATTACAGGATTATTTGGGGAATACTGATGCACAATTGCATCTTGAAAAAGCCTCTTCTCAGGCTAAGGACAACAGAACAAAGACTTTGGAGGAAATAATTATTGGATTGGGTCATAATCCCAAAGATGTCATGGGTATAGAAGCCTTGGTCAAGAACAAAGATGATGATATTGCAGCCTTGAGAAAAAAAACTGAAGTTACCATCCTCAAGGCATCCACATACTGCAGAAATCATAAAGCAAAACTTGGAAGAAGAATTTATGGATTTTCTCTTGAAACTGAATGAGCAAATTAATGAAACTGAAAAAGAGCTTGAAAAGGCATTAAAGGACAAGCAGGAAAACATTCCAGCATCTACAGCAGAATAAATTACAGGTACAACAACAACAGGTCATCCAAAAGAATTATCACAGGTTAACACTTCCAATTTAAGCATTGAAGAATTAATAAAATCAATGGAGGAATTGAAACTCCAAGTGACCGAGCTCCAGAGAACAAAGGTACAGTTCACTACTTTAGAACGAAAATATGATCTCTCAAAGATAAGTGTTGCAGAAAAAACAAAAGAGGTCAACAGATTAGAAAAATTGGTCAAAGCATTGGAGAAAGATCTCACATTAGAGAAGCCTTTAAAGGAAATAAAAGAAATTCTTTGGGACAACATCATTGATTCAATTGAAGATGTCTGGCCATCAATTCAAATAATGTATGAGCATAATGATTTAGTTAAATTGGCTCTGCAAGAAATTCTAAAAGCAAGAGAATAATTAGGGAACATGCCTGAAGAAGCTAATGAACTTATACAATTTTTGAATACCAAGAACAGATATCAACTTGAAGAACTCGGCATCCAAGACAGAACAGGAACAATTTTGGAAATAAAAAGAGTTTTTACTAAAAGAACTCTGATGCAGAATTCAGAAAGAAGATGCTCTGAAATGCAAGAAGAAATCAATGCCTTCACAAAAAGATTGGATATTCTGTTGAATAAAGGATTTCCCATTCCTTTAGTTTCAGAGGATAAACTAATGAACCTTGAAAGTTATGTTGAGAAATTGAAAAATAATGCTGACAAGCAGGCCAGTTCCTCAACTAGTTCATCAACAACAACAGCATTGCCCACAGGAAAAATTCTTCATAACATATTGGAAAATTTGTTTTACCTCGAGCATGAGGTAAAGCATTTATTCCCAATTCAGCCTACCTTCTTCAGATATAGAGAGACAGATGAAACTCTGAGGAAGCAACAAATAACCAGAATACCGGAAGCTAAATGGTGGGAAGAGATGTTAGAACTTTTGTAAAAAATTGTCCTTACATAAATTTTTTATTATTTACTACAGTAAGTCATGATAAGAAGGATAAAAGGATAAACAAAGGTCAAAATGTATCAGTAAAACAGAGAAGTCAGCACAGAATTACTAAAGAGGACAGTAGCAAGCCCAATCATAGGGACTGCCTCCAGCACATTCTCAAAAGAAGGAAACATCACAACATCGATTATCTGTTCTCTTATCTACGAGACCATTTGTCTCTATTTTCTTGTAATATATCCATGAGTCATCCTAGATTATATCTCAATTTGTTATGAGATATTTTTTATAATTTTTTGTATAAATACTCCCTCAATTGGAGTATTGAGGGGGTGGATTCTTAGACTTTGTTGTAACATTGATTACTTTGGAATAAAGTGTTGTTGGACAAATTTTTTATGGCTAGCTGGATAAGGAATTGATGCAAAAGACTTTTCACAGGATTCTTGAGTCAGACAACAGATCAATAAGTCATCTATATCTTATGTTTTAAAGTTGTATACTTGTTTATTATACCATCTGTGTTTCATATCTGAATGATTAACGAAAAGGAATAAATCAGAAAGTGCTGAAGTGCAATCTATTTTCAATCGTTGTTATTCTAAATGTTTTCTTCTAAACTAGCTTAAACAGTGAATTTTTAATTGCTCATGTTTTCTAGTTTATGCATTTTTGATTATTTAGTAAAGAATTATTAATTTCTCTTTATTAATAATCATTCAAGCTCCCCCTTTCGAAAATGTTGAAGGATTCTTAGTTTCTCTTCACCCATTTCGAGTCTATTCCATTCACTTTAGGTCTTTAATTGTTCCCTATTTGATTACCTTGCCCTGTGAAACCATCTCTTGTTAAGAAATTTAATCGAGTTAAGCCATCTTTCTTTGACTCCATTAGCCCAATGGCCTGAATTATTCAGTCTTGCCCTCTTCTATAGAATTTCACCACCCAATTTCAATCAAAATCCCTGGACTTTCATAACTAGCCTAATATCTTTAAAAACAGAGCTAAATCTTATAGAGAGAGCCCTCTCCGGGTACAGATTGGCTAGATTCTGTACCTTAAAGTTGGTTTGTGGTTACCTCGGACCCCTTTCCTCTTCCAACAACTTCAAGGAAAATCTGAGTGATAACACACAAGAAGGATGGATCATTGCACATGTGTTCGGATTATAGGGAGCTCAATAAGCTCACCATTAAAGATAAATTTCTCATTCTTGTGATTGATGAATTATTGGATGAATTACATGGAGCAATTTATTTTAGCAAATTGGATCTTCGTTCAGGGTATCATCAAATTAGAATGAAGACTGAAGATATTTCGAAAACAACATTTCGAACTCATGAGGGTCATTATGAATTTTTGGTCATGCTTTTTGGCCTTACCAATGCACCTTATACATTTCAAGGGTTGATGAATTCCATTTTCAAACTCTTCCTTAGAAAATTTTTGCTAGTATTTTTTTATGATATACTAATCTACAATAGGTCTTGGAAGGATCATGTTCAACATGTTGACAAGGTGCTCAAACTATTGCACGAGAAACAATTAGATGCAAAAACATCCAAATATTTCTTTGCAGTACAAGAGGTGAAATATATGGGTCATATTGTATCTCACGAGGGTGTTAAGGTAGACCCTAACAAAATTAAAACCATTAAGGAATGGAAAGTCCCCACAACCATAAAGCAGTTGCGAGGATTTCTCAGGTTAACAGGGTAATTTAAAAAAATTGTTAAGAATTATTGGAGAATAGTAGCATCTCTAACAACATTATTGAAGAAAGATGCATTTTCATGGACTCCTGAAGCAACTAAGGCCTTTGAACATCTTAAAGAGGCAATGTGCCTAGCACCAGTCTTAGCTATGCCATTCTTCACAAAATCCTTTATTGTGGAATGGGATGCCTCAGGAAATGGAATTGGTGTTGTTGTAATGCAAGAAGGAAGACCCATTTCTTTTTAAAGTCATCCAATCAAAGGAAAGTATTTACAAAAACCTATTTATGAGAAGGAAATGTTAGCAATACTGCATGCACTAAATAAATGGAGAACTTACCTAATGGGAAGACACTTCGAAGAGGAAAAAGCGATCATGATAGTCTTATTTCCTTTACTGGAACAAGACTATCCTAGAATTCGGAAAAGATGGCAATGGGTCACAAAGATGTTGGGTTATGAATTGAAATAATATACAAAAAAGGCTAAATATTGTTGCGAGATGCACTCTCAAGAAATAATGAAGAGGTGGAAGCATTGCTTTGTGCCATTTCTATTATCCAACCAGATTGGATAACCGAAGCAAGAGATGAATGGAAGAAGGATGAAGAAGTGTGGACACTCATTCAAAAGTTGTAGCAAGATCGTAGTACATATGATACATTTAGTTGGAAAAATGATTCCTTATGGTACAAAGATCACTTATATATTTGTAAGAATTCCCAACTAAAACAAAAGATTCTTTTGGAATTGCACACTTCTCCTTTAGGAAGACACTCAAGATTTTTAAAAACTTGCCACAGGGTGAAGAAAGAATTTTTTTGGGATGGCCTTAAATCTGATATTCAAAATTTTCTGGCGGAATGTTTGGTTTGCCAGTGGAATAAATTTGAGACAATTAAGACCCTGGGTCTTCTACAACATTTATCCATTCAAAGTCAATGTTGGGAGGAGATTTCAATGGATTTTATCACAGGTTTACCTAAGTCCGAACGAAAGAGTGTCATCATGGTGGTAGTTGATAGACTTACTGAGTATGCACACTTTTGTGCATTATCTCATCCATTTAAAGAAAGTACAATTGCTACTACATTTATGGACACAATTCAAAAGCTACATGGAATCCCAAGGGTTATTGTGAGTGACAGAGATCCCATTTTTACTAGAAATTTTTTGACAGAGTACTTTCTTCTTTGGGTACTCAATCCGATGGTCAAACTGAGATAGTAAATAAATGTTTGGGAGGATATCTTCGTTGTTTTGTATTTGATAAAAAAACACAATGGGTCAAGTGGTTACCTCTAGCTGGATGGTGGTATAACACTTCCTTCCATACTGCAGAAAAAATGACCCCATTTATGGCACTTTATGGATATCATCCACCATCCATCACGTCATCTTTAAGAGAAAATTTGAAGGTTCAAGCAGTGGAAGATCACATCGAGCATCAAAAATAGGTTCTCCAACTCTTAAAGGACAACATAAATTTGGCACAAAATCGAATGAAACAATAGGAAAATCAACATCGCAGCGAGATAATTTTTGATGTAGGAGACTGGGTATTTTTACAGCTACAACCATATGAACAAATGTCCCTCAAGCAAGCTAAGAAGGATAATAAATTATCGCCAAATTACTATGGTCCTTACAAGGTGTTTCAAAAGATTGGTACTGTGGCATACAAATTGGAGCTTCCTGCTTCTTCACGAGTGCATCCAATTTTCCATGTTTCATGCTTAAAGAAGGTTATAGGTGAAAATCTTCTAGTTCAAACAATATCTCTAGAACTTGATGAGGAAGGAAAAATCATATTGGAACCTGAAGCGGTCACGAAAACAAGAACATGACAGCTACAGAATCGATCAATTTCAGAGTATCTCATCAAGTGGAAGAACTTACCCACTGAAGATTCTACATGGGAGGATGAAAATTTTATGCAGAAGCACCCAGAGCTACTGAAGCATTGATGACAACACTATTTTGAAGGAGAGGGGCATGTTAAGTCCCTATATTACTATTATAATCCCTTATTATTGTTAGTCTAACCCCCTTATTGTTATTATTGTACCCTTGTAACCCCCATATTGTTATTATTGTGCCCTTAAATTATTATTGTTAGGTCAGCTAGGATTACATTGTGGCCTCACTAGGATTACATTGTGGCCCCATGGACTCCTATATATAGAAAGGAGGTTTTGTAATTTGAATCATCCAAGAAATTTTCATTCATGTAATGTATTGGAGGTTTCCCCCTAAAAGTGGCATATTTCTAAGGCATTGACATCTCTTTTCTTCTCTTTTTGGAGCTGGTTTCACAATTATTTAGCTTCCTTTCATGTTCTGTTATTTACTTAGATGAAACTATCAATTCGTTGTATAATTGAATGTTCCTAAAAGATCAAGCTAAGAAGGTGATACTTCCAATTTGGGTGATTGAATGTTCAACCTATGCAATCATTGAGCTTTAATTTTACATTATTTTAAATTTTTTTCTAGATTAAGATCCTTAGTCAATTGTATAATTGGAAAAATCAGGATAAGAAGGTGACTTGTCATACTTCCAAATTGGGTGATTGAATGTTCAACCTATGCAATCATTGAGATTTTCTTTTACATGCTTTTACATTATTTCTAGATTTATATCCCCATTCAATTGTATAATTGTGTGTTCTCAAAGATCATTTCAAGAAGGTGATTTTATCATATTTCTAAATGCTCAAATATCTAACCTATGCAATTATTGAGTTTTTCCCTTTGCATGCCTTAATTGCTTTCCTAGATTTAAAGGCTAAAGTATAATCAGTGGCTTATACATCATCTCAAGAGGGTGATTCTATCATACTCTCATATTGGATGCTGGAGTGATTGAATGTACCTTAGTTGTTTTCCTTTACATGTTTTGAAATGCTTTCTTAGATTAAAATTTCAATTTCTGCAAGTGTGATTGCGCGTGCTATATTTTCTTTTGAATTTGTTTTCTTTATTTTCGTTATTTGACTTCACAGGTTAGTTGAAATTAATTTTCATTATTTGATTTCATAGATTAGATGAATTTATTTTCATTATTTTATAGTTAGATTGATCTAAACTGAAAGACAATTTCTAGCACATATAGTGCACGCATGCTTCACAAGTTTATGAAACCCCTGGGTTGAAAAATTAAATGACAGGAAATTCTTTTGCCCCAAAAACTCTCACCAACCATTATAAGTCACTACCCAACATCCCATCCTAAATATCTCCTCATTCTGGTTCCAACGAGCTATTACAATGAGGTGTTCCATCAAATAATATTCTCGGAATACCACCTCAAGAATAATTAATTAATTCAGGCTCCATAATAATGCTAATTTTGAAAGTTGTCAGAATTCAACGAAATGAAATACAAATTGTGTCGATGATGAAATATGCCATGCTAATGCCATCCGATCTCATAAAAGATCCTCAAAACTCCCTCGAAACTTTTGATAACCTAAACCTTCTCTAATGGCCTGGCCATCCCCTGTCCTGGAAATCCACCCTAGTTGTACTATGGAGAAAAATAAAAATTGGAACAATACAAATCCTCCTCCTCAAGATTTATTTCCCTCAAGAAATCCAAATATGTGGACCATCCTGTTGGCCCGATGCAGCCGAGATCTAATGTTCGAATCCCATACAAACCACTGGGTTCTGTTATGCTCTTGTGTCAAGCCATCAAAAACAGGCCCCTCAATGCCTCAATCCAAAACTGATATCTCAATGTAACGATCAAAATTCAATCCTCCTAGATCCCAATGCCACCATGGCCAATCATCACCCAAGTCCCATGGCTTGGACTGCACACTATCTCTAGCTATAGATGCTGCTCCATGAAGTAAGTAACAACTTAACAACTCTCTCCAATCCAACCTCTGGCTTAGGTCACGATCAATCCTGCTCTACTAATACCGAGCTAGTGCTATTATAGTACTGATGAACTGTCGGATACCATCCACGACCCACTGAAACATACAATTAGTACCTCGTCTAAGGGCCCCTACTGAGATGTGACCCAAACTAAGAATGATACCCCATCAATAGGATACCAGATCATGATCTTCCACCAATCCATCTCAAGAAAATAATAATATGTAGGGACTCCCATATATGGAGCAATTCTACTATGCTACTAATGGTCTCTGCTCAACTCATGTTGCTCTATCCTATCTATCAACGAGATCTTTCAGAAGAAGAAGGCTCCTCTCTCTATAATAGGAAAAAGTGGGCAAGATATGATGCAAGCCCTATCGATGTACTACTAGAGTATGATTCTCCCTAAAAGTACTACAACTCGGTTAACTTCCTTTCCCTCTACCTACACCTCATAAGTGGGTCGGCTCAAACATCGATGCACCACTATCTCCAACAGCTCCTCCCTCTCCTGATCAGGAGTGCCATGCTCCTGTTGTTTTCTGACCTCTAGCAGAACTGCCCTATTTTCCTCCAACACCTCTTGAAGATAAGTGTTTACAACTACTATCATCCTGCTAGATGTCTATATGTTTGTCTCCTCCTCATCAATGCTTGATGCCATGGGTGGATGCTCATCCTCCTCCCTCACAATCTCGATGTGAACCTCTAATTGGCTCTCTCTAAAAGGATCATCATGCATATTTTGCATGTCCTCCTCCTATGTTTTCTCATGCTCCACCATATGCTTCTCATGTTGAATCATCATAGATAACTCATCATCCTGAACATCTCCTATAGAGTCCACCGATTGCTCTCCATACATGTTGGAATAAAAATATAGCTTGTTGTCCACAACTTCAAATGAGTGCTCATACTCCCCAAAAGAATCCTCATATGACCCCATGGACTCACCTGAAGAAGAGTACTCATCATGACATACAAAAGTAATGTCCTCCTACTCTACCTATGCTACCCCATCTGCATCTCTCAAACACCAGTGATCGAGACCCCAAGATTATTTGCAGATGAAGCAAATACCTTCCCTCCTCAGCTCATTTTTGCTGCATAATCCACCAAACTGGAACAAGTCCTCCTAGTTAATTGCCTCTTGAATAGCCCAATTTTCTATTCAACCAACCTTTTGGCTAGCTCATAAGAAACAGGTGATACCAACTTCTCTCTTCTCCAAATGCTCAACAATCTAGTCTGCAACTCCCGGCAATTGGCATCACGACCACTCATACATGATGGAAAAATGGACTGTATGTGCACTATGAAAATGTCTGGATGATGTTTCCTAATGCTGAAGAAGCATTATAGAATCTGCAGGATCAAGTCATTGCACTCTAGCTTGAACATGAAGTTATAAACTCTAACCATGTTCATGACTTCTAGAATCTCTAGCCTCTTCCCAAAGGTAGGGCCCTCACCGTTATCCAAATCCTGCAAGGTCTCCACTATCAACCTGAAGACTCTCCTCATAATTTTATTAGTGTAAGGAGGTATAAGTGAGGTTAGCACCATGATACTACTAAGACATGATGCAATTGGAAGTTTTACTCCCATACAAGGATGCTCCAAATACTTGGGTTGTGCTAATGCAAGCATGGTTGGTTTTAGAACCCAAATCAATCTCTCCCCATCTGACTGATCCACCTTGGAAATGAGTGAAGCAAGTTCCTATAGTTTTAGAAGGGTTTTTGTTGTAACCCCCATGCATCTCAAATACGTTCCAAGTATGAAGATTTTGTGTCCTAATTCATGTTCTTCCTGTGGAGGTTCTTGCTATAACATAGAAAGTATTTCCTTATAAAGGGTCCTGTCAATTGTTGTTGTTGTTTTATAAAGAAAATTTATGAAATTTTGGTCCATGTTTTACAAAATATTGGAAATTACATCAACTAAATCATACAAGACTGTGAAAAATAGTGACATGACCAGTAGACTCCAAACATTCATATCCAACTCAACAATATGCTCATCATACCCATCATACAAACAATCTATTCAATCATAGAAACTCACCACTCAAACATTTCCCAAATAGCCAAAATCTCACTCACCATTTTCAAGGCTCATGACCCTCCTATCAAACACTTTATGGATAAATCTATGGCTAATATACTTATTACGGGGCTTTTTATAAATTCTGCTAGTCATGAAAATAAATACAAGGTAAGCTATCAGTCTCAAGTGAGCAATAATAATTGATACTGATGTTGCAAAAAACTTCTCCTATGAATACTGCACTATCTCCCAGTTTCTGCAACTACTGGCTAAAGAATAATTGGATTTTCGACCCTCAAAACTACTCAAAAATTTCTGAAAATTTAATTTGTAGCTCCTCGCACCAAACCCATAAGAACCTAGAAAAATATTGGGCAAATTCTAGGTGATCTAGGAAAGCCCCAATTTAGTGAGAGTTTTTGAGTCTACCCAACTACACTCTACTCCACATAAGATAAATTCATACCACAATGTTCCAACTCTACAATCATGAAAATTCAGTCAATATCATTAGCTCAAATGAGAGAAATATCCTGCAAAAACTTCGGTAAATAAAATGGGTTAGAGTAAATAAATTGGGACTAGCAAATAAACTTAGCCCCAATAGATAACTCTAGCTTTGGAAAATGAACTAGAATCATGAAAATAAATTAGGCTCCAACAAATAAAATTTTCCCAACAAATGATTTTGGCCCATCAAGGTAAATTCCCCACGGAAGAATAATTTTTTCCCTGCAATATAAATTAGGCCCAGAAAAATGCTCTCTGACAGTGATTTTGCACTAGTTGTTGCAATGGATTGGACAAAACACCTGCATCCGGTGCTCGGTAAATTCTCAAAATTTACTCCTGGACTCCTCAAGCCAATCCGACCAAAACGCAAAAATGGTTTGGCTAAATAATGATCCTCCAAAATTGACCCCAATAATCCCTACACTCTCCTAGTAGCTGTTGAATACACTGTCTATAGAATGATCAACGAAATACTCAGCAGCCCTCCAAATGTGCAACAATTAAGCCCTCCTACACTTCCTCTATCTCCCTCAGTAGAAAAAATCTCAAATGGTTGAGGCCTTCCTCCATAACTAGGCTCAACACTCCTCCTCTATGCTAGCCTAAACACTGCCACACTGCTCTAGAAATAGAATGTGAATCTCAATCCTTGGAGTTTTTCCTATAGCTGAAAAGCTAAGGAACCTAGGTTTTCCTATAGCTCTCGTAAGCTAATGAAATTTGCAACCAACAACAATCACTGCAATTTGAAACTAAAAAACTTGTAGGCTGAGCCAAGACTGAAGCTCTGGAAAATTTGGCATCTTTAAAGTAACAACCCTTGAACAATCTATATTTGAAACCCTCAATCTTCTTCTGAAGTTGACCTGCAATAAAACCCTTGAACTTTCCCTGATAATTTTGCAAGTAAACCCTCAGGCTGGAAATATCACCAGCTCTAATACCACTGTAGTATCCCTTTCGTAAAATTTTGTCAATTTTGCTGGAAAGTAGTTCAACCATAAGATCACCATTCAATTCACAGAATATTTCCATGTAAAATAACTTCAGAAATTTTAGCCGCCAACATTATAAACCATTAGCATAACAAAAACCCCAATATTTACAACAAACAGAAAATAGAAAATGCAACTCAATAATAGATAATATCAACATGGAGAAGATCTCAGCCTTATTTTATTAATATAGAAATTTTGGAAATGGCCAAGGTAATGGCCCCAAATAGATATACAATAATGTTGCAACTAGCCTCCAAACATTTGAAAATAAAATAACTACAACCTATGAATCTTGAATGGATCCACAAAGGAAAGATATGGGTGCTCGCCCACTCTCACTAATCACCAGAGGTTTTCCATCCTAGGGCTATTTTTGAAGTAGAGAATCAAGTTCTCAAACCTCTCACACAAACAATGATCCAATCAAAGATGTCTCCAAATGATCTATGCTTCTACTTTTATAGATCTGATAGATAAATCTCCAAGCCTCTTGAAGCATCTTATTTTATTAGTTTATTATACTTCTAGAAGATCCTCCATTGAATCTATCAAAGTGACTTTTAATTTAATTCTATTTCACTTAAGTCACTTTTGGCCCTTTTCTTCCAATTAATTATTTTTCCTTTAATTAAATGACTAATTAAAGCCATTTTTAATTAAGGAAAATGGTAAACCACCCACCATACTCTCACCAACAATTATAAGTCACTACTCAGCATCCCATCCTGAATATCTCCTCATTTTGATTCCAACGAGCTACTACACTAAGGTGTTAAATCAAATATTCTTCTCAGAATACCACCTCGAGCATAATTAATTAATTCAGGCTCCATAATAATGCTAATTTTGAAAGTTATTGGAATGTGACAAAATGAAAGAAAAATTGTGCTGATGATGAAATATGCCAAGTAAATTCCATCAAATCCTGTAAAAGCTCCTCAAAAATCCCTCAAAAATCCTGATAACCCAAACATGTTCTAATGACGTAGCCACCTCCTGTCCTGGAAATCCACACTGACTGTACTATCGAGAAAAATAAAAATTGGAACATTACATAAGACTCGCACCCAACTAATGCACCACACATTATGAATTAACAAGTATGGTTTAAAGCTTCTATTTAAAGGTTATGTATGCAACATTTTGGGGGTGGGCCGAGGCTAGCCCCAGCCATGGTCATCGTGCCCATGGGAAACAAGGGGTGAGACCAGGGGCGAGGGCTTAGCCCAACCCCCCCAATATATAATAAAATATTTGGTCCATAGGAAACATTGGTAAAATTAACTATTCCACAATTTGTGTTGGTGGTTGGAGAAAAATTCCCTTAGTGCTTTTGAGGTGAAATTGTAGGATATTTTGCTGGCAGGTCGAAATTGTAGGACGGATTGCTGGAAAACTTGTGGAGATCCTAACTTATTTAGGTTTTTGGTCTTTTTGGGAGTATAAAGGGGCTAGACAGGGGTTTTTGACAGTTCTGAAGCCATTGGAACTATTGGTACATCCATTTGATCATTGTAACGTGATGTAAACACCATTTTTTGAGAATAATGAAAGAGGCCCAACCATTGGAAGTTGGACTAGGAGACGTAGCGCAGGAGGGGTGAAATCCATCATTTTATGTTGTGTGTTTACTATTATGGTGATATTGACTTATGTTTTCTGCAAAAAATGAGTTTTAATTCCATGTTTATGTGTTTAATAAAGTGACAAAAGAGGCTTAAAACCCTAATTGAATCACTTGCAAAATTTACATAAACCTCAAGAAATTTGAAATACAAATCAATCTCTCTCATGACATAAGTGAAATATTGAAATTTTCTTAACATCTTGTTGTTTCCTTTTTTTCATCCTGATTGGAGGAGCTGAGTAGGTAGGTGAAACCAAGGAGGATTTAAGGAATACAGCTAGCTCGAGGTTAATCTGGCCGATTATTTTCATTGAAATTGAAGCCCTTTCATCCTGGTTGAAGGAGCTAATGGGGGTTGAGTTGCAGATGCAACCACAGAGGACGCAAGGACTGCAAATTGCTCAAGGTTCATGATCACACAGATTTTTCCTATTGAAATTGAAGTCTTTTAATCTCAATTGAAGGAGTAGAGAGGGTTTGATTCATAGGAGCAAGGATTGAGATTTAGATAACATGATAATGGTTGGGATTAACTAGGTAGAAAAGGTAAAGTGTTATATGACTTTTTTTGTGACATATTTGCATGCCATCAATGGGTTTGTGTCTAGGGAATTTCCCATTCCATGGTTTCCTCAAGTTCCATTGTGCCATTGTACGAACATGGTATACGAGATTAATATCGAGCCCAAACTGAGGATTATCTAGCTCAATGGTTATATAAAACACCCTCATTTAGAAAGTCATGGGTTTTATCACTTAGAGGTTTTTTCAGCGGAATATTGATGGTGCATTGTGAATCCCAGTACAAATTTATTTGTGTGTTCATTCTCTTCTCCTATAGTAAAATACCAAGCTTTTAAAAACAAATCATGGCTTGTATGAGAGGAGAATAAAAGTTTTGGTAGCGCATCACTAATATATATGTCAGACAACCTGCACCAATACCAATGGCACGAGACTAATTTATAAGTTGGGAACTTTCCATACAAATAGATAAGGAAATAACTATTTAAACCATTGTCATTTTCCATCACCCATGGGGTGACAAGGCTCATAGGTATGGCAGGAAGTGATCGATTTTTGGTCTTACATATTGCAGTTAATTTGATGCTAACCTCCATTCTTACGTTGATTTCTTGTTTTTGTGTTTGTTTTGGGTTTCCTCTTATTGCATAGTGCACGGTTGGGAGTACAAAGGATCAAATATCACGCCTTATCCTCTAGTTTAGACCTCAAGGTCTTGGTTTTTATCGGTGAGATAATTAACTATGTTTACAATTGATTGAAGTAATATATACAAGCCCATGTAAAGATTTTCCATTCACTGAGAGATTGTGAGGGTTGAGTAATTTAAGGATAAATGATATTGTAGTTCAATATATTTTTTAGGTTATGTTTTTCCTCATCTTGTTTCCTCTATATTTTCAACCAATTTTATCTGAATAGATCCCTCATGAGAATTTTTTTTTCAGGACTTCTACTAGTTTTGGAAAATTGTATTTCCTTGGGTGTGTGCCATTAAAATGTTGGGTAAATTCAATTTCATCCAAGTAATGGTGTCCTTAGCCAAGGTTTTTATATTGTGCTTTGATGAATATCATATTCAATTTGACAAGTATCACAAAATATTTCACTTTGTCCATATTTAATGAACATGGTGCATACAACCTTAAATCTACTCCCAAAATTTCAGGCCCTTCTTCCATCAGCTCAGCTAGGCCTGGATTGGTATGCCTTCAATTTATTTTTCCTCTCAGGTTATGATCCAAGAAAAATTGGTGGTAGTTTCCTCTGATTTGAATGGAGGACTTACCATTCAATATGTAGGTGGCCTTGTGGTGTAGCTGCACAACACATATGTCCTTTTTTCCTCCAATATCTTTAAGCTCAAACATCATATTTTCAATTTTCATTGCAAACCTCCAATTTATTACAAAGCACATTTAACTTTTCTATATATTATTGAGCTTCTATCCATCAACTTTTCAAATATGGAATAAATTCTTCAACAAATTTTGTTGGAGGAAATATCGTTATATTGTTGCTTTGAACTATTTTATAAATTGGATGGAATGCTAATATATAGTAGCAAGATATTAAACATAGAATTTCCATCATATGTATGATTAATCAGCCCTATAAGGTACTGTGATCATGATACATAAGAAGTAACTACATATACCAAATGGGAATAGATAACAAGGAAAAATTTCTACTTGATCATTTCTTCCATGGTGTAACAAGATAAAAGAGTTGAAAATATAGCAATGGGATTCAAAATGATCTCATAATGTACTAAAACAAGATACTGAATCCTTCTACAATTTTTAGAAACAAAACACAATTGCAAAATCACATATCAAGTAAGAGAAAGAGATAATCAATCGCACAACAAAAGATGTATCTGGGGAAAGCACATTGCCTAAAACCCTGCTATTTGTATATTATATAAAGTCAAGATCAAGAAACAATACAATGCTCTCTCTCTCAGAGAAATTGATGCACTCTGCCAACTGTCTCACTCTAATCTAGGCAAAATCACTTAATTACTTAACCCATTCTCAACTCTTCTCAGCCTCCCTTTCTCACACATTCTTGGAGGAATTGTCTCCCTATTAAATAGGAAATTCCTTCTAACTGATTGCGCAATACATCCTTGTTCTCCACATCACTCTATAACTGACTTGTACAATTTTCTAATTATACAACTGATAGTTATCATCCATTTAACCTCGGTCTCAACTAGGCCTTCCTTAGAACTGACATGCAATAAATATTTATAGTGAATTATCAATTAACTTATTGATCATTACTTATGAATTAAATCAGATTTAATTCACTAGACCTCTCAGTAGCTCATCTCTCAGTTAGAACTAATTAGACAGATTTTAAATCAATTAATTGAGTTAAATAATTACAAATAACAAATAAATGTAACTAGAATCCCTTAAATCATGGGAGAACTCTACATGCCCCCTCTCTAATCCTGAACTCAAATTTCCTAAGATAACCCAGTCATTCTGACTTAGCTAACTAATACAAGTTTCCACGAGATGAAATTATATTTTCTCTTCCAATTTAATTAAGGGAAAATTAAATCAAAAGCCCCTTTTGAGTTCCATTTCTTGGTGCCATATCAACACTCCCTCTAAAACATAAAGAAATTATCTGCTACTCGGATCCTTCCTCTATGGAATTTGAATTTTCTTATTTCCAGTGCATTTGTCAAGATGTATGCATCCTTCTCCTCTGTGGGATTGTACTCTAATGACACAATCCGCCTCAGAACACAATCTCTGAGATGGTGATACCAGATATCATTATGTTATCCAGATTTATGTAGGAACAAAATAAATTACAAAAATAAACATAAATGCATATATGTTGTAGAAAATATACTTCATTTCATTAATATCAAATAATTGAAATAATCTTATAGACATAATGGAAATAACTAGCTCAGGCGATGGTAGCTTATCTCAAAGAAGAGATGTGGTGGCTACATGCCTCTCAATTATGTTAAAATGAGGCTCAAGGGCTTTTTAATTATTGAAAAACATGGGAAACCCTAAACATACAAAAACCTAACCTTATGAGATGAAGCACAAAAAATATGGGCCCTGTTTGGGTAAATTGGTACATCAACTTCCCAGGGACGTAACTTTGGCATACGATCTCCTTTTGACACACACAATACCTCATTAGAAATATTTATCCAGGGAATATAAATTTAGAGTGACCAACAATGGCTAAACACCCATGTTGATATTTTTTTTCCCAAAAAATGTCGTTTAGGGCCTTAAAACAACTCCAGAAGTTCAGGACCCGAAAAAATTCTAAAAATCTGAAACAAAACTAAAAATCTGAAACAAAAAATGGCGAGGGTCCAAGTGGAATAGGCAGGTGGCCACTAATATCCACATGGATCAATATGCTTGGACCTATAATGGAATATTGGATTAACCGAGTGTTTGATGCAACCTTGGTTATCACGATGTATCACAATTAGATCCATTTGTTGAACAAACAAACCAAAAAGTATCTTTCTTATCCAAATGGCCTCACATGCTACCTGAATGAACGCCATGTACTCTACCTCTACTGAAATAAGTGCAACTGATCTCTATTTCCTATTGTACCAAGAACCTGTTGTTGATCCTATGTTGAAGATGCCTCTTGATGTGCTCTTCATGCCGGATGGACTCCCTTCCCAATCTGCATTGGTGAAGCCTTGAAGATTCACTCCCTTTGTCCATTTGTACCATGATCCATACTTTGTAGTGCCTTTGGGATATCTCAACACATGCTTTCCTGCCTTCTAAAAGACCTTTTTAGCCTTAATCATAGCTTGGCTTAGCTGGTTAACTTCGTAGCATATTTCAGGTTGTGTGTTCACCAAATACATTAGTGAACCCACAAGCCACCTTTAAACAATAGCATACACTACTTCATTTAAAGTAACATCCTCTTTCCTCTAGTTTCCTGCTAGATGAGTCTTCATGGGTTTTCTTCCCTCCATGTGGAACTTCCTTAGAATATCCTTGGCATACATACCCTGAAATATAAATAGCTTCCCATCTCTTTTCCATATTTCCAATCTAAGGAAATAGTGCAAGAGACCCATGTCCTTCATCTAATTCTCTTGCAATATCCTCTTTGCAATACTTTATGAGCTGCTCATCACCTGTCAATATCATACCATCAACATAAGGTACAATAATCGAAATATTACCATCAACCACAATATGATATAGGTTTTCATCTTCTTCAATCTTGGTGAAGCCCAACCCGGTAAAATAGTTTTCAATCCCGGTGTACCAAGAACGAAGTGCTTGCTTCAGCCAATACAATGCTCTCTTGAGTATGCACACATGCAAATCCTTGTCTAAAGTATCAAAACCTTCTAGTTTCTCATTGTACACTTCTTCCTCAATAATTCCATTGAGAAATTTTGTCTTTACATCCATATAATGTATTTTCCATCCCATCTGTGTTGAGAGTGAAAGGATGGATCTAATAGATGAGTACCTTGCGAATGGTGCAAAATTCTCATCATAGTCCATCCCCTCCACCTGAGAGAACTATTTGGCCATAAATCTACCCTTGTGTTTCTCAACACTCCCATATGCTACCTAATTTACCTTGTAGACCCACTTAGATCCTACAATTGACTTCCCCACTAGTCTTGGGAAAAGTTCCCATGCATTGTTTCTGATGATGGAGTCATACTCCTCAACCATGGAATCAACTCACATTAGTTGTTTTAGTTCTTCCTAAAAAGATGATGGTTCTATCTCAATACATTTGTTCATAAGAGCCATGTATCTAGTGTACTTCTCTGGGGACCTTCTCTTCATGCGTTATGATGTGGGTGCTCCCACATTCTCTATCACACCTAGCAACAATTTTTCAGCCTCTCTAGTGCGCTTCCTTCCATCTCTGGTAGATGGCTCCGCATGAGTGGTTTCCATCAATATTTGTTCCCCTGCTTGTGGCTGCTCCAAATCCTAAGGTTCATCCTTTGGAGCCAAGAGCACCTCAACTACATGAAACTCGATATCCCTCTCATGTGACAATCACATGGTTTTGTCTTCATAAAATTTCACATCTCTTCTGCACACTTCCTTTCTATATGCTGGAAAGTAAACCTGATAGTTGTGAGGAGTATCATTGTACCCCACAAATATCCCCAACTCTGTCATTGGCTGTAGATTCTTCTTGGCATATTTGGTTACATGGAAATAAACAAATCAACCAAAAATTTTAAAATACAACACATCCTGTCTCTTACCTGAAAAAATCATCCTCTCTTGTACTCATCCCAAGTATCCGATGAGGACTTTTGTTCTGCACAAATACCTTTTTATTTCATGTGTCCACCCATAGATGCAATGATAGGCCCTGATCATGAAACATAGCTCATGCTTCTCCCATAATAGGTTTGTTATTTCTTTCTGAAACTGCAACCTATTGTGGGTTATGAGGTTCAAACAATTCTCTTTGAATTCCTTTTGAGGCACTAAAGTTCTTAAATTCCTTAGATATGTATTCTCCACCATTTTTTCTCTTCATATCCTTCACCTTCTTTCCCGTATCTTTCTCTACAAGTGCCTTGAACTCAAAAAACTTGGAGAACATATGATCTTTCTTCTGCATGAAGAAAATCCAACACTATCTTGAAAAATCATCAACAAAAATTACATAATACATGTTATTTATTATGGAAACTATCTAGAATGGTCCATATACGTCTGACTAAACTCTCTCAAGGATCACCTTATCTTATATTTCCTTATCGTGAAAGGTAGCTTTGGTATACTTCCCCAATGTACACCCTTTGCATGTGTCTCTCTGCTGCATTATCCTAAAAGCGTTGTGGTGTAGATGGCCCAAACTTCTATGTCATAACTCACTAATGTCTCGGCCTTCTACCTTATCTGATTTACTATTCAGTGTTGCACACTCCTCTAAATCTAGTCTATAGAGATTCTCTACTCGAACCCCAATAATTTTCACCTATCCCATGTCTTTCTAACGAAGGAACTCCTTTATTCCAATGAAGATCACATCATTGCCATGATCTTCCAACATAGCAAAAAAAACCAAATTATTCTTTAAACCAAGAACATACATGACATATTTTAATGTGAGCTTGTTACCTGACTCCCTCTGAAAGCTAATTGTACCTACATTGGTAGCACTATACCTCTCGTCGTCACCCATCACGATGTGCATATGGAGATCCTTCTCCTCCAAACTACTAAATAATTCTTTATTTCTATTCAAATGGAATGAAGCTCCACTATACAAATACCACAAAGAACCCATCACCAATGACACCATGCATGCGATGAAAGTGAAGTCCAACTAAGCTATGAATTTAGTGCTTCACCTGATGCTCCTCCTGATGCCTTCTTGTTGGTCTTCTTTTGTGGAATATTTGTGGCATAGTGTCCATTCTCATGAAAGTTTAAACATTTTACCTTTGAAAATTATTTATTCTTTCCTACCTTTCCAAACTTATATTTGGAATGGGACACCTTCCCTTTTCCTTTCTTTTCCTTTCCAACCAAATCCAGTTTAGAATGTAGTCGCTCCTAATCTGGAAGTTTATCCCTCCCATTAAAAAAGTCCTGGTAGCTATGCTAGCTCTTGGTAATGCCCATAAGAGATAGGCTCACCAAATCATCTTAGGCAACAATTTTCCCCACACTTCCAAGATCATCTCAACACTGAGTGAACTTTGTCATGTATTTTTGGATCATGTCGCCCTTCTCCATTTTGATCTTCCTGAGCTTGTCTTTTACCGCAAGCTTCCTATGGTCACTACTATTTTGATACATATCTATCAAGGCCTTCTACATCTCATATGGAGTCACCTTCTCGTGGAGACTCAATATAAAATCATCTCTAAATACTTCTAACAATATCCTTCTCACCTTTTCTACATTCTTCTTCCATGCATCAAGAAGTTGAGCATATGCTATTACGGGCTTCAGGACATCTGTATTTATGAAAGCCTTTAGTCTATTGTCCTCGAGTACTATCTCCATCCTTTCCTTCCATGAAATTTAATTTGAATTCCCTCGAGTGAATATTTAAATCTCGAGCCATTGAAAGACTTCTTGATCTGTTGTTGGAGCCTGAAGAATAAATTTTCAAATTTAAACTTGATAAAAACAAACTATGTTCGTCTCTTCTCAATATGATTATTGATGCTTTGATACCATGTATAAAATCTAACAATGGGGTTCAAACTAATCTTGTAATGCACTAAAACAAGATATTGAATCCTTCTACAATTTTCAGAAACAAACATGATCGCACAATCACATAACAAGTAAGAGATAGAGAAAATCAATCACACAACACAAGATATATATGGGGAAATAACACTACCTAAAACCCTGCTATATGTATATTTTATAAAGTCAAGATCATGAAACGATACAATGCTTTCTCTCACAGAGAAATTCATAGACTCTGCCAACTGTCTCACTCTAATTTAGGAAAAATCAGTCAATTAATTAACCAATTCTCAGCCTATCTTTCTCGTGCATTATTGGAGGAATTGTTACCCTATTAAATAGTAAATTCCTTCTAATTGATTTCAAAATACATACTTGGCCTCCACATGACTCTATAACTGACCTGTACAATTTTCTAATTATACAACTGATAGTTATCATACCTTTAACATCAGTATCATCTGGGTCTTCCTTAGACTGGCATGCATCAACTATTTATAGTGAATTATCAGTTAACTGACTGATCACTACTTGTGAATTAAATCATATTTAATATACTAGACCTCTCACTAGCTCATCTCTCAGTTATAACTAGTCAAATGGATTTTAACTCAATTAATTGAGTTAACTAATTAAAACTCACAAATAATTGTAACTAGACTCCCTTAAATCATGGGAGAACTCTACATGCCTCCTCTCTGACCCTCAACTCAAATTTCCTATGCTAACTCAGTCATTCTGACTTAGTTAACTAATACAACTTGTCATGAGATAAGATTACAATTTCTCTTCCAATTTAATTAAGGGAAAATTAAATCAGAATCCCCCTTTGGGTGCCATTTCTTGGTGCCATTTCAACAAAAATTTCTTCACAATTACAAGAGAAACATTTGAAGTGACTATAACACTCTACATATAGGAAAATTATTTCAAAAGAATAATATTTCTAAGAAGCAATCCTTACCCAAATGCATACACAACTAGTTGGAATTTTCATCTAAGTCAAGCTCTTCCATGTACTGTATATGCATAAAACTATATATAGATTGATTTTCTATCCTATATTACCATTTTCAAACCCTATCCATTGTCCACATATAGGTCTCCATATGCTTCCTTCCTACCACCCAAAGAAACCAATAACTTAAAGGGATATTTTATACATTCCTTAGTTGTCAAACCTATTTTTTGTATTCAACATCAATGGTATCTAGTTGAAATTCAAGTGTCACATTTGATCCATTTACAATTGTTACTGTCGGCTACATTGAAAAAATCATACCAAGTTATCTTTGGAAATAGGGTGATAATAATACCCCTTTTCCAAATACGAACTAGGTGCTCATTCCTACTGTATTATTATTTTAGCCTCAAGCTAAAAGGAACATTATAGTTAATATTTGATGAATAAAATGGGTAGGGAGGCCCATTAACCTCTTTAGAAGGAAAATAACATTCCTCATGTGAAAGATGGGGAGAATAAGAAACTGGATTGAGCACCTACAGGTGTGAACAGGATTGGATCATGTTGATTCAGTCATATTTGACAAAATCCACATGCACTGTCTAGATACATTATATCTCCATGATGGACTGCACAGTTTTAATGGAGGACAACTTGCATGAGCTATATGGCACATATGGATGGGACCCATTGTGGAGAGGAGAGCTTGCTATATATGGAGATGAGGAGAACCATTGTATTCATGCTTGGATTATTATTTTCTTTGGTTTGTTTAGACTTTGCTTCCTCTTGTTGTTTAGCAAGGTTGCAGTGCTGTTTAGCACAAGGGTGTTCCTGGTCAGGAATCCCTGGATCATCCTTAGGTAAGGAGAGGTTCTTTGGGCTACATTTCCTCATTCTAGAATTTTTTCAAAGCTAAATCCATTAGCTACAATGCAGTTTCTGTTTAGAGCTAGGTTGTGTTGCAGGGTACAGCAAAGGAGGATCTCTTTGAGTCATTTCTGGGCTTGTTTTTCAGTGGAGAGCTTGTCTATCCATTGGGATATCAGCAAGATGGACTCTAGGGAATATTTTCACATCTTCGCACTTGTCCAGAGCATCTCTACACTTGTACAGCGTAGTCCCATAGAGGAACTACGTCATTTTTCAGAGAGCAGTTGCAGCAAGGTTTAATACCTTGATTTTGGGCTAGTTTCCTAGAGAAAGGGCCAACCCTTCTCTCCGAAAACTAGAAAAATGATTTCTCATCCCTATTGTATTTTATTCAGCTCTATTCATGTAATTTTGTAGGGGACTACATTATTTTGCAGCTGAATATTCAGATCTATTCCTTTTGTACTTGAGCTTCAAAGAAACCCTTGTCGGGTTACCTTCACATTGTATAAAAGAGCCTAGATCTTTGTTTTTCTCTGTTCTTTGGCTAAATAAACTCCAGATATATTGTCCACAACTTATTGTTACAAAAAAAATCTTGTAAATTATTTTTTTCTTGCTTTAGAGTTTTCTGTATGGGTTAAGTCATGGGTTTTCAGTGTTTTTCAGCCATATAAGAACCGGGAGATCTGTTTAACTTAGCTATAATGATTTTTTTCAGCTCCCATTCTATATTTGAGATGTATATTGCATGAAATAATGGATTCAAGTCCCATTTCTCACTGTTAAAACATTATTTTCTGGAAATAGCCTTTTTATGGTCTAGATCACTGCTTTTCGCTACTTGGAGATGACATATGGAGACATAGTTTTGCTAATATGCTCCTAATATGATTTAAGAAGTAACATTGACATAGCTTACCTTATTTTTTTCAAGTAGTACTAGATCTCCAACTTAATAATATCTTCAGATATTCTTATTGTTGTAGAATTTCCCTATTTTGGGATATTACAGTGGTATCAAAGCATAAGCTTGGCTCAGCCCATGCATCCAAGACATTATGCCATTAGGAGGAGAAGCTTGTCATAGAGAAGAGAATTTGTACGGAAGAAACGAAAGCATGACTCCATTTTTTGGAGGAATGAAGGAAGAGACGGTCTCCCTGCTTCTTTTCCACACTATGAAGAATATTAAAGAATATCTCAAGGAGATGAAAGGGGAAGAGTGTAGAAGATTTCTGAGAGGGTTTGAAGCTCACATGATGGGTGTGAGCATTCAGAAACACATGCGTATCCATAGTGCAATATATGTCCCACATTTACTGCAAGAAGGATGGAGGAAGAAGATACACCAAGAGAGGAGACCTTGAGTGACTATCTTCGGGAGTATGAATCTCAGTCATGGAGATTCAAGGAGCACTTGGACTTCCAAGGGTTTTGAAAAATCAAGGAGGCAAGATCCAGCAGCCAAAAAATAATTAAGAGAGGAAGAATCTTACTATATCACTTTGATGGATCAGTAGAGTGCACAGCGAAAGCTTGGGCATAAGAGCTATATTCCTATTTTCAGCTACACCAAGTTTCAGAGAAGGAGGCCATCAGAGTAGCAACACTGCACCTCAAATGTATGGCCCATGATTGGTGGTTTAATGATTTTACTTCATTTTTTCATGCAAATGTAAGAACTTATGTTGTGTTCACTAAAGAATTGGTGAGAATATTTGATAGAAAACATTGTGAACCATCATTTGTTGAAAACAAAAATTCAAACACTTTGCATGAGTTGGAGAGACCTATTAAACCAACTCCACTCCATATTTTTAAAGGGGATAAAAACATGCATGATATTTTGCCAAGGGAAAGATCCCCACTTCTTGAAGAGAACTCTTCTATTTGTGAAGACATGGAGTACCCTCCTTCAAGAGATGACCAAGATCAAGGGTCTCCCATTGAGGATGAGGCATTCTCATATATGGAAGAAGAGGAGAAGGATCAACATCAAGGGATGATGAGCATTCACCCTTATCTTTTTCGGGAGGTTTCTACACATAGGGAGGGGACTTCACTGCGTAGTGAAGAGAGGGACAACTCAGTCCAATCATATATACAGTCCACTTTAGATTCTGATGTCTCACTACATGGAGGCATTCCACCAGGGAGGCCACCAGATCTACAAATAATGAGAGACATCATGTCTTTGGGTTCACCACTCTTGTATTTTGGAGAGGTGAAGACTTTGGAGGAATACTTTGGCATGGGGGATGTCAAATTAGCAGGAAGCAGCATGAGAAGAGCTTCACATGCCATATCACCAGCGCTGTCTCTTGAGAGGATTGATCCATATTGGATATCTCAACTCTTGGTAGAGTAGTCAAAGAATCTAGGTGCATCTATGGTTCTTTATTACCTGGATAGAGATGATGAGTATATGGTGGATGATGTGGTCATCTATTCTTATGGCAGAGTCTTCTTGACTAGAGCTTCTAAGCTCAAGGAGAAGTTGCTTCATGCAGCACATGAGGACTTCCTTTCCATGCATTATGATGCATATCTTTCTTTGGCAGATGAGTTCAATTGGGAGGGCATCCAACATGACATATTTCAGCATATGGAGAGATGCATAGCCCGGATGGTGATAGAGAGGAGGTCACAGCCACTTCCCTACTCATTGGAGGTGAGGGAAAAATTCTAGTTGAGCCATTTCAGCTCAAGATCTGAAGTACATGATGGAGGAAGTATATTTTTACATTTTGTATTGTACTTATTTTCCTTGTTGGAGTAGCATAATGTATCAAGAAGAATTATCTCTTCTTGCATATTGTATGATGATGTACTTGTAGCTACTTGTAACATTGATTTTGGCTACCTTATTGGTGGTTTGTGGGGAAAGCCACATGATTCTTGGTGTGCACCATTGACACCACATTGTATATTCATGTTTCCGTCTTATGAGATGACTATGGCAGCAAACAAGTGGCTAGTGAAGCACTTGTTATTTTTTGTTGTGAGGTAGGCATGGAATGCGTTGCACTAGTTCCTTGTGTGGAACTATGATTCACTCTCTGGTTGTCATTTGGCAGCTTGTTTTCATTGTATTTTTCTTCCATATATTGCTGATATGTTTATAATCATGGGGAGATTTGTTTGGAGAGTGGGATTTGAGATGGAGATGCCCATTGGGAGTATGATTCTCCCTATTTTACATGTTGTATGTTTCAGGAGAAACCATGGTCACACCATGATTGCCACAACACACCTCTTTCCTTCATGTAAGAGGATCCATTGGGAGAACTTGCGTTCTTGGATGAGGCACTTCATGGTTGACTTATTTTGTGGGGTAGCTTGGGCCAATTCTGAAGGCCATGACATTTCAGCCCAATATCAGCAACCCCATCATAGTTACCATAACTGGAGAGAGAGACTACTTGGATGGGAAAATATAAACTCTCCATTCATCCCCAACACATTGCACAAACCTGGGGTTGCAAATTTCTTTGATGAGCTACCTAGAATGGATCATTTCATTTGGATGATAGCATAGGTGAGTGGGTCACTCATTGGGAATGAGATTTCCCATGTCTATCATCACTCCTACCTTGAGGAGGCCATGAGACATGAAGGAGATTTCCACTTACACCTTCCACCTTTTCATGATGTGAGCCATTTGGTCATGCATCTTTGGGAGGAGAAATTGGAGGGAAAATTTGTTGCAGATTATCTTGAGCAGTGGTGGGGACTATTGATTAGGATGCCACAAGAGGAGAAGGGGAGGGATTTTTCTCTATCTATGCAGTTTCTTGAGGACAAGCAACATTTTGGAGGGGAGGACTGTAATGTTCCCAAATTTTAGCCTCAAGCTAAAAGGAACATTATAGTTACTATTTTATGAATAAAATGGGTAGGGAGGCCCATTAACCTCTTTATAAGGAAAATAACATTCCTCGTGTGAAAAATAGGGAGAATAAGGAGTTGGATTGAGCACCTATAGGTGTGAACAAGATTGGATCATGTTGATTCAATCATATTTGACCAAATCCACATGCACTGTCTAGATACATTGTATCTCCATGATGAACTGCGTAGTTTTAATGGACGACAAATTGCATAAGCTAGATGGCACATATGGATGGGATCCATTGTGGAGAGGAGCACTTTCTATATATGGAGAGGAGGATAGCCATTGTATTCATGCTTGGATTATTATTTTCTTTGGTCTGTTTAGACTTTGCTTCCTCTTGCTGTTTAGGAGGGTTGTAGTGTTGTTTAGCACAAGGGTGTTCCTGATCAGGAATCCCTGCCTCATCCTCAGGGAAGGAGAGGTTATTTGGGATACATTTCCTCATTCTAGAATTTTGGCCAAGCTACCTCCTTTAGCTACAACGAATTTTCTATTTAGAGATGGGTTTTGTTGCAGGGTGCAACAAAGGAGGATCTCTTTGAATCATTCTGGGATTGTTTTTTAGTGGAGAGCTTGTCTATCCATTGGGAGATCAGCAAGAGGGACTCCCAGGAATATTTTCACATTTTGGCACTTGGCCAGAGCATATCTCCACTTCTACAGCGTAGTCCCATAGAGGAACTACGTCTTTTTTTAGAGAGAAGTTTCAGCAAAGTTTAATACCTTGATTTTGGGCTAGTTTCCTAGAGAAAGGGCCAACCCTTCTCTCGGAAAGTTAGAAAAATGGATTATCATCCATATTGTATTTTATTTAGCTCTATTCATGTAATGTTGTAGGGGACTGTGTTATTTTGCAGCTGAATATTCGGATCTATTCCTTTTGTACTTGAGCTTCCAAGAAACCCTTGCCGAGTTATCTTCACATTTTATAAAAGAAGCTAGATCTCTATTTTCCTCTGTGCTTTGGCTAAATAAACTCCAGATCTATTGTATACAACATATTTTTACAGAAACCCTCTTGTAAATTACGTTTTTCTTGCTTCATAGTTTTCTGTATGGGTTAAGTCATGGGTTTTCAGTGTTTTTCATCCATATATGAACCGGGAGATATGCTTAACTTAGTTAGAATGATTTGTTTCATCTCCCATTCTATATGAAAGATGTATATTGCATGAAATAAGGGATCCAAGTCCCATTTCTCACTGTTACAATGTTATTTTCTGGAAATAGCATTTTTATGGTCGAGATCACTGCTTTTCCCCACTTGAAGATGACATATGGAGTCATAGTCTTTCTGATATGCTCCTAATATGATTTAAGAAGTAAAATTGACATAGATTAAATTATTTTTTTCAAGTATTACTGGATCTCCAACTTAATAATATCTTCAGATATTCTTATTGTTGTAGAATTTCCCTATTTTGGTATATTACATATTATGATTAGGGAATGTGATGAACAAAGGCTCGACAATGAGAGACCCATAAATTCAAGCTTCAAAATAAAATGTGTAGATATAAGTAATGAGCTTGTTTCTAATACATAAAACCTTCCTCGCAGACATTGCAATTGATATTGGTGTATTTTTCTCCCATTTGAGTGATATTTGGCAAAGGATAAAAAGGAACCTAGTTTAATACATCTATTGCAAAGATATTTGTTGATGTATTTTAAAATTCCACAAATATCAACACATACCAATAGGATTCCAAAATATCCAAATCTCGTCATTGTAGGTATGGAGTATAAGAGATCATTCCCTGTTTCAGCATTGTGTCTTGTATAATTTGCAACATGCACATTTGACCTAAAGGTAGAACGAGTAAGTAGGAATGGTATATTATGTATTACCAAGTTCAATGCCTTATTCATCACAATATATTTTGATGACATCTATATATATATATATATAATCAGAATTTTATTCCAAGACACCATGTGGGTCTTCTTTCCCTTCCCAATTTTCTAGAAATTATCTACAACTAGGCTTCGATTTGAGCTAATGAGGCAATAATCTCAGCCTTTTTCCTTGAGATAAGAATTTTTTCATTTGACTATGTGATTCATTTCACTAGTTTCAGTTTCAATCCCACTTCTTCACCCTTGTGAGCATCACCTGATGCAATGAGTGCTAAGTGGACTATTCAAAAATCATGAGAAATTAGTCAGTTATGACTACCTCTCATGGAAACGGTCATAGATGAATGACTAAATTAACGCATTTGAATCCCAAAAATGATATCTAATATAATGCACTGCGTAAACCCCTCATACTTAAAATACTAAGAGTAAAGGGATCTCTTCTTGAATGGTTCATGAGGCACAATAGTTGCTAAGGTTTTGCAAATGGGGTAGCAAGCTAAGTGGGCTTGATTGTGGGGAAAACTCCACAGTTAAGCGCACTTGATCCAGAGGAGTTCTGGGATGGGTGGCCTCCCGGGAAGTCCTGGTTATCAGGTGCAAGCCCTGGAAGTGATGATTGACGCTATGTGATTCATTTCACTAGTTTCAGTTTCAATCCCACTTCTTCACCCTTGTGAGCATCACCTGATGCAATGAGTGCTAAGTGGACTATTCAAAAATAATGAGAAATTAGTCAGTTACGAATACCTCTCATGGAAATGGTCATAGATGAATGACTAAATTAACGCAGTTGAATCCCAAAAATGATATCTAAGAATTTTTTCATTGTTGACAACACACGGAGCAAAGTTGTTCGCTCTGGAATGGTTATTAAGGATTATTTTTTGCTGTGAATGGCATATATTTCCTTTGTTGCACATTTTGAATCCAATTTAGACTTCCATTTTCTCTATAGGCATGTCATCTTGCTCTGACCTACTCCTGCTCAACTACAAGGAGATCTCCACAAAATATTTTCAATGTAGTAATTTCGATATTTAAGGTTTTATGCAATGAACCCATTGGATATATGTCATTTTCCTTTCTCTACAAATTTATGATCTCCCAAGACAAGGGGTAAACTCGAGGCAGAGGAATTCCCTATTTTTATGTTGTGCTGACAAGGGGGGTTTACTTTTAGGGCCACGTTGATACTTACTTATAGATGTGACTGTGATTTTGTGGATATAGCATCTACCAACCCTGTAACTTTTGATAGGTGTTTTATTGAAGTTTTGGGGTTTAGCTTAGAGTTTGTCTATATTTTCTAACTGAGGGATTTATGGGACATTGTCATCCTACTTCTTGATTTCTCCAATTTGGATAATTTGTAGCCTTCCTTCTGGCAGTGCCACTACTTTTTTGGCCTCAATGTTACAAAAACCATTGGTGTGGTTGGATTTTAAATAATAATCATGTTTGGGTGTGCACTCGCCCCAAAATGATAGATTCCAATAATACTAGACATTGAAATACTAATCAGTGCAAATGCCTAGATTCAAAAATTTCATCTGGTTCTATTTATATTGGTGTGTTTAGATATTTTATGCAGCCACAAGTTTATGCTCTTCAACAGTGAAATATAACCATGAATATATGACCCACATGAATTAAATTACATTACTTTCATTAATTTTATTTAATATCATATGCCCATGATTATATGACCCCCATTAATGTGATTTAATATCATATGGTAAGTTAGTGTCTAAATGTTTAGTGATCAAATGTACTCTTTTAGATTTGCTTGGTAGTGGTCCTAGGTCAAAAATTTCATTTTTCAAAGTTAGTTTTCGAATAAAATTTTGTTCACAAAATTTGTCTAGGTTAGAAATGCTACTCCCTTCACTCCATTCATGGTCATTATCATCTTAGTGGTCATGTCGTGAATTTATCATTTAGGGTCTAAGGTCATTCACCACACCTTCAACTAGGTCAGAGTCTAGGTCTCATTTTTTCACCACCACGATTTCCAATCATGTCATGAAAGAAAGGAAAATAAAGGTCATTTTCATTAGTCAAATCACCTTTATTGGGAGTTAGCAAAGATAGGAAATAAACAAAGGCAACTTGTACTTTTTCAAGAAGTATGCTACATGGTAGAAAGAGCTCCTCTCTCATGCTAAAAACTCTCCACAACCATCCAAGGATCAAATCAGAATGAAAAAAGGTTCAAAAACCTCCTAATCAGTAATTTGATGCTTTTCACACCTCTTTCAAGTAAAATTCTTCAGCAAATGAGTGGTTTCCTTCATTAGGTCATCTCCACTGTGTTTTTCATCCTTGATTTATTTCAGCTGATAAAACCCTAATATAACCATCCAAAAATTTCATAAAACATTCATAAAACCATACTCTAACACTCCCTATCACTCACAACACTCCTTTCCATCAACTCCATTAAAACCCTAATTTCAACTACATTCTTGGAGGAAAACTATGAAATTCCTGTGTTTTGACTTTTTGGGCACCTTCCTCATACATATTTCAAGAAATTTTACTTGTAGCCTAAAGCTAACACATCATCCTACCTCCTCAATTTTTTTGGGATTTTTCCTTACCTTCCTTATAGCTCATCATAGCCCCTAAAGCCACCCCATCCCTATCCCCTGTTTTCCCAAAATTCACTGTTCCTACCCACTTCATCTAGCTAGGGTTTTATCCTATTCACAAACACCATGGAGGGAGAAGATAAAGGCCCATAAGGGAGGTAATAATTCCAGGTTTGAGCAAGCTCAAACCCATGTCATCATTTTTAGAGCTTCGTAATCATTTTCTAGGGTTTACATTACACATAGGGACAATTTTTCTTCAAAATCAGTTTATGAAGAAATGGAGGTGCATTTGCCAAATGTGAAAGATTTTTGTGTAAATAATATAACAAATAACAAAACCCTCCTTCCATTTATGCAGAGGTATTATGATTTGAGATAAATGCAAAAAATATATTTTCTATAGGTCATTTTCTGCACTTTTGAACAAGTTGTCGTCAAGTAAATTTTGTAGGGGTTTGGAGAAGGTTTTTGCAGTGTTTGATGACTCAATTTTGTAGAGGAAATCCTAAGATTTACAAAATACCACTTACAACCCAAAAATACTCTTGGAAGGCCTCCAAACTCCCTCTACCAGTGGCGAGATGCTTGATGCAGCAAATCTGTGTCTTTTACTTACTCTGATGCTAGGCTTTAACAATATCGTAGATAACACAAAACTAATTTTTTAGCTTATGTGTATTCCTGCAAATAAAATTAATCTTTGGTTAATTAAATAAATCCACTTGAATTTAATGTAAAACATGCATATTAAACGTCGGTCCCACTTCGATCAACCACTTGTGGCCATGTTAAATTGACTGTTCTTTCTTTGCATATCCAATTAATCTCTACCATCAGATTGACTCTGCACTTGATCTGACGTCATTCTCACTTCACCTCTCCAGCAACTATCACAAAGGTTAGTGTGTGATAATGGTGGTATTATGGTGCGATGTGCCAGCTCCAGACATGTATTGCTTGATCTCCCACATTACCACTCAAGGCAAAAAAGTGGTGCGACAAACCCTAGTGGTTTCTCACTTAACCACTTTAAATTACATTGTATTGTATTGCTACACGAAAAATTTCCAAACTCAAAATTCCACTCTACACGAATTTTTCACACTTGGCCTTCACCCTACATAATAATCACATAAGGAAACATACCTCTATCCACTATGAAAAACTATTGCTCTTGCTTCCAGCTGATCAATTATCCATTCAGAAAGGAAAAAAATCATTTTATTACATGGTTGTGCATGGTTTCAAATAGTCGTTTCAAATATTAACTCGCACGAGAATTTTACAGCATTTCTCAATTCACAATTAATGCATTATAAGACTACATCGAAACAGGGAATTCCACACATACAAATCCACATTGTTTTTGATATTTTCCATAAAATATTTACAAAATAAAACGCTTTGTTTGACTGTTGTCAATCCTCCTCCATGAGACCCAGCTGCTGGTTTTGGGCCATCATCTCTACCTCTATCTAACCTCTCGCTCTCTAATCTTTCTCTCCTATCACCTACCCCTCTTTTTTCAAAAGATCATAATTTATACAATTATGGATTCATGAACCAATTTAGTTCAGATCTAGAAATATCTCACCTTCTCCTAAAGTATCTCTTCAGCTCCACTCTTTTCTCAAACAAAATCCTAATTTCAAATTTCAAATCCCTCAAATCCTCACTCTTCCTAAAATTACTCACTCATCCCTAAGATTTCTACAAATAATGACATTTTCTCCATAAATCAATTTATAATTAAATATCTCAAACTCAACTAAAATTAAAAAAATAAGTAAAATGATTAAGGGAACCCACTCCCTTTTGTAAATGTGAAATAAGACTCATGGGTCTTATAAGTTTTGGAGAATGATGCTACATCATACTTTCCAGGTTGAAAAAATTCATGGACTCCTCTTCATGAGTCACCCAACTACTTTTACTATAAATTTCATCAAATTTCATCTTCCAACTGGTTGTCTGTCTTTTTCTAATTACGGGTGTATTTGCTGCATTCTCTCTTTCTCCTGGATGCCAAACACTATGTTGTGGATGTCCTTTTTCTCTAATGTCATGAGCATCTCCTCTGCATAATGTTTTAATGCTGATATTCAACATAAAAAATTTCTCAAACAATATAAATTTATGCTCCTTTGTCTGCTGTTGTCTTGTCATTATCTCAATAAAATTGAGTTCCAACTTTATATATATATTTTTTCACTGTACCTAACTGTACATTGTGAATTTTGACCTGATCACCAACATTATCTTCTGTCTACAAACCAATTTCTTTATGTTGCCTTGTATATCTTTCCATCTTTCCTTAACTTGCTAATTTTGACAATTCCTCATGCTTGTCACATTTGTAGTTTTCATCATCCACCTATCCAATAATTTGAGTAAAATCCTCTTAACTTCAAAATAAGATTGTTTCTTGTTTGATACAAGAAAATATAACCTTTCAACCACATACTGTCCAACAGCTGCAAATAATTTAGTTATTGAACTTGGTTCAAATGGCTCCATATTCTATTAAATATGACTGATTTTTTCATCCAAATTTTTAATTGCAAACTCAAGATAAAATCTTGACATTCAAACCTCCTTTGGATTAAAAACAAAATATGTTTGTGGACTGTACTTTCACATCCTCTGTAACCTTATTTTTCTTCTATGATGACTTGTTTAAGAGCTATGCCAGCTCTCGTTCCTTCATCTCGAAATTCTGAGTCAAATAGTTTCTTTCTTCCCTCTTCTTGTTTCCATAAGGAAAACTGAATTTCTTCTTTTCCAGAATTTACATACTTCTTCATGTTTGCATGAAAAAATATATGTCCAAGAGAATTTTGTCCTTCATCCTGGAAAATACATTCAAAAAGTAATAACACAAAATCAGAAAATGCATTACATTTTCTACTAACTCTTTTCCATAATTTCTCTGCTTTGTCATCCTCTTGATGCACATATGACGTGTCAAAATTGTCATATCTTCCTCCATATTGCCTTGTCTTGGAAAAGTATTATTTTTCTTCACTTTGCACTGAATGTTGTCTAAATTCAAAATTTTGTTCTTTGCTCTTCTCTTTAGCCTTCCTTCCTTTCATAATTCTTTTCATTCTTCCTTCTTCTTCCTTACAAATCTGTAAGCCACTAAATTGCTTTTACATGTCTCTTCCTTTTCAATCAAAATCTGCCAATATCTAATTCTCTTTGGTTCTTTACATGAAACAAAATCATATGGAACAAATTTTTCATTCCATGATAAAGTTCCTTTTACAAGAAAAATTACTGTCAACACCATGAATATCATTTTCCATTGAAACCCTTTCCTGCTCAATAAAAAAGCATAGTTCATGAAAGCATCCTTGTCTTCATCTTTTGATATTTCTTGTCTCTCTCTAGTTTGTTGATTACATGAATTTTTACTATGTTTTCAATTTGTAAAAATAACAATGTCTTCCAATTTCTGTTGTGCATCAACTTCTACCAACTGATCCTTATGTTCTTGACTGTCTTCTTTTTCTCTCCTCTTCATAGCCTTTTCTTCTTCTTTTTCCATCTACAATTTCCTTTTGTCTTCAGACTCTCTACTATATATTTTCCAAGTCTTACTAAATTCATCGTCTTCAACTCTCTTAGTAGTCTTCAACAATTGTCCATATTTAGTGTCTTTGAACACCTGTTCATTCAAGAACTGTTCCACTACAACCATCTCTTCTAACATATTTGTTTCTTCAACAACCTACATAAACATATCTTGTAAAGATTTCTCATCACCTCCATACATACACAAATAATTAGTTTAAAAAATACTAGGCTCCTCTTTCTTTGATGTCTTTATCATCACATCATTCCACTGATCCGAACTTGTCCAATAGTTCAGAAATTCATCAATGATTCCTTCCTCTGTAAGGTAATCTTCTTGCTCAGGTCCATAATAGTTATCTTCCATCTCTAACTCAGCTGATTTGAGTTCCTCTCTTAATCTCATTTACATTCTTCTCTTTATCTTCTTTTGAAACAGCTTCCACTTTATCTTCTTTTTTTTCATAGTCCAACCATAACTTTGACTCTTCTCACACTTTTCTAGCAGCATTATTATTGCATCAATACTTTCTTTTAATTCTACAATTTATCTGTCAAATACCTTTTGACTCATTTCCTTTACTTTCCCATTTTCCTTGGCATATTTCTTTCTTCCATTGTGGCTTCTCTCTGAACCCATGTTATGACTATCAGTATTCACTTTCTCCTTCATCTCTATGAGCTCCTCACTCACTATGAGCTGTACTAAGCCTCTACAATAGCAAGTCCTCCCTGCTGCCACTTACCTCACCAATCCTTTATTTGGACTTGGTCTTCTGGCAAGCACTGGTTCTATCTCTCTAGAACGTCTTGAGAACTCTCTTCTACTCTTTCTAGGCTTATATCCTTAACTCACCTTCTCTTCAGAACACTTTAACGATCCTCTTTGTCCAACCTTTTGCTGGAATAATTAGGTTCACTACCACTAACACAACTCATCTCTCTTTTTACACAATTTTCTACTATGTGTTGTTGCTTATCATTTTATTGCTTAAAAACAATTCAAAATGAACCAAACATAAAAATATAACTCATACCTGAGATATATTCAAATGATCTATCTCTTGAACTTCCACTGGCTTGGAAAATACACATGCTGCTTTACTTTCCACTGTTTGCATTTCAGTTCTTTTGTCAACTGAATTTATTTTCTTGCTAAGTACATCCATATTTATTTTATTTCCTTATAACATTTCTGCTACAATTTCTTCATTTACTTCTTTGTCACAACTATTTGGCTGAAACTTCTGTTTCTATTTTTCACTCTCATACATACATCATTGAAGTTTTTAAAACCAAAAAAATCTCTACCTGATTATGTCTTTCTCAAATCTTTTTCGCAATCTTTCTTTGATGAAATGTTGAAGTCCTCATTCCCTGCAATATCTCAGAATCCTCTTTGTACAAAATCTCTGGTGTCCTATTCTCCCTCTGTATTGAATCCATTATAATGCAAATTATATACATATTGAACATAAAAGTTAATCTCTCAAAAAACCTCCACACCACAAATTTTTCATGGTGCTGTACATGTTACTTCAAAACTCAGACTTTTGTGCTACATACAATGCTCGGACCTTACAAATTGTATTTCTATAGAATTACGTAAACAACAGGGCAATCGATCACGTTGTTCAAAAGAATTTCATTGGAGCTTAAATCAATGTTATAGGATTTGCACATGATCCTCTTGCTTGACATTTCCACCTACTCTCATATGCAGAAAACATCCTCACAGTTTGCTTCTCACACGCAAAATATCTCCTCACGGCTACGCAAAAAATTCGCCAAGTGATGTTCCAGATCAAATTTATTTTGGCTCCTTCTCACATAGATAGCTCCATGCAAGAAATTTTGAATCGAAATTCTGAATATTCTCTAAAGTAATATAGCTTGTTCTTTCCAATTTATTGTGGACTCTCGAAACTCCCTTCACCCAGAAAAATAATAATAATTAATTCTTCATCATTCACTCACCTCGTCAAGGAGTCATCCTCACCTCTGATACCACAATTGATGCAACAAAGTTGCGTATTTTATTTAATCTGATGCCAGGCTCTAAAAATACCGTAGATAACACAAAACTAATTTTTTAGTTTATGTGTATTCCTACAAATAAAATTAATCTTGGGTTAATTAAATAAACCCACTTGAATTTAATTTAAAACACGTAGTTTAAACGTCGGTCCCACTTCGATCAACCACTTGCGGCCATGTTAATTTGACTATTCTTTATTTGTAGATCCAATAAATCTCTATCATCGGATTAACTCTGCACTTGATCTGACGTCATTCGCACTTCACCTCTCCAACAACTAGCACAAAGGTTAGTGTGCAATAAAGGTGGTATTATGGTGCGACGTGTCGGCTCCAGACATGTATCGCTTGATCTCCCACTTTACCACTCAAGGCACAAAAGTGGTGCGACAAACCCAGGTGGTTTCTCACTTAACCACTTCAAATTACATTGTATTTTATTGCTACACAAAAAATTTCCCAACTCGAAATGTCGGTCTGCATGAATTTTGCACACTCAACCTTCACCCTGCGTAATAATCACATAAGGAAATATACCTCTATCCACTATGAAAAACTATCGCACTTGTTTCCAGCTGATCAATTATCCATTTAAAAAGAAAAAACTCATTTTATTACATGCTTGTGCATGGTTTCAAACAGTCATTTTGAAACATTAACTCACACGGGAATTTTACAACAGTTCTCAATTTCAGAATTAATGCATTATAAGACTACATCGAAACAGGAAAATTCCACACATATAAATCCACACTCTTTTTGATATTTCAATAAAATATTTACAAAAGAAAACGATATGTTTTACTGATATCAATCCTCCTCCATGAGACCCAGCTGCTGGTTTTGGGACATCATCTCTACTTCTATCTAACCTCTCGCTCTCTAATCTTTATCTCCTATCACCTACCCCTCTTTTTCAAAAGATCATAATTTATACAATTATGGATTCATGAACCAATTTAGTTCATATCCAGAAATATCTCACCTTATCCTAAAGTATCTCTTCAACTCCACTCTTTTCTCAAAAAAAATCCCAATTTAAACTTTCAAATCCCTCAAATCCTCACTATTCCTAAAATTACTCACTCATCCCTGAGATTTATACAACTAATGACATTTTCTCCGTAAATCAATTTATAATTAAATTTCTCAAACTCAATTAAAAAAAAAAAAAAAAATGATTAAGGGAACCCACTCCCTTTTGTAAATGTTAAATAAGACTCATGGGTCTTATAAGTTTTAGATAATTCTCCTGCATCAGCTTCTTCTAAAGTGGCGCGACACTTCTACAAATTTTTAGCAATCAATGTAAAACTTGGATTTTGAGAAAATGGGAAAGTATTTTGGAAAAATGGAGGAGGCTTTTATTCATAACATGCCAAAGAACAAAAAATTATCTAAGCTTTCCAAAACCCATTATTTTTTGATATATATTGATCCATATTTGAGCCCTAGTTCTGTAGAAAATTTTGGCAAAATCTGGAAAATTAGGTCATTACAGAAGTGTCGTGCAGCGGTGCGATGCTTTCACTTAGGGCACTCAAATGAAGAATGGCACATGTTTTTGGATGCCTTTTTACTTCTACATTTCATATCAGATCTTGGTTTTTCATGACACCCCTTGGTTCTAGGGAAAAATACACAAATTTGCCTCTTTTCCATGCTTATGCCAGTGTTTTTGATGGGGCACGAAGTTTCTGGAGTGAGGTTGGAAAAATCAACTTTTGGAGGTCTTCATGTTGGTGTTTTCTCAAATTTCAAGGTGCATTGGAAAGTATACACATATGGATACTCATCCCAAACTTCATCCTTTCATTTGGATGCTTTTAAGTAAGTCAAAATCACCCTTGAACTAGTGTAATGTTTCTTCTAGACAGGTGCGACACTTCTACTAAAGGCGCTACGTTTCTGCCAGACAGGCGCAACACTTCTACTGAAGGCACTACGTTTCTACATTGGATTCATTTCAGACAGCTGTCAAGATAGGAAAACTTTAGAATTCGATGATAGTTTGTCCCATGAGGTTTAATTTAAGTATTTGAGTTTTTTTTTGCCTCTTACGATAAGGAAACATGTAATTTCATGAAGGATACACACACTCCTAGTCTTTAGCTAAATTTCAGGGATTAGTTTCTAACTTCCTTAGATTCGAGGAAATGACTTATCTGATGTAATTATGATGGATTTTGGATAGTATTTTGACCCTATATGGTGTCATGAACTTTATTTTCTATAATTAGTCCACCTCAAGTCATTTTAGGGATTGGATAGTTGTTATTTTTAGTGGAGCTATTGTACAAGCTTTTGTTAATGAAATCAAAGACAATGTTGTAGACATAGTGCTGAGACTCTAGTGGTATTCCTTTGAGCATTTGTTTTTCTCTATAAAATTATCATGTTGAATGTTATGTTATCCATATTTTACATATATTATTCTTTATGTTAAGTCTTATCATTTTATAGACAAAAATCATGCTTTCCATGCTCTTTTTTTATAATATTTACATGAAATTGTCTATGCTCTTTTGATGAATGAATTAAGTTTAATGCTCATTCTGATTTCATCTCATTTAACTCTATACACAATGAAAAATTTAGAATTCTTCTTATCTTACCTACCTAACATCACCCTTAACTTTGCAACTTAACCTTTGAATTCGGACCTAAACCCTAGACCCAGTTTCCTAGCTGTCATTCTTATCCAGTAAAACTCCAAAAAAACAAAAACCCTAATCTACTGAGCATCAAAACTAGCCTAAGATTATTATATTCAATCATCTCCTTGACTGCTAAAGTGACATTGAGAGAGCCCTCCCTAGTTTTGGTAGGGCTAGCTACCTGACCTAAAGTTTGGTTTGTGGTTACCTTCCTTCAGCTCCATTCTCAGCCTTGGGAAGTGGGGGGAAGTGATAAAAAATTTGGCGCTATTGACGAGGAGCAAAGGTTAAATATTTCTCGGGAAAGAACGAAAAATATTAGCTTTTATTTCTAATGGTGAACAATGGTGACTCATAAGAAGGTTGTGCATTTTTGACCTAGAAACTCTAGTGTCGAAGAACCCAAAAGTTTAGAGTTTTCATGGCGACTCCACTTTATAAAAACTGGTAGCTTGAAGAATCTCTTGGTGACTTCAATATTTTCAAGATGGATCCAACTACAAGAAGGAATGCCAGGTATGCTCCTATAGATCAGTCTCATATCCCTAACTTTCCAAATTGTATGCCTCATGTTGATTGGTTAACTTATCTTCCCATGTTCAAAGACGAAAGGAAAGATGATGATTCCTTGCACTTGATCAAGTTTCATATGCACATACATAGGCTAGGGGTTGAAACTCATGAAGACTGCTTGATTAAGATATGTATGGCGACCTTAGAAGAAAGAGCAAGGTTTTGGTATGAGAAGTTTCCATCTTGTAGTCTATTTTCTCTTAAGGTTTTCTATGCAGCATTTTGTAACAATTACTGACAAACTTATCCTTCTATAGTGCTGATAGAAATTTTTTGTGGAATGTTTGATGATATTTTCCAGCGAATGGGAATTGACATCAATGATCAGGATTAAATTTCTAATGAGATTTAAGAAGCCTCGTTTGATTTATTTTCTCATCAGGAGGAAATAGAAGAGGTTTGTTGTCATGACATTCTGGTGTATTCCCAATAGACAACAATTTCTATAGCTGGAAATGAAACTGATCGGATTATCAAGTATCGAGAAGAGACCAATGAAAGAGAAGAGTTTGTTATAAAGAATATTGCAAAATAATATTGTCTTCACGATAATTTCCAACAAACAATGTCTTATTTGACTGAAGATAATATTAATCAACAATCAATTGATGAAGATCGTGATCATTCCCTTGAATTAGATGGAGGTATTCAGGAGTGCAGGAGAACAAGACATTTATGAGGAGTGTTATTTATATTCTTCTTCAAACATTTCATTTCTTGAATTTTTGTTTCAAGAGGAAACTTGTTCATCTATATGTTCAAAATTTTTTGAAGACCAAGAGCACAGTCTTGCTGAAATACATCACGAAGAGCATCCAGTTGCAATGGAAGGATGTTTATTGATTCCTCCAAATCAACAAAAGCTGATTTTTTAGGATCTTGTGGCAAATTTTTTACAGCCAGTAATGAAGTTCGATGAAACATTCATTGATGAAGGTGATCAATTTCGGCACATAGAAAAAATAGCAGTTTGGATAGAGGTTTGTTTTCCTATTTAAATTCATCCAGAAAATCTTATGTTGCATGTTCTTCATGATCCTTTGGTCATTTTTTCGCAGCCATATGTGAAGATGAATCTTATTTTATTTATTAATCATGAGCACATGTTCAGTGGACACTTTCAGTTGCCTATATTTTGTTTCTTTTGCCTGCTCAAGGAAAGTGTGAACATGATTGAAGTAAGTAGCCATTTTCTGGAATGGTTACACTAGAGGGATCATATCGCATGATTGTATATAAATTTCAATAGGTGGTAGGTTATCATAAGGATTTTAAGCCTGAGGAGAAGGCCCTAAGATCCCGATGGTCTGCTACCATAAGTAAGTTCAGTCAGTAGTCAAAGTTTTGAGTCAAATTTAGTTTTTGTTTCAGTTAGTAATTTCAGTTTGTTAAAGTTATTTTAGTTTCCAGTTTTGACTCCATTTCCCAATCGATGAGGCTACTTGATCTATTGTGTTCTTAACACCTCCTGAAATATCTGCCATCCCTGACTGGAGCCAATATTAGTGTCTGAATGTTCACTAATCAAATTTACTCTTTCATGTTTGTCTGGTAGTGGTCCTAGGTCAAAATTTCATGTTTCAAACTCAGTTATCATATAAAATTTTGTTAAATGAATATTTATAGGTCAGAAATTCTACTCCCTTCACTACATTCATGGTCATTACCATCTTAGTTTTCATGTCATTCATTTATCATTTATGTTATGAGGTCATTCACCACACCTTCATCTAGGTTAGAGTCTAGGTATCATTTGTTTCACCACCACGACGTCCAATCATGTCATGAAATAAAGGAAAATAGAGGTCATTTTCATTATTAAAATCACCTTCAATGAGAGTTAGCAAAGATAGGTAATAAAACAAAGGTAACTTGTACTTTTTCAAGAAGTATGATACATGGTCAAAAGAGCTCCTCTCTCATGCTTAAAAAAATTCACAACCATCCAAGGGTCAAATCAGCTTGCACAAAGGTTTAGAGACCTCCTAATCAGTAACTGGATGCTTTTCACACCTCTTTCAAGTCGAATTCTTCAACAAATGAATGGTTTCATTCATTAGGTCATCTCCACTATGTTTTTGGTGTTTTTCATCCTTGACTTGTTTCAACTGATAAAAACCTAATATAACCATCCACATCTTTCATACAACATTCGTACACCATACCGTAACACTCCCTCTCACTCACAACCCTCCTTTCCATCAATTTCATTAAAACCCTAATTTTCACTACATTCTTGTAGGAAAACTAGGAAATTCCTGTGTTTTGACCTTTTGGGCACCTTCCTCATACCTATTTCAATAAATTTCACTTGTAGCCTAAATCTAACACATCACCATACCTCCTAAATTTTTTGGGTAATTTTCCTTAGCTTCCTTATACCTCATCACAACCCCTAAAATCACCCAATCCTTATCCCTTGCTTTCCCAAAATTCGTTGTCCCTACCCACTTCATCCAGCTAGGGTTTTATCCTATTCACAAACACCATGGAGGGAGAAGATAAATCCCCATAAGGGATTTCATATTTCTAGGCATCATTGTTGGAGCTTCATTATCATTTGCTAGGGTTTACGTTGCACACAGGAACAATTTTGCTTCAAAATCAGTTTTTGAAGAAATGCAGATGAATTTTCCAAATATGAAAGATATTTTGTAAAGCATAGACCAAAGAAAAAAAACCTCCTTCAGTTTATGCACAGGTGTTATGATTTGAGATAAATGCTAAATATAGAGTTTCTCTAGCTCATTTTCTACACTTTTGAACAGGTTGTATTCAAGTCAAATTTTCAGGGTTTGGTGAAGTGGTTTGCAGTTCTTGATGACTCCATTTTGTAGCAGACATCGTAAGCTTTCAACCCATACCAATTTCAGCCCAAAAAGCCTCTGGGAACTCCTCAATAATCACTCTTAAAGTGCCATGACACTGTTGCAAATGTTTAGCGATCAATTTCAAACTTGGATTATGAGCAAATGGGAAAGTAGTTTTGCAAACTGGACGAGGTTTTTGTTCATAACATTCCAAGTAAAATAAACCACTGCTACTTTTTCAAAAATACTTATGGTTTTAGAGATAGTGATCCATCTTTGAGCCCTATTTCTATAGAAATGTTTTGGAAAATCTGAAAAATTCGGTCATTAGAGGAGCAACGCGACCCTTTCTCTCAGGGAACTCAATGAAGAATGTCATATGTTTTTGGATGCCTTTCTACTTCTAAATTTCAGATCAGGTCTTGGTTTTTTATAACACCCATTGGTTGTGGAGAAAAATCCAAAAAACTGCCTCTTTTCCATGCTTCTACCAGTGTTTTTGATGAGGTGCGCCATTTCTAGAGTGAAGTTGGGAAAATCAACTTTTGGAGGTCTTCTTGTGGGTATTTTCTCAAAATTAAAGGTGAACTGGAAATTAGAGACATAGGGCTACTCATACAAACCTTTAGACTTGAATTTGGATGATTTTATGTGGGTAAAAATCACCCTTGAATTGATGCGAAGTTTTTGCCAGCCACACGCGACACTTCTTCTAAAGGAGCTATGTTTTTGCATTGGATTCCTTTCAGACAACTATCAAGTGAGGAAAAATTCAAAATTTGATGCTAGTTTGTCCCATGAGGTGTCATTTGAGTATTTGATGTAATTATTTGGTGTATCTGATGTAATTATGATGCTTTTTGGATTGGATTTCGACCCTATGAGGTGTCATGAACACTATTTTATATAAGTATTCCACCTAAAATCATTTTAGAGGTTGGATAGTTGTTATTTGCAGTGGAGTTATTGTACAAGCTTTTGTTAATGAAATCAAAGATAGTGTTGCAGACACAGTGTTGAGACTCCAGTGGCATGCCTTTGAGAATTTTTTTTTTCTCTATAAACTTATCATGTTGATTTTATGTTATCCATATTTCACACATATGCTTATTTATATTAATTCTTATCATTTTATAGACATAGATCATGCTTTCCATGCTCTGTTTTTTATAATATTTACATGAAATTATCTATGCTCTTGTGATGAATGAATTCAGTTTAAATCTCATTCTAATTACTTCTCTTTTAACTCTATCCACAATGAAAAATTAAGCATTCTTCTTATCTTACCTACCTGACCTGACCTTTACCTTTACAACTAAACCTTTGAATTCATACCTAAACCCTAGACCTAGTTTCCTAACTCTCTTTCCTATCCAAAAAAACTCCAAAAAAACAAAAAACCTAATATACTAAGAATCATAAATAGCCTAATATCATTATATTTAGTCATCTCTTTGACTGCTAAAGTGAAGATCAGAGAGCCCTCTCTGGTTTTGGTAGGGCTAGTTACCTGACCTAAAGTTTGGTTTGTGATTACCTTCCTTTAGCTCCATTCTCAGCCTTGGGAAGCGAGGGGAAGTGAGAACATTGTATATACCCTATTAGTTTTTACTACATCCATCACCCTTCACTTATTTTAATATATTTACATTATTGTGAGGATTTTATAGGCAAATGCCACATACAATAATGTTGCAAATGGATCTCTGCCCAATTTAGTACCCCATGGCAAAGAGCCAACTTTATTATTATTTATCATTTTTATTTTTTTTGGGTACTGTTTTTAATATATTGACTAGGCATCATTTTCATCTACACTTTTATGCACTTATAGTGGTTGTATTAATTCCTTTAAGGAATTAACATTGTTGTACATTGTTTATTCTTTAAATCCTTTAATGCATTAACATTGGTGGGCTTGTTAGTACACCTTCATAATTGTCGTATGAACCACTGAAGGGAGGGATATTGTACCATTGTGTGGCACTGTATTGTATGTTTCTTTGCTGGTGGAAAGAAGGTATTGTACCTGGAGAATTGTCTGAGCTACACATTGGAAAATTAACATTCTAGAATAACCCACATAATCATTACTCATCTACAAAGCATAAATGCGCTTTGGTTTTAATGAACATATAACTGATAATTATGTGCAAAATATTTTGCGTATGTTGTACTCTAAAATTTAAGGCTTTCATTGAACCTTTATATGTTAATTTCCTCAACACGAACTTTCTTGAATTTTTGAAAAACAGATCCTAAGGGAAAGTACGAGGCTTTGGATAAATATAGGAAATATTTGATAGAGATTGCTAGGAAAGGTAAAATTGATCCTATCATTGGAAGATATTGTTATAGGTCGATTTGGGCATCATCCCCCAAATACTGGACAAACTAGACATCATCCCTAGGGCCAATGAATAGGGTCTATTATCCCCTTATATTTCAGTTGCGCCTATATGCCCTAAGTGAAGACATTTCATTCAAGGCTTCAATTGTGAGATTTCCAAGGTTTGAAGTATATATTATATGACCCAATGACTCACAAAATCTCATCTACAAGGGACTAACTATGTTGCAGTGCCAATACCTCCATGCAATGATGCTCTGCAGTGCACTTCCCGATACTCAAGGGTGTGTTGGTCACCTGGGAGTTGAATTCTCATTGTTCTGGGAATCTCCACATGGCTAGTGCCTTCTAGAATATTCTATAGGTGTCATACTTCGAATCCAAGTGTCCATATAACACCTATCAAATTGGAAACATGTCTTTCCTATTATTAGAAAGCCATTCAATGAGAAACCACCATCATTTTCCCTATAAATTGAGCACTCGTCTAATGCTAGGGAGGAAGAATTTTGTGCATAGTTATGTTGTTGGATTTTCATTTGATAAGGGAGTGAAATTATTAATATCCTACTCAGATGATGCTGGATGTGATAAGGCTGGAATGAAGTTGGATCAGGTTGATGACAAATCAATCCATTGGTTGTAATATTCTCCTCCTACTCTTTAATAAAGATTTATGTTCATTTTCCCACACATATGTCTATATCTTGTGCAATGTATTCTTAATGATGTATGCATTTCATATCTAATCGTTTTGATTTGATTAAGATAAGTAGATACTTGTATATTTTATGTTGTTTGTTTTTCTCTATTTGCGTTTGCAGGAATCAATCTAGCGGCTTGAGTTGGATTGAGAACGATGAAAACAGTGACAGAAGGAGAAGGAGAGAGAAAGAATCACAATTAGGCTCTTTCTCATTTCTATATATCTGCTTGTTTTAGAGAAAATAGTGGTTGTATTTCTTCTATTGTTCTGAGTGAAGGAACACGACACTCAGGGAATTTAGTTTATCTATAGATTAAAATTCTTTATAACAAATTGGAGACTCTTCTGGGGAGTATCCTATCATTCTCGGTGTTTCAGCATCTATTTATCTTCATCAGTAGCATCTACTTCCTGTTATCCATCATTTGAATGAACAAATCGCATTAGAAGTGTGTTCTGATGCTTTTTTTCAAACCTTGCTGCGGCCAATGCTCTTTTGGTCAGGGTATAGTGCACTGCAGTGCACTGTGTTCCATTCAGGGGTGCTCTGCAACACACTGTCTCCCCATAGAGGCTGTGTTGCCCCCTTAGCCAACCAAATTCCATCAAAAATTTTCATTTCTTTCAGTTTAAACCACTTGTTTGTTGTACTCTCAGATGTCTAATAGCTCTTAGAGACTAGTAAACTTTCATGTTCTTATTCCTTTGAAAAGTAATTTGTTCAATGTTTCATTAGCTGTTTTCTTTATCATTGGCAAATAAAATTCAAAGTAGTTAATTTTTTCATTAGATCAATTATGTTTTCGAAGATGAAATTGTTGTTTCAATCCTCATTTTCGGTAGGAAAATTGTAGTTCCATTCTTCATTTTCCTAAGAGAGATTGTTTATTCATTCCTCGTTTCTCACAAGTAAACATTTGTTTGATTAGTTTGTGCATCTAGTTTACTTTCATTCATTCACATTAAAGGGAGATGAAAAGAAAAGCATGCATGTGCATATAGATAAATGTGCATATGCATTTAGTTTGTACTCTTTTTGTATGCTCAAAAACTGATTTCTCTTTCCCATTAGTAGCTAGGATTTCATTGAAAAATCTAAATTGAAAAGTTTGTTTATCATTTATTTTGAATTTTTAAGAATTTAAATTACATAGCGAGGTGAACCTAAAAGGAAAACTTTTAAACAAGATCAACATAAAATTTACATCAAGCAACCTAAGAAAGCATTGTAACATTAACGATAACATTTAGAAGGTCTAGGCTAGAGATGTGTTCCGACGTTGTTAAGCATAGCAATTTTCACTAACTTGTCTATGATACATTCATAGTGTGATACCTCACTCCACATATGTAAGTATATCGAAGCTCGTCCATGTGCCTTTGGGTATATAAGGCGGTTTATAGTACGAAAAGTATAAGGGGGTGCTCTCACTATGCGGTTTTGCATTAGAAAACACTAATATGGACTTGGGCCTCCACATACCATTGGGTATATTTGGGAGCACAAATTTAGGATGCTATCCATCCATAGGTAATCGAGTCGGACGCCTTGTAACTTGTGATACACCAAACATAGCATTCAGGGAGATTGCATGCTTGTACTTCTTGGTTTGCCAGGAGGTATTCTGAAATTCACAATTACTTGGTAAACCTTTTGCCTAGAATTACCCTTTTATTTGTTTATTTTTTTTTTCATAAAATCAATCAGTCATTGTGGAAGAAGAACATTCCTCTGGTCGGCGAAGATGACATCATTCTACCGAAACCAGTACTATTAGTACCTCTAATGCGACATCCTCATCACATATACCATAGTCGTCTCGATTTATTTCTACAAATCCTGGTTCATCCGTTGTTGTCAAAACATAGTCCTCATAGCTACCAGTGGTCACGATCTATCTAATCAGTGAGACCATACCTCCCAAACCCAATGTTGTTCAAATGGAATTTTATCCATATATTGTCATTCTTTTACTAGAACATCTAGATCCGAAGTCGAACAATCAGAAGTTGTTCCTGTATCGATCGTTCCATAGTCGAGCGTAGCCATTGAGTCTCCCATATCGTGCAGTAAACCGCCTAAAATATATCTCAGTCCTGACGATGAAATCCTTCCACTTGGTTTGATTTCGATTGAAGAAATACCACAAGATGAATCACCTTCAACTCCAACTCATTTTTGGGAGGAACTTTATCTTTACGAGTCTTTTCCTCAATCACCTTACACTGCTCTCTTTGATCCTACTTCAATTCGAGTTCCCATAGATACATTGGGTCATATGACCATGGCCGAGTCAACATCCCCGGCTATACCACCTGTTACATTTGTAACAACATCTACTATTGCTACCCCATCAATGTTCACCACATCCCCAGAGTCACATCTATATGGTGATCCTTCCATCCCACCTGGTTACCAATATTTATCTGGAACCTTCTCTGGTGCATCCTTAAATCCATGGAACTCATCCATGTCATCATCTAGTATTCTATCTGGTACATCTCTAATGAGTATTGAACGACTTGATCCTTTATATACATCTTTAGTGCAATATCAAGCTTGTCCATCTGGGTATATTCCATCCAGTACAATCCCAACTGGACTCCCAACATTTGGAGAACAATATATTCCATTGTATTACACTCCTCATGCTAGGGGGAAACCTATGATCACCCATTTTTATAGTACTATGTCGATTTATGGTCACCCTAATGTTGGAATGAATATTGGTCAGTGGCAACCTATCCTGCCCGTTCAACCACAAACGGTCGTGCATTTAAATCAACAGGTTCAACCTGTTGCACCCACATACACTCCACTTGTTAATACATCATTAACCCTGTTACAGGCTCAGATTTTTGTACCTCAACTATCTCAGGTGGGTCCTTCAACCCAATACCCTCAAGTTTTGGGCCCATAGACCCCAACTCCTGCAACTGGTTTGCAACAACCACCTGTATCCGGAATTTTTTATTCACAAGCTGGATTACCATATTTTGGGATGTCACTGGAACAAATGGGTCTTAATTATTCACAACCGGGTCCAATATATTCTAGTTTGGGCTACAATATTGGTGGACAGACACTTTGGTAGCCACATGCGCAAATGCCACAACCATCATTCCAACGACAAGTATCTTACCCAAGCTTTGGTCAACAAAATCCTCAAACGTTTGCTTATCAAAACAACCCCTATCTCAGTTCTAGCAAAAAATTCGTTATGCTGGTGCTCAAAGGCCTGTTTCCCAAGAAATTCTATCATATCCTAATTATGCTCAACCTGAATTAAATCAACAGTTTCCTTTTGTTGCAACTTTAGAATTACCTGATTTAAATCGACTTACCAACAATCCAATTATATATTCTCCTTGGTGGCCGATGATACCACATAAATTACCCTCGGATATTCCTAAGTTCAATGGAAACCCTGGAGAAGACATGTCAGCACATGTTATGCCTTATCATTTGTGGTGTTCATCCAACTCCTTAAATGATGACTCCATTCGCTCACTGGTCCAGTCACGAAGCGGTACATTGAGTTACCATGAGCTTCATTTGATAATTCCACTACCTTAGCTACCACCTTTTTGACCCACTTCTATTTACCTGTAAAATATGAAAATAGAACGGAACTCTTGACTAATTTGAAATAGAGTAATGCTACTTACATTTCTGATCATATTCATGAGTGGTGTTGTCACCGTAGAATGGTCAAAACATTTGTTCCTGATTAGATCCTTACTGAGTGGTTCATTAAGTCCTTGCTTCCATCTATCACCAAGGATGTGGCTAAGGGTGGCGTCATCACTGAAGAGTAGGTCATTGCTCATGCCCAGTTTTTAGATTTGATTTATACTCATTCTTGCACGCTCTATGAGAAAATTACCAACGCGCCGCGATCTAATTTTACTGTTCCTCCTCCATCTAAGGACTCTCATGTCGGCGGCGGTATGATCGGTACCACAAGCACACATCACTTTAATGCATCTGATCTTACACCTTCTTCCGAAATTCATGTCGTGTCATCTGTAAAAGGAAAAAGTGACAAGAAACCTTGAAGTAAGAAAAATGGAAAGTGAATAAAAATAAAAATTCAACCCCGCAGGAACGATCATCTAATAAAAAAACTGGATTTAATCAGAAACCTCATTACCCTTGCATAATATGTAATGAGGATCACTTTTTTCGATATTGTCCTCACCATGCTAAAGTCTCCAAATTTTTTAAGACCTCGAATGCATCTATTGTGTTGACAGGTCCATTTCCAAATCCAGACAAAAATATGGTTGCTACGGATCCAGCTTCTAGTTCCCAAGTGCTTATGCAATTTGTCACAAAGCAAAAAAATATTTTTTTGGTTTCAACGCGAAATAAATTTTACGGTAGTCAGGCTACTGATCAACCTACTACCTCAACTACGAATCCATCCACAGAATCTATTCTGCCAACTTATGTTCTTGAGTTAACAATAAAGCCATCGAAGGGAGTTGTCAATAAATCGACATTGAATCCTCGAACTCGAGCTTCTAAAAATCATAATATAGTGGAAGATTTGGCTCAATCCCCTTTAGCTATGTTTACTTTCGAGGTACTTAAAAATTTTCCCTCCCAAAAGTAGGCTTTGTTGTCAGCAATTGGTGGAATCGATCCGACAGATTCCAATCTTGTCATCTTTAATCATACACGCTATGTGCTGCAATTACCAACATAATTTGAATTCTCCATCCAAGTAAATGTTATCAATCAAATCGTTCATCGTACTATTATTAATGAGGGATCATATACCTATATTATGTCTCTAAAATATTGGAAGTCACTTGGCTCGCCGCGCCTATCTCAATCGCTTATGACGTTGAAATATTTTGACGGTCGTACATATAAGCCTTATAGTATCATCAATGACCTGCATGTCAAACTAGGGGGGAAAACTGTAGCTGTTGAAGTTGAGGTCGTTGAAGGACCCCTTGAATACGGAAATTTACTTAGAAGGCCATGGGTTTACGTTATGACTGCGATCGTCTCTACTTATTTTAGAATGATCGCCTTTCCTCATAAACGTGTTACCATAGTCATCAATCAACTATCCTTCTTTGCCTCCAGTTCCGAGGTAACCGAAAGCATTTTGTTAGTTCACGCACCCCAGCTAGCACTTCAAAACATTGGTGTAGGACTCTTAAATGATTCTTCCCTAATGGGCACCTTTTCATTTTTTCCGCCTATGACGTTGGCAGAAATTGCAAGAATAGAGACCTGTTGCATGATATCTTCCACTCCATCTGGCTTAAGGAAGATTACTAATGATTCTGAAGTTGTTACGTTGGAAGAATTTATTCCGCCCAACCCAATTGAGCTGGCATAGCAATCAATATACATGGCTTGGGTGGAGAATCTGAAATCATCTTCGCCGATCATTTTGGTTGATTTTTCATTATACTTTGGTACTCCATCTGATCCTTTTTCATCCATTTTCTTGACTGGTGAGAGAATTTTGGAATCCATGATGCTAGAATGAGAACCACGGGAAGATCATCATCATCATTCCCATCTTTAGGATTATGAAGAAGATAATCTTATTGAACTATATCACTCATCGATAAAAACTTTATTTTCGAACTATTTTCCCATTAATGCAATCGAATCTTAGCGAAATTTATGAAATATTGAAGAAGCCATTTCTATCGATATTTCAACCAAGCCCAACATTGTAGAAAACATTCATGTTAGCGTGTCTTGTTCTCCATTATAACTCGAAACTTATCGCTCTCTCTTTCGTGAATTTCAAGATATATTTGCTTGGTCTTACGAGGAAATGCTTGGCATATATACTAGTATCACTGAACACACAATTAAACTATACCCTGATGTCATACCGGTACGTCAATGCCTTCATCCTAATCATTGGAAGAAGGCCACTTCTGTTAAAGCAGAAGTTGAAATTTTTTTACGTGCTGGTTTCATTTACCCTGTTCCGCTTACTAATTGGGTTTCCAACATTGTTCCTATCATGAAGAAACAAGGGAAAATTAAAGTGTGCGTCCATTATTGGGATGTCAATCTTGCTTTTCCAAAATACAACTATGTTACTCCCTTTATCGACCACATTATTGATGATTGTGCCGGATGGGAAATCTTTTCATTCATGGATGGATTCTCTAGTTACAATCAAATCAATATTTGCCCAGACGACCAATATAAGACAACATTAATCTATCCCTGGGGCACATTCGCTTATTGTAAACTCCCATTTGGTTTAAAGAATGTTGGGGCAACATTTCAGAGAACAATGGATTATTCTTTCAATGACATCAAACACATTGTCCAACCTTATCTAGAAGATTTACTCGTGAATTCACGAAATCGAACTGATCAACTGAATCATTTGAGAGCTATCTTTCTACGCTGCCAACACTACAAAATATGCCTCAATCCACAAAAATCTATGTTTTGTGTTGGTTCTAGTCATTTTCTCAAAAGAAGGAATTTGAATAGACCCACTGAAGGTCTAGGCCATGGTTGATTTGCCAGTGCCATCAAATTTAATTCAATTATAGAAACTTCAAGGAAAGACTAACTTCCTAAGGAGGTTCATACCCAACTACGCCGAAATGGATAAAGGATTTACTCGTCTCCTGAAAAAGGGGATTCCCTTCCATTGGGATAAGGTTGCACAAGCTTCTTTTCATGTTTTCAAGAACATACTGGTGTGGGTGTCATTAATGTATCCCCCTAATTATCAGAGTGATTATTTCTTATGTATCATCGTATAAGATACGACCATCGCTATGGTATTGGTCCAAGAAGAATATGAGATAGAACATCCAATATATTATTTGTGTCATGATCTCAATGATACGGAAGTGAAGTATTCATACGTCAAAAATATCGCCTTGGAAGCCATTCAAGATGTCCAAATATTTCACCATTATATCTTGTTCTAGAAGACCATTGTCATTTCGGATTGCAACCCCATGACAGACATTCTATCACATCAATTTCTAGGCAGAAAATACTCAAAATGGATCGTCATTTTGTATGAATTTGATTTGGAATTCATCAAATCCAAGTCAAAGAAGTCTTTAGTTTTTGTTGAGCTTCTCTGTGACCTTCCCTCTAATAGTACTACTACTACATCGGAACCATCAATTCCTGATGAGTCTCTATTTCTAATTGAATTATTTGATCCTTGGTATGGGTATTTTATTATTTATCTCCAAATTAAGAATTTCTGGCCCAATACCTCTGGCTCTCAACAGTGACATATTTGATACCAAGCCAAAGATTATCTAATCATCGGTGATACACCTTATCGTCGTGGTGTTGATACCATTTTAAGGAGGTGCCTCACTCATGAGGAGGCCGAGAAAGTTCTTAATGATTGTCATGTTGGGGCTTGTGGTGGAAACTTGTCTGGATACACTATCGCGTAGAATATTATCCATGCTGGTTACTTTTTGCCTACCATATTTCGCAACTGCATCCTCACGATTAGAAGTTTTCATCTGTGCCAGATATTTGATCGTAAAATCTGCAAACCGCCAGTGTTGATGCATCTTGTTATCGTTGTGGGACCATTTTAAAAATGGGGCATTTATTTCAGGACCCGAAACCCTTGTTCGTCTGAGGGGCATGGTTATATTATTGTCACAGTAGACTACGTTACCAAGTGAGCCGAAGCGATGCCTACATTTAATAACATACGAAAAAAAACTTCATTATTCTTTCTCAATCTTGTCATCTCACGGTTTGGTGTTCCATAGTCTATCGTCACAGATCATGGTAAGCATTTTCACAATCACATGATGAATGAGTTGACCGCCAAATTAGGACTATCGTGTGATAGTTCTACTCCTTATTATCCACAATCTAATGGACAAGTTGAAGCTATAAAAAATATTCTTAAGTGAATTCTTCAACGAATCATAGGAGTTTGTAAACAAAATTGGCATTTAATCTTGTACTCAGCTTTGTGGGCATATTGAACCTCAGTGAGAAATGCAACTGGAATTACTCCATTTCAATTGGTGTATGGTCTGGAAGCTATCTTTCCTATCCAATGTGAAATATCGTCATTAAAAATCGTTGTTGATTTGTTATCTGGCACCTCTACTGAAGAATCACATATTTTTAACCTTGTCCATCTTGATGAAATGTGTCGTGAAGTTTCATTGTCCAATGAAGCGTATAAGAGATGAATTAAGCCGTAATACAACCAACATGTCCAGCCTTGCATCTACTCAGAGGGTGACCTAGTCTTACTTTCTGATTAGGAAGCTGATGTAATAGGTACAGGAAAATTTGAGCCATTATGGCATGGCCCCTATATTTTCAAAAGAGTTCTTGCTAAGGGTGCCTACGAGTTAGTATATTACGATATAATTCCATTGGTTCAACCTCGAAATGGGATGTATCTTAAACGTTACTATGCTTAGTTGAGCATAGTAAACTTTTGTATTATATTATATATATTCTTTTGACTATCATTTGATGTCTTATTTTGTTTTTTTAGAGCTTTATTGAAGTTATTAATCCACTTTACATTTCATTGCAGATGTATGAATCTTTGGAACCATTCGTTGGATAAGCTGATGGTGCTAGTCGTAGTACGCAGAATCTATCCTCTGCAGCATGGGCCACTTTTGCTCCAAGCGGTGAGTTAGTGAGTTTTCAAGGGATTTGTGTTGCTTGACGTACAAACAATATCTTTGAGTATAACGCATTGATCAAAATTCTCTTTTATTCCATTTCATTTGGTATTAACCGTGTCATCATTAGGTTAGACTCACAACTTTTTGTATTGCAACTTACTAGCATTTATATTGTCTGAAATCCAACACTGCATCATATGTTCCTAAGAGTTCAACTTTTGGAAAGACATTTTGATTACATTCAATATTAACACATTTCCAGAAATTTGAACACATTAACTGATTCCTTAGTGAAATATGTTTTAAATGGGCATTTGCAACACATGTGAAGACATATTTTCAATTCACATCACATAATTGAATAGGATTGCAAAATAAACATAGGAAAACACTAAAAAAAAAGAGATATATAGTTATAGGTTTTTAAAAAAATTTGTGCCCAAGAAACATTGTTCATCTGACCTCAAAATGTATGCAAAATGTCTAAGTAAGCTAGTGATGCTCGTGATAAAAAGCTACTAATCTATCTATCCTGCGCAATAACCACATCCAACAGTTAGGAACACCAATAGTATGGTGCTGCAGTCTCATAGGTAACTCTTTGATCTGACAGTCCAGAATCCAAAGATTCAATCCCTCCACGTGTTGTTGTAGCTCAGCAAGAGTCTCGGTTATATCTAAATCTCGAAGGAATTCTCTCCCAACATCCCTCTCTATTGGGTCATATTCTCCCTGCTCTGGCTGACCCACTGGTCGAACTCGACCCACATATGCATACATCAAAACTTTATTTTAGTCTCGGGAAACATAAAAATAAAAAAATATGTAGAAACCTTAGAAAAAATCGAAAAATATGGTCAAAACATTCTTACCAAGTGCACCCCATTGAGTGCTGTATGGTAGAATCAACTATGGATCCCCTCACAAATCTACATCTGCATATGCATATTGATCTATGGTGATCATATGTAATCTGAACTAGGCGAAGAATTCAATAGAGAATACAGTGGTCGATTGACCAACATTTCTAGACATCAATTCAACCCATCTCTACATCTGTGGATCTCTAGGGCCCGATATGCCCAATGTAACATGTTGTGGCTGCATCAATGGAATCCTCTCTAAGGCAAAGGAAATCAAGTTTGAGCCATAGTTGAAATTATTCTTTCTTCCACCCTTTGCTTTAGTCATCTATTATTTCATCTGAAAGAGAACAACTTCAGCCGAGTTAAATACTGTTGGTTCTAAACACTCAAGTGCATACTGCATGTATGATCTGTTTTCCACATGTAGTGTAGCGGAACCAGCAAGATTTGCAGTAGTAAATAGGATGGTCCTAAAAGGTAGATCACGCACATCATGGATATTTATTTTCCCTTCTTTACTTGTTCCAATCACTGGATGGAAGTGTTGCAGTATATAATCTCTCACTGTTTCTCCTCCAAGAACAGATCCTGAAAGAGAAATGGGAGAACCTTGCCTCGATAATCCAGTAAGAAAATAAATTTCCTCCACCAATATTGGGAGCACTTTTTCCCCAACTTCAAAAGCCTGTAATATCAGATCCCATTAAAGAACTAGGAACTCCAATAGTTCCATTTTCTGCCTCATCCCCGACACTCTGAAGTATTTTAGCAACCCACAATATTTGAGGGATCTTACTTTATCCAAATCATTTAGGGAAATCATATTATGTTCTTCATGTTCTTTTTCTCTCCACGTAATCATCATTTTGATATGATGAATGCCTGAAACATAATCATAAGCTTCATTAGGATCTATTTCATGCAAAAATTTTGGGAAATTTTGGGCACACAGCAATAAGAAAAAATGCGAATTATGCCCAACGCACCCCAGGTTAAGGGACAGAGAGTTGCAGTGCATCTGGCCTTCAATTTCAGTGCACTGCAACACACCTTTTGACATTTAAGGGTGTGTTTCCCTCTGAGCGTAGTATATTTACCCTAAGGGGATTAAAACCCTAAAATTTGACCATGAAATGAAATAAAAATGATACTAAAAGAAAGAGAATGTTCATAACTCCAACCTGGATCAAATGGCAAGAGAAATCATCCACAGAAACTGTCGCAATCGACCGCTGAAGTTCGAGGGAAAAAACTGGTTCAGAGCTCCTAATTTTCAAATGGTAACTTTTGAATGGTAAAAATAAATGGAAAAAACTCTTTTAATTAGTCAATTTGATTATTTAAATCATATTTAATGTTGGGACTATGGTTTTTATTCATTTTTTCTATGAAACAAGTATTTTTAATCTGTTTGATGGTTTTATGAACATGTTTTACAACTGATACAGTGAGATTAGTTGTTCACACTTATTCTAGAATGATTTGACCACAAAGCATACTTTTATCCTTCTTTTTCGAGCTTTGATAAAAATGAAAAAGGATTTGAAGCACACTTTTATCACTTTTTCGAGCTTCGATATCTACGAAAAAGGAACCCTCTAGAGTCTTCTTTTAGCCCTTTCTAGACTCCGATAATATGAAAACATTTCCAAGCACTTGTCTTTTCAAGCTCATAAAAGTAAATGAAATGATGTATAATCAATATAAGTTTAACCCTTTTCCGGATTGAGATAGATTATTTACAAAAAATTAAAACCTTCATCAAACATGGCTAAGTGGTTTTCTCAGGTATCATTTTACACATTTTCGGACCTAAGCAACAAATTTTCAAAAAAGGACTCGTGGATTTTTCTTTTTTCCTCTTTTTCAAACTCTCTAAATATGAAAAAGGATTGGGTTGTCACGTTCGTTAGACTTGTTAAAACATAAAATAGTGACGAACTTGTTGATCGTGGAAATATTGAGTTTCATTTATCGCTAGACTCGTTAAATTATTAAATAGTAATATATTCACCCAAAGGGTTGAATTATAGATCAAGCATATGTTACCCTCTTCAAGCTTGTTAAAAAATAGAGAGGTACTGGTCAAAAAATGACTGGGGAAAATTTGGGAAAAATAACAGAATACTTTATGGTAGCAGGTCGTTGTTGAACATGAGAATTTCACTCCATCATCATGACTTTTGGGTTGGGTAATATTCTTGACGGTTCATCATAACTATGGTTCATCATACCTTCACTTCAAATTTGGTTCAATACTACGAACTCATCTCAGTGTCACCGATATGTTCAAGAGAAGTCATCGAGTGAATCCTCATCCTTCTGCAATACTCATAAACCTTCATTTTCATGACATTCATCCCTGAACATTGCTATATCAAGTCACATTTTGTCTCCAAAATCATTACTCTTGTTTCGCGATAAATTTTCTTCTTGTCAACATTAGCTCATCATCCAAGAAGTTACTTAGAAACATCTTCGAGTACCCTGAGGCTTACTAAATCATCGGTAGGTTTCTCACTTTCGAACCTTTGATCGAAAGATCTCTTTTGGTGTTCGACATAAAATCATCTATTCATGCCTTGTAAATTGTACTGCAGTACCTTGAAAGCCATTAAAATTAATGGTGGTTTACTCACATCTGTTAACATCTCACATCATTGGCTGGTAATCAGACGATGTCTTCCCATGTTTGAATTCAAATAATATATTTGCATGGTTATACTTGTACCTGAATTATCAAGTGAATGAGATAAGAAGACCACAGATCTAGTTTCATTCATTTGGGCTAAAATTTCAGGATTTTTGTACATATCATATGTACAATGGCTTTACATACATATCGTCATCCGAACATGGGCCTTTATCTGTAGGCATGTCTATATTGGGAAACATTCCAATGTAGATGACTTTCTGAATTATGTACATGTTAATAGATAGTTTATGTGCTGAGCATGAGAATTCCTCTCTCAGAAATTGTGATCAAGATGAAAATATCATGATGTAATGTATTGAAATATTGATGCAGGTCACCATCCACTTCAAATCCTACTCATCACATCATAAAACATCTCATCCAAATTCTATTATTATTTTGACTTCATGCTTTAGGGGGCAGTTGTTATAGGTCGATTTGGGCATCATCCCCCAAGACCTGGTCAAACTAGACTTCATCCCCAGGACCAATGAATAGGGTCTATCATCCCCTTATATTTTAATTTCTATATGCCCTAAGTGAAGACATTTCATTCACGACTTCAATTGTGATATTTCCAAGGTTTGAAGTATATATTATATAACCCACTGACTCACCAACGATCATCTGGAAGGGAATAAATACATTTTACTTCCAATACCTCCATGCAAGGACGCACTGCATTGTACTTCCCGACACTCAAGGGTGCATTGGTTACCTAGGAGTGGAATTCTCATTTTTCCGGGAATATCCACATGGCCAGTGCCTTCTAGAAGAGTCCATAGGTTTCATACTTCAAATCCAAGTGTCCATCTAACACCTATGAACTTGGAAACATGTCTTGCCTATTATTAGAAAGCCATTCAATGAGAAACTACCATCAGTTTCCCTATAAATTGAGCACTCATCTAAGTGCCAGGGAGGAATAATTTTGTGCAAATTTATGTTTTTGGATTCTAATTTGATTAGAGAGTGAAAGTACCGATATGGTGTTGAGATGATGTCGGACGTGATGAGGCTGGATTGATGTTACAGTAGGTTGAAGAAAAATCGATCCATTGGTTTTAATCTTCTCCTCTGACTCTTTAATAAATATTTATGTTCATTTTCCCATACATATGTCTATATATTATGCAATATATTCTTGATGATGTATGTATTTCAAATCTAATTGGTTTTATTTGATTAAGATAAGTAGATACTTGTATATTGTATGTTGTTTGTTGTTCTCTGTTTGTGTTTGTAGGAATCAATCTAGCGGCTTCTGTTCAATTGAGATTAATGACAACAACGACAGAAGGAGAATGAGAGCAAAAGAATCACAAGTAGGCTCTTTCTCATTTCTGTATATCTGCTTGTTTTAGAGAAAATAGAAGTTGTCTTTCTTCTGTTGTTCTGAGTGAAGGGACACCACACTCAGGGAATTTATTTTATTCGTAGATTAAAATTCCATATAACAGGGATTATGACATCCATATATGCATTCATATTCTTTCAAGAAACACAAATAACATTGTATTAAGTGGAGAACCAGGTGTTTCCAAGACGACAATTTCAGAAAGGTAATGACCATTCAAAGGTTTTCTAATTGGTGTTCAAGAGGATGATTTATGATCTATAATTCCATCTATAATGAATTTTATTGCAACCAATATTATCAAATATGCATGGTTGATTACTAATTGAACAAATAACTATGACAACTGTGTTTTCTATTTCTCATTTATGTTTCAAAAGGCTTACTCAAATAATAGCGCAAGGAGAATTTTGACATGCACTAATGAATCGAAAGGTAATGATTCAATATACTTGTAATCAGTTTATACAGGTGGCATCAAGGTCGATGCACTGAGTATCTATCTGAACTAACTAATTCTCCAATTGAGAAATAAAAGCATGAATAAACTAAAACAATTGTGGCAAAGACCATGTGTTGAGGGTGTTGTCTGAAACTGCGTATGCTTATGGGAGTCGCGATTATAGTGGTTGGCCACTAGCAACCAAGCATTATGACTGGTCTTGAGGTGAAGATTCTATATCTATAACACTTCTGATTCCATGCAGTTATATGAAGAACAAGGGTCATAATAAAAGTAATGAGGTCATCTTGTTGGGAAATAAGGGAGATCAATTGACGACACTGCTCAGGGTATTTCATAAAATCAACCACTTGCTTGGAAAAAAATGAATGAAGTGGAAAAATAAGATGGAAGTGCTGAACTACTGATAGTAGGAGGAGAATTTTATGGTGGGGGAATGACAGTTGTAGAAAAACTAGAAGAAGTGACAAGAGAAAAAATGGTTTCCATATATTCTGGCTCATCAGAAACAACACGCGAGTCAGGACGACCTCATAAGGTTTATTTTGATGAATGGGGTGTCTCTTTGGATTATGTATGCAGGGATAAGGGTTGTTCTTCATTAACGGGGACAACAATATCGGGGGGTGGGGGCTTGGTATAAAGGTCGATGAAGGTGGAGGTAGGGTTAGTGATGGGGAGTTGGCAGGGTGAAAGGGAAGTAAAGATGGTGGTAGGTGGAATGGTGGCTGCAATAGTGGGTGGTGCAATCGAAATATGAGTGATTTGATGTACGTGAAGAGTTTTTTGAATGAAAGAGCCTACCTTAGAAGAACTAGCATAGGCCTAGCTCACGCACTCTTTAGCCTTCTTCAGCAGGGGTTGGATATCTTTTGAAATATATTCAAAGTGAATGCGTGAAGATGAAGGGGAATATTTGACACATTTTATTGCATCAAATTTGTATAGGATCTTTATATCCCATAGTCATACATGACCACTGGCCAAGTGCTGACTTTAGAGTGGAATTCACTCTCATTGATTTAGAACATGATTTTGTACATAGAAAAATTTGTGCAAGAGACATGAATCCATTAAAGATAAGAAGAACTATGAGACATATTGAACCAGACCTAAGGAGAGTATTGGTCGAGTAGAGGGAGCGACACCCGCGAAATGGTTCTGGTCACAACATCCATTTAATTTTTGAACCAGTGGCCAAATGCAAGATCATTAAACTCTGTGTTGACATTATCTTCAGTGTTGTGCCAAGGTTCATAAGCATATGCAAGAGGTTCATATTTCGCAATTATGTAAAGTTCACGGCCTTCTAGAGCACACCATTTGGACATAAAATGGGGAAGAAACATAAATCCAAAAATAAAATACGTGGACAGAGCATAAACATCATTGGAGGCTTCAAATAAATCATGAAGGAGATAGCTGGACCAATTCCTATAATCACCTCGGATGCAAGCTTGTGCAACTGGGATGGAGTCCAACAAGAATTATCCTCTAGTATAATGGTGCATGATTTTGGTGGTGATAATTGTAGTAGCAATGAAAACCAACATATTATTGATCTTACAAGGACAACTCCATGACCTTTTCTGGTGTTTCCAGAATTCTTATACAAATTATTATAATCTGACTTCTTACCACGTTTATCAGTTTTCTTAAAATCCTAGCCAACATCCACACCATAAGCGAACAATCCTATGATTTTGTAGATATCTATTGCATGAATGTGTTATTCCTGATCCAACCAAAGAGAATCCCCATGAAACCGACTGAGTAGGAACTTGGTGCAGCACATGACCTCACTAGTGGTGCCAACAATAGGTAATTTGCACAGTAGAAGGAGATTGTATTGCTTCAAGGGACAAAATACTGGTCTAACTTTCATGGTAGAGTGGGCATTGGGGTGAGCATTGGGCTCCATAAAAACATCGGTCTAGAGCACATGGAACAGAGTGGGATCAGAGAGGTCATTATCAAGAAGATGGTATTTTTCATTCTTCCCCAAGAGGTCATCATGGAAGTGAATACGAGATTAAATAGGGTATAGATTGACAACATGTCTACCTTGTCGAACAATGGTTACAAAACGATGGGTATACACAAAATGAACATGGGGGCGTGAAGGCAAGGAAGGTTTAGGGATAGGTGGTAATGGAGCCAGAGTAGAAACTGAGAATGTGAGAAAATAAAATATGAAAATGAAGATGAAGAGTAGGAATATATAGAATAGTCTATGGGGTGGAGGAATTAGCCGTTATGCGTAGGAAATGCGACTTAAACTTGAATGAATGACAGGCGATCTCGACACATGTGACGTAACAAAAAATATAACGGTAGAAGAAAAGATATTATCATTAGTAGGGAGATAGATTTGGTAACTAACTTGGACATGGATGAAAATAATAATAGATAAGACCAGAATTAATGAAACTAAAAAGACAATATACGACAAAATCTCCCCGACCACAATGGGTTGTGCCTGGTTGTGCCATGTTGCACCTTAAGAGACAACACACTTTCAGAAAAGACGGAAAACACAAACTATCAACGAAAAAAATACTTTATTGAGAAAACTATCCTAAATCCTACCTATTACTCTCACAAGGAGAGGACACTTTATTTTGAAATTGAAGCAAAAAGAATAGGGCTTCAAGCGAGTGCCATTCACCCATCTAGATAAAAGTGTACCATCTAATTGAGAAATTCGAACGACACCAAAATATTTAATTTCCACAACATAAAAAGGACCAAGCCAATGCATTTAGAGCTTACGATGATGCTTGTGATACTTGTTGTCATATAGTACTACTTGTTCGCCCACAGAAAAGGATTTATTCTTGATGTGTCGATCATGTCAAGCCTTCTGGCACTCCTTCTCAACATTTTGATGAAAATAAGCAAGAAATCGGGACTCATCCAACTACAATAATTCATGCACTCATAAAATAATGGACTCATATTTGGAAATTTCGAGTTGCATGAGAAATCAAAATATTAGGAACAGTAAACTCAGTAGGAACAAAAACATCTTTCCCATAAACCAGTTGAAAAGGAGTATACTTGTGCAACCACTTAACTATGGTTCGGTAGGCCCACAAAGTAGCAGTAACTTGTTCATCCCAATCATCTTTGTTTGTGGAGAAATCATAGTAAGCCATTTTTCTAAAATTATATTAAAATATTTGGTAGTTCCATTGGATTGCGGATGATAAGGACTGCTCTTATCATGTTGTATCATGAAATTTTGCAGTAAAGGCTGGACTATTTCATTGATGAAATGGGAACATTTATCGCTTGTAAGACTTCATGGAAATCCAAACCTGGTAATAATATTTTCAAAGATAAACTGAGAAACTATATCAGAAGTGAAATTTTTAATTAGATAAGCTTCTACCCAACAAGTTAAATTATTAATTGCAGTAATGATATATTGAGCATGCAAATGACAAGGAGGGTGAATAGGCCCAATAAAATCAACAACCAATTTTTCAAAAGCAGCAAGATCCTATACGAAATGCAAGGGAATTTCATCACTACGCAATAGTTAGCCAACCAATTAACAAACATCACAAGTATTTTCATATTCTTTCACATCCTTGAAGCAATTTGGACACCAAATACCTACTTGCAGGACCTTCCGAGTGATATTTTTCCCTCCAGCATGACCTCCTGTAAATCCAACATGACATTCCCATAATACACCTTTGCATTCATGATCAAGGATACAATGACGTAAAATTTTATAAAGCCCCATTTTATATAGTTTCCTTGCAACAAGTTGATAGTATGTTTTTATAACCACCAAATACTTCTTCTATACATAGTATAGTCAGGAGGAGCTTTACCTATAGAAAGAAAATTGGTAATATCTTCTAAAGAATCAGGGACAACGTCAATATGAAACAAATGAGCATCTGATAACTGATCATCAATTGAGCACCCTGATCCTGATGACTCTAACCTGGAAAAATGGTTTGGCCCCACATTGCATCCTCCTAACTTGAGAATTACCTCAAAAGTAAACTCCTGAAATAACAATAACCATCGAAAAATTATTCCTTCAAGAACAGGCTTATTAACTAAATATTTCAACATTGAGTGGTCTATGAATAGCCTGAATGGAACTCATAACAAATAATTTAGGATTTTTTGGAGATAATAGACCATAGATAAAGCTTCTCGTTCTGTCATAGTATAATTATTCTCCATATTGGAAATTTTTTTGCTTGCAAAATAAATAGGATGATGCAAGTTTCCTTCACCTGGTTCCATTAGTATAGCTCCCAAGGAAATTCCAAATGCATCAACATGGACATGGAATCATTTTTTCCAGTTAGGGTAGACTAGAATGGGTGCATTTGCAAGGTTCTCCTTCAATGTATCAAAGGCAACATCACTTTCAATAGACCACATAAAGCATTTAGATTTTTTAAGAAGCTTCTCAAGTGGAGTTGTAATTGAAGCATAGTTTCTTATAAACATACAATAATAACCAATAGGACCCAAAGTAGAACATAAATGTCAGACATAAGTGGGTGGCGTAGTATTCAGTATTATTATGACCTTGTCAGGATCCACACAAGCTCCCTCCTTGTAGAGGATATGCCCTAATAATGTTCCAAAAGGCACGAAAAAATACAATTTTTCAAGTTCCAAGATATTTGAAGTTGTATACACCTATAAAAAATAACCCTCAACAATCTAGGGTTATTCTTGAGAAAACTATAAACAATCCAAGCATCCATGTAGACTTCAAGAAAATTATGTATATATTCACAGAAAGCAGCAATAACAATGCATGAGAGAACAACTAAGGAATTATTCAACCGAAAGGGCATAACATTATAAGCATAGGATCCCAATTCAATAGTGAACACAATCTTCTTATTATCTTCATCTGCAATGAAAACTTGGCGATACCCCAATAAACCATCAGTAAAATAATAGGATTCCTTACCCCAACATTATCCAAGACTTCATCGCTAAAGCGAGTTGGAAATGGGTTATGCACACATGCATTATTGAGGCTGTGATAGTCAACACACACTTGAATTTCCTATGAATTATTCTTATCCTGGATGAAAATGGGGTTTATCCATTTAGCTTCATTAACTAGGAATATAAGACCAACATAGAGCATTTTTTCAATTTCCTACTTTACTTTCTCCTTGACTCACAGATTCAACCTGTAAGGTCAATTTTTAACTAGATTTGCATCTAGATTCAATTCTATTTTCATCTCTCCAAAATATCCTTTAATTCCCTTTAATTATCAAATGGAACAGGGAAATAAATCCTCATATTATTTGAGTAGATAAAAAATTTCCCAAGTGGTTTAATCATCCCAGTAATCCCCAATAGAAGAAAGATTTTGTTTCTCTTCTATCTTGATATTCATCATATTGAAATTAAGAGGCTACAAATGTGGAGAATCATGTATAGGATCTTCATTAATTTTTTGTTCCCCTTCAAACTCTTTAAAGGAAAAGTGTCTAAACACCTCTAGGTCATCATCTGGATCTTTATTAACTTTGATGCAAACCACAACTTCATGAAACACCAAGTAATACTGGTGCACAAAGTATCCATACCTTCTGCATTCTGCTAAAGCATCCCCACCTGAAAACAATACTCCTTTGGTAGATCTAAGGGCTTGTGTTATATTTTCATTAGCATCATAGAAGAAAAAGGATCTACAGAACTAGGAAAACAAAACCTCAAAAATTATTGTTTGGCGTTTTAAATCCTCCTACAAATACCAAGCTTGCGGAATGTTTCCCAAGGAATGGATAAATATATGTGGCCATATTTCAATTATTAGGCCATCGCCCTTCCATACAGAACAAAAATTCTCAACATGCTCTTACGGTCAAGTACGACCATCATAAGCGGGGATTCCACTGAAAATCTCATTTGGAGGAAGAAACTGATAAATCATTTAAAAAATATTGAAGTTGATCCTAATGGACTTCCCACCATCTTGTGGGATTTTATTGCAAAGAAACACTCATTAAAGGATTTTTTTGACTTTATTCTATGCAAGAGTCAATTTATTTAATAAAATTTACAATAGAATTAGTACCATTGAAAGTAGGATACTCACGTACCTCAATACCAATCCAACGAACACATTAAGTAACGACGTAATGTTAGGAGTGAATTTCATGATATCCCTGCTGCCAATATTCCATTGTAGTCTCGGAGCCAACTTCAGTACTTTGAATACTCCGTCAACTAACAGATCCAATTGCGGTGGGGTTAAAATAATCTTCTCGCCTCCCAACGGTCAATTGATATAATTTTTCCAGTAAATTAGGGGACTCAAAATTTTCCACTAGTTTAGTAAATCTTAGGCCATGATAAGGATCAAGAGGTTGTATAATGCATTCCATCCACTTCAAATGTGACATTTTCCTTCTTCAAATCAATGAATACGTAATTCTCGAATCCCAGTGAATGCCCAAAAAAGCTAGATATGTATCTTTATCCCCAATAATACCAATAACTTAAAAATATACATAGGTTGTAACACCTGCAATATCAACATCAACATTTTCTAGTCTTCCAATAGGAATAATGCAATATTTATTCACCATCCCCAACTGAAAAGGGGAAAAAACCAACTTAGGTTTTCTGAAAGCTTCCAAGGTTTGTCTCGACAGAAAATTGATATCCGACCCCAAATCCAACATGGAATCCTTAATTTGAAACCCTTGAATCTAAGCTTCTACCCAGAATTCCCTTCTGGTTCTCTTCTTGTTCCGTCATACCCGTCTGGAATGTCACTCAGGTAAATTTGTAGAAATTGGTTCTTTAGAAAACACATCATCCTTAACAATAATCTTTAACCTTTTCTAAAACTAACCTATGAGTTTTTCATCATTAATAACTTGTATAAATAAATTAAAATAATCCATTATTTGTTGGAAATTTTATGCAAAACACTTCTCCTCATGAACCTTTTCTTTCTCTTGTTGTTCACTGCGAGATCCTTGTGAAGAAATCTAATGGCGGAAAATTTTGGTTGCGTCCCTATAGTACTCCTTGTGCTGATTTGGATCATAAGACTTCTTTGGAGATGCATGTCTTATAATGTTTGACTGATCAAGAGTTCCAATATTAGCTCTAGTATTCTTCCCTCCGATTGTAACAAAATCAATATTGTGCTGCATTATAGGACTAGGATCCCAAGGTTCTACATGAACTAGATTAGCTCCTTTGGCTTGGTTACATTCTTCCCAACAAGAAATAAGTTGATGACAATATTCAGATGCATGGGTACTCACTCAACAATATGAAAACCAAGATATTTGTTGAATAGGGCATTCTCTCATGACATGGCATTCCTGATCATAGTTATAACACCTAATCAGGCCTCTTCCACCTGAAATTCCTCCTCTTGGATCTCCCCCTCCTCATCCTCGAGAATTCTCTTTAATATGAAAGGAATAATGATCAAGGCAGTCAACTAAAGCATCCAAGGACCTAATTTGATCCGTATGATGATTTGCAAATCCACATAACTCAAAAAATAAGTTAATGGGAACATTAGAATACTTCTGTAGAATAGGACATAGACGAGGTAAATGACCAAAACTTCAATAGTTCTCACAGTAATTATTCACTAACATACATTAAGGATTTGAAAATGACTAGAATGTGTAGGGCCCTAATAAGGAAGAGCAGATGAAATTTGTGCAACTCCGGGGGACTGAGATGGGGGAGGTCCCATAGATGCACTGGACAGCCTTGGTCCCCTTAGTCGCAAGCATTCTATAACATGATTTCCTTCAACCTGACAATGACTGCACCAAATGTGATGTCTCGCAAGCTGTAAAGGTGAAAGATCTTTTAATTTTTCTTTCAAGGTAGAAATATAATTATGAAGGCCCACAATAGTAGGATCTATTGAAGAACCACCCATTATACAGTATTTTTTGATAACTAACCATAACCTCTATCTTCATCGATTTCTCCAAGGCATCTTGAAGTGTATTAATTTTCTGCTGAGACAATGGAATGTGAATCATTGGTAAAACACCCTTAATAAAGAAATATCTGTAATGATGTGGATTAATGGGATATGATAATTTGATGATAAAATATTTAAAATGATTCATACATTGACAAGCATATTCCCCTTCTCATTGGTGAATATCCAATAATTATTCCAATCCTTGTTGATTTGATTGTGGTAACTTAATTACCCAGATCTATATTAGTGTTGAGTTTACCATCGTTCCATTTTATAAGCCACCTCAATGATCTATCACACAACGTAGTTTGAAATTCAATAATCTTATTAGCTTCAGGGTTCTAACAAGCTCTCCAAATAGCTTCACATAAATACCAGTGTTGTTCAACATCTTCACCCCCCCTTCCTACAAACTTTGGGTATCTCATAAGTGAGTCGGCTGCAACTTCGACCATAGTTGTTTGTCTTGAAGAAACAAGTATAAATCCTTGGGAACTCATTTGAGAACAACTATATGAACACAGTTGACTAACACCACTAAAAATACCTTTACCCTTATGCAATAAATTAAATTTAATAAACTTATTTAACTTTGAAAAGAGAATATCAGGAATTTGATATGGCACCAGGGGAAGGTCATGGAGAGGAGGATTTGTGTTGTTGTGCTGCGGGGTTCTACATTCTGGTCTTAAATCATCTTCAAATAAAATCTGCCTCATCACAAAGTGCATATCATCATCTATTGGTGTATTCTCATCTGGTATCATAGTCGGTTTGACATCAGGCTTAGGCATCCAAAATCCTTCCGAATCCTCGTGTATCAGAGTAACCACTTCTAAGCCTTCCACTCCACTCTCAGTGGTTGCCCCTATTGTGCCAGAAAAATAACCTTCTTCCTTATTTCCTTTCTGCAACTCCAAAGTCTCCATTTCTTTATTCTTCACCTTAGAACTTCTTATAACGTCTCCTATGTGTTGTGATTCCCTTCTTCTAGCCCTAAGTTCTCGCAACTTGCTTTCTTGTCACTCTTCAACTATCATTTCCCTCAACAACGCTCTGAAATCTCTCGCCTTCCACAACTCTTCTTGATTCATGATAGTAACTCCTTAATTCTCCCACATCTTCATGACATTCCTCTCCCCTAATCCATTCCCTTGGTAGTAGAAATCTAAGATTTCATTTGATCTTGTGGAAACACCAACAAGTTGTCTTCAGCCAACAATACTTTAATCCAAAGAGGAATCTCTTTTAGCAGTCGTCCTTGTAACCCAAATTTGAATATGGCTTATATGTGAGAGAACAATTGGTGCTTCTCAGTCGCAAATTAAATTATATAACCTTGAACAGTTGCGTTAACCCAAAATTCAACAACTCTCATTAGATCTATATCCAACTGATGAAGATCAACCAGATCCGGTGTATTACAAGTTCTACATAACCTCAGTTCTACGAAAACACTATATTTTTGGTGAAATAGAGTCAACAAACTTTTTAACTCCTCAGGGAACTATCCCCAAAATATCTCGTATTGGTCATAAGCATGCTTGGCACACAAAAAATCTTCTTTGACCCAATCTAGATCCTTCTGTCTTAATTATGCTTGTTATAAAATAAAGTAATCAACTCTTTCATGCCAACATTTTTAGATATCCCAAAAAATATACCTTGGTCGCATGATATAAATCCCCTTAAGAAACTCGAGGTCCCAACAATGGAACCGTTTTTTGGCAGAAAATTTTAAATGAAGCTTGACCCAGGGCTCAACCTAGGGTGCCAACAAAGGTTTCTTCGTATTCTAGAACTTCGCTGGCATTTTAACTCCCTTGAATCGAAGGAGCATCTCACCTGACGTGATATAGAACCTTAAAATGTGTAAGGGATCTATATTTAGCTATATAAACATCTTGCGCAACCATTTATACATTCATTCGAAAATATTACACTTATACATTTAACAAAAAATAAACATATGCATAAAATTTTAGATAGGGGTGCAAAATACATAAAAAGATAACATAACTCCCATTCTCATTTTATTAGTAAAGCATGAGAGTCCAACTTCAACATCATATCTCCATTAAAAATTTCAACACATTACAAACTTGCATGCATATATTAAAATTCAAAATAAGTATCAGTAAATATCATTACATGTTCAAATTTTCCCGTAAGCAATCATTTTCCTATACAACTTAGATTCAAAAAATTACAACAAAACCAAGACTTTACAACAAAATGAAAACTATACAGCGCTATCTAACCTTGAAATGTGATTTAAAATTTGTGGCACTGTCTAAACTTTTTTTTCGCTTCCTTTCATCTTCTTTTATAGCCGTTCTCACATGATCTAGTATTTGATCCCTTGATCGCTTAATCCATGGTTTTCCAATTCCTCAAGCCATTACCTTGGTTATTTTTTGACTATATTGAAATCAGCTCCAACTTCTTCAGTGCACTCCCTTATTTTCCATTGCGCAAAGTCCCGAAACAAGTATTCCACTTCTTCTTTGATTTTTTTAGATTTAAAATAAAACCTTATAATAATAATAAATAAGAGGAAAAATACTATCTCCTGATGATGGTTTTTACCATTTGGGTTTCTAACTTACGTCTCGTGTCTATATGTGTGATTGTGCCTTGATGTGTTGTTGATCTCATGTTTATGTTTATTTATTTATTTATTATGGTTCATGATTATTTACTTATGTATTATTTTCTCATGTGGTTTACTAATTCATATTTATATCTACTCATATACAATGTTGCTAATGAATAAATGAATTGGGGTTTTTGATAAGAAAGGTTAAAAATTCATAAAATTGGTCATAAGGCACAATATTGGTTCACTCCCCCTCTTAGTATTGTTCAAGGTTTCCGACATTTCCTTCTACCTTAGGGTATAATATTACTACCCTGATTGGAGATATAACATTATTTTGGTCTATAGTTTTTGACTTCCCAATTATTTTTTTACCTATATTCCGACTATTATAACCAAGAAATTCTATCAACCATCATAAACATGGATTCTACATTAAGCCACTCAATATTTACTTTTTGGGTTCCTACTCCCATATTATACACACACACACACACACACACACACACACACACACACACACACAGAGAGAGAGAGAGAGAGAGAGAGAGAGAGAGAGAGAGAGAGAGAGGTGTTTACTTCATCGTGGCTCTCCACATTACTTTCCAAAGAATGTACTCAAGGAATATTTCCATATTGTTGAGTGTTGTCCTTAAACAACATTTATCTTCTTATAAAATATTTAGATTTCATTACTTCATTCTCTTTTATATCATCATCTAAATGTTAAAATAGTACACACAAGGAGTTTCAGTTTCATATATGCAATTACCTCTTAAGGCAATTTTGTCATTTTATTATTAGTGATATATCACATGCCATTGGGTACTCATATGTGCTTTCTATGCCAATCATTAGGTTTTCTATATTTTTTAAACGAATATATCCCTATACAATTCTACATTTCATAATCACAATAGATCAACATACTCTTGTAGATGGTCTCATGCAATTTCACCCATTTACACAAGTATCTTTCCATTTATGTTCATTGCAACCTTTCCTGGAATTTGAATCCCTGCTATGTCATATCCTTTTTTTATTCCATGTTTCCATCCCAATTTATTGTTTCAGGAAATCATAGATATGTGATATGCACTACTTCTACCTATATACCCATAGTGTATATCCAAACACCAATACAATGTTTATGCCAAGATTTATCCATTTTTAAACTCTAACTCTTAAATTAATCAACATGTGTTATCTTTTATTAGACTTGGTGTATGTTATTTCATGATTAGTATTAGAAACATTTAGGAATATAATTTAGATATATTTAACACATGAATATTCCCATATATGTTTAATCATTTCCTATGATTAAACAATTACCTACTACCTATGAAAATGATGCTTCTCTTAAAACACAAACAACTACTTAACACACACATACATATATGCATTCCGATGTAAGCATATCATTTTTGGTACACATTAAACATATTTCCCTTCATTCCCAATTTTGAGTTTAACATTTACATGCTAATAGTTGTGTTGTACAAGGTAAAAATTCATTTCCTAGATACACTTAGATATGCTCTCCTTCACCAAGAGATCTAGCAGATTCTTCTACCATTTCTGTGTTCTTTTCTTCTTAACTCTGTGTAACACACATAGTGACATTATTAAATTTCGGCTACGGGTTAGCCTAGAGGAATAAATGTTGAAGCTGCACCACTAATACCACATGTAATGTACCTCAAAATTCACACAAAATAACCCTACTATTTATTTTTTATTCCAAATATTTTTTCCATCATCGGTGATACACATTTCTATAATAAAAGTTGACCAAATAAATGTATTTACACTTAATGTTTGTATGCTTGAGTAATTTATGTCCTTACGTTGTCTCTTTCTTACACTATAGTTCAAGCATGCTCTTAAAATGTTTCCATAAGTCTTAGACCAATATTTCAGATCCATGTTTCAAACTTCCAATTAATTTTGTATATAGCAGCCTTAATTGTTATGCTTGACCTCTTAATTGGTTTCACCAATCCAAGAATAAGTAATACCTGATTTGTTCTGGAAAATTTTCTTTGTGTCTCATATGAGTTTATACATATTTTTCTTTATCATATATATAATGTGTGATTCCACCCATTTTCCCTATTATGAACATGGAACTATATTTTTTCATCCTTTGAATGCAAAATTTATAATATGACACCTTAACATAATAATCATCTTTGCATGCAGTCACATTCCTTCCTCAACTCATAAAATTGATGTGAACATGGATTAACTATTAACTCTAAATGGTGTTGCGTTTGGCTATATGTGAGGCGGCCCACATTCTTGCCACATTGACCTATTACATTGGTCCAGTCGATAGTGAGCCCATGACTTCACATGACAGGGGTGTGGAATGGAAAAAAATGGTCCAAATTTTTCTTAATGACTCAATGGTGATCCCTACTTGGGGTTTTTCATTTGCTAAAATGAACTATCCACAATTCATTTTCTCTTTTTACCTCTTGACATATAGATACCGTCATTAGGCTCCACTATAGGAGTTTCAATCTGTCCACAACCAACCCATGTATTATAGTAGGTGTTACTATATTTTATTTCCATGAAAACAACATCTATCTTTTTATGAAGTTCACTCTCGACACCATGTGGCTGGACTGGTAAGTAGTAGTGTGTAGGGTCAAATATTCTTCTTAGATATTTCTACTTTTCCCTTCTCTATTTTGTTTTGCTTTTGGGTTTAAACAATCACATTTCTTATGATATGTAGGTTCAATAGTGATTATTTACCTATTATTAATGCAAAGACTCTCGCAAACTCCATTACTATGAAATTACCCTTCTAATGATAGGTTTTTTTTTATAATCCGGTGTATGGACCTTGCACGAATTCCCTCTGATTCATGTAAACCATTTATTCCCCATCACATACATATCATTTCCAAAGTTAATATTGTTTAAGGTGTTTTTTGACACATTTATCCCATGTCTAGGTACTGTGTGAAGAATGGTGTTTCCTATGGACCTCCTCTTGGCAAAGGTTTACTAGCTTTAGGTAATTTCCCCTTTCTATTCTGGCAGTACTCCTTGGATAAAGCCCTCAAAAATCATTATTAATGTTTTCCTTCCTCTTTGGTCGGTTTACAACCTAGTTTTTGTTTTAGGCCATGGTATAGCATAGTTTAAATTGTAGGTTGCTTGTGATCAGGCTTTGGTATTTCTTTCTCATGGTCCAGGCCTTTAGCAATGTCATGAATAAAACTACATGCACAACCCTCTTAATAGGATTCACACTTGTTAAAGGGTTTTACTCTGTTAATCTTTTTTTTTCCATAATTTTCCATGGATACCCATTGTAATTTAATGCACATTGCCTTGACAATATTAATCTCTTCATTTTACTATTGGTATGAGTTCAAATAAATTTGAATGAGTATATGATCTACTGGTCTAGAGGTAAACTAGATGACACTTATAGCAACACTCTGCAGGTATGATAAAAATTCTCCCCTACCTCTATTTTTTTTGAAAATTTATTATATTTAGTGGCTAATGTCATAATTCTTATGTTATGTTGATATAGGCTTGGTTTCTCAATCACAAGTACACTTGGAAACCCTAGCATAACATTTGTGCCTTTGTTCACACTCTATTTTATACATTGTGAGTCCCCTGATCCTTTATTGGATTTTTCTCTTACATGTAAAATGCATCTTGCGCTCTTTGGTATGCTTGTGTGGTTACTTTTAATTTATAGCTCACCTCCGTGAAAACGAGTTTCTGAGTACTGATTTTTAATGCACTTGTACAAATATTGGATGCTCTCTAATGGGTTTATTCGAGAATATATATTTGGACATATTTACCCATGGTTAAATATTAAATGTTTGAGTGTTATCACTCAAATTTGTATTCCACTTTTTGTTGTGATATGCTAGTTTCACCTCACTATTTGTAATTATTAGGTTTGAGATGATGCTATATTTCACTGATTTTACCCGCTTAGAAGGGACACTATCAACCCACCCTATTTGAACATACTGCATAAAAAAATTGTTTTTTAATATATATTATCTTTAGTTGGGTTTTTATCTTGACTCATGTGTACTCATATTCTTACAACAATTTCTTAGCTAGCACACATTATTTCTTATTCTGTAAAAGCCTTTTGGTATGAAATGCATGTATATAGTCTCTAAATGTTGATGTCTCATTAATATTGTTTTATATATATATATATATATATATATATATATATATATATATATATATATATATATAATTTAAGAAATATTTAAGTATCAAGTATTTACTTGTTGATTTTCTATACTAAGAAACAGAATTCAAGTATTGCTAGACTTACAATCATTTCATCCTCTTAGAGATACTAATGACTGCCCAACTAGCTATGGGGCTTGTCATTATAAAATTGGTCTTATGTTCCATTTATAATTTAAGTATAGAAGGATTGTTATACTATGATTTACACAAACATTAGTGATTGAAATTTCTCTCCATATGTAGTCAAAATCCATAATAAGTGTGTGATCCATATAAAAAAAGGAAATACTTAATCTTATAAAATTCAAGAGATCTAATAAGCCGATATTTATTACTAGTACTCTCTAACTAGGATTTGATTTTAATCACTATGTGACCACTTACATGCAACTGGTTTATCACAGTTTCATTTTTTCTACTACTCAACGTGTGTCTATGATTTTAAAACTTGATAATAACATATAAATTCAGTCATCAAGTATATCAATCGACATGCGTCCATGGCTCTATTATATTAGTTATCACATGCAATTGGGTATCGATATGTATTTTCCATACCAATCATTACATTTTCTATATTTTGTAAAAGAATAGATCCCTATATAATTCTACATTTCATAATCACATTAGATAAACATACTCTTGTAGATGGTCTCATGCAATTTCACCCATTTACACAAGTACCTTTCCATTTATGTTCAATGCAACCTTTCACGCAATTCTAATCCTTGCTATGTCATATATATATTTTTAATCCATGATTACATCCTAATTCAGTGTTACAGGAAATCATAGATATGTGATATGCACTACTTCTACCTATATACACAGTGTATATCCACACACCAATACAACGTTTATGCCAATATTTATACATTTTGAAACTCTACCTCTTAAATTAATCAACATGTGTTATCTTTTATTAGACTTGGTGTATGTTTTTTCATAATCAGTATTAGAAACATTTAAGAATTGAGTTTAGATATGTTTAACACATGCATATACCCATATATGTTTAATCATTTCCTACAATTAAACAATTACCTACGACCTATGAAAATGATGCTTCTATTAAAACACAAACAACTACTTAACACACACATACATCTATGCATTATGATGTAAGCATATCATTTTTGGTACACATTAAACATATTTCTCTTCATTCCCAATTTTGAATTTAACATTTACATGCGAATAGTTGTGTTTTACAAGGTGAAAATTCATTTCCTAAATACACTTGGATATGTTCTCCTTCACCAAGAGATCTAGCAGATTCTTCTACATTTTCCGTCTTCTTTTCTTCTTAACTCTGTGTAACACACATAGTGACATTATCAAATTTCGGCTATGGTTTACCCTAGAGGAATCAATGTTGAAGCTACAACTCTAATACTACATGTAATTTACCTCAAAATCCACGCAAAAAAACCCTACTATTTATTTTTTATTCCAAATATTTTTTTCATCATCGGTGATACAAATTTCTATAATAAAAGTTAACCAAATAAATGTATGTACACTTAATGTTTGTATGATTGAGTAATTTATGTCCTTACTTTGTCTCTTTCTCATACTATAGTTTGTTGGGCCGTTAATATGCCATTATTATTATCACTTGTGAGCGCTTATTCCACCCATTTCTACCATTCTTCATCACGTCATTTATTATAATTTATTATTTAAATCCATTTTATAATGATTTATGCTCTTATGAATGAATGTTATTTATTCTCCTTTATTTATAATAAATTGATGATTATGAATTATTTTATCAATGATAGTTTTAATAAGTTGGTTATAACATTATTCACCATTTTTAGCCTCCAAGGTAATTTCCAGATTGAAGATTTGATCATTAAAAGTGCCAACTCATAAATGCGCTGGAATAAGGAGTGACAGTTTTGCGGTTGAGATTCTGAGCAAATGAAGACGAATCTGGAAAATCCGGAACATGGGTTTTGTCCAGAACGGACCCAATTAACTTTATCAAAGAACGGTTTGCCCAAATTCGGCCTGTGTTGAGAGATTCGCAGAGTTCTTTAAGCACGATTTTCTCAGTTCTGTTGTTGCGGCCGTCCTCCAAATCTCAGCTAAAAAGCCAAATTCGACTTGTTGTTGTTCAAAGATGGATGTAAATCTATTTTCTTGTTGATCAATTGGTTGGAAGAAATCCAATATTGTTATGGGAAGATTGTATTTACTATTCAATTTCTCCTCCTTCTGATTATAAAAGGAGAAGCACGTATTATGTAGGGGGATGATTTGGAGATACGTTTTTATGTAATTTTCTGTTAAACATCAGTTCTGATTATTGAGTCTCGTGAGAACTGGTTCATTGTACTTCTGTCCGATGCATTAATATAAGCTTGGTGGTTCTCTCATCTCTGCGTCTCGATTAACTTAAGGCGGTGTTCCCTTGGAGGCTAAGGGCCCGGCCCCGGAGGACACTTGCCGCTGTATATTATCTCTTTGATTTCTGTGTGGTTTTGCTTATCAGCTTGAATCAGTAATCTGGTGTGTTTTATTACAGCTCTGTTATATTTCCTATTTCTTTCTCTGCAACAAGAAAAGCGTAATGTGCATTCTAACGTATTGCTATTCCTTTAAAGTTGTTAATGTAACATTGCTGTTCTCCACATAACGTTATTGTTGTTTAATTGCAGAGTAACCAAGCTGTAACCTTCTTAAGCTGGTATTACTGTATTTTTCTATGGTTTATACTTCATACGATTGCTATTCAATTGACATTGTGGTTCCATTATGAATTGTAATCGTTACCCTTTCTAACCAGGGTTAATACTTGCGGTATCAGACTCAGATTACTATTAACGTGTGCTTGTGTTAAGTTATTATGCATTTGTATTTGGCCTTCCAGCGTGTTGTGTGCGTATATGATTTATTAATGCTGTTCATAATTTATCAATAGTTATTGCTGTTCCATTAGCGTGTTCTGCTTAACTTGCCTTAAAAGTGAAAGATTGTTATTTGATTGCGAAAAGTGCATTTGGGTTAATAGATTAAGTTTGGTTATGACTCGCGAGACTTAGCTGTTCGTTTGTTGTTCCATTTTGCTATCTGTCGTTCCATTTTACTCGCATTTGTTGTTTTGGTGTGAGAGACGATCTAAGGCTGTAGTGAGCTTTGGCATTCACTGTCTAGCTCCCAGACCCGTGGTCTATGCTCTAATTTCCTTTCCATCAGTTTCCAAAGGGACGGGTTATCACTGCCGAACCCTTGACTGATACATTGCTTATTTTTCCGAATGCATGATTTAAGTCTTAAAATGCTTTGTTGTAAGTAGATTTTATTTCCAGCTTTCATTTACTTTTGGATTTTAAGCACTATACTGCAAAACATTACTCTTGAGTAAATAGCCGCCTTAGACTGAGTACACTCTTGAAACAAAAAGTCGTCCCTGGGTTGACAATTAATGTGAGGTAATTAGGAGTTACAAAGACACCTTTTTATCGCTCCACATTTTGGCGCCGTTGCCGGGGAGAGTGTAGCCATTTCTAAAGAGTAATGTGAATCTGATGAGTGCCTGCTAGGGAAGAGTTGGATCTTAAAAACGGAAGGTAAGAACCTACGTGCGGAGCATGTAAATGCCCTGCTCCACTGTCTGCTTTCCTAACAGATTTGTTGTTGCTTTAGATGTTTGAATTTTTGTGTGAATGACTAGGAAAAAAATAGAAATTTTGGAAAATGAATCACATGATTTCATTGAAGTGGTGATGTAAGCACCACCCATTTCACTAACTAATTGACAGGAACATTGGAAGAAGGAGCTTTGAAGGAACACATGAAGGACATCTTCTGTTATGGCAAGAAACTGCCCAACATCTTTTTGAATTTCCTGCTCAACTAATTCCACACCCTCACCGCAATAAACCAGTACAACATACTTACAGTGTTGAACTGCCAAATTTACCCATCCTTCCCACCCATTCTATCTCACATGCGCCATTAGAGAAAACTTACAATGAGATTCAGAATGTTTTAAATTCAAAAATTGTAGAAGTTATGGAGGAAAATGAGCTTACTCCTAGTTTGCATCAACAAACCATTTTAACAGCTCAAGAACTTAATGATATGATGGATATGGGAAATCAAGAACATAACGGATATATTGAAGATTGGTTTCACTCCATCACTTGTTCGCAACATTGCTCCACACTTCAACAATTTTTGACTCCATCTTTTCAAGGGAAGTTGGCTTCTCATACCTTGATTTTCATTAATATGCATTTTTCAAATTTGGGTATGTGTATACGTGAAGCCTTATTTCGAAAATGGCTCCACTGGAAGTACTCATATACGTAGTCATATTCATTTTTTCAAATTAAAATAGGTTAGTGTAGAAAATAAAATAAATAAGGGAATAAATAAATGCATTTTGTTTTTTTATGTAAAACTAGTTGTTTTTTTTTTGTTGCAACATGCTATGCAAATCAACATTGGTGATAATTTTTTTTTTAATTCATTTGTGTTTGTAGATGACTTATAATGGAAATAATAGTTCTACAAACACTCATATTCACTTTTATCACCAATTTAAAAAAATGTTTCAATATCATATTTTTTTTGGCTTGCGGGCTTGATGAACTTTCTGGAAAAATAGTCGGGACAATCATGTTTTGAGGGACCAAAAATGAATATTTTTAAAACCTGTTTCTACCCTAGGTATCCCTTGATGTCTACTTTATAACCCAATTTGAATCAGTCAATTTGGATTTGAAACGAAAAAGTTAGAACCAAAACATTGACCGGATGTCTAGCGGGCAGCTCAGGAACAGAGTTGGGACAGTCAGTTTTTGGAGGTCTAAATGAATGAATTTTTAAAACCTGTTTCTATGGTAGATTCTCCTATGAATCTAGTTTACAATGCAATTGGAATCACTCATTTTCGATATCGTATGGGGAAGTTATGATCAAAATACTGACTGTCTATCGTAAATCAGCACCCTTAAAACTCTGTTTTTCCGGATGTTCCTTACAGTGTTTGACTTATCAATTCTTCTTTTCTTCAAAACCTGTTTCTATTGGAGATAAATAAATGAATCTAATTTCATTTCCAATTTGAATCATTTGAATCCGACATCAAACGAATAATCTATGCTTGAAATATCAATCGTTGGTCTAGATTGGGTAATCGAAAATGACTCTATTATGCAGGTTGTTCTAAACAAATTTGACATATCATAGCATTGAATTTTTAAAACCTGGTTGCTACTTGAGATAAACCTTTGAATTAGCTCTCATTTGGCTTTGGAATCACTCAATTTCGATGAAAAACAAAGAAGTTGTGATTAAAACACTGCTGGATAGTATGGTCGACCACTGCTCTCCCGCAGGTGACAAATAAATTTTACTTTGTTATTTTCTCAATGGATTTGTTATATAGAGTAACTACTTGTTGTTTTTTTGCATCATTATTGGATTAGGGGAGCCCGATCACCTCTCTTTCTCCATGATTTAATGTTTTATTGCAGGTAGATACTCATTTTTTGCAGGTCCTGGGAAAATAAAAAAGGTCAATTTATGGACGAGTGATTCTTGAAAAAAATTTAACGAAACAAAGGAATTTCATCTAAGTCATTACCCAACGGATTCATAATAGAAGAAATGAAGAATTGATTTCAATCTGAAGATTCATGTCTTATCACTGCTGCCAAAACATTTTTCAAAGAGATCATAACATCATAGCTGTTGTAACTTAATTTAGTTATTTACATATTGTTTTTAAATAAAACATTGTTTCTTTTCTGATATTTTTTATATTTTGTGTTTCAGGTGTTGCTTCATTCAAACTGTGACCCATCCTCAGCATCAATACAGTGAACAACTAATTCATTCTTTGCGTGCTTGCATTTCATGCTTGTGCATTTTTGCTGTTCTTTTTCTGAAAGGACAACGTTTGTGTGCACTTTTGTCGTTTTTGCTGTTCCTTTTTCAAAGGGACAACAATTTCGTTTTATTATTTCTTTTCCAAAGGAACAACACCTTTTTGGTCAGCAATTCATTTTGTTGTTCCTTTGTCACGGGTCATTTTGCGATTCCTTTTCCACGACTCTTTTTGCTGTTCCTTTTTCACGTTTTGCTGTTCCTTTCCGAATGGAACATCACTTCTGCTCTTCCACTTTTTGTTGTTCCTTTCCGAATGGAACAACACTTCTACATTTTCACGTTTTGCTATTCCTTTCCAAATGGCATAGCACTTCTGCATTTCCACTTTTTTCTGTTCCTTTTCGAATGAAACACCATTTTTACACTTTTACGTTTTGTTGTTCCTTTTCAAATGGAACAACACTTCTGCACTTTCACGATTTGTTGTTCCTTTCCGAATGGAATAGCACTTTTGCACTTTTCATTTTTGTTGTTCATTTTCCAAAGGAACGGCACGTGTGCTTTTGCTGTTCCTTTTCCAAAGGAACGGCACTTGCGTTTTTGCTGTTCCTTTTTCAAAGGAACGACACTTGCGTTTCTGCTGTTCCTTTTCCAAAGGAACGACACTTTTAGTTTTTCGCTGTTCATTTTGCCAAAGGAAGGACATTTGCATTTTCACACTTTTTTGTGTGTATTTTTGTTTTTTTTTTTTTTGCATTTCCTTTAAGGAACGCCACTTTTTGAGTGTTTTTGCTGTTCATTCAAAAGAGCAATCCTTTGGGAGTATTTTTGAGAGCAACCTTTTCTTCCTCTTGTGGGACTATTCCTAGTTCATCTCAACCATTTGAGTGATTCCCCTTCATGGCCTGAAGTACACTATTTTTACGAGGACAAGAATTATGGATTCTATTGAAGCGAGTTAATATCATTCACGTTATGATCTTTAACAGGACAGCTCCTTGATGATAAACTATTTTTAAAAGGGACACAATTATTTATATACTACTTTACTGCATTGTTTTCTGTTGAACATGATATTGATTGATCATCTTAATACCATGCTGGTTCCACCCTTCTGGATTATAATCTTCTCTGTCTGTAATAAATGAGATTATGGGTTATTTTTTCTATTGACATGTTCAACTTCTTCCACCATCCCTGCTCTTAAGGAGTACTGAGCCTCCCTCTTTTTATCATAAAATTGTGTAATAACAAAATTTTGTTCACAGATGGAGGATAGGGGGTCTCATTACGAGCCAGCCTACCATGTTCATAAGGTTGTAAGAAAGTGACATTCCCATTATGGCCACCACACCAGTGTTATGATCCACTGGATAGTCAAATTATCCTTGGAAGTGGAGGTCTCATCACGAGCCGGCCTGATCACTTTTGCTACATCCCAGTGAATGGCAGTGTGGTTATCTGGTTACCACGCCAGCACACTGATCTCTTCTGTAGAACAGCGCTGTAACTCTCCATTTATAAATTGAGGATCCTGGCTCATATGGGTTAAACAGCAACCCTGCCGAGGCTATGGACGCCTGCTGGCAGCAGCGGCTCTGCTTATGGTATTGAAGTTATATCTTATCGTCAATTATTATCATAATACCTTTTTCTTATTTTTTTCTTTTTATTAGAGAATTTATTTCCTTAACTTTTTCCCTGTTTTGAACCTTTATGCATGGGAAATTGTTTTATGATCAATCGCATCATTTTCAGCTAGCATACTATCAGTAAAGCATCTTTTTGGCATATTGTTGTTCTTTTTCTCTTTTTCATCACCTATCATCAATTCAAAGCATCCTATCTCTTATTCATAACTATCTTTACACACTATGCTCTCATTATAACCATAACTCCCGCTATCCTATCATTGATATGTGTACTCTGCTTCATTCACTGCTATATTGTTCATTCCCTTGCCTTGCCATCAGCACAACACCTTTCATATGCTTTATGGTCATGGAATTCCTTTTCCAATTGGAGGGGGGAATGTATGCATTATGGGATTGCATGCGATATGATTACTGCACTCTGCCATCACTTGTTGATTTGCCAAAATATTGGTATTGCATGTATACATAAGTTTTTCTGATTGAAATTTTTGCATGCATCTTAGTTTTTCTGATTGAAATTTTTGCATGCATCTTATCTATTGCTTACACTATGGATTCAAGAACATTGTATGCCAAATAGTGATTTGTTTGCAGGAAAACAACAAGTATGGGCAGAATTCTATTCATAGCATGACCACACTATTACACTTAACAGAAGAGGCTCGCGCACGTGAACAATTCTTCAGACATGATGTGCTTACCTGGATTCCACCTTTTGTATCACTTTCAGCACCAACTCTGCCTACATCAGCTTCAACAAATGCCAGTCCATATATGTCATTCCACATTTTGGAGGTAAAACTTGAGGTAAAATAGCATAATTTTCTGATTTATTACGAATTTAGGAGAATTTCATAAAAATCCATTTTGAGCATCATTTATCATCCTTCAGTTCACATCTATACCACTCCCTATTTGGCGGCATATGTTTTAAAGTGTGTGGAGATGTTAAAACAATTCATTCTTTCCTTGCTGACCATGTCATCCATATTCTTTATCATCCATTTACTATTCTTGTTCATCTCAACCTCTTTCATTTCATATTGTTTTATAACCACTATAAAATTAATTTGGTACTTCTCTGTTGTTTTGCAACGTGTGAGGGCATAGAATTCTTGAGAGAGGGAGGAATTGCTGCATGATGGATATTTCATTTCTTTCTCATTTAAGGCACACAATTTGAGTGTAGAAATTGATTTTCAATATTTACAAAATAGACCTCAATTCTTGTGGTTTTAGAAAAGCTCCTAGGCATGTCATTAATACCAACCAGAATAATTTCAAGACCAATTGGTTCTTAGATGAAATCAATGCATTCTGGCTAGGTCATTTTGTTTATATCATTTATTTACATCCAAAGCAGTCACAGTTTTTGGATGTAAGAGCAATCATATTATATTTACTTGCCAAATTTCAACAAAAGCTGGTTTGTAGTTTTTGAGAAAATGGTTAATGAAGTTTGCTGTTACTTATATCATATTTTGCTGCAACTTTATACATATAGTTGAATGTCAATATAAAAATTGTTATGCCTTCACCAAGATTACTAAAAGTGAATATTCATTAATTAAGGAAGAATTCATTTGTTCTATCCATTTCATGAGCTGAGATGAACATATTTTTTTATTGCTTGGTTATGCATGGGTTTTTAATCTTTGGATTTGCGGACATGCAATATTGAATTTTTAGTTGCATGAGACATGCATATATGTGAGAATATTGAGGTATATTTGGGCATTCTAGTGCTTTGCCATTATTATTATCTTGTGAGGCGCTTATTCACCACTTTACATTCTTCATCACGTCTAGTATTATAGCTTCTGTCTTTAATCCATTTTATAAATGATTTATGCTCTTATGGATGAAAACTATTTATCTTCCTTTATTTCTAATAAATTGATAATTATGAATTATTTTATCAATGATAGTTTTAATAAGTTGGTTATAACATTATTCACCATTTTTAGCCTCCAAGGTAATTTCCAGATTGAAGATTTGATCATTAAAAGTGCCAACTCAGAAATGCGCTGGAATAAGGAGTGACAGTTTTGCGGTTGAGATTCTGAGCAAATGAGGATGAATCTGGAAAATCCGGAACATGGGTTTTGTCCAGAACGGACCCAATTAACTTTATATGCTCGAACAACCCTGACCTGTGTTGGGAATTGTAGGGATTAAGCACTACTTTGATTTCGGTTCACTACATTGTTCTGCAGGCATGGTCACTCAATCTACATTCAAGCCAAATTGAAGCTTGTTGTTGTTGAAGATGGATGCAGATATTTTCTTGTTGATCAATTGGTTTGGAAGAAATCCAATATTGTTATGGAGAAGGTGTATTTACTATTCAAATTCTCTCTTGATTATAAGAAGAAGCACGTATTGTCTGTGAGAGGATTGGAGATGGTTTTATGTAATTTGTTCCAAACATGGAGTTACAGTTATTAGTCTGTTGAGCTTGGTTCATTATCATATCCGATGCATTAATATAAGCTTGGTGATTCTCTCATCTCTACGTCTGGATTAACTTAAGGCGGTGTCCCCTTGGAGGCTAAGGGCCCGGCCCCGGAGGACACTTGCTGCTGTATATTATCTCTTTGATTTCTGCGTGGTTTTGCTTATCAGCTTGAATCGGTAATCTGGTGTGTTTTATTACAGCTCTGTTATATTTCCTATTTCGTTCTCTGCAACAAGAAAATCGTAATGTGCATTAGACGTGTGTATATTCCTTTAAAATTTGTTAATGTAACTGTTGTTGTTCTCCACCTGCGTTATTGTTGTTTAATTGCAGAGTATCCAAGCTGTAACCTTCTTAAGCTGGTATTACTGTATTTTTCTATGGTTTATACTTCATACGATTGCTATTCAATTGACATTGTGGTTCCATTATGAATTGTAATCGTTACCCTTTCTAACCAGAGTTAATACTTGCGGTATCAGACTCAGATTACTATTAAGGTGTGCCGTGTGTTAAGTCATTGTGTATTTATATTTGACTTTCCGGCGTGTTGTGTAGTAATCGATTATTAATGCTGACTATAATCATTTATCAATAGTTATTCTTCATTCCATTGCGATATTACCTTAACTTGCCTTAAAGTGAAAGATTGTTGTTGGGTGCGAAATTTGCATTTGGAGGTTAATAGATTCAAGTTTAGTTCTGACTGTGAGACTTGAAACTATTCGTTTGTTGTTTCATTTTTATGCTCTAGCAGATTCCATTTTACACTGCTTGTTGTTGTTTTGGTGTGAGGGGAGGCGATCTAAAGAAATTTATTGTAGTGAGCTTTGACATTCACTGTCTAGCTCCCAGACCCATGGTCTATGCTCTAATTTCCTTTCCATCAATTTCCAAAGGGATGGGTTATCGCTGCCGAACCCTTGACTGATACATTGCTTATTTTTCCGAATGCATGATTTAAGTCTTAAAATGCTTTGTTGTAAGTAGATTTTATTTCCAGCTTTCATTTACTTTTGGATTTTAAGCACTATACTGCAAAACATTACTCTTGAGTAAATAGCCGCCTCAGACTGAGTACACTCTTGAGATAAAAAGTCGTCCCTGGGTTGATAATTAATGTGAAGGTAATTAGGAGTTAAAAAGACCCTTTTTATCGCTCCACATAGTTGAAGCATGCTCTTAAACTATTTCCATAAGTCTTCGACCAATATTCCAGGTCCATGATTCAAACTTCCAATTAATTTGGTAGATAGGTGCCTTAATTGTTATGTTTGACCTCTTACACACCTTGGTTTCCCCAATCCAAGAATAAGTAATACTTGATTTGTTCTGGAAAATGTTCTTTATGCCTCATATGAGTTTATACATATTTTTGTTTTACCATATCTATAATGGGCGATTCCACCCATTTCCCCTATTATGAATATGGAACTAGATTACTTGATCCTTTGAATGCAAACTTTATAATATGACACTTTAACATAATAATAATATCTGAATACGGGCGCATTCCTTCCTAATCTCATAAAATTTATGTGAACATGGATTAACTATTAACTCTAAATGGTGTTGTGGCTGGCTATATGTGAGGTGGCCCACGTTCTTGCCACATTAACCTATTACATTGGTCTAGTCGACAGTGAGCCCATGAATTCACATGACAAGGGTGAGGAATGGCAAAAAATGGTCCAAATTTTTCCTGATGACTCAATGGCGATCTCTACTTAGGGTTTTTTATTTGGTAAAATGGACTATCTGCAATTCATTTTCTCTTTTTCCCTCTTGACATAGAGATGCCATCATTTGGCTCCACTATAGGAGTTTCGATCTGTCCACAACAAACCCATGTATTATAGTAGTTGTGGCTCTATTTTATTTCCATGCAAACAACATTTCTCTTTTTATGAAATTCACTCTCGACACCATGTGGCGAGACTAGTAAGTAATAGTGTGTGGGGTCAAATATTCTTCTTGGCTACTTCTACTTTTTCCTTCTCTATTTTGTTATGGTTTTGGGTTTAACCAATCACATTTCTTGTGATATGTAGGTTCATTATTAATTACTTCCCTATTATGAATGAAAAGACTCTCCCAACCTCAATTACTATGAAATTACCCTTCTAATGCTAGGTTTTTTTTATAATCTAGTTTATGGGCCTTGCTCGAATTCTCTCTAATTCAGGAAAATGATTTATTCCCCATCACAAAAATATCATTTCCAAACTTAATATTTCTTCAGGTGTTTTTTGACACATTTATTCTGTGTCCAGGTACTAAGTGAAGAATGGTGTTTCCCATGGACCACCTCTTGACAAAGGTTTACTAGCTTCAGGTAATTTTCTCCTTTTATCCTGGTAGTACCCCTTGGATAAAGCCCTCAAAATTAATTATTAGTGTTTTCCTTCATCTTTGGTCAGTTTGCAACCTTGTTTTTGTTTTAGGCCATGGTACACGATATTTTAAAGTGTAGGTTGCTTATGAGTAGGCTTTGGACATTCTTTCTCATGGCCCGGGCCTTTAGCAATGTCGTGAATAAAACTACACATACAACCCTCTTAATAGGGTTCACACTTGTTCAAGGGTTTTACTCTGTTAATCTTTTTTTTTCCATAATTTTCCATGGATACGCATTGTCATTTTATGCACATGGCCTTGACAATATTAGTCTCTTCATTTTACTATTGGTATGAGTTCACATGAATTTTAATGAGTATATGCTCTACCGATCTAGAGTTAGACTGGATGACACCTAGAGCAACACTCTATAGGTGTAATAAAAATTTACCCCTACATCCTTTTTTTTTAAATTTATTATATTTACTCACTAATGTCATAATTCTTATATTATGTTGATATAGGCTTGGTTTCTCTATCACAAGTACACTAGGAAACCCTAGCGTAACATTTGTGCCTTTTTTCACACTTATTTCTATACATTGTGCGTTATCTGATCCTTTATTGGCTTTTTCTCTTACATGTAAAATGCATCTTATGCCCTTTGGTTTGCTTGTGTGGTTACTTTTAATTTATTTCTCACCTTCGTGAAAACGAGTTTCCCAGTATTTCTTTTTAATGCACTTGTAGAAATATTGGATGCTCTCTAATGGGTTTATTCGGGAAGATATATTTGGATGTATTTACCCATGGTTAAATATTAAATGGTTGAGTGTCATCACTCAAATTTTTATTCCACTTTTTTTTGTGATATGCTAGTTTGACCTCACTATTTGTAATTACTAGTTTTGAGATGATGTTATATTTAACTGGGTTTACCCACTTTGAAGGGACACTATCAACCCACCCTATTTGAACATACTGGACAAATATATATATTTTTTAAATATATATTATCTTTAATTGGGTTTTTATCTTGACTCATATGTACTCGTATTCTTACAACAATTTCTTAGCTAGCAAGCATGATTTCTTATTCTGTAAAAGCATTTTCGTATGACATGCATATATATAGTCTCTAGATGTTAATGTCTCGTTAATATTGTTTAATATATATATATATATATATATATATATATATATATATATATATATATATATATATATATATTTAAGTATCAAGTATTTACTTATTGATTTTCTATACTAACAAATAGAATTCAAGTATTGTTAGACTTACAATCATTTCATCATCCGAAAGATACTAATGACTGCCCAACTAGGGTTTGTCATCATAAAATTGGTCTTATGTTCCATTTATAGCTTAAGTATAGAAGGATTGTTATACCATAATTAATAAAAACATTAGTGATTTACCTTTCTCTCCATATGTAGTCAAAATCCATAATAAGTGTGTGATCCATATCATAGAAGGAAATACTTAAACTTATAAAATTCAAAAGATCTAATAAGACGCTATTTCTTATTAGTACTCTCTAACTAGGATTTGATTTTAATCACTATGTGACCACTCACATGCAACTAGTTTATCACAGTTTCATTTGTTCTACTAGTGAACATGTGGCTATGGTTTTAAAACTTGATAATAACATATAAACTCAGTCATCAAATATATCAATCGACATGCATCCATGGCTCTATCCATCTATGCTTCTTTATATAACATGCATATGTCAATGGTACATATCACCTACTTCTCCTATAATCATTCCATGGTTAGTAATAGAAAAAATTCCAATTAATTTTACTTTTCAACAAACATAGTAGAAAATTCAACATATGCTTCCAACTGATCCAATGAAATTTAGATACAGAATAACTTATCTTGCCAACGATAATTATTTTCTTTGAGAATGATATGGGGAAAGACTCATTCCTCCTGAGAAACGAGTTGTGATACCAGCAACTCCCCCTCAGCACAGGATCCTTACTTCCCTATTGGTTTCTCCATGACAAAATTTCTTTAAAGTGTTTCCACTTAATGGTAATCATTTATTCTCTTTCTAGAATATTTTTAGAAATGCCTTTCTTTTTAGGTCTACCCAACCTTTTTCCTAGGATTTTCCTTTTTTTAAACATACGAAAATCTCTTATTTTTAGTCAACTTAGTGTTTCTCTCCAGCTAAGTTCATTTTCATATTTTTCCTTCTTAGCAATGTCTTTCCCTCCCACTGTTCATATGCTTATCATTTTACCCAACTTAGTATTTCTCTCTAGCTAAGCTTATATTCCCACACAACATAGCATTTCTCTTCCATTATGTTGTTTTCTTTGTGGCAATATTTCTCTTAGTAATTCTAGGAGAATTTGGGAAGGTCCACCATTTAGACTTAACCACTTAACAAATTTTTGGAGCACAAGGCAACCCACATCACTCACATGCCATTTCCCATAATATTCCCAAAAGGAATTAAATATGTATTCATCATCAAAATGTTTACATAAATTCTTTAACTTAAGTCATGCCCCCACGATCAAACATTCAAACAAAATTTACAATTAAATACAAAATAACCATGTCTATAAAAGAAACTACACCAAAGGTATCACAAAAATACACAAGAAAAAATAGAGGACATAGCTCGCGATCTAAATAAAAGTGTTGTAATGATTTTGAAACATGTAGTTGTCTATACTGAAATCGATATAGCTCATGTAGTGGGAGAATTAAGTAGATACATGAAAACACTTGGAAAAGAGCATTGGTCTACTATCAAAAGATCAATTGATTATGTGATCTACTACCATGAGGGACTTGAGAATGGTAATGAAGCAATTGTACAAGGATAAATCAATTTTGACTTGGCTATAAATCTAGAAAAATGAAGGCTGAATAGGAGATATGTGTTAAAACATGTTTCAGAAAGCTATTAGATGGATGAATAAGCGATAGTAAGTTGTGGCATTATCAGGCATGGAGGATAAATACATGGTAGCCACTAATACAAGTAAGGAAGTATTCTAGTATCAAAAACCTCACTCAAGGATAAATATATTGATATACGGTACCATTTCACTAGAGACATGGTGGGAAACAAGAAGGTGTTGGAAAAAATACACAAGGTAAAGAAAGTTGCATATTCTCTAAGAACATTGGTGAGCACTAGTAAATTATGTTGGTGTGGGGAGGACTTAGGGCTATGATCCCCAGTTCACTAAAAGCATAGGAGTAAGAATTCTTACAAAGAAGACAATAATTCAAAGAATTTTGAAGCACTATACTCTTTCAAGGTAATTTTAGTTGACTAGAGTTCAATCAGTAGATGGTATAGTAGGAAAAAATCAGCTAAGAACAACAAGTCGATGGTCAAGATGATGGGTAGATGGTATAGCCTAATAGTAGTTCTCTCAATCAAAGCTAATGGGTAGTCGAGCAATAGACAAAAGATGATATTCGACTTGAAGAGTGGAAGGTAACACAACAAGAAATAAGTGGATAGTTGACATATACTAGAGGCCAATTGGTATTCTAAAAGGAAAATGAATAATGTCAATAAATGGTTATGAATTTTAAGATTCCCATGAAATCAAACAATAATATTTAGCCAACTATACTAGTTCGAGATGCTACAAATTAAGGCTTTTATATGTCTTTAAATAGAGCATGATGTAAGGTCGAAGGAGATGATCAGATAATAAAGATTCATCATTAGAAATAATCAAGTGCAATATGAATGTAATAGTCTTAATTGTGGAATATGGTTGATATTCATTGTAACTGTAATATCCCAAATGGGATATTTTAACTAAAAATGCAGAAATAGACTTGAGCAGCAAAATAAATGGAAATAAACACACAGTCACCAATATAACACAATGGATGCTGATAAAATCACAGAGACATTTTATTAATCTATGGTAGAAAGTACATCAACAGAAAGGAACAGTGGAACCTGAGCTTTCCAAGCAAGCAGAGAAAAACCCAGAAAGATCTCTGGCCCAACTGATGAATGACTCTAGCAATGATGTAGACGGCTCGGCAAGAAGACTGCTGCAAATCGGCTACGGTAAAACTGTCACTGAACCCACTGAAGCACAAGTTGAAGATCTGGATGATCCTCACACCAATCCCTGAAGCTCTGCGAAACTTCTGAATGAAGTCTCCTCAAGAGAGTTGGGTTTATGTCCAACACTCACAAATCACCTGAGGGTTTCCATCCTGGGGCTATGGCCGAAGTAGGGAACCACGGTCTCACACCTCTCGTATAATAAAATAACATGATCCCAACGATATCTCCCAATGGCCTCCTCCCTTTATTTTATATATCTCTTGGAGCCTTCTAGAGCATTATTTTATTATTATTTTATTCATGGAGCACTTTTCCCTTTTATTAAAATATTCCTTTTTAATGTAGAAAAGGGTAAATCGGCTACCACGCCTCCTCCGGTCACTGAAATCTGTGTCTAACTGTCCCACCATGTAGGTATCCTCGTCCCGGTTCCAATGAGCTATTACACTAAGGTGTTCCATCATGTATTCCTCTCGGAATGCCACCTTGAGCATAATCAGCTGAGTTAAGCCCATAAATAACTCAAATTTCCGAAAGTTATCAGAATGCATCGGAACGAAAGCCAAACTGCTCGGATGATGGAGTATATCAAGCGAATGCCTCCGGACACCATGAAAACTCCTCAAAAATCCTCGGAAAAGCTCCTGAGCCCACTGATAGCACCAATCTGTACTTGTGACCTGTCTGCTCCTAACTCTGGAAGTCCCTCCTAGCCCTGTCATGGGTGATACCAAAAAAAGGAATATTATAGGCCTTCCGCCCCAAGATTGCTTGCCCTCAAGCAATCGAAATATGTGGGCCACTCTATTGGCCCGCCGCAGCTGAGACCCAATGCTTGGATCCCATACAAACCTCTGGGTGCTGCTATGCACCTGTGTCAAACCACCCGAAATAGACCCCTCAATGCCGGGATCCGAAACTGATCTCTCACTGTACCTGACATCAAATAATCTTCCCGGATCCCCATGCCACAGTGGCCAAACATCGCCCAAGTCCCACGGCCCAGATTGCGCACTGCCTCTAGCTATGACTGATGCTCTAAGAGGGGAAGACCACGTCTCCTGCTACGCCAGATCTATGACGATGTAAGCTACCCCATCAACTATGTACCAACTCATCACCTCTCTCCAATCCAATCCCCGACTAAATCCACTGTTGATTCTGCTCTCCTGAAACCGGGATGGGATGCTGAAGAATCGACTGGAACCTGTATCATCTTTCATGTCTAAGGGCCCTTGCCCTGTTGTGCTCCCTACGAATAATATCATACCATCAAGAGGATACCACCTCATGATCTCCCGCCAGTCCATCCTGGAAGAAGAATCCAATGTAGAAACAACTACATATGGAACACGCCTAGAGTGTTGTCCCCAGCCCGTAATCAACTCCCCCTGCTCTACCTTGTTTGCCAATGAAAGATGCCTGTAGAAGGAAGCCCTTATCTCTATAATGGGCCAAAGTGAGCAAGATATGCTGCAAGCCCCATCGATGTACTCCTGGAGAGTGCTACTCACTGAAAATACTACAGCTCTGCTGACTGTGTGTACATCTATCTACACCTCATCCCTGTGTCGACCCACAGATGGATGCTCCACTATCTCCAACAGCTCCTCCCACTCTTGATCAGGAATATCATGCTCTTGCTATCTACTAGCCCCCTGCAGAACAATCCCATCAACTTCCAACACCTCCAGAGGATATGGATCCGCAACTGCTATCACCGTACTCGATGTCAGTGCATATGATTGCTCCACCTCAACGGCTAACCCAAATGTTAGCCGTATATCCATCCTAGACTCAATGTGGGCACCCATATGGCTCTCCCCCAAAGGAATATCATGCCTGACACGCATATTATCCTCCTCTACTAACTCAGGCTCAATCATATGCTGCTCTAGCTGAATTGTCACAAGTGACTCATCACCCAGAGTATCTCCTATAGAGTCCACTGACTGCTCACCCTCCACACTGGAATATGGCTCTGGTCTACTGTCCTCATCTCTGCATGACTGATCTTTCTCCACAGAAGCATCCTCAACTGATCCCATGGACTCATCTGAAGAAGAGCCCTCACCTTGGCATACAAAAGGAATGACCTCCTATTCTGCCTCTGCCACATCATCTACATCTCTCAAACATGAGTGATTAGGCCCCCAAGGTTCTTTGCAAATGAAGCAAATTCCATTCCTCCTCAGCTCATTTCTGTTGCCTGACCAACCAAACTAGAGTAGCTCCTCCCTGGTCAATTGTCTCCTGAGAAGCTCAATGTTCTTCTCAACTAGCCCTTGGGCTAGCTCATAAGCAGCGGGTGAGACCAACTTCTCTCTCCTCCAGAGGCTCAACAACCAGGTCTACAACTCTCGGCCAATGGTCTCATGGTCTCTCATACATGATGACAAGATGGACTGAATGTGTGCTATGACGGTGTCAGGATGATGTCTCCTAATGCTGAAGAAGCATTGGAACATCTGCAAAATCAAGTCATCACACTCAAGGTCAAACATGATGACATAAGTCTTGATTGTGGCCATACTCCATAGAATCTCAAGCTTCTTCCCAAAGGTAGAGTCTGCACTATTGTCCAAATCCTGAAAAGTCTCTACAATCAACCTCATAATCCTCCTCATAACATCATCATTATATGGGGCTATAGGTGTGGTCACTTTCATGATGTTACTGAGGCAAGCTGCAACTGGAAGTGTGACCCCTTCACAAGGTTCCTCCAAGAATTTGCGCTGTATGAAAGAAAGCATAGCAGGATTTAGAGCCAAAATTAGCTTCTTCCCTTCTGCTTGGTCTATTGTAGACATGAGTTCAGTAAATTATTATAGTTTGTACAAAACTCTCCATGACATCTTCATGTGTTTTAGATTTGTCCCAAGTGAAAAACTTTTGTGACCAATCTCCAATGTTCCCTGCAAATCTTTTGGCTGTCCTTTTTGAAGGATGCACAAATCTCTCTTGAAAAAGGTCTGTTGTTCTACTTGGTTTCTGGGTGCGTGCCATGGTTAATTTCTATGTTCAATCTTCTCAACTTATTGAGGAGTTCCTCCATCACGGAATTCTTGCATGAGAACATTATTTTCTGAGTTTGCTATTTTTCCTAGTGAAGTGTTTTAACAAAAAGATTACTTGCACAGTGTTTCACACGCAATTCTGAGTTGCTTCAACTTAGTATTTCATTCCTAAGTTGTTGTAACTCAACATTACATATGTAATGGAAATTCCACTCCAAAAAACCCTCTCTCTTACATATATGACTCACTACATGCGCAGAAATGTATAGACCCAAATATTAAATGCAAACAGTAGCACCACTGGAAATTAATTACATATGAAATAAAACCCAATAGCTTGAATTGTTTCTAGAATGTATACAGCTTCAAAAAATATAGATATTAAAATAACAAAGCTGTACTATCAAATTTAACACTGAGAACCTGGAATTGATGCGCTAGATTAGCAAGTGCGTGATAATTTTTCCCACGTACAGTGAAGCGCTCAGCATCCTTTTCAATGCCCACATTAACATGATCAACTAGCAGGAAAATACATGGAAGTTTTTGGCTGGCTGTATAAGGAATTTTGCACCCATTCCCATGAGTTGACTTCACCCACGAAGTAACAGTTCCCTTCACAGATTTCACGTTGAGTTCTTGTAGCAGCTCAAAGAATTTTTTCACCTGTAGCGAACATACTTTCCAACAAAGATCTTGGTCTCAAATCATGATGAGTACAACCCAGAAATTTGGTATCAGCGACACGAATACCCAAGGCTTAGCAAAGAATGTGGCTTGTCGTCAATGGATTTGGCTTCTGCACAACGATCCGAATGACTACAATCCTTTGTCCAAGTTCAAATAGACATGACTTAATATGTGGCGGCTTTCCTCGAAATAATATTGCCAACGACCCAAACACAATTAATCTGAGTAAGCTCCACTGGTGACGCAATTTACTGACAGAGAATTTTGGCCTAAATGGAAGGATGTGTCGATAGCCTCGGCTTTGCGGTCCACGTTATTTTGGCTTTGACGGATTGAACCACCAATTCAACAGCTTCTTGACTTGGTTGCTCAGGCTGCTTGCCCAACTCGATGATGGCTCGCTCCCTTGGCCTCTATGGTCTCCAAACTTTGACGCTCAACCAACTTCGATGGCGACTGCACTGGACAAACATTTCTCGGACTAGTCAATTATTGATTGATTCGGGCGTTTAAGGTTTTTGAGCAAAACAAGCACCTTTCTGTGACTTCGACCATGAGTCTTCACAAAAAAAAATTCACAAAATTTAATCAATTCATGAACCTTTTTAAAATACACCTCCAATAATTTGGCTTGCATAACTAAGACAAATTTCATTCCAGTAATCAGTTTCCGTATGGCTCGACTCCTTGCCAAATAAACCACCTTCACGGACTTCACATAATTTTTGGCCACTTTTCTTAACACCACAGGTTCACGTTCATGCTGAGCTTCGGTTCACTTAATCACACTTGCGTCCCTCATGTGCTTTAGCTCTAAAGTCTTGCGGCTATAGGGAGTACTTTGGCAGTTGGAAAAGATGCGGGTATGAAACTCTCGACCTTACCAAATACAGATTCAATCAACCCCTTAATAACCCAATCAATCAAAAAAAAAATTCCTTACGGCCCTTGAAAATTGATTTCAATTTTTGGCTTTGTAAGCACTGTAAAACATATAACGGGCCCCAAAATAATCTGCTTCCTTAACTTGGCATTCGACCCTCCATAAAGCAGAAACGCCACCACTAAAATCAGTTTGGCATTGACGTTCTCAACAATATTTCGCTGCAAAACTGAGTCTTTGAAAAGTATACAGAATAATGGTTGCAATTTAACCCTTAAACAAGCAGCGACTGGAAAACTGGAACCCGCACGTTGAGTTTGGCAATTCCAAAATCAACCCTTCGATACTTAAATTTGAAACTGAAAACCCAAATCTCGCAGGTTGAGCCAAGTTCGTGGCTATGATACCACTGTAGTATCCCAAATGGGATATTTTAACTAAAAATGCAGAAATAGACTTGAGCAGCAAAATAATCAGAAATAAACACACAACCACCAATATAACAAAATGGATGTGGATAAAATCATTGACCCATTTTATTAATCTATAGTAGAAAGTACATCAACATAAAGGAAGAGTGGAACTTGAGCTTGCCAAGCAAGCAGAGAAAAACCCATAAATATCTCTGGCCCAACCGATGAATGAATCTGGCATTGATGTAGACGGCTCGGCAAGAAGACTGCTGCAAATCGGCTACGGAAAAATTTCACTGAACCCACTGAAGCACAAGTTGAAGATCTGGATGATCCTCACACCAATCCCTGAAGCTCTGCGAAACTTCTGAATGAAGTCTCCTCAAGAGAGTTGGGTTTCTGTCCAACACTCACAAATCACCTGAGGGTTTCCGTCCTGGGGGTACGACTGAAGTAGAGAACCACGGTCTCACACCTCTCATACAATAAAATAACATGATCCCAAAGATATATCCCAATGGCCTCCTCCCTTTCTTTTATAGATCTCTTGGAGCCTTCTATAGCATTATTTTATTATTATTTTATTCATGGATCACTTTTCCCTTTTATTAAAATATTCCTTTTTAATGCAGAAAAGGGTAAATCGGCTACCACGCCTCCTCTGGTCACTGAAATCTGTGTCTAACTGTCCCACCATGTAGGCATCCTTGTTCCGGTTCCAATGATCTATTACACTAAGGTGTTCCATCATGTATTCCTCCCGGAATGCCACCTTGAGTGTAATCAGCTGAGTTAAGCCCATAAATAACTCAAATTTCCGAAACTTATCGGAATGCACCGTAACGAAAGCCAAATCGCTCGAATGATGGAGTATATCAAGAGAATGCCTCCGAAAACCATGAAAACTCCTCCAAAGAGCTCTTGAGCCCACTCATAGCACCAATCTGTACATATGACCTGTCTGCTCCTAACTCTGGAAGTCCAACCTGACCCAGTAGTAGGTGACACCAAAAAAGGGAATATTATGGTAACTTGTTGTAATTTATACTTCAAAACATAACAGTGGTGGAGCTCAAAGGATAGTTAGTTTTCTTTGTTAAGGGTTTCTAGAAAAAAGTCTCTATGTGTTATGTAATACTTATGATGGGTTATTGTTTATTTTCTAATATTTAAATACATTTTTTATGTTTAAAATTTTATGGTAATTGACTTTCTATTTCGACCTTTTGTACTTCAAATGTCAATAGGATGCCTTAAGCCCAATAATGAGTGGACAACAAGTTATTTTTTAAATAAAAGGGGAAAACCCAAAAGAGGGAAAGAAAAAAAAGGACAAAATGGAAACAGACACATAGTGAATGTCACCTCATAAAGAAGGGCACTTGGTAAAGAAGTGAAAAATGTGTTATAATTTAGTAATATTTATAAAGGGAAAAATGAAAAAGGGATACAAAGGTTTGAGTTTAATATCATTGCTCTATTTCAACAAAAAAATATTTGACAATTAAGAGATCTTGATCATGCACATAATTTTTTATTGATAAAAAAAGTGTTATATAATTTGAAACATGTAAGACACACACACACACACACACATAGTATGTTTAGTAAAATGAAATGAGGTTGAGTATGATGAATTGATTGAGAATCATTATAAATCTATCTTTTTTCATTTCAAAATATTTAACTGTTAGAATTAAGATACATATAGATTGTTGAGAGTTCCTTTATCCCACAAGGAAGAGAGGTCTTATATGCCAATTCTGGGGCTTCCAACTTAGTTTATTGTTATTATTTATTATATTATTTTGTTATTATGGTTATAAATAATGTTTTTATTTTTTAAATACATTTTCTAAGATATCTCTTCCCATCCCATCCATGGGCTCAATGGAGACATTATGCAAGACATAAATATGTTAAGCATAATATATTCCCCGCCACCACCTTCAGTGTTGGGGGTGTTGGGCTAGGGGGACCTCTAAACTTAGAAAATTACTTATTAAATAGATACAAGTTAATTTATTTTATAATTATTTGTTGTAAGTTGTTCTCTCATAGGTGATTGAAATTAATATTAAAATTTAAATAGATTTTTGAGGTGGTTGCTTTATCTCACAAATAATGGGTCTTATACATACATTTAAGTCTTTAAAATTAGATAATTGTGGTATAAAGATATTATTTTATTTTTATAATTATAAGTAATGGAATTTTTTTGTTTTCTTGTTTCTTTAAAACAAAATAATTTGAATAAAAGTAGTTATGTATGCTCCAAAAATTATGAAACATTTAAAATATCCAATTTATTGATGTGTAAATTATTTTAATATGAAAGAATTAGTGTTTACATGAAAATAAGTTATAAAAAAATTTACATGTTAAGAAATTTGGTTAATTTGTTACGCACATAATAAGTTATAATCTCATATGAAAATGTGTAAATCAAATTTAAATTAAAAATAATAAAATAATATTTATATTAAATGCATTTAACGCAAACGGTTTCAATTATTGAAGTCTTTTTAATTAAAATATGTTTCCTCAAAAGTAAGGATTTAATTCTCTAGACATTCTGAAGGTCAAATGTTGAGCTTGCAAGAAATGATCCCTTCTTGTAGACTTTCCTACTATAAATATTACATAAACTTAGAAGTGAAAGGTGAGCATCATTAAATCACATAGAAAAATAATAATAAATCTTTTAAAATAAAAAGATTTAGAATTTTAAGGTAAATCTAGATTCATATTAAATATCTAATTTAATAGATTTGAATTCTTAAGACAATATCTTCCTTTGGCATTAGAGTAGATCACGAGTGCGAGCAATTTCAGATTGCAGATTCGGAGCTGGGCGACTTACGATTTCAGGTAGCTGTTGGAGAACGCGAGCTGGGCGACTTACGATTCGGAAATTTGCTATACCGCACTCCATATCTGTTCAATTTAATCCTTTCAGATCGTTGTAGAACGCGAGCAATTTAAGATAGCAGATTCGGAGTTGGGATCTTGGAGAACGCAGTTTTGGAGGGAGGCATTTAGCATTTCAGATTGTAGCTTTGACTTTGAAATTAGGTAAATTTTTATCCAGTAGTTTAACTAATTTGTTTTTTGATTGGAAAATTATAGAAAATCTAGTCAGATTTTAAGAAAATTAGGTAGGAATTTTTGTAAATCTAAGTCAAAGTTGTTAAATCTCAAGATTTTGAGTGTCCAAAGCTTTTTAATGGTGTTAAATCCATTTACATCATAAAAAATGTGATTCAAACACTGATATGTTAGATTTTTTGAATTTTTTTCCCTTTTCACAGTCCTAGAATAGCTGCTGCTAAATTTTTAATTTTTTTTTTGTCCAGATTCCAGCCACAGCACAATTTCTCCCCTAGATAAACTTGTCCATTTTTTATTTTCAACTCAAGAGTACTGGCCATTTGATATTGCAAATTCTCAGTGTACCTAATTAAAATGTGGAATTGTTACTATTCCTTTGAACTAAAACTTCCTCTTATCATATATTTGCTTTTTTTTTCAGCATTTCCATTGCAGATTTGTTTGAATGAAAAATAAAATTTTCTTTCACCTTATTTTATTCCACACTCCATATCTGTTTCATCAATTTAATCTTGGTCTTCTTAGGATATAATACAAGAATAGATGTATTCCTATACAGTAATAAAATAACTTACATCACAACAAAATATTAGTGTTTTATTTCTCTTCAAAATATATGTAAAATATTAAATCTGGATCAAATAATATGTTGATACATGTGGAAGAATCAATTCAATGCTATACACATCACATAAACTGAAATTAAAAAAATATCAAGAGACTAAAAAATTTGATTTCAAAGTTTTTTTTTTCAAACTCTATGTAATCAATATAAAACTTACTCCCAAGGAAATGATATTTTACAGAAAGGAACTGATTCACTGTTCTAACTAGAAAATTGGAAGAACATTTCAAGATATTTAGAATTTACTTGATACTAACAAGTTTTCCACTTCTCAACTTTATGTTCTAGTCAAATTTTACAGGGACTTACTCTTTCTTTTAATTGAGATTTTATAAGATAAGTTTGTTTCCATTTAATTGTTAACTTGATATTTTATTTTCTTCCTCTAGTTTTATTTTTCATTAACTCTCAGCAACTCAATTATTCTGACAGCCAGATGTTGATTTAATAATGAGATTTTTTGTTTGCATCACACAGGTAGCTGTTGCAAGAGAATGGAGATGAAAAATACATGGATGGAGAATTAGTTGCTCTTTATTTTGGTTATGGTCTTACTTCATGTTGTATGTGGTAGAAGTGGCATAGGTTTCTACCATAATCATGCTCATGGAAGTTCCACTAATAATAAGCATGACATCTCCTTTTAAGATGATGATAACCAAGGGTCTATGCTTCATAGAGTTTCTTCCATTCCCATTTCTAACTCCCTAAATCAAAAGCTCCATGAAGTTCCATCAGGTAATAATCCAATAGGAAATGCAATGCCTCCTATTAGGATGAACTCTCTAAACCCAAATTTCCATGAGGTGTCATCACGTCCTAGCCCCATAAGAAATACAATTCCTCCTATTTCTATGGAATCTTTAAACCCAAGTGAAAGTATTCATGATGTTCCATCAGGGAATATTCCCATAGGAAATACAATGTCTCCTATTACCATGAAATATCTAAACCAAAATCTCCATGAGGTGCCATCAAGACCTAGCCCCATAGGAAATCCAATGCCTCCTATTGCCATGTACTATCCAAACCAAAGTATTTATTAGGTTCCATCACTTACATGTCTCATCTCCACAGGTAATACAATTCATTATATTCTCATCAATTCTCTAAACCTAGGTATCCATAAGAGCCATTAGGTCCAAGTCCCATACACAATGCAATGGATCCTACCACTATGAACTCTACTCTGTAAGCACACACCCTCAAGAAGTGCTCCCCATCTCACTTTTATTAAGCATGAGGTTCATTTTATTTTCATTGCTGTCCAAAATTTCTTAATAAAATCCCTTCTTGATTAAATCTTTTTTATCATTCATAGAAAATATTCTGTGAAATTATTTTTATGTTGCAAGCATATTTTAATTTTATAAGGCTCTACTGACTTATGGGTAAGCTCAGATATATTTATTTGAATAAGAACACATTAATATTTATCTTATTCATTTAATAATTTTATTTTATCTTAAATTAACAATTTTCAGAATTATTATTAACTAGTTGAATGAAATGTAATTTGTTTTTTTCTTTTTCTTTTTTGTTATTTTGCTACATATTTATGTTCTATTAATTTAATTATTTTTAACAAAAGTATTATTACAAATATTGTTTCTTTTTGGATACCTCATGAAATTTCTCTAACCATTCCCTCTTCTTAGATGGTTCTCTTACATGGTGTTAAATGGCTTTATGAATTTCTTATTCTTTTAAAATGTAATCCCTTTGAAACTGGTCAAGGTAGTTTCATTAGTTGGGACTAATTGTACCAGCATATATCCATGTTATTGTTCTCTTATATGCTGCTAAATGGCTTTATGAATTTCTTATTATTTTAAAACGTAATCCCTTCAAACCAGTCAAGGTAGTTTCATTGGTTGGGACTAATTGTACCACCATAGATCCATGTTAAGTATGGGTATAACATGAGCTGATAGGGATCAAATTTCTTCATGTCCAAACTTCTTTAGAGAGCAAAATAAAATGTGTTATTTTTCATTGTTTAAATTGTATTTTTTTAATGCTAAATAGAGTATATATAGGACTAACAATAAAATTTTAAATTTTTCATGATATGTATATAATTTTTTTTAAAATTATATATAATATATACTTAATTGACATTTGCATAAGAGGTACATTTACACAGATTAAAATGAATTTTTTCTTGGAATAATTTATTTAAATCTCTTATTGAACTATTTTTGAAAATTATAAATATCTTTCTCACACACTTTCTTTTACTTCTAATTACTTTACAACATATTCATTGTTTTTAATTATTATAACACACATTATTTTTCTATTTACAACATAATTTTTATTTTCAAGCGGGTATGGATAGATAGACTTACACATCCCCTCAATAAGTTATAGAATGAGCCTCTAGGCTCAAAGGATGCCCTAATGATAGCTAATCCACTAGATATCATTAAATTTAGTTTGTTTTAAATAGTCTATTTGTTTCACATATATGAACAAAAGACATGTCCTATAAAATTATGCTTAAAAGTAATAAAAAATAGTAATAACAAAAAATCAATGTGTGCCATTAATAAAATATTTATAATTCTATCTTAATTTTACATATAATAATTGTATATAGAAAGAGATATATATCTCTTTCATTGCTTCATATATAGTAATGTTGACAAAATCCATACAAAAATAATATTATTAACATTACATTTTGTGTGATTCATTCTATTTTCACTTAACATTTAACTTTAAAAATAATTACATATTAATAACAAAATATATATTTTAAAAGATTTAATGCACGTTATAGTGTAATATACCTCAAAACCACAAAATTTACCTCATAAAAAAATCCTACTTAATTTCAATGTTACTATAATGCATAATTAACATTTTTTACTTGAATTTCACCTTAAGAACACAAAACATAGTACTTTTAATATAAATGTGTTTTTCCTATTAAGGGGGCATCACACTTTTCATCTCTTTTTTGTATATAATTTTTCTCTTGAGTAGGTAAATTCGAATGATGGATGATTATAGGTATTTTTTTTAAAGGGGAAGGGGTTTTCTTAGGTGTGAACCCTTTAAAACATAGTTTCGCTTTTTTTTTTTTAAATTATTAAGAATTTGGAATCTTGTTGTTCCTTTTTTTTTTTAATTTTATAACTAGAAAGGTTCATAATTTTTTTTATCAAACTTGTATAATTATTAATAATCTTATGGTAAGTTTTGATAATTTAGCTTCTTTGGTTTCAAATTTCAATTGGTGGCTAAAACGAATAAATCATCATACTAACAATAACCTATTTCTCTAATAGTTTAAACTTCCTCCTTTGACCCAGTTGTTTGATATAGAATAATGATATTCTCTTCTACAGTGCATAACAACATTTGACTCGTGCTTCCTTATAGAGGTATGGAGGAATGTACCAACCAATAACAGTTATGGTTGACCCCTTCAAGTATTAGTGTATAGGGTTTAGGCATGCTCATTCCTATGCATGCGACCATTTCCCATGACTCTAAATTGTGTCATTTTTCACTATAATTTTTGAAATATTTTGTCAATTAATCTCTAGAGTTTGTATATGCCACTAGTTTTGGAGAGAATTGTATAAAATACTTTGTATTTTATTCTTACTATGATTTAAATTCCTAAAAACTTATATAATACTATAATGTATATATGTATATTTCAACCAAGTTCATGAGTGTTCTCATTTTATTCCTACATATTTGATCTTGAAATTTCATGATTGTTTTGGAGTGAGTTTAGTTAAACTATATATCATTATTTTTATTTCTGAAATGTCTCACTACTGTTAGTCATTTCTCGCTTGTGATACTTGCTCAATGTTGTATTCATAATTCTTCGGAGTAATTTCTTTTTTGGAAAGGATAGTTACATGTCTCCTATGGTTTCATCAGAGGATTTTTACCTCACAAACTAACATTACTTAGAATAACCACGTAAGACAAAAATAATCTCTTAACATTGGTATATAAACGTAATGAGTTTAGCATAGTCTCTCTATCCAATTAGATAATACTTGTTGAGCCGAGATGCTCATTATACAATCTAGTATATTGGCTCAAGTGCTACAGCCCATAACAAATGAGGCATGAGGGTATATTTATAGAAATGAGGTGACCTTCCACCTACCATGTGTTGGAAATGTTTTCATTGATGGAAAAGGAGCAGAGAGGTAGCAGAGGTAGCAAAAAGGGCAAGAATTAGTCAAGGAGCAGAGGAAGCAAAAGGAGAAGAATTAGTCAAGGAGCAAAGGAAGCAAAAGGATAAGAATTAGTCAAGGAGAAGTGGAGGCAGAGGCAACATAGAAGGAACAAAGGCAGCAAGAGACATATGAGGTGGTGTTGTAGGGTAGTGAGGACAGAAGAGGGCCATTGTATTTTGAAAAGGGGGCATAGTTAAGAGAAGAACAAGTTCTTCGAGGACAAGAAGAAGTGTTTGCAGGTGGGTATCTTTAAGTGTTCAGCATTGCATGGGTATGATGAGACTCTGTAATTGGGAGTATAAATGGCTCTTATGTGCAATTATGTTTAACTATATACATGGATTTATTGTGGAGTATAGTGTGTGAGGTTATATATATACTAAGGAAATTACATTCATAATACAGTGAACCCGTAAAGGAAACTGTGAAATCAGGTGATGGCACAGTAATAATTGTATGAGCAATGCTCTGAATGAATTTATGTGTAGAGGTTTTGTATATGATAAGGTTGAATCTCATTCGGGCTCGACTGTAGGTTTGAACCACCTTACTTGCATATAAAATTGAAAGCGTGCATTAACCGTGAATTAGAAGGTTTAAATATCTCATTTTCATGGTTGAATCATACGATAGTCAAGCCATTGAACGCTGTGGTCGATACTGGTGAAGTCAAGCCACGGGGTTAACACAGAGGAAGACAGTTATTTAAAAAGGGCGGCAAGAGACCTCTAGCGAAAACTGCATAGACCGCTTGGTGCTGTAGAGTAGGAGGTCATTTGCATCGAAGATCTGGACATAAAAGAACTTGTAAGCAATTTCAAGAGTATATATGAAGAATCCGCTTACAAACACATGTGTATTGTTTGAATGGATGATGCTTGTATTGACTGGTTGAACCCCATGTAAGGTATTTGTGGAATTTCAATATGACACCGTGATGAACTCTGTGTAATTTAAGTTTAAAACTTCGGGGTTGAAGTATTAAATTGATTTGATATGTTACGAATTTGGGCTGGATTCATATAAGCTATTTTATGAAGAAATTATGTATTTCATGGTGAATGCACATTACTGTGGAAGAGAGTAGACGGAAAAATCCAATGCACGCGTAGCCTTATGGAATATCACATTGCAGATATTGTGAAATTAGATTGACCGAACAACACTGGGGAATGGTGCCTCAAAGGCACAGGAGTGGAAACCTTTATGGTGCGACGACTGGATCGATCGTAAGGCTCTGTCTCACACACCAGAACTCGGAATAGAACGTTACCGTGAAGTTCTGGGGTTGAAGTTATATACGGCTTTTATTGTAATGGAATTTACATTGAGGTGACAAGAATATGAAAATCGAAGGTGCGTTTGGTGCAACTAGAGCATGAAACCAAATCGAAAGGTTCGGTTTGTAAGTGGGTTGTATAAATGCGTTGATCAAATGACTAAGGAATTTTAGAAAGAAGTGGAGTTGATTTGATTGCTTCTGCACTTAATTTGCAAGTTGGGTCTAGGTTGAACTAAACCATTGGAAATCGATTGGAATCGACTTCCCATTCTCAGCGTTTAGTTCGCATAATGAACGAGCTGTGTATTGTTGGAATAGGAAGAGGCACGAAGCTGTGTGTTGACTGAAGCGAGGTTCACTGAAGGGCGAAAGCAGATTATTTGGCGTTGAAACCTTAAGACGGAACTTGGATTAAGGGGAGCGGAACCATGAAGGAGTGAATAGTGATAGTGGGTTTGCGAAACCAACCCCACTCATATCGCACCGCCTTTGTAAAGAAATTTGTATTTAAGAAATTAACGCGATCTATGCCATAGGCTGACACGTGGCCTTAAGCAGTTTTGAAAACCCACTCTCATCGCAAGTTAACGCCCATGCATAATAGTCTGCGCGAGATTTTATTGGGGTCGTTGGATCGTCAAGACGAATGCGAAAACATGTCAACCGTCGATATGAAAGACATGTTAATCGGTGGGGCCGAATGTCAATTATATGGGCGTCGTATTAACATTGTAACCTCTGATTTGGAGAATGGTATTAATAGATATGGTGAATTGAATCATCAATATATATATCTATATATATATATATATATATATATATATATATATATATATAAGATTTTTGTTGGCCATTCGATAATATGGAGCGTTTTATTATAAGGGATTACTAATAACGCTCGTGGATGGTAGGCCCCATAACTTGGGCTAACGTTTGTGTTATGGATTTTAGTATAATGTCATGTGTGTCCAATTCTAATGTTACCAATTAGTGGAAGGTGTGTGTATGGTCTGGTCATGACATACATATATATGTATAGTGATTTTATAAGGGGTTATGTTCCAAAGTTTGAACATTGATGTGATGTTGGGGGTTTATAACCATCACGATATTAAAGCCTCCGCATTTAGTTATTTAAACTGTCAGTAAAGGAAACCAAAGCATTGGAATTTGCCCAAATTTAAAGTTACCGGTTATATATATTGTAACGCAGCTATATATATACAACAAACACACAATCACGGTGAAAAGGAATATGCACAGGAATGAATTTGACAGGTGTACAAGCACAAAAAAATAAAAAAAATTGGAAAATATGCAGAAGATAGTGAGCAGAAGAAGGCTGAACAGCTACCTGACAACAGTAGAAAAGACAAAGCCAACAAAGCCAAAAGCCAGAAAATGGGCAGAGTAAAATTATCTTTATGTAACTAAAAATGTGAATGTAAATGTTGTAATTAATTTTATATTGTTTGTGATGCATTGGAAAGACTCCGAAGGAAAAGGAAAATCCCACTGTAACCTGGAAATTTGTACATATTGTTATATTTTTTAAAAATGAGTTTCACAAACGAATGAGAAGACAGAAGCCAAAGAGTCATGGTTGTTCACTCCAAATTCCTTTTGGAATACAAACATTTGTGTGATGAACTCTATATATAATATCAACTTGATATGCATAAAAAAAAAGAGAGGGAGAGAGTGAGGTTAGAGAGGTTGGAGAATGTGGAATTGAGGCAGAAAAGATAAGAAGAAGGAGGAGCAGAATGAGATGCAGTGAAAAGTTAGAGAATGCAGAAATGAAGCAGTGAGGCAGAGAAGAAGGAGGAGCTGATAGTGAATCTGAGAAGATGCAGAAATGATATAAGGCAGATATGAAGACTGGTGCACAATAGTGAAGATGGTACAGAATAGAGTTGATATCCAAGGTAAATCAGCAAGTGTTTTTCTTTTGAAAGAGTAAGGAAGTTGGAGCTTCCCTATCAAGTTGTAGCTTGATAGATGTCAGTTGAAGCTGACTGAGGTAGGAGCCTCCTGTAGGTTGTAGCCTGCAGAAAATAGATGGGAGTTGGTGCTTCCACATCAAGTTGTAGCTTGATAAAATGTTAGTTGTAGCTGACTGAGGTTGGAGCCTCCTGTAGGTTGGTGCCTGCAGAAAATTGATGGGATTTGGATCTTCCTTGCAATTTGTAGCTTGCAAAATTGAGGTAGGAGCCTCCTGTAGGTTGGTGCCTGTAGAAAATCAGTGGTGAGAGGGAGTTGGAGCTTGAATTTGCATCACAGCAATAATAAGATGTGGGTTTCTCCCTTTCTGGGTTTCCACTTATATCTAGTGTCTCTGTGCATGATGTCTATGTGTTGATGTGGTTTATCTAACCTGCTTAATACTTGTTTCTCACATATTAAGACTGCTATTACATTAACAAATCTGCTTGATATTTACTACTCACATATAAATTTGACCTTGAAGTGAAGGTGTAAATTAATTTAATGAAAAGTTTTAAAAGTCCATGAATGTGTTAAAATGATTCACCCCCCCCCCCCCCGTCTCAGTTTAACTAAGGTTTCAACAATTGGTATCAGAGCCAAGTTCCATTGGTGTAAGCTTAATAGCTTGAAGGAGATCTGGTTAAGTCATCGACTGTCAAAATGTACCTATGTTAAATACAACAAACTTTCCTGAATGGAGAGCTAAGATTAGAACAGGATTATTGGCTTATGAACCTGAAGTATGGAAGCTTGTATGTGATAGTTAGTGCACAAACTCCCCCACGGTGAAAGAACAACAGAGGAATGCCAAGGCAAAATGTGTGATATATAACAGTCTTCATAACAAGGACCTTGAGTTGATAATATATTTAACCTCTGCAAAAGAAATCTGGGACAAATTTCATTTCATGCATGGAGTAGACACAGAGGACTGCATTGTCAAGAAGGAGAAGAGAATTAAGAAGAAGAAAAATTCATGTCAACAGGAAAATGTTCAATCAAATGAAGTACCTGCCAGTGTGAATGAAGATAAGAACCATGAAGAAATTACAGCTGAAGAAAAAGCCAAACTTGACATTGCTTTGACTGAAATAGAAAGATTGAAGAGTGAAAAAAAATACCTTAAGACAGTGGTGCAAATATGTGATGAGAGAGAATATGAATATAAGAAAGAAATTGTTGGCTTGAAGACACACCTTGAAGAAGCAAGGAAAATAGAAGAAACTCTGCTGCAACAAATGAGAGAGAAAAATCTGGAATGTGAAAAATTGGAAGAAGAAGTAGTAAGCCTAAGAAAGAACTTAGAAAAATCCCAAAGAGAACTCTTAATGAATACACCTCTAATGAAAACCACTGGAAAATTATTGGACAATATGGTAAATGCTCTAAGATCACATCTCATAAAGACTGCTATAGGATATGTAGGAGAAACCAGTAAGTCCAAAGTAGAAGATAACAAGAATATCATTTTTGTAAAAGCTGTAAAGGACAGTGAAGCAGCTCAGCAAATTCCTACAGAAGCAGAAGCCAGGAGGATCATGAATTGCAGAGAAACAAATAGAATCAAGAAGCAACATGAAAGAACAGAGAATGAGAGGATGAAACAATCAACTGCTAAAGGCTCATGTGTTGCTAAGGATGAATTGAACAAATTCAAAAGATGTCAAAGGAGGTTCTTCCCTCCTATGAAAAATAGCACATGTCTCTCTTTTCATAAACCAGGACATATTGCAACACAATGTAAGACAAGGCCTATAAACTTCAACCAGCAAAATATGCAGCAAATGAGAAGACTACCTCAAGCAAGCAAATGGAAAAGACAATCCTTCACCAGGTACACAATTCATTTCCATGGCTATTGTTATGCATGCAATAATTTTGGACATAAATTTTTTGATTGTAAATTATGTTCAAAAATGGGAAAAAACTATTATACATCAGCTCAAATGTACCTTGGTCAAATAAGATGTTATGTATGCCTCAAGAGTGGTCACAAAGAAAGAAACTGTAATCTGCCATATACATTAAAGAACTCTAAACAGATGATGGATTCAAAACAAATCAATCAAAACTATGAATAAAAAATAAGTGCAGACATTATGATGAACTCCAATAAAATATGGAAGGAAAAGAGAAAGGGGGAGCCTATTATCTGAATAACATAACAAATCCTCCATATTCTCAGGGGGAGCTACTCTAGGAATCAAAGAAAAAATCCATCCAGTGACAAATATGAAGCAACAGTCCAGGGGGAGAGCAGTTCATAAATATTCCCCATGAAAGCATTTTAAGAAGAGCTCCTTGGAATGAAATCAATTATAAGATCAGGAAGAGAAAGGAAAATTCCTCTAACGGAGAACTATAGAGGAAGAAGATTATTTAGCTGACAGATTGATGAAAGAAGAGAAGGCAACAAGCAACCATGGAAGTAGAGAGAACATCAACCATGATCTTGTAGAACTAACAATGAACCACATTAAGAAGGATGTGTAAGAGAAGTGCCTATCATCATTATGTCATAGCATCATTCATCTATGAAAAGTCCCCTTGGAGAAATGCAGTTAAGTGAGTAATAAATCCTTGAGTAATCAGCCCATGAAGATTCATAGAAAATAAATTGAAGATTCCCTCCCAAATATATTTATATTAGAACTGTTGAATTGATTTTTAAAACAAAAATGATTCTGGAGCAGTCTTAGAAAGGAAAATGCAGTGACATTCCTTTGAACAGAATGAGAGAATAAGAAAATAGTTAATGATGACAAGATCAGATTGAGGATATTAATGACTATTGATGTGAACAGTGGAAAGCTGAATAGAAGAATTTATGAAGGATGTCTTAAATTATGGGTACATGTGCAAGCTAAAGTGAAATCTCTGCATATTTTATCAAGGTAATATCATTTGGTACTTGGTGCAGGCAGCATGCCTATCAATAGAATATCAAGAGTTTTCATGGAGCAGCAGTGGTATGATACAGGTCCTCGGGATCAAAGGATTATGGCAAGAGTACATCAAGGTAGTATTCCAGTGTTATCTGCAATTTTAAAGCATAAAAGGGGTCATTGGAAAGGCAAAAGGATCAATATCTTGTTTATACTTGAAGTAGTATATTGAGCATAGAAGGAATATCATTTTCCATATATAATTGCATGCCTTCTTGAAGACAATACATATATATATATATATATCAGGCCTCTCTCTTGATTTCGTTCATAACACCGTGTCAAGTCTGTTTGCTGATATGTCACTTGGAGCATTCACAATCTTTAAGTCTTGATCCAATAATGCATCTCTTATTATACAAGTCTGATTATATATGGCTGTCATCACCTACTCTCTATACAAGTGCAACGAGTCTATGCTTTGGAATGGTATCAACTTAATGTGTATATACAAGTTCAAATATTCTCAAAAGTGTTCTCTCAACAACTCTTGTACACCAGTTTGGAGCAGCAAGGTACAAAGTCAGAAGAATAAGGCCTAAACACATCTCAGAGAGAAGAAATGTAAAGACAAAATATACACTGAGAAATGTGCAACCCTTTTCCATTGATGTCAAAGGGGCAGGAAAAGAAAGTAATAGAAGAAAGGGTCTTCTAAAAGAAGACAGGCAGCGGAAGACTTGGAGGAAGCACTAGAGTATTGGTGAAGGTGTTGCCATCAATGCCAAAGGGGAAGAGTGTTGGAAATGTTTTCATTGATGGAAAAGGAGTAGAGAGCTAGCAGAGGCAGCAAAAGGACAAGAATTAGTCAAGGAGAAAAGGAAGCAAAAGGACAAGAATTAGTCAAGGAGCAGTGGAGGAAGAGGCAGCATAGAAGGAACAAAGGAAGTAGGAGACAGATGAGGTGGTGCTGCAGGGTAGTGAGGACAGAAGGAGCGCCATTGGATTTTAAAATAGGGGCACAGTTAAGAGAAGAAGAAGTTCTGCCAGGACAAGAAGAAGTTTTTGCAGGTGGGTATCTTTAAGTGTTCAGCATTGCATGGGTATGATGAGACTCTGTAATTGGGAGTATAAATGGCTCCTATGTGCAATTATGTTTAACTCTATACATGGATTTATTGTGGAGTATAGTGTCTGAGGTTATATATATACTAAGGAAATTACAGTCATAATACAGTGAACCTGCAAAGGAAAATGTGAAATCAGGTGATGGCATAGTAATAATTGTATGAGCAGTGATCTGAATGAATTTATGTGTAGAGGTTTTGTATATGATAAGGTTGAATCTCATTCGGGGTCGACTGTAGGTTTGAACCACCTAACTTGCATATAAAATTGGAATCATGTGTTAACCCTGAATTCGAAGGTTTAAATATCTCATTTGCATGGTTGAATCATACGATGGTCAAGCCATTGAACGCTATGGTCGATACTGGTGAAGTCAAGCCATGGGGTTAACATAGAGGAAGACAGTTATTTAAAAAGGGCGGCAAGAGACCTGTAGAGAAAACTGCATAGACCGCTTGGTGCTGTAGAGTAGGAGGTCATTTGCATCGAAGATATGGCCATAGCAGAACTTGTAAGCAATTTCAAGAGTATATATGAAGAATCCGCTTAGAAACACATGTGTATTGTTTGAATGGATGATGCTTGTATTGACTGGTTGAACCCCATGTAAGGAATTTTTCAAATTTCAATATGACACCGTGATGAACTCTGTGTAATTTAAGTTTAAAACTTCTGGGTTGAAGTATTAAATTTATTTGATATGTTACGAATTTGGGCTGGATTTATATAATCTATTTTATGAATAAATTATGTATTTCATGGTGAATGCACATTACTGTGGAAGAGAGTAGACGGAAAAATCCAATGTGTGCATAGCCTTTTGGAATATCACATTGCACAGATTGTGAAATTAGATCGATGGAACAACACCGGGGAATGGTGCCTCAAAGGCACAGGAGCGGAAAACTTTATGGTGCGACAACTGGATCGATCGTAAGGCTCTGTCTCACACACCAAAAATCGGAATAGAATGTTACCATGAAGTTCTAGGGTTGAAGTTATATACGGCTTTTATTATAATGGGATTTACATTGAGCTCACAAGAATATGAAAATCGAAGGTGTGTTTGTTGCAACTAGAGAACGAAACCAAATCGAAAGGTTCAGTTTGTAAGAGGGTTGTATAAATGAATTGATCAAATGACTAAGGAATTTTAGAAAGAAGTGGAGTTGATTTGATTGCTTATGTGCTTAATTTGCAAGTTGGGTCTGGGTTGAATTGAACCAATGGAAATCGATTGGAATTGAATTCCCATTCTCAACATTTAGTCTGGATAATGAACGAGCTGTGTATTGTTGGAATAGGCAGAGGGACGAAGCTATGTGCAGAATGAAGCGAGGTTCACTGAAGGGCGAAAGCGGAGTATTTGGCGTTGAAACCTTAAGACGGAACCAGGAGTAAGGGGAGCAGAACCACGAAGGAGTGAACAGTGACAGTGGGTTTGCGAAACCAACCCCACTCATATCGCACCGCCTTTGTAAGGAAAGATGTATTTAAGAAATTAATGCGATCAATGCCATAGGCTGACACGTGGCCTTAAGTAGTTCTGAAAACCCACTCTCATCGCGAGTTAACGCCCATGCATAACAGTCTACGCGAGATTTGATTGGGGTTGTTGGATCGTCAAGACGAATGCGAGAACAGGTCAACCGTCAATATGAAAGACATGTTAATCGGTGGGGCTGAATGTCAATTATACGGGCATCTTATTAACGTTGTAACCTCTGATTTGGATAATGGTATTAATATATATGGTGAATTGAATAATCAATACATATATATATATATATATATATATATATATATATATATATATATATATATATATATATATATATATATATAAGATGGTTGTTGGCCATTCGATAATATGGAGCATTTTATTATAAGGGATTACTAATAACGCTCGTGGATGGTAGGCCCCATAACTTGGGCTAAGGTTTGTGTTATGGATTTTAGCACAATGTCATGCATGTCCAATTCTAATGTTACCAATTAGTGGAAGGTGCGTGTATGGTCTAGTCGTGACATACATATATATGTATAGTGATTTTATAAGGGGTTATGTTCCAAAGTTTGAACGTTGATGTGATGTTGGGGGTTTATAACCATGGCGATATTAAAGCCTCCGTATTCAGTTATTTAAACTGCCAGTAAAGGAAACCAAAGCATTGGAATTTGCCCAGATTTAAAGTCAGCAGTTATATATATTGTAACGCAACTATATATATACAGTAGACACACAATCATGGTGAACAGGAATATGCACAGGAATGAATTTGACAAGTCTACAAGCACAAAAAAAAAAATTGAAAATATGCAAAATACAGTGAGCAGAAGAAGGCAGAACAGCTACCTGACAATAGCAGAAAAGACAAAGCCAACAAAGCCAAGAGCCAGAAAATGGGCAGAGTAAAATTGTCTTTATGTAACTGAAAATTGAATGTAAATGTTGTGATTAATTTTATATTGTTTGTGATGCATTGGCAAGTCTTCGAAGGAAAAGAAAAATCCCACTGTAACCTGGAAATTTGTACATATTGTTATATTTTTTAAAAATGAGTTGGACAAAGGCATGAGAAGACATAAGCCAAAGAGTCATGGCTGTTCACTCCAAATTTCTTGTGGAATACAAATAGTCGTGTGATGAACTCTATATATAATATCAACTTGATATGCATAAAAAAAAAAAGAGGGAGAGAGTGAGGTTAGAGAAGTTGGAGAATGTGGAATTGAGGCAAAAAAGATAAGAAGAAGGAGGATTAGAACGAGATGTAGTGAAAATTTAGAGAATCTAGAAATGAAGCAGTGAGGCAGAGAAGAAGGAGGAGCTGATAGTGAATCTGAGAAGATGCAGAAATGATATAAGGCAGATATGAAGACTGATGCACATTAGTGAAGATGGTACAAAACAGAGCTGATATCCAAGGTAAATCAGCAAGTGTTTTTCTTTTGAAAGAGTAAGGAAGTTGGAGCTTCCCTATCAAGTTGTAGCTTGATAGATGTCAGTTGTAGCTGACTGAGGTAGGAGCCTCCTGTAGGTTGTAGCCTGCAGAAAATAGATGGGATTTGGTGCTTCCACATCAAGTTGTAGCTTGATAAAATCTCAGTTGTAGTTGACTGAGGTTGGAGCCTCCTATAGGTTGGTGCCTGCAGAAAAATAATGGGAGTTGGAGCTTCCTTGCAAGTTGTAGCTTGCATAATTGAGGTAGGAGCATCCTGTAGGTTGGTACCTGCAGAAAATAAGTGGTGAGAGGGAGTTGGAGCTTGCCTTTGCATCACAACAATGATAAGATGTGGTTTTCTCCCTTTATGGGTTTCCACTTATATCTGGTGTCTCTATGCATGATGTCTATGTGTTGATGTGGTTTATCTAACCTGCTTAATACTTGTTGCTCACATATTAAGACTACTGTTACATTAACAAATATGCTTGATATTTACTGCTCAAAATTTAAGATTGCTCACATATAAAGTTGACCTTGAAGTGAAGGTGTAAATTACTTTAATGAAAAGTTTTAAAAGTCCATGAATGTGTTAAACTGATTCATCCCCCCCTCTCAGTTTAACTAAGGGTTCAACACCATGACCTTTCATCTACCCTCATGCCTCTTGTACTTCCTTATAAATCTCTAATGTCTAATGACTTTTGGTAATTTTTTCATTTTCATAATATGAAAAAATTGTATTTAAAAAAGAAGGAATATTATGAGGCTATGTTGCAGGGATGGCATGCATCACACAAAAAAAAGTTAGGAGTTATGGGAATCCCAAAATATTCAATATTGATGAACCATATAGAGGATATATGGCCAGAAAAATGCAAGGATGAAGTACGATGTATACCACTTAACATAGCCATGGATGGCATCAACCGATATTCCCTCCAAATCACAAACTATTATTTTTGGCATTTAGTAGTGATCAATAACAATATCTCTCCATGGTTTTCAGTGAATAATGAACCTCTTATGTTGGCTCTCATACACTACTACACATAAGGACCTTTTAAGGCATTAATTTGAGACGAAATAACAATTTCTACTCAACCAAAGTTTCTATTAGGTTCCATCACTTACATGCCTCATCTTCATAGGTAATACAATGCATTATATTATCATGATTTCTCTAAATGCAGTTATCCATAAGAGCCATTAGGTCCAAGTCTGATAAACAATGCAATCGATCCTACCACTATGAACTCTACTCTGTAAGCACAGGCCCTTAAGAAGTGCTCCCATATGTCATTTTTATTAAGCATGAAGTTCATTTATTTTCATTGTTGTCTGAAAATTCTTAACAAAATGCCTTCTTTATTAAGTTTTATTTATCATTCATAGAAAATATTGTGTGAATATATTTATGTTCTAACCAAAAAAAAAATTATAAGGCTTTATTGGCTCATGGGTAAGCTCACATATATTTACTTGGTTAGTTTTTATTTGAATAAGAACACCTTAATATTTCTCTTAATCATTTACTTCTTTTAGTTGATCTTAAATTAACAATTTTCACAGTTATTACTGACTAATTGAATGAAATGTACTTTGTTTTTTTTGTTATTTTGTTACATATTTATGTCCTATTAATTTAATTCCTTTTAACAAGGTATTTTACAAAGTTTTTTTCTTCTTTGGATACCTCATGATATAACTCTAATAATTTAATTCATCATCACAAGATATTTTTATAATGACCATTCCCTTGTCTTACATGGCGCTAATTGGATTTATGAATTTGGTATTCTTTTAAAATGTAATCCCTTCAAACTAGACAAGGTATTTTCATTGGTTGGGACTAATTGTATGAATGCCCCTAATGCTAGCTAATCCACTAGATATGCTTAGCAAGATAGAATATTTGGGAAGAGGCCAATTATGAATGATAATATATTGTAGTTAACTATTCCTCTGCGTAATAAATATGGACCATTTTAAATCTTTATTCTTATCTCATTACATTAATCTTGAGATTTTTTTTAAGAAAAAAATATATTCTAACATTCTTGCTCCATATTTTAATATATCATTAAATTTAAATTGTTTTAAATAGTTTTTTATTTATTGCACGAATATGAACATAACACATGTCCTATAAAGTTACACTTAAAAGTAATAAAAAATAGTAATAACAAAAAGATCAAAGTGTGCCATTAATAAAAATATTTCTATTTCTATCTTAATTTTACAAATAATAATTGTATATAGAAAGATATCTATCTCTTTCATAGATTCATATATAGTAGGGTTGACAAAAGGCATGCAAAAATAATATAATTTATTGACATTACATGTGTAATTCATTCTATGTTCACTTGATATTTAACTTTAAAAGAAATTATATATTAATAACAAAAAAAAATATTTTAATGTCACACAAAGTAAAATATTTCAATCTAAATAATGTAAATTAATTTTTTTACTATATTTTCTCTGGATATGTATACTTTATTCCACTATTAAAAAAATATTAATAATAAAAAAAATTGATGGGTTACAAATCAAGTATTTCAATATGCATAATGAATAATAAGATATTTTAGCATGTTAATTGAATATATGAGAGATATTTGTAATTCCATCTATGTTTAATATGTTGTTGACATGTAAGATTTAAAAAAATATTAATAACAAAATTGATTATAGTATATATATATAATATTACATGTCACATTTTAAAATATACTAATAACAAAAGTGAGTCAATGTGTGTGTGTATCTATAGAGAGATATAATATCATATGTATGTATAGAGAACCATTTTTTCTTGATTGATGATCATGCCTATTGTGACACAGAGAGTATCTATTAGTGAAGAAAGGAAAATTGCATTTAGTATAGAGCCCTCACTAAATGTTTATGAAAAGGGGGGTCCTTCAACAACACCCAGGTTCAAGTTTGAGGCCAAAAAGGTTTCTGCAGTATTCTAGAACAACACTGGCATTTTCACCTTGCTCAAGGGAGTAGGGAATCTCACTCGAGGCGTGCCATGACCTTAATAATATTAGAAGCTAAAGCATTGATATAAAGGATAGATATGAACACAGACAACGACTATAAGGATGTAGAAGCCACATATATATCTCAAATATAAGAAGGAGCTATCATTCACCAGGATATGTTTAGAGCGCTGAATAAAAATTTAAATTAGTAACTATCAATCAACTCATGATATCACACACAACAACAACCCGATTTCATTAACTATATCAAAACAACATACATGTGCTCCACATAGTCTGTTACAATTCATATTAGTACAAAAGACTTCTCAGAGAGCTTTCCTAAGGCTCTACTTTTCCTCAGCCTCTCTCCGGACTAACTAACTCTCTAAGTAACTAACTAGGAAACTGATTGAATTCCTGCCTATTTGTTTCTTGTCGACTGACACTGTCAGTCCTTGCTTCTTTCTCGCTCCGCTTCTTCCCACTTCTTACTTATCATTGGGAGTTATACTGATCGTTCTTGTCTCCCATCTCTACCATTTTCTAAGTTTTCTTCCAATTTCGTGACACCCGTCTTCTGGATTTCCACAACTATGACAACTCCTTGCCTTCCTTGATTGTGTTCTACCACCTGTCCTCTAGATTTTTGCAACTGTGACAATTCCCTGTCTCTCTTGGTTGCACTCTACCACCTGTCCTCCATTTTTCCACAACTCAAAACTATTCTATCCCAAAAACAAAGTCCCCAACATGCCCCAACCACGTGCTATTGACTCGTCCTGAGTCAATCCTTCCCTGCTGTTACGGCTTCTTGGGGTCTGTCGGCTTCCATTGCTGGCCTAGTTTCTTTTGTTTTTCGTCGTTTTCCAAAAAAGGCCCCAACTTGGGAACCTTGATCAATCCTAATGTATTAAGTTCTGTAAACTCAGATATTTCTTCTTGCCATTCTTTCAGCACTGGCTCTGTTTCAGTGAAGAATTTGTCGGCCTCAGTTGCATCAGCCACCTGCGTCAATTTTTTGAACACTTCCTGTATCTTTGGTTCTACTTCAGCTGCCAATTGTTGTATTGCTTCAGCCTTTTGCTTCACGGGCTACCTCAGGTCCCTAAAAAGCTACTTTGTTGAATCTGAGTGTTCTTCAATTGCCTGAAGTTTTGTTTTAAGTGCATCTGCTTGGTCATACTATTTTGTTCTGCTGACAGGGTCCCTGGCTTCTCTAATCTCAAGGAAAATTTTCTGGACTTGCTTTGAGACTGGTTGGGCTTTCATTGTCAACGAGTTTGAGCATTCATACAGTTGCTCCATTAGAATGTATGCTTCCTTGACCATTGTTCCAAGGGTTTCCTTAGTGTTGTTCATTTGTCTCTGTCTCTCTACTATTTTCTCAGCGTATACTTTGAAGGGATCTGGAAATTCTAGCTTGGCTGCAAGCGTCTCCTTCAGTTCTTGGTTTGCTCTGCTGAGACTCATGCATGCCATATTTACTTGAACAGATCTTTCAACTATTGAGCACACCGAAATTTCCTCTGTTGTTTCGTTTTCGTGGTCAACGAAGGTCACCCACAGGTCTTTAAAGACTTTTGTCACTTGCTCCAGGTGCTTTTATAGGGTGTCCTTCTCTTCTTGAAGTTGATTGCGCTCATTAATAAGTGCAATAAATTTATGTTGTTGCTGCTCGAATCTCTGATCAAGTTCATTTTGCAAACCTTCTGCTTGTTGTGCTGCCATGTGGATAAAATTGAATATTTGGCTAGCTCCCCAACTCCGTAAATTCTCAGTGCCCGACATCTCCTAGGTCGACTGTCTTTCGTGGAGTGGTTGCCCGCCAACGATTGATTTTGAAAAATGTCCCTGTGGGGACGTTGGTTGATTCTGTTGCAATGGTTGTGGTTCGGGGACGTGCATACTAGTGGAAGATATGAACTGTTTCAACATTAGATTAGTTTGCTGGGAAGGGTTTAGTGTTGGTGGGGTGGGTGTTGTATCAGAAGTGAAAGACCCACCTTGGACTAATAGCTCTAGAAAGGTTCTCTTTCCCACCGTGGTTTAGTCAACTTCGGGTACTCTAGCCGTACCCAAGTTAACTTTTGCCTCGGTATCACCAATTTTTTTGGTCCCTGGTTGTATCAGATCTGAAATGGTTACTGAAGTGGATGGAGTGTGGATGGGGTGGTCCTTAGATATGAATGAGGTGTGTGGTGATGAATTGTGCGTATGAAGTGGTGATGATTTCTAAATGTTCAGGATTGACAACAGATCGAATACAAGTAGGGCAGAGGTTGTTTGGGTGGAAACCTCTGGCTCTTCTTGAATTGTTATACCTATAACCATAGGTCGGGGCTGGTATTCCCCTCTGAGATCAACTACTTGTTTGAGTTCTGTAGTTCATGCTTTCTTTGGTTTGGGTGTAGGTACTGGAGGCTTGATTGCCTTAGTCTTGCGGATTTCAGTGACTGTAGTCAGCAAAGGGGAATTGAACATGATGGATGGTAGAGCAGTAATGATGGGGTAGGTTGTGGATGGGGATGCAGAATTCAATGTCTAGAGCCGAGAAAAAGTAGGAAATATAGTACATGTGCTTGTAAGAGTTTCTATTACCAGATTGAAGCCTTTTACTCGAGTGCCAAGCTGGTCCAATAGTGGTCGTAGTTAAAGTTGTGAGATCCTTTGTGCTGATTCTTTTAATGTCTCCCCTGCAAGTCCCTTTGGTAGAATCACATCAAATTAGTAAACTAGGACCCCTCTTCAGATCTCCATCACCACTCCTGGTCTCGAACAAACTTCTATGTGAAAGGCATCCTCTTCTACTTGGAACTTTAGTGGCCTCATGCGGAAAGTGATTTCGCTCACGGAACTCAGTCGGATATAGGTCCTATTGTGGGTCACCCCAAACCATATTTGTGGAGATTATCTATCTAGTACGCCTCTTGGAACCCTATGTTGGCTACCAACCACGTTTACCATCTGTCTGTACCAGACTTTAAAATCTTCCTCATTTACTTCTTTGGTACTTGGATCTCTTGATACCCTCCAGGGCATGAACTTTAAGGCCATTGGTTGGTCATGAGTAATTTCTGTGAGTTGTCTGATCCCTAGGTGAGTCCACTTCCACATTTCAAAATCCATGATGAGATAACCATAGATGAATTCTATGGCTCGTCTGTAGTTATCCTCGCAAGCCTTAAACAATTCATTCAACAAGAATGTACACCAGTTCAACTGTGCTCCTTGGATGCAGTGTTCTATTGTGAAACCAACTCAAAAAAATAGAAGAAAAGAGAGATCAATGCCTTAGAAATCAGCCACTTCGAGGGGGCAATGTCCAATACATTACATAAATGAACAATTATTGGATGATACAAATGAATAAACCTCCTTTCTATATATAGGATCCCATGGGGCCACAATGTAATCCTATTCGACCTAACAATAATAATTTAAGGGCACAATAATAACAATATGGGGGTTACATGGGTACAACAATAACAATAATGGGGTTACACTAACAACAATAAGGTACTATATTAGTAATATAGGGACCTAACATGATCCTCTCCTTCAAAAAAGTGTTGTCCTCAACGCTTGAGTAGCTCCGGGTGCTTTTGTATTAAATTCTCATCCTCCCATGTAGAATCTTCAGTGGGTAAGTTCTTCCATTTGATGAGATACTCTGAAAATGATCAATTTCGTAGTTGTCAAGTTCTTTTTTCTGTGAATGTTTCAGGTTCCAATATGGTTTTCCCTTCCTCATCAAGTTCTAGAAATATTGTTTGAACTGGAATTTTGTCCCCTATAACCTTTTTTAAGCATGAAACATGGAAAACTAGATGCACTCGCGAAGAAGCAGTAAGCTCCAATTTGTATGCCATAGTACCAATCTTTTGCAAAACCTTGTAAGGACCATATTACTTTGGCGATAATTTATTATCTTTCTTAGCTTGATTGAGGGACATTTGTTTGTATTGTTTTAGCCGTAAAATTACCCATTCTCCCACATCAAAACTTCCCTCACTGCGATGTTGATATTCCTGTTGTTTCATTCGATTTTGTGTCAAATTTAGGTTATCCTTTAAGAGTTGGAGAACTTCTTGTTAATGCTCGATGTGATCCTCCACTGCTTGAACCCTAGAATTTTCCCTTAAAGAGGATGTGATGGATTGTGGATGATATCCATAAAGTGCCATAAATGGGGTCACGTTTGCTGCAGTATGGAAGGAAGTGTTATACCACCATTCAGCGAGAGGTAACCACTTGACCATTATGCTTGCTTATCAGATACAAAATAACGAAGATATCCTTCCAAACATTTATTCACTATCTCTGTTTGACCATCGGATTGAGGATGATAAGATGAGCTATGAGCTAGTTGAGTACCCAAACAAGAAAATAATTATGTCCAAAAATTTCTTGTAAAAATGGGATCTCTATCACTTACAATAATCTTCGGGTTTCCATGTAGCTTTTGAATTGTTTCAATAAATGCAGTAGCAAGTGTACTCACTTTAAATGGATGAGATAATGCACAAAAGTGTGCATAGTTTGTAAATCTATCTACTACCACCATGATGACACTCCTTCCTTCAGACTTAGGCAAACCTGTGATAAAATCCATTGAAATCTCCTCCCAATGTTTACTTGGAATGCATAAAGGTTGTAGAAGACTCGGAGTCTTAATTGTCTCAACTTTATTTTGCTGACAAACCAAACATTCCACCACAAAATTTTGAATATCTGATTTAAGGATATCCCAAAAAAAATCTTTTTTCACCTTGTGTTAATTTTTTTAAAATCCCGAGTGTCCTCCTAAAGGGGAAGATTGCAATTCCAAAATAATATTTTGTTTTAGTTGGGAATTCTTGCAAATATATAAGCGACCTTTGTACCATAAGGAATAATTTTTCCAACTAAATGTATCTGATGTACTAGGATCTTGCTGCAACTTTTGAATGAGAGTCGACACTTCTTCATCGTTCTTCCATTCATTCCTTGCTTCAGTTATCTAATCTGGTTGGATAATTGAAATGGCACAGAGCAATGCTTCCACCTCTTCATCCTTTCTTGAGAGTGCATCTACAAGAACATTTAGCTTCCTTTTTTTGTAGATGATTTCAAAGTCATAACCCAACATCTTTGTGACCCATTTTTGCTGCTCTTCTAAAGATAGTCTTTGTTCCAAAAAGTGTTTAAGACTATCATGATTAGTTTTTACCTTGAAGTGTCTTCCCATTAGATAAGGTCGCCATTTCTTTAGTGGATGCAGTATTTCCAACATTTCCTTATCATAAATATCCTTTTGTAAATACTCTCCTTTGATTGAACAACTTTCAAAAGCAATGGGTCTTCCTTCTTGCATTAAAATAGTACCAATTCCATTTCCTGAGGCATCACATTCCACAATAAAGGTTTTTGTGAAGACTGGCGTAGCTAAGACTGGTGCTAGTCACATTGCCTCTGTAAGATTTTCAAAGGCCTTAGTTTCTTTAGGAGTCCATGAAAATGCATCTTTCTTCAATAATGTTGTTAGAGGTGCTGCCATTCTCCCATAATTCTTAACAAACCTGCAATAATACCTTGTTAACCCAAGAAATCTGCGCAACTAATTTGTGGTTGTGGGGAATTTCCATTCCTTAATGGCTTTAATTTTGTTAGGGTCTACCTTAACACCTCAGGAGATACAATATGACCCAAATATTCCACCTCTTCTACTCCAAAGAAACATTTGGATGTTTTTGCATATAATTGTTTCTCCTCCAATAGTTTGAGCACCTTGTCAACATGTTGAAGATGATCCTTCCAAGACCTGCTATAAATTAGTATATCATCAAAAAAATACTAGCACAAGTTTTTTAAGGAAGGGTTTGAAAATGGAATTCATCAACCCTTAAAATGTAGAAGGTGCATTGGTAAGGCCAAAAGGTATGGTCAAAAATCCATAATGACCCTCATGTGTTTGAAATTTTGTTTTCGGAATATCTGCAGTCTTCATTCTAATTTGATGATATCCTGAACAAAGATCCAACTTGGTAAAATAAATTGCTCCATGTAATTCATCCAATAATTCATCAATCATAGGAATGGGAAATTTATCTTTAATAGTGAGCTTATTGAGATCCCTATAATCCGGAAACATGCGCCATGATTCATCTTTCTTGTGCACCAATAATACTGGAGCAGAGAAAGAACTTTCACTAGTTTGAATTATACCAGCCTCTAACATTTCTGCAATCATACGTTCAATTTCGCTCTTTTGCACAAAAGGATATCTGTAAGGCCTGATGTTTGGAGTAAGACTTCCTGGAATCAAATGAATAGCATGATCATGATCACGAATAGGTGGGAGTCCTTTGGGAGTATCAAGCACCTTGGACTGATTGTCCAAGACTTTTTGGAGATGTGGAGAAATAGATGATTTTGATGTTGGAACTTCTAGTGAGCATAATTATGCAATTACGCCCCGTTGTTCTTTCTTCAGAAGCTTCAACATGACATTAGGGCTTATTATCTTTCTTGGATTCCCTGCGATACCTTGTAATTCGATTTCCTTTCCTTCTGAAAAAAATTTCAAGAAAATTTCTTGAAAACTAAAAGCTATAGTCCCCAAAGATTGTAACCATTGTACTCCTAGTACAACATCAGCACCTCCCATTGGAATGGAAAGCAATCTGGACTATTCAATACACTTATTCCCCCATGGCTAGCTTGATATTATGGCATTTTCCGGAGAAATTTATAGTTCCTCCCATTTCAACCATCACTTGACATTTTGGTGTTGGGTATAGAAACAATTCTGATCTTGGCTACCTTACAATGAATAAAATTATGGTCTCCCAAATCCAATAATCTGCTATTACCTTTTTCATCTTGGCATATCCTTAATAACGAGAGTTTGAGGACTGGTAATTCCTACCAATGCATTAAATGATATGATCGGACTCATTTCTTCTTCTTCTAGGGTTTCTTCTTTGTGTATATCCTCTTCTTTTTAGGATTCTTGTTCATTTTCTTCTTCCTCTTCACAATCTATGTAAAATAATTTCTTCTCAGCGCACTTATGAACTTTAGTTTTTTTGTTATCACAATTGTAGCAAAGCCCTTTTTCTCTTTTTCTTCCAATTGTTGTGGTGTCAACCTTGTACGTTGTGGAAGTCTAGGAGTAGCAACAATTCCATATTTATAGATGTGAGTGGTAGGCTTCCTTGTCGCCATAATTTTACATTCAATTTTTCTTGCGAACCTGAATGCCTTCTCCATTGAATCAGGTTCCCAAACGCAGACTTCATGTTGGATGTATAGCTTTGGTCAGAAAACCTTATAATCAATCTGTGTTCCTCTCGAATTATAGGTTACCCTTATGTCGTATCATCCTATATTGCTCTACTAAACCATTTTGTTTGAGATTTATCATTTGGAGAAGGTGTTGCTATTTGTATCCTCATAATGTGCTATCATTTCCTCTGTAAAAATTGACCAAGTGACAATTTTTTTACGAGAGAAAAGCCATCGACACCATACAAATGTGTTTTGTTCTAAATGTAAAGTTGCAATGCATACCTTTTGTGTGTATTGCACATTATTGAGATCAAAATATTGCTCCATCTTTAGTATCCATGTTACGGGATCCTTGCCATCAAACTTCCTCATATCCATCTTTGGAATATGGTAGTTCTTCAATCAAACATTAGAGTTTATGAAATCGCGATTAACATTTATTTTTTTCTCATCATGAGTTTCCTATACTATCTTTTCACCATTAGGAATCATTTCTTGTATCAACTTTTTCAAACCTTCGATGTCTTATTTTAGATCATTCTTCATGTTTTCCATGTTGTCTTTCATTTTTTCTTCCATGTACTCCATATTATCTTCCACGCCATCCATCTTAGATTCCCTGCCTTTCTTCGAACCATCCATATTATTCTTCAAGCCATCCATCTTCGCTTCCACACCTTTCTTCAAAACTTCCATTTCATTTTTTGCTGCTCTTTGTGAGAGCGAAATTTGGTGCACTTGCTCTTGTAATTTTGATAGATCATGTTGCAATTCGTCATCTTCATGAGTCATAGTAGAGTATTTTGAGGAATTAATGGGTGTTGAATTATTTTTAGGAGGCATTTCAGAACCCAATACTGAAATATATGCTCAATAGGCCCTTGGAATCACTTCAAGCTGATTTTCTACACAAGACTTATGCAATTTAGAAACAAATACACACCTTTTTATTGCTTTTGAGGAGCTCGTTATTGAAACTAAATTATCTCTGCGATTTCAGATCTTCAATATCTGAAATTTGGCCCTAAGGTAGCCCTCAGAATCCTCTTTCTAATGCCATAGGTCTGACCTGATTTGGATTCTTCAAGGCAAGGTTATGTCTAATCTCCCACAATGACCTAATTATGGACTGGTTTAGTAGAGAGAACTTGTACGACTTGCCATGTCTCACTGTTCCTCCTTCGGCTCTAAAATTAATAGACAAGAAACTACAGTCTGTGTACTTGCAGTCACTTTTTACAACATTCCAATCCAATGCTCATGGAGAGAGTTAGAAATATTTTCCTAAGATAACCTCTTTGAGATGTAATTCGGGAGTCTGAAAAGCCCTAACTCCCATAGATCATATCACCGAAAATATTGTGAACCAAGCTCTAAAATTTTGCGAAGATGTTTCTCAGTATTTTGCCTTCGCACTCTGAAACTTTTAGCTTCTGAACCTTCATAGAAAAAAATTTATAGCGAAAATTCCACAATGACCTATTTGTAGTAGCGAAACCCTATAATCCAAAGCTCTAATACCAAATGTTGTGAAACCAGCTCCAAAAATAGAAGAAAAGAGAGATCAACGCCTTAGAAATCAGCCACTTCGAGGGGGAAACCTCCAATACATTACATAAATGAACAATTCTTGAATGATACAAATGAAAAAACCTCCTTTCTATATATAGGAGTCCATGGGGCCACAATGTAATCCTAGTGGGGCCACAATGTAATCCTAGCCGACCTAACAATAATAATTTAAGGACACAATAATAACAATAAGGGGGTTACAGGGGTATAAAAATAACAATAAGGGGGTTACACTAACAACAATAAGGGACTATTCTAGTAATATAGGGACCTAACATGTTCTGCGACTGAGATTGTATCCAAGGTGCATTCTCCTTTAGTATAGTGCCTCATTGTCTTCCTAGATATCAAATAGCAGAAAAATGTTTCCATCAAGTTGTTAATAAGGTCAATTTTTTCTCCCTTTCCTCCTCTCCTTGTCTCATACTTTTTGCAGTAGTCGCAATCTCCTGTCTTCTTAGCTCTCTTAGACGTACTTTGTAAGGCCATTGAGACATCGTTGCCTACTGCTGACGATCCTGTTAGTCTGTGTACGTCTTCTTCATGGATTGGGATCTCCCTCCCAAGCCATAATGATCCATTTTGAATTCTTCTCATTAGTAAATTTGTGCACTCCATTACTTCTCTCTTCGTCCCAAATACCGGCAGGCTCCTGAGGCATAGGATAGTTTACCTTTAAATGCCTTTGAAGTCTGGACTCATATTTGCTACTTCGCTCCCTCCCTTTGTTGCATAATTCTCAATGTAAACTTGCCTTTTCATGGCTGGAAACTGATATGAGTCTATGAAGTCTGTATCTATCAGTGAAGAATTATCGTATTTTCCTATCAACGATTCTATCCTTTGAATTCTCCCATCGAGCTCAGGCTCGACGACTGAGGTGGCTATCCTTGTCATTTTCTTCCTTCTGTTGTATACTTGAATTGTTGTTCTTGTTCTGCTGCAATGAACTTCTGCTACCGGTATGTTGTTTCGAACTTCTGCTGCTGATCGGCTGCTTTGAACTTCTGCTACTAAAATCATGCTTATTGTTGTAGCTGTTTCTATCTCTACTAACTCGGAATTTTGCGGCATTCTGGTGCTTTCTTCCTTCATGCGAGATAAGTAATGTTACTGGCATGAATGAGGTTGATATGACCTATAAATAATTAATTCTTGTTGCCTTTCCTGCGACTATAATCATGCAATTAGTTACCATGGTGAGGTGTATTCTAACAATGCTTATGCTGGCTTCGGGAGTCGGGTAGACATGATGGGTAATAATTATGGCTTAATATGGAAACTTTATTACGATATGGGGGTTACTAACTACGGAAGTTATCTTTCAAATTCGGGTGATCCTACAGACTGAAAACGGTACGATGGGTCATTATGAGTGAATGATATTTGACACACATGGACTATCTGACCCTGTAGACTCCCCCCCCAAACCACAATTGGTTGTGACGTGGTCTCCACATCGCAATAGGGACGTTTTCTTATTTGCAGAATGGTGCATCCTTATTATTAAGGATTCCTACTCTAATGGGTTGACAAAGCTTAAAATATAATAATTCTATGTCCCATATCAGTTGTGAGAGATTTATTGACTCTATCTACACTACTCTACCCTATTGATTTCTCTCGGGTGCGAGATTTATTAAAAAAAAATTGTGGCGCTTACTCATGATAGGGTTTCAGCCGTGCGCCATTCACCCATCCTTTAAGTATTTGTCAGTATAGTTGCACAAGTCTGACTATACCTCAGCCTTTAATCTCTATGACATGGTATAGTCCCGTCCAATGCATTCTGAGTTTCCCTGGGAACTTCTAGAATTTGTTGTCATAGTGGAGTACTTTTCCACCAATAGTGAATGTTGTATGCCTGATGTGACGGTCATGCCAGGATTTTTGTCTCTCTTTATATATTAATCGATGGAAATCTGCCAAAAATCTATCTTCTTCAAGCTCCTGCAGTTCATGGAGGTGTGCTGACATAGAGTCTTCGTCTCTCATATGTGTTGTTGGGGCAATTAGGATACTTGGTATTATAAACTCAGCTAGTATTATTGCCTCTTTTCCATATACCAACTGGAATGGAGTTTGATTATGCAATCTCTTTATGGTTGTCCTATATGCCCACAATGTGGCTGGTATCCTTTCATCCCATTCATTGCAGTTAGCATTTCATATCTTTGTCAGTCCTTTTTCCAAGATTTTGTTGAATGCCTTGACTGTTCCATTCGCCTGAGGGTGGTACGGGCTAATTTTGTGGTGTTTTACCATAAATTTGTCCAACAATGATTTAAATATAGCATTAATGAAATGTGTGCCTCGGTCACTTATTAAGCTCCTTGGACAGCCGAACCTGCTAATGTTTTTCTTGAAAATAAATCTGGTTGTTGTGTCTATTGTACAATCCCTTACTAGTGCCGCCTCTACCCATCTTGTGAGGTATTCAGTTGCGGTAATTATATAACTTTCCTATGAGTGTCACACCATTGGGGCAATTGGTCCTATGAATTTGACAACCCATTTCTCAAATTCCTGCATGGCCCTCACAGGTTATAGTGGTAACTCATCACAGTGTGACGGTCATCCTGTTCTTTGGAAGACATCGCATTTTTTCACATATTCTTTTCTATCTTTGTGCAATGTGGGCCACCATAACCTTGCATGTAGTATTTTCCTTACAGTGGGTTTTGCGCCAAAATGACCTTCCGCAACTTCGTTGTGACACTCCCACAAGATGTCTTCTCTTTTGTGGTCTAGGAAAAATCTTCGTAACATATGATTCAATCCCATTTTGTACAACTGCCCTGCAATGAGTTGATATTTTTCCGCTTTCACTACCAGATGTATTTTTTGGGTTGTTGTGTATTCTGCTGGGCATTGCCCTGTGGTAAGGTATGTCGCTATCTATTCTAGATAATCTTGGATAACTTCTACTCTGAAGAGGTCAGCATCTAGAAGCTAGTCATCGAGGGATCCCTTGTTTTCTCTGTTCTCCAATATTTATGTTTGGTCAGGACCAACATTTAGCCTTCCTGGTTTTACTATTACTTCAAAAGTTAACTCTTGGAATAGTAGGAGCCATCTACATATTCTGCCTTCAAGTGCTGGTTTGTTTACTAGATACTTGAATGTTGAGTGATCTGTGAAGAAATTGAATGTGCCTCCTAATAGGTAGTAACGAAATTTCTGTAGTGAGTATACCATAGCAAGAGCTTCTCTTTCTATTGTTGTATAATTCATTTCAGCTGTGGACAACATTATGCTTGCGAAGTACACTAGATGGTCTATAGATGTTTCCCCTGGCTGAGCTAACACCACTCCCAAAGCAATGCTTGAGGTATCAATGTGGACATGAAACTATTTGTCCCAATTGGGATTGGCCAAAATGGGTGTGGTTGCTAGTTTCTCTTTCAATGTGTCCAGTGCCTTAGTGCTTTCATCGTTCCACAATTTTTTTTTTGATTTCCACAAAAAATTTTCCAAGGGTGTTGTAATCTTTGCATAACTGTGAATAAACCTTCTGTAGTATCATGTGTGTCGTATCAGTGACCTAAACTATTTTATCATCTCTGGTGCTTCCGTGTTCACAATGACTGCTACTTTTGTTATATCTACGCATACACCATACTTACAAGCGACATGTCCCAAAAGTGTTCCAAAAGGTACTGCAAAGATGCACTTTTTGAGATTGAGAGAAATTTGAAGTTGTCTACACCTGTCAAACATAACTTTGAATAGAGTTGCATGGTTCTTTAGCAGGATGTAAACTATCCAATCATCCATATATACTTCTAGGAACTTATGGATATAGTCTCTGAATGGTGCTATCACTATCCGTGAAAACACAGCCGATGCATTCTTTAGTCCAAAAGGCATGACATGATATGGAAATGATCCCCATTCCATTTTGAAAGTATTTTTCCTTTTGTCCTCTTCTGCTATTCTCACCTGATAATATCTTGAGAAGCCATATTTGAATGAGTATGCTTCTTTTCCTGCTACATTTTCAAGAACCTCATCGTTAAATGGAGTTGGAAACGGATCATGAATGCATGCATTATTGATACTTTTGTAGTCTACACATACTCTAATTTATGATTTCTCCTTTTTACTTTGTATTACAATTGGGATGACCCATTCTGCTTCCTTAACTAGAAAAATCAAGCCTGCCTTCAGCATTTTGTCTATCTTTGCTTTAACCTTTTCTTTTACTCTTAGAATCAGGTGGTAAGGCCTATGTTTTACATGCCTCACTTCTGGTTTGAAGACTATGTGCATCTCCCCCAGATCTCATTTGATTCCTTTGAGCTCTACCACTGAAGATGGGAACAAGTCTTCGTACTCGTGTAGCAAGTCAAAGATTTCCTTTGTTGTCTATGTATCCCAATAATCTCCGACAGATGCAATCTTTGGCTTCTATGTGCTTCTAATATTCTGCTTCTTTGTCTTTAATGGTAATAGGTGTAATACCTCTGTAGTTGGTTCTTCTTGTATTTCCCGTTCTCCCTCCTTCTATTCAAAGTATAGATGTCGAATATTATTTAAGTCATCATCGTATATTTCTCGATATATCCTTTTACATGCTACTGATTCTTTGAATTTATGCTCTGGTAAAATTATCTCTTCATCCTCCTGAAGCTCTGGAAAGAACAATAATTTTTTTAATTGCTTGAAGGGCATCTTTAACTTGTTCTGTATCTCCTTTAAAAGAAAAACATTGCGTAGATGTTGCCACAACTGTTTCCTAGGTACCAAATCCTCTCTTCTTCTCTTCTGTGAGGTACCAAGCCTATGGAATGGTGTCCAGTGAATGTATAAAGTTGTGCGCCCATGGAGATTTTGGGTATGCCTTTTTTCTCCACTCACCTTCACAACTTCTCAGCTGTGCTATTGGGTTAGAATTTCCTTGGTACTTCTCTCTGATTTGTGGTCCTGAAGCTTCATGGAATCTCATTCTTAATGCTCTGGCAACATCTTCCCATCACGAAAGAGAGTTACGATGGGTAGCCCACCACCTTGATGACAAGGAATGCAACGCTACGTCCATAAGAAGGACTCTATGTTCTATTGGTACTTTTTCTTATACAGTGGTAATGAATGTATTCACATCATGCATATTCGAGAGAGTGGGATATCCTCTTACCTCTGTACCAACCCAGTTGACTCTTTGAATATTGGTGCATATTTTAGTGTTGATTTCATATCCTCCCTACTGCCAATCATCCCATGCTACTTCAGACCCTAAGTCAGAACTATGAACACTTCTCTAGCTTACTATCCCTCCTATTGTAGGATTAATGTAATCCTCTCTCCTCCCTGTGATCATCTGGTAGAGTTGATCTAGAAGCTGTGCATCTTCTCTACTGTCAACAGTCTCTCTGTATCGAGGTCCTTGATATGGGTCCAATGACTGAACTACTATGACCTCACCATCCTCGAATATCATTAATTCCTTTTTTAGATCAATCATTTCATAATTCTCAAAGGCCCAATCTATCCCCAGCAAAGCAGGATAGGAATCCTTGTCTCCTATGATGTGTATTACTTCAAAGTTTGTATAGGTTTTTACTCCAGCAACATCAATTTCGACTTCTTCCAACCTTCCTATTGATACAATACAGTATTGATTAGCCATTCTGAGTTGTATTGGTGAGTATGTCAACTTTGGTTTTCCCAATGCTTCCCATGTCTTTCGTGGCAGGATGTTGACATCTGATCCAAGATCAAGCATTGTGTTGAGGAGGTAAATCCCCTCTGCGGACAGAGGCGATCCCTACTAGCCCAGCAGGGGTCTAGCAACAATCAAAAATGTTATGACGCAAGTTCCTAGTTACGAATGAAAAGACTAAAGATAGAAGCCTACCTGGAATCCAATGCTATGATCTGAAGAAGAGAGCGTTCCCGTTCCTCAGCCTCGGCAGATCACGATCCTCCACAATCTCCGTGGGTGGACACCTGCACATGCAAGAAACAAACAGATACAAGCATAAAATCCGGCATACGTAACTCAATATCAGTCAGAAAGGATATTACTCATATTAACATCATTGAAAACAGAGTGGGACCATAATCGTAATCATTCATTAAATATCAATCGAAAGAGATTACAACCAAAGTTCTGACGTCGTGGTCTCCTTTGGATGGGTCTCCAATCATTCACGTCTCGCAAAGCTTTCCAGGGAAAGGGAAAACCTCTCCTGAGTCTCTCGACAATAGTCTCCTTACTTGAGTCGGCCTTAAGGGAAGGAAGAGGGCTCTTACAGCACAAAGGCTCTTGGAAATTTGGAGATTCAAAGCTTAGGCACTTCAAGACTAGCTTGCCATGGAATTGAGCAGGCTTTTATAGATGGGGAAGGAGGGAGTTGGGATCCCTATTATTGTGGGATTGGCCTTATCAACAAGGAAGGTTCCATGGGAGGTGGCAAAACCACTTCCCTTCCATAGAACTCCCGCAGCCAAACCTCCCAACTCAAGATAGGCAATGGTTTCTGAGTTTGTTGAAACTCAACTTCCGCCATCTTTATTTAAAAAACACTCCTTAAATTGGCTGGCGCGACTACTACTCTAGGACAGAGCGCCAGTTGGCGCGGCCTCTTTGCAGGATTTTCCCCATTGGCGCGAGTGCTGAACTGTCTGCCCGCGCCAATGCAAAAAGGGATGTTTTTCATGATTTTTGCAAGGAGATGTCTTTAGGGAAAATGACGCTCATGCTTAGAGGAATGCATTGATGATGTTTTCAAGGCATGACAATGTTCACAGGTCACAAAATAGGTCCTCCATTGTGTGGGACGGGGAATGGTAGGGATGGTGACAAATTACTGTGTAACAGATGCCCCCTAAAGTATGAGGCCCGAGAGAGAGAGGGGTGAAATGCTTTACGAGAACATGTTCAACTGAAGGCCCGCCGTCGGAAAACCTGTGCAGAAAAATACAACTAATATCTCAAGTACATGATGTATATGTGGTATTGGCGCAGCCATCCGAAACAGAGTACACTATAATCCGGATCCAGGGTATGGGCGCATCCATCCAGTGAGGATCAAATAAATAGACTCAGGTATGGTCGCAGCCATCCAATCAATAAGTCATATACATAATGATAATAATCCACAATCGCAGCCCGGATTACAACAGACATAATCCAGGGTCTTGCGCTCCATCTCGACCCAAAAAAAGTACAAGTTCGAGCATGTGAATATGTGAGTTGAAGTCGAACATGCAGGAACATCGTCTGATTACCAGCCAATGATGAAAGCTGTTAACAGACGCGAGAGGAACCACCAATAATGACAATGGCCCTCAAGGTACTACAGGTACAATCTACGGCGTGTGAATCAATGAGTTGGCGTCGAACACCCGCAGAATCACTCGATCGGAGGCCAATGATGAAAACCTCACGTCGAATGCGACGAATCTGCCATTGAGGCATGCAGGCTCCAAGGTACCATAAAGGAGTCTCTAGATCAGCTTCCTAGATAATGAGCTGATGTCGACAGGAAGTGACCTTGATCGAAGGTGGGCCATAATGATTCCCACATCATCGACACGAGACAGAGGAACATGATGTTTTGTTGTGAATCAGGATCGTATGAGAATCAAAGGAAGGTTGATATTAGCAGAGGCCAACTTCTCTTGAACATATAAACGACACGACAGTGGACTTGGCAGTATTTGACATCAATAGATCAGAGGTCATGGTGACAAGGCAATGAGAAGAGGAGAGGTCAAAAGGGATTATCCAAACCCACGGAGGCAAAGTGAAGAAACGAGATGAGATGTCCCCAACCCGACACGAATGTAGACAAGTGCCATGTTCAAGAGCGACATACTGCCGATGACAACGACGATGGTTCCATTTTTCCCCCACCATTTCTGGCGAGTACCACAATTATTTTTGATAACAAGCTTGAAGGGGATAGCATATGCTTGTAATATAAGTCCGCCCTTCGGGCGAATCCATCCTAGTGCATTTAACGAGTCCTAGGAAGGAGGAACTCGGAGAACGTCATTTCGACTCGATCCGATGTCATCAGGGTTTAACGAGTCTAACAAAGGAAGAACTCGGCGTCTTTTCATATTTAGAGAGTTTGAAAAGACAGCGGAAAAGTAAACTCCACAGGTTCCTTTTCGTGAATAGTTCCTCAAATCCGAAAAGGTAGAAAACAATATCCGAGAAAACCTCCTAGTCACGATAGGCTAGGGTATTCCTTTTTCGTAATCAATCCATCCCAGCCCGAAAAAGGGTTAAACGTATACTGGGTAGATGTCGATTCGTGTCCAATTTAATGAGATCGAAACGAAAAGGGCCTCGGCAATCTTTTCATATTTAGAGAGTTAGAAAAGAGCTGAAAGATGACTCCAAAGTGACTTTTTCGTGTATTTACCGAGTCCAAAAAAGTATAAAATACAACTCGTTTCCATCGTTAAAGTCGCAAAAACCTGCTATTGCATGTACCAAGCAAGCGTAAAATCCATTTTTGACATAACATATAAAAATATTCGATAAAAATGACTTTTTACAACTCATTTCATGTCAAAAAGTTATAAATATGTCAAATTGGTAAAAATAAAATTACATTTACTATTTACCTTGGTAAAAAGCAACAGTGGTCCATTTGGAGCAGAAACTTCTGACGGTGATCGCGACAAATCCAGTTGACCATTCAGCTTCTCGTCTGTTACAGGTAAGAGGCGCTCCCTTGCTCTTCATTTTCATCCAATTTTTAATAGTTTTACCCTGTAAATCAATTTTCTAGAGCCATTTTTGAAAATTTAGGGCTGCGCTCATTGGCGCGGGTATCGGGCACGGACTCGCGCTAATGGGCTCTTTTATACAAAGGGCCCGCGCCACGTGGTGCGACTGTTCACAAAACAGCCGCGCCAGCGGCCGAACCTAAAAATGCGCCTAAAATTTCGACATTTAGACCAAATTGCATGGAATTTGAGACTCATCAGAGATCTAACTAAGGGTTCATGGCCATATGAATGCAGGTAATCAATAAAAATGGCAATTGAATGGAAAGAACGAGAGCATGGAGAAGAGGATGAACAAGCCATGCAAAGTCAAGCTTGCATGAATGCCCTTAGAAATTGTGGGCTGAAAAAATTCTGCCTCACACCGTGTCTACGAGCTCAGCCCGAGCTCCTCCAGTATTTAATCAGTATCTGGGATGAACATGAACAGGTGTTCAGGTTACGAGACCAGGTATTAGAGCTGGAGGTTTCCGATGTTTATTTTATCACTGGATTGTCCCGCAGAGGTCCGATCCCTGTCTTGACTGGAAGCAAACCATCTAGGGAGAAGATGGAAGAAGTGATGGCACGAGTGTGCCAAGGAGCACAAACGAGATCAGGAAGCAAGAAGGTGGATATCCACACTATCCCTGATCTAGCATTGAGAGTGGTCCTCCATACCATCACGCGGGCTGCTGGGTCACGGGCACCGCACGAGGCCACAAAGGCCCAACTCCTCTTGGCCTCAGAATGCATGAGTCCCCTGCTGTTCGACTGGGCAACAGCAGTAACAATCAATATGAAAAGGCAGCTCACGAAATGCAAAGAGGGTAAACTGAAACAGTTCGGTTATGGTTCCATCCTGGTATCGTTCATTCTGGAATGCTTACCAATCTTCCAGGGCCAAGGGGCCGCAGTGGCAAATCCGATACCACGAGAGCCAAGAATGGCTCGCTGGGTAGCATTGATGCCCAGAGCTGGAGGTGGCCAACAGATGTCCTGGAGGCTGGAATTCTTTAGGTGGTTACGGTGCCAGCTGATTGTCGTGGAAGACTGGCCCTATGCAGGAACTGACTTTATCGAGGACCCAGATCTCCCACTGCCAGAAGGAGATGACTGGGACGAGGAGTTGGGTAAGACCTCATGTTTTTTGATTTTATATTTTTATGTTTTTTTTTTGTTAATACACATTCGTCCTAACACATTTTATATATGCATGCAGATGTGGGACCTGAGAGACCAGCTGGGATGTCTCCAATCTCACGGAGGACACAACTCGCCCCTGATCCTCAGGGAGAGGGCACCGAAGGAGAGGAGTTGATCCAGAATCTCGAGGGCATTGCCCACGGGATCCCAGACTATGCTCGGCTGGCAGACGTACCGATGGCATACCAGCGCCACACGGTGGGAGTCCCGAGTCGGATCCACCGAATCCTGAGACGCTTAGTGCGTGCAGTAACATGCTATCATGAGCACCATGAGGATTAGCTCTTAGGATTTATACCACACCTATTTTTTGAGAGACATATCGTCTCCGGATGTACTTAAGACGACTATGTATATTTTGAATTTTATGTGACACACTCTATGTAAACATTTCGATATCTATATATATGTGCATATCTATTTCTGGATGGATCTTTCTTTACATGTGATGATGATTTATAAATTGCGCAAATGTCTGTCTAATACCAAATTTGCTACTGCATATGTTAGTGTATTCAAATGCCTGGGTATATGATGATATGTAATGTAGTCAAAATTCCTTTCCAGTAATCGAATACGCAGATACAGACGTAAGATGGACGGGTTCCTTACCGAATAGTGCCCGTTCAGTTGTAACACCACAAGTTGCGAATCTAGATACACGAGCAATTCACGGATACCAAGGTTTACTGCCTCGGTTAATAACTCTAACACAGCACTATATTCCGTGATGTTGTTCATGGTACATCCTAGACACACTCCTTGCAGGTCAATCAACTCACCAGCAGGATCATAGATTACCCAGGCTGTTGAAGACAGATTCCTGGTACTGCGGGAGGCACCATCCGCGAAACCAACAAATGGATGAAAAGACATCTGCACAACCAGGAAGACCCGATCAGCAGAAAGATGTTTACAAATCACACCACACAATACATGCACACAAATGAAAAACACAAACCTATGTACACAAAAGACGGGCATGCCCCCCATCATGGTGTCTCAATTCGAGGTGCATTCCCCCCAAGCTTCAGTCTATAGAAAATAGAGTGAAGGTTGAAAAAAAAAAAGATTTGAACTAAATCTATCAAAACTCAAATTGGATGTATTCATGTTTCATTGTTTTAACGAGGTTGACACACTTAAAAGAACTATCCTCGTAGCATCTTGTTTCATTATTCGAAGAGCTTGACACAAGAGAAAGAACTATGCTCCAACGAGCTCCCAGGAGGAGGTTCAGGAGGTGGTGCAGGGAAAATACCCATGAGGACTGGGTCTTTGAAGAGACCAGGTCCTATATTGTCTCGGGGATTTGGAATTTGATCCACATATGGCACGTTGTTCTCAGAGTTAGAGGTGAAAAATGACAACTGATCCACTGTGACAATCTTGCCCTCGTGAGGGAACTTAATGAATCGAAAGACAGTGGACGACACGCAGAGCATGGCATGGGTCCAGCTGCGGCCAAGAAGTATATTGTAGTTGAGTTTAGCTTCAACCACTTCCACTTCTACTGTTAGTATGAATTCTTCGTCGAAGTGTACGAAAAAGAACCACTTTAGCTACGCATAACTAATAGCCCTAACAACAATAATGGCTGCAAAAAATCTTCAGATCTGCAATTAGTAGTTAAAGTGCTGCAACAAACAGATCTATAAATGGAAAGAAATTAAGCAGTAAAGTAAAGAGTTTGCTCCATGCATCCAACAGACAAGACAAGAACACGATTTTTGAATGAATTTTTATATTACAGGGCACCTGGGAGGAAACAAGAAGGTGTATCCAGATCTCCTCAATGGGATGGGTTCTTTGTAGTCCTCAGCACTTCAGATCTAAGCTTTCTCTCTCTTGTAGATGTAGAAAAACCTAATGTAGAAGGTAGAGCTCAATGGGAGCAAAATGGCAGAAATGAGACCAAGTGTATAGATCCAGAGTGATCTAATATGCAACAAAAGGTGAAGAATGAAGGGGGAAACCCTCCTATTTATAACAAAATATTGGGTCATTCTAGATCTTGGTGGATGATTAAAATAATGTTAATCAAATCTAGATCCACCTCTATGGAATATTTTATTATTATTTGTTGGAGGGAAAGGGACTTTGACTTGGGTCAAATCCCTTGATTAGTGAGGAATAAATAAATAAATTATTTATTTATCCTTTTAAGGAAGTGGTTGGGATATAATCAAATAAATAATGATTTATTTAATTAAGAGTGGTTGATTTGGTCATATTTAACAAGGAATATTATTTAAATAATTATTCCTGGAAAATAATAAGATAACTATGGGTGTATCTCATTAATTTCTTTGTTTTTGGGTTAAACATGACTGGGAATAATAATTAAATTGTGGTTTAATTAATTATTCCTTTTGGGGTTTCCTAATTAACATAGTGAAAGCAGTTTTACTTGGGGTAAAACTGGTCTTACATGGTGTACTTGGGTCCATCTAATGATGAAAGGTTAGATGACCAAAAAATGGTGTAAAAGATTGCCCCTAGCGAGTGTCAGGAGCAAATCGTAAGACCGAAGTACGTTGTAAGAACTCAATCACTAGACCAAAAAAAGGGAAGTCAGAGAGAGAAAGGTGAGGTAGATAGTGTGCTGAAGGACTAGACCCTGAGGAGACGAGACTCGCAGGTGCAACAAGTCTTTTTTTATGAGAGGGTACCTGTGCTGAAGGTGGCGGGGGAGGCATACCTATGCCCGCCGAGACAAAGTACAAAAGAATAGTGTGTCCAGTAAACAAGGGACCGAACCATAAAGTACAACTGGCATAGTCAAGAGCCAGATAACTGGCATAAGCAGGAGCCAGATAAGAATACAATGAAGAGTCTCACATACATGCTGTGCCTGGGATAACAGCCAGGACTAGTACAATAATATCTGAGTACATGAGATAAATACAACCCAAATGCCCCCTGTAACTGGGGAAGGGCTCACAAAATCTGACTGATACATGCAAATCATAGAGGTGCTGCAAGTGGCTAAGGCCAACATCATCAAAATCTGGAGCGGCATCAAAGGCTGCAATGAAGAGGTCATCCGGGCATGTGGGGGGCTACCTGCAGGGCCACCCCCTCGTGAGGGCTGAGACATCTCACACACGCCCGGGAATCATCAAGAGCTGCTGCTGGGTCACTGGACTGTCCAGTATACGAATCTCGATCATGCTGAAAGGAGCTGGAGAAGCAATCAAGTCAAAGGGAAGTAAGAGATCCCCCTGCCTGATCCGAGGCACCGAACAAGAGTGGAAGCTGGAACCAAGGTACACCGCCCTCTAGACCTTGCTTCTGGAATAAATGTGCTGATGTCGACAGAAGGAGGTCCGCCGTAGGTGAGGCAATGAGAGATCCTCAACTAAGGCACGAGAGAAGAACAATAGAGCGACGGACAGACGGACACTAATGATGATAATGGAAATGGGAAGGATGGAGTGGCGAATGGACGACTTCCCTTGTTAGAGCATAAAGGGCATGAATGACATGGCAGCGACTGACACAATATCGGAAGGGACAGGGGACAGTGGGGCTGAAGGTAATGATATGCGACACAAGAGAGGAACCAAGCAAAGAAGAATGGAGGGCTATAGTGGGGTATAAAGTGACGCAGGATAGACTCCATGAATGCAATGATGACTCAACTTGGATGCTCTAAACAAGGGCGACTTGATAGTGCTGCCACACAGTAAAGGCCCCAATGGGGGGTCATAGAAACATGAGTACAAATTGGGCACTCATGACGAAAATCAACACGAACATGGACAAGTAAGGGGGCGATATGGTGCTCCAAGTACAAGTGTCGTAAGTGAGGAAATTCAATTTTAAGGAGCGGTGAAGTGACCCTTCGTGAAAAAAAGTGTCCGGGTGAAGTATCAAATCACCAAAAACTAAGTAAAACCCATTTGAGAGCTCGGTGAGATCTATCCAGCGGTGCTGACGGTTCGTCGAACGGGGCTACGGTGTGGTCGCAGCAGTCGAAAGAAGAAACAGGGGTTCTCTTTTAATGAGGCGGTTTTCCCTCCAAAATCATTCATTTGCTATTGTTGCTGTGGTGAATGTGGAGAGGAGAGAAGGCCCTAAATCTTGCGGCGAACGTAGCGGACAAACCGACCGTTGGATTCAAGATCTGTCAGTTGGAGGTAAGAAGCCTAACCTTGCTCTTGCATTTTGTTGGATTACATTTGCAGTTTAGGGCCCAAAACCCCCAGAAACAGCCCCTCCTTCATCTCTATGGCCGGGTCGCACTCTTTGGGGAAAAAAGTACGACCCAGGACGCAGGTATTAGGGCAACAAGTGCGACCTGGTCCAGAAAATGGCAGAAAAATGCGACCTGGGAGATGAGGGGGGTTTGGTGCTGTTTTATGGCTGGGAGTTGGATTCTGGTGAAGTAGGAAAAATGAAAAAACAGATGCTGGCTATCCTTGCAAATCCTTACAAATGATGTAAGGGCCTAGCCATAATGAGTCAAACTTCTCATGACCTCGGACATCATGGGCCTGGTCATATACTAGAACAAGGTCGCCTTCGCGAAAAGTGCGAGGTTGGACTTTTCGGTCATACTGAGCTTTGGTGCGTTTTTTGGCCACTTCCATGGTTTGCAAGGCAACACGGCAGTCTTCGGAGGCACGCTCAAGCATGATAAGTCATTGTTCTAGTGGTGGGGTGTCAGGGAGAAGTCCAACGGCTAGTTGTAGAGAAGGAATTTCACACTCGATTGGTAAGACAACCTCCTCTCCAAAAACGAGGTGAGGAGGGTTATGGTTGGGGGGCAGAGGTGCCCCCAAGCATGGTGTGGTCATGCCAAAATGTATCTAGAAAAATGGGAATCTAAACACATTTTAATGATGTGGTGTGCCATTTGTTCTGGTTATGGTTATGCAGTTTGAGAAAGGAAATGGAGGGTTACCGATCTCTTTTGGTACTGCATATAGGGATCAAATGGACTTTAAGTTTCCGAATTGGCATACCTGGTGTCACTATCCCAAAACGAGGATTTGGAGATAATGAACTGATGCTCTCGTAGAAAAGCTATAGGTTGGTCAACAATAATGTCTAAGAGACTGGGTTGTTGATGTAAGATGAGGGAACGATAAGGGGTATCGTCCCGAGAGTGATCTGAAGTGATATGGGACTCTAGAGGTTCGTCTAAATGTGGAAGAATACTGGGTCTAGAGTCAACATGACCAGATACACTAGGAGAGTGGTGGAGAATGGCGTCTCGTGGTCTCTCAAATGTGGGTGCCCCCTTACCCAAACATTGGGTTTTGATGTAATGGCCACATGGTGGATGTGGTGTCAACGCATGGGTTCGATGTAAGGGGGAATAGATAAAGTCAGGGGTGGGAATTTCTTCCATAATGTCGTCATCGTGATAGAAGATGAGGTGACTGGTGGAAGAAGAACCACCTGACATGGTGAAGTGGCCTGAATCATCATCATGAGAAGAGAGGTTCACATGCGCATCGTCACAATGGGTGACCGAAGAGCAAGTAGATAACGGATCTACCGATGTTGGGCCCAAGATGACCGCTGAAGGAAGGTCAAGCGAAACAACAGGGGAGGATTCAGATGGAACGTTCCCCAATGGTCTCATGGATGATGACAGGTACAAAATGGTGACTGAGGGCTCCGTTGGCTTAAAAGCGGGAGGCGGAATGTGAATGTCCTCTGGTCCGATCGAAGCGGCCTTGAACTGGCGGTACAAGTCCAAGGAGGAACGGTACTCGTCAAGGCGGGGATAGAGGTGGGTGTAATGGCCGTGAAAATCGCACAAGGCACAAGGGTGGTTTGTGCGCAAGTGTTTGAGTTTTGGGAGGGAGTCGGGGATAGTGACATGTACTTCTGGGAGATCAGAGTGGGGGAATGTCTCGTTGACCAGAAGCTTGAGGTGGGGCAATTCAGGACACATGTGAGTGGCATGACCCACGACATCACACAAAGCGTGTTCCGATGGTGGAGCTCTGTGGTCGGGAGGGTAAGTAAATCGGGGGCCGGGACTCGCTGGCCGGCTTTTCAAGCCATTGCCTTTCCCGGGAGCCGTCACAACAGGAGAAGGGTCCTGTGGAGGTGCTGGGGGCACAGTGGCTATGGAGGAAGCGAGGGGGATCGGTTGAACCGGTGTCAAAGCCATATAAGGTTTGGGGTGACCAGGGGGGGTGGCGGCTGGGGGGTCAAGGTACCAGACCGGAATGCCCAAGGTCAAGTTAGGGAGAGAGAGGGTGGCCATGACGGGGACGGAATATACTCCAGGAGGGGGAGCCAAGAAGGGGATCTGTCTAGCAGGGTAGTGACCAGGAGGTACGGTTCCAAGATGGTTAAGGCCGGGGGGGACCGAGCCTGGAGGATAAAGAGGAACGGGACACCACTGTAGGGGGAGGGCCGAGGAGGAGTGTCCTACTGTGGCTGAGATGGATGGCTAGGAGCGGGTTGCGGAGGGCGGGAGGAGGGTGCGGGCTAGCTGAGGCAGGCCGTTTATGGGCAGCCTGAGATGATTGCATCATGCAAACATTCGACAAGCTGGGATCAGTAACGGGAGTGGGAGGAAGGTGAGGAAAAGTACCGCCAGGTAACTCCGATAGACGCCGGGGGAGACACTGGTCAAAGAATCGACGGTTTGCTTGTTGGCTACGGAAGAGATGGTCGTCTCGGAGGAGGTCTGAGACGGCGGCTCATGATAAGATAGTTGGTCGATGGTGACTATCTTCCCATTATGTGGAAAAGACATCTTGCGGAAAACCGCGGATGGGACAGCAGACATGGCATAGGTGTAGCTTCGCCCCAATAGAATGTTGTAGTCTAGAGGGGCGTCAATGACTTCGACGTCAACGCAAACAGTTTTACCGGCGAGGGTGATGGGACAGTTACGAAACAGGCCAATAGGCTGGGAGGCATGACCGTCCCACGCTTGAAGGGTGATCGTGGAAGGGGCCAGCTCAGGGGATCCGAGTTGCTTCCAAACCGAAGCGGACATCACACAGGTGGATGCCCCCTCATCAATTATACACCGGGATACAGTGGCGTTCCGGATTTTGACCGGGATTTGGAAAGCAACGGAAGGAGGAAGAGGAGGGTGGTCCGATTGAGTGGCGTCGAAAACAATCATTTGGTCATCAGCAGGATCAACAGCGCCCACGGCAGATAGTAGAGCCTTCCGTTGGGAAGGGCACGACTGGAGGAGTTCCAGTGTGGAAATGGCAGTAGGGGATTGTGCCAAATCATCTACTATACTGTACGATTGGGCGGCTCGACCAGAAGCAGCATTTCGGCGTAATGGACCCTTTGGAATCTTTGGGTGAACCTCAACTTTGGGTTGAGGGATGTGTAAGGGGCCACCGGATGTCGAAAGAGGCTCTGTAGAACCTGAAGATGGGGGCTCGGGAGCAGACTGAGCAGGGGGCTTGGTGTACTGGCGAGACCGAGTTTGAAGGTGAAGGTTTCACTTTAAGGACTCGATTGGAGCGCATCATATGATCCGGTAGTCGAGGAACCGCAACGTACCTAGGTGGCCGCATCGTCGTCAGTTGGGCAGCTACGAACTCGTCGAGGAAAGGATCAATGAACACAACCGCCGAGAAAAGCCACATTAGGACGAGTGTGAGGGGAGGCGTGTTGTCCGCGCAATGTGGCTTGAGACTCCCACATCTGTCGCATCTGGGGTAAGAGAGGACAATCGTGAGTGTAGTGACCGTGAACACCGCAACACGAACAGGGCTTGTTTGTGCGAAGCGGCCTGTCCGGCCTGGGCGAGATGCCCTGAGGCTGGTTGCTAGTGTTAGGGTCCATACCAGAATTGGGTCCTCGGTTACTGGGGGCAGATGGGTTCTGGTTGCCTCGCCGCCTTCTTTGAGAAGAAGGGGGATTAATCGCACCCTGCTGTGCAAATACTTGCCCTGGAGGGGGTTGTATGTGCTGTTGCAGGTTGTGAGGAGGCAAGGGAGGCGGAAGCGCATATGCTGGAGGAGCTGGCGCACCAGGCTGTGGATAAAAGTAAGGGTTGGGTTGGGCGACATTGAGGTAAGCAGAAGGTTGGGCAAAAGGAGGAGGCATGCCGTATCCTGGATACATGTTGCCGGGAGGGGGAAGAGTGCTTGAGGTGCTGGCCCCTCCCTGAGGGAGACCATAGCCCATAGGAGGGTGAGCAGATGGGTGGGAAAGAGATCCAACAATACCGTCGGCGGAATGAGATGCCCTCGGGGCGTTAGCGCCACCGGGCCTGGGGATGTCAGGAAGAACGGTATAAACATAACCAGATTGAGCGTAGATCAGGTCATATTTTAAAGCTATTTGGAGTGCGGCTTCTTCAGATTGAGGAAAGTGAGAGGCGACATCTTTGCCGATGGGAGACGGGAGGGTGCGAAGGAACCAGTCCATGTAAACCCGATCTTCAAAGGGAGGGGTTCGACATAAGCTCCGTCTTCGTCGCCATTCCTGAACATGGGCAGAAAGGCGTGTGGAAGAGGATTGCTTAAATGAAGTCAAGAGCTCCGTACCAGTGTCGTATTGGAGAGGGAGCTAGAAGTACGACAAGAAGGCTTGGGCAAGAGTCTCGAATGTGGTATGGGAGGAAGTGGCCTGTTCGACATACCATTTAGAAGCTTCGCCGGTAAGCGTGCGTTGGAACAAACGAAGACTGATGGAGTCATCGGTAATGGAATTGGAGGAACACCACATGTGGAAAGATCGGACGTGATTGGTTGGATCTTCGCCATTAAGGCCCTCGAACTTAGGGATATCAGAGGGTAGTTTGGTGGGCATAGCGGGCCAGGTAGTATTATGGTGAATTGGGTCGTTAATCAACTAATGGAAATCGGGGAGGCTGAGGCCTGCAATGTACGGCAGCACAGGGGTGGCCGGAGTAGTGGTTGTGATAGTTCCGCTAGAAGTAGGGCCGGCATTGGGGCCGGGAGAACCGCTAGCGTTAGGTCCTGGTCCAGACATGGTGAAGGTAAAAGGGGGAGAACCGGAAGGAGAAGGGGGACCCGATGAATCAGGAGAGGAGTCGGAGTGCGGACTCGAAGGTGGACTGGCTCGACGACGGCGGTGCGGAGCAGGTCGATCAACCGGAAACTGAGGGAGAAGGCCAAGAAGTCTCCGGGAAAGGCGCCTTGGGGGCGCAATGATGACAGGAAGAAGGAAACCGACAAGGGCAGAAAGGGACAAAATCAAGAAGGTCAAGGGCAGAAAAGGTGCAGTGACAATTGATTTAGAGTCTTTGCCAGGCGGTGTAAACCAGGCGCTTCTTCACTTAGGGTCAGTGTGTGGCGTGCGTTAATTTTAATTTTTAAACCCTTTCCGTTGTTTGAGAGCAAGAAAAAGTGTGCGACGTAGCTGAAAATAAACCTACAGAGAATAGAATAAAATGCTGAAATAACAGAAAAATAACAGCTACGTATGCATCTATCTAAACCAAGAAGGTGGGTCTCTCACAACTATGCTGAAAAGAAAGGGAAAAACTATGGAAACACACACAAAGGAAGCTCAACAGATCTAGGGTCAAAGGGGACAGAGATCCGGAGGATAAAGCTGCAGATAAGGGGTGCAGATCACAGCCAAGAGACAGAGGCAAGGTGGCTGGAAAAAGGGAAATCAGCAAAAAGCCGGGGGGGGCAAGGCAGAGGCCTTTAGGGGAGGTCCAAACAAAACGACAAGAGGTGATTTGAAAGGAAAAGAGGCGGATTTCAATGGATCTGGAAGTGAGGTCACAGATCTGGAAAAAGAGGGGGCTGAAGCTCTGAAACCGACGGCTGAAACAGCTGAAACTCTTCCACAAAAAGTGGAGGGTACTAAAGCTCTAAGGGGCTGGGTTCCCACTTAGATGAGAAGCGAGATCTTGGTGAGCGGGGGTGAGACGGAGAAATTTCGAAAGAAGTACGAGAGAGACGCGGTAGAACCAGAAAAATTTCGAGAAAAAATCTTTGGAAAAAAGGCGGTCGCCGGAGTTCGGCCTTATGCGAGGTTGAGGTCGCGGAAACGGGCCAAAACATGTGCGTCCGGGTCGGCGGGCGTTTGGGCCAAAAAGTGCGACCCCCTGTTCCGGTTGTCTCGGCGGCAGATTTTCAGAAAAGTTGTCGTCTCAGTTGCGGCTGGTGTCGCTTACCTGCGCAATAGGGCCAGAAACACACGGAAGTTAGAAATTTTAAGTTTTAGGGTTTTATGTGAGAAAAATGACATAAAAAGAGGAAAACTAAGCAGCTGAAAAGAAGCCCTAGGGCCTGAAGTAGCTGGATATGCAGGAATATGAAAAACGACGGCGGTCGTAATTTAAAACCCGTGTGGAGTCGCCATTTGTTAGTATGAATTCTTTGTCGAAGCGTACGAAAAAGAACCACTTTAGCTACGCATAACTAATAGCCCTAACAACAATAATGGCTGCAAAACATCTTGAGATCTGCAATTAGTAGTTAAAGTGCTGCAACAAACAGATCTATAAATGGAAAGATATTAAGCAGTAAAGTAAAGAGTTTGCTCCATGCATCCAACAGACAAGACAAGAACACGATTTTTTGAATGAATTTTTATATTACGGGGCACCTGGGAGGAAACAAGAAGGTGTATCCAGATCTCCTCAATGGGATGGGTTCTTTATAGTCCTCAGCACTTCAGATCTAAGCTTTCTCTCTCTTGTAGATGTAGAAAAACCCAATGTAGAAGGTAGAGCTCAATGGGAGCAAAATGGCAGAAATGAGACCAAGTGTATAGATCCAGAGTGATCTAATATGCAACAAAAAGGTGAAGAATGAAGGGGAAAACCCTCCTATTTATAACAAAATATTGGGTCATTCTAGATCTTGGTGCATGATTAAAATAATGTTAACCAAATCTAGATCCACCTCTATGGAATATTTTATTATTATTTGTTGGAGGGAAAGGGACTTTGACTTGGGTCAAATCCCTTGATTAGTGAGGAATAAATAAATAAATGATTTATTTATCCTTTTAAGGAAGTGGCTGGGATATAATCAAATAAATAATGATTTATTTAATTAAGAGTGGTTGATTTGGTCATATTTAACAAGGAATATTATTTAAATAATTATTCCTAGAAAATAATAAGATAACTATGGGTGTATCTCATTAATTTCTTTGTTTTTGGGTTAAACATGACAGGGAATAATAATTAAATTGTGGTTTAATTAATTATTCCTTTTGGGGTTTCTTTAATTAACATAGTGAAAGCAGTTTTACTTGGGGTAAAACTGGTCTTACATGGTGTACTTGGGTCCATCTAATGATGAAAGGTTAGATGACCAAAAAATGGTGTAACATCTACGTTGACAGTTTTTCCCTGTAATGTGATCGTGAGACTCTCGAGAACGCCCAGGGGTTTAGATTCCCGACCATCAAATGCCTCAAGGGCATTGGGAGATGACGACAAGGCTGGAGAGCCAATGGCCTTCCAACAAGCGGAGGACATAACGCAGGTAGATGCACCCTCATCTACGATGGCCCTATGAATGTTCAGACCGTTAATCCCGACTTGAATGACCAAAGCGATTTGATGTGGAATCCGGGGAGTAAAATTCTCCAGATCGAAGGTGAGAAGACTCGAGTTGGCGGGATCAATGCCCCCGATCGCAGACAGTAAAGCCTTCCGTTGTGAAGGACAACTTTGAAGAACCTTCAGTGCAGACATAGCACATGGCGCCTGTGCCAGATCCTCAACAATACTGTAATGTTGAGCGGCACGAGCGTTTGGATTATAAGAAGATCTTCGAAGGACACCTTTGGGAGGTGGCTTCACAACGGGTTCCAGAGAAGGCTTCTCGATTTCCAATGGACCGGAGACAGGTGGGGGAGGCGGCCCATCCGCAACTGCCTTCCCGGGTGCCTGCCGCGGTTCATTGTAATCCTTCGACCGTGTAGCGACAGAGATAGGTGCAACACTCTTCACCATGAAAACCTGAGACCCAAACGGTGCAGATGGTGATGCTTGTTCGACCATCTGGGTCTGCTGAGATGGAAATGGCTCTTTCAAAACAGCCGGAGTCCCTTTAGGGCCTTTAATAAGTTGACTAACCTCGGATCGTCGTGGACAATCCTTAGTATAATGGTCCCCTTCACAGATGAGGCAAGGGTACTTCGGTTTACGCTGGGAGCCATCCTCAGTACGAGACTTAGATTCTGGTTTCGGGGCATCAGATTTAGATTTGCCTTTGCCCTTATTCTTCCCCTTGGAGGATTTGTCCGCAGGATTGGCTTGAACGGCATTCACCTCCGCGGTTTTACCAGAATCGGATGAGGCGGGATTGGCAGAGGTATTGTTGGAAGAATTAGCCTTCTGCTTCCCATTCGAAGATTTCTTCGAATTCTGAGAGACAGAACCAATGACACCATCCACCGCAGGGGTGGGCGGAGCCTTAGTGGTTCCGGGCCGTGGAGCATCAGTCAAGATGTCATAAAGCGTGCCAGATTGTGAATAGACAAGATCTAGGTACTGGGCACGCGCGATGGCTTTCTCCTCTGTCACACACGCTCCCATCGCGATATCCTGAGCGATTTTATTCACAAAGGAGGTGGTGAACCAGTGAGTCAATATCTGATCAGGTATGTGAAACTTGATCAGTCGACGACGACGCTGCCACTCATGAATGTGATGTGAGATATGAGTGGCTTTATCCTGCTTCAGGGAAGTCAGCAGGTGCGTCCCGGCTTCATACCAAACCGGTAACTGGAAATGCGTGAGGAAAGCCATGGCTAAAGATTTGAAATCCTGAAAAATGCCACGGGATAACTCTATGTACCACTTAGTAGCAGCTCCAGTTAAAGTACGCTGGAAGAGGCGCAGGCGAATCGAATCGTCGACCCAAGATTTAGACGAACACCAAAGATGATACGTCATCACATGCGCCTGGGGGTCCTCCCCAGCTTTTCCCTCAAACTTGGGACAACCACCTGGTATCTTGGTGGGAACCGGAGGCCAATACGGATTATGTAAAATCGGATCATTGGTCAACTTTGAAACATCCGGAAGTTCCAAGGTAGCCAGGAATGGCAATGGAGGATTAACTGCCATGCCAGGTCCAGGATGAGGTCCGGTACCCATACTCCACGATGGTTGTGAATATCCTTGCCCCCACGGGTTCTGTCCTGCAGGATTCTGACCGTAGGGGGCATAGGTCGTATAACCAGACTGATTTGGATGCTGGTAACCATAGTGTGGGGCTTGATAACTAGGGTACGGACCCTGATTATGTGTCGGCCCCGTATAAGCAGCGTTTGGATTTGGCTGCTGAGTGTAGGTAAAACCGGGTGGAGGAGGATAATACTGAGAGCCTCTAGGGTGGTTATAGTTCGGTTGAGACTGACCATGAGGATAATAACCACCCTGAGGATGAGTAGGCTGCTGAAAAGTGGAACCCTGCGGAGCCTGATACGTAGGGCGCAGCTATTGATTTGGCTGCGGCATTGAATGAACCGGCTGCTGTGCAGGGTTGATGGAATGAGCGGGCTGCCCTAAATGAACAGGTTGCTCGACTGAGAGGGCTGACCTGAGTGAACAGGTTGAACCGGGTGCAAGGGTTGACCTGAATGACTAGGCTGACCCGGATAGATAGGCGGCGCCTGTTGCGCAGGCTAACCTGGTTGTAAGTGAGCCCCAGGTTGTACCGGATGGACCGGTTGGCCTGGAGGCGGAACACTAGGTTGTACTGGATGAGCCGGTTGGCCTGGTGGTGGAACAGGACCAGGTATTTGCTGGAAACCGGTTTGACCTGAAGCAGAACCATAGGATGGTCCTGGCTGATATGCAACGTTAGAAACGACAGGATACTGCGGTTGCATCGGTAAAGAAGGCTGGATTTGACCCCCAGGACCATAGACCGGTCCCGGTTGGTACCCCGGCTGAGGTTGGATAGGTTGACCGGAAGGGCCGTAATACTGTCCTTGCGGACTGTACGATGGCCCTTGCTGGTCCACAGGGTAGCCCTGGATGGGCTGCCCCTGTGGATCATAAAGATAGCTAGGTTGGCTCGCAGGTTGGCCTTGGAAAGGCTGTCCCTGCGGGTTATAAGCCTGGTTGTACAGTAAACCTTGAGCGTAAAGATAAGCCTCAGGAGCGAGTAGACACAAAATCTCCCCGTGCTCGTCATACTGACCTGGGAAAGCATACACGGGAGTACCATCCTGCGCATAGTGCGAAAAGTAAGATCGGTAGGGATCTTGGGTGGACGATCCAGCCTCGGCGTTCGGCTGTTGCAAAGACAACCGATACTCCTCCGGAGAGATATTCTCCGGTATAGCAGTAGCTAGATAGACATCTTCAGGAGTTGGCCCAGCCCTGGTAGCAGATGCTGAGACAATAGGAGAAGAGGCGGCCACACAGACAGTGGGCCGGATGGGAACAGGTGTGACAGGCGTCTGAGGAGACACCCCGGGTGTAGTAGCAGCTGGCATCGAAGCAGGAGATGATATCCCCATAGAGGCTGCAGCTGAAATGATCTAACCCAGAGATCTGTATCCATGTGGTAAAGAAGGACTGGCTGTTGAAATGTTAGCCAGCTCAGAGTTGTCTCCCTCAAACAATCTACGCGGGAAGAGCTGATATTCTTCACCGGACGTTGGGATTTCCTCACCAGAATCACTCATGGTTGATCCTGCCGTTAAATCACGCAAAAGACAGCGAGGACTAGGAGGAAATACAGCAGCAACAAAAGGCGAACCCGAGGTAAGAGAAAGGAAATCAGCTCCTAATCTCAATTCAGACACAGGGTCCGAAAAGGGCCAATTGAACTCAACTGGTCCTCCAAAGGGTTGCTCAGCGAGAACCGGTCCCCCGTCAGGAAACTCGGAAACAACAAGCTTCTGCGGTTCGACAGAGGATTGAGAAGCCTCTGAAGAATCATCCGTGTAAGGACTACCAGTAGACGAAACCGAAGGTTCCGCCACTGCGGCAAAAGACCAGAGAAAAAGAAGCAAACACACACACGGGCTGAAAACGAGTTAAGGGCACACGATCAAATGGTCAACAAGCAATATCTAAGCGGGCGTGTAATCGTGGGTGATTAATTTTTTACCACATTGAAAAGTAAGAAACTCTATCGTTTCATATTTTAAGAGTTGAGAAACAATAGAAAGATGACTCTATCTCTTTCAGATTTGATACAAGCGTGAAAGGACAAGCGCTCGACGGTATTTTCAAGTTTAGGGAGTCAGAAAAGACCAAATGACTGGTCAGGAAAAACTAGGCATAAAGGGTGTACCAAATATCCGTGAACTGCAATATACCCCTTGGTTTCAATAATGAAACAGAAATCGACCAAGGACTTTCCGTACGTGCAGGTAGTCTCCCCGAATGCTGTGTTCGGTGTATCACGGGTATAGGGCGGCAGACTCGGCTTCCTGTTGATAAAGGATTGAAAACCTAGAGGGGTCTCCCTTTATATACACGACGGTACGGGGAGCACAAGTCCGTACTAGCGCTGTCTAAAGCCAGAAGGCAAACGACAGCTGCTAGGTTTAAAGACGCCGGAACACGTCTCTAGCCTAGACCTCTAAAAATGTTTCGTTAAATTCCAATGCTGCCTTAGGTTAATTGAATAGATTTTAAAGTTGATCTTCGATTAAGTTTCAATTTTCAGGCCCTATCGTATGTAGTGTCTCAAAAGACTCCTAAATGCAAAGCTACATGCCACAGTCCAACATTTCGTTCGATGAAAACTAGTTACATAAGAGTTGAGAGCTTTTACACAAGCGAAATGATCGGAAGACAAACAATGAGATCTCTAATGTAACTAATGAAATTGAAAACTTTTCATTCAGATCACTAATCACTAGCAAAATCGAAAAGATTACAATTTGCACTAATTGAACCAAAAACACAAGAGATTTTTTTTTTTTTTAATTTTCAACGTTTGATAGCTAATATGCACTAAATAAACTGAAAACAAACGGAACAACTTGAGAAACGATATTGAGAGAGAAAAACAAACAATTTCACTCAATCAACACAAGCAATCAGGTCCCAAATCGACCAAAGTCTCTCAAAACCAAGAAAAGACTCAAAGGCTCCAATGGGCTGTGTGATCTAGGCCCAATGCAAGACCAAACGAAATCCGAATGAAGGAATGAGCAATCACCCAAAAATCACAACAAAACAATGAACAACTACTAAGAGGATGTGGAGGATCAATCAGAAAGTCGACCGGACAAACGAAACACCAAAACTCCCAAGGAGGGCTCGATACACTAGGCCACTAGATGCCCTAGGGCTCAAAACGTGAAATCGATAGATAAAGGCAAACAACCAAAGGACAGAGGTGAATTCCCAGTCAAACGGGACTCCAACACACTCAGGCAGTCGGAAAATCAAGAAGAAAAACACTGAGCAAACCTAGAGAGCTAAAAAATAAGGAAACTCAAAAACCTTACAGGAGTGGCGCGACTGTAAGGCTGAAACTGGCGCCAGAAAGCAATTGGCACGGGCTAAACAAAAGCAACATGTGCCGATTGGCGCGACTGTCGAGCTAAAAAGCGTGCCAGTCGAGTTTCTCAGCCAAAAACAAAAAAGAACTACTCCAGAAGCAGATCAATGCATACTAAGCAAACCAAGAAGTAAAAAACAGCAAAAGAACCCAACCCAGAAGGCTCATCAAGCAAGGAAAAACATAAAATAATCAAAGCAAGACAATACAAATGAGACAGTGAAATCCAGACGATACCCAGCGGAGTCGCCAAATTGTTGAGGAGGTAAATCTCCTCTGCGGACAGAGGCGATCCCTACTAGCCCAGCAGGGGTCTAGCAACAATCAAAAATGTTACGATGCAAGTTCCTAGTTATGAATGAAAAGACTAAAGATAGAAGCCTACCTGGAATCCAATGCTATGATCTGAAGAAGAGAGCGTTCCCGTTCCTCAGCCTCGGCAGATCACGATCCTCCACGATCTCCGTGGGTGGACACCTGCACATGCAAGAAACAAACAGATACAAGCATAAAATCTGGCATACGTAACTCAATTTCATTCAGAAAGGATATTACTCATATTAACGTCATTGAAAACAGAGTGGGACCATAATCATAATCATTCATTAAATATCAATCGAAAGAGATTACAACCAAAGTTATGACGTTTTGGTCTCCTTCGGATGGGTCTCTAGTCGTTCACGTCTCGCAAAGCTTGCCAGGGAAAGGGAAAACCTCTCCTGAGTCTCTCGACAATAGTCTCCTTACTTGAGTCGGCCTTAAGGGAAGGAAGAGGGCTCTTACAGCACAAAGGCTCTTGGGAATTTGGAGATTCAAAGCTTAGGCACTTCAAGACTAGCTTGCCATGGAATTGAGCAGGTTTTTATAGATGGGGAAGGAGGGAGTTGGGATCCCTATTATTGTGGGATTGGCCCTATCAACAAGGAAGGTTCCATGGGAGGTGGCAAAACCACTTCCCTTCCATAGAACTTCCGCAGCCAAACCTCCCAACTCAAGATAGGCAATGGTTTCTGAGTTTGTTGAAACTCAACTTCCACCATCTTTATTTAAAAAACATTCCTCAAATTGGGTGGCGCGATTACTGCTCTGGGACAGAGCGCCAGTTGGCGCGACCTCTTTGCAGGATTTTCCTCATTGGCGCGAGTGATGAACTGTCTGCCCGCGCCAATGCAAAAAGGGATGTTTTTCATGATTTTTGCAAGGAGATGTCTTTAGGGAAAATGAAGCTCATGCTTAGAGGAATGCATTGATGATGTTTTCAAGGCATGACAATGTTCACAGGTCACAAAATGGGTCCTCCATTGTGCGGGACGGGGAATGGTAGGGACGGTGACAAATTACTATGTAACACATTGTATCTCTGATTTGAAATCCTGTGACCTGGGTGTTCACACAAAACTCCTTTCTAGTTCTTCTCTTGTTCCTTTTTACCCTTCTTATGTACTTTTCAGTTGTATTCCTCCAGTCTCCAGGTTCTATATTTCCTTGCACGACCTCTAAATTTTTCTTTAGTTATTCTAGCATTGGTTCATTGTTCACGATTTTCAGGAACATTCAAAAATATTCCTCAATCAATGTACTCCTATGGATTCCCTTCTCTCTATCTCCAGATTCTTTTGGAAGTTCCATACTCTGATGTCTCTCCATCTGGGAAAATGTTTCTACTGCCTCTTTAAATTATTTCTTCTACCAATCTGGGTTTAAAGTTTTTTTTGGGGATGCGGGTCTAATTAGCTTTACCAGGTCCCAGTGTCAGCGCATCCACTCCTGTCTTCTTCCCTCCCCATGTTACTATAGCTACACTTTTCATGGGCTAAGCCGCTACTATTCTTGGTTCTGCGTTAACCAGGTTAGCTCCCCTTTGTCTGGATCTTTCTTCCCATCTCTTAATCAGCTCTGGGAATTCTTCAATTGCATGTGCGTTAACTCTGCATTAAGAGCACCATGGTCTGCTGAGTAGCAGAAATTCCCTTGCTACATGCCCTTCCTGATCACAGTTATAACATCTTACTAGTCCTCTTCCTCCAGTTCTTCTACCTCTCATTCCTCCTCCTCACCCCCTTGGAGTTTCATTCACTCTATAAGATGACATGTATAATTGTTCTGCCAATGCATGAAGTGCTCTGCATTGCTCCGTATTATGGGTCGTAGATGCAGAGAAGTCATAGTAGCCATTGTTTGGAACAGTAGAATATTTTTGAAGAATTGGACATAGTTGTGGAGGATGACCAATACCTTTTCATATTTCGAAGCATTCGGTTGTTGTTTGATTCTGTGGATTGGGGAACCATGTGAAGTGGGGTTGCGGTTGGTATTGTCCTTGGTTATTTATTAGTGCAACTCCACCAACTGGTGGGGCCCCCTTTGCTCTGGCTGCCGCAGTTCCAACATTTTCTCCTCGCAACCTCGAACATTATGTGGCAAGGTGTTCTTCCATCAAGCAATGTGTGCACCACACATTGGGCCTTTCAAGTCATGTCGGTTGAATATCCTTCAGCTTCTCCGTTAAAATAGCTATATGATGTTGTAGTCCTAGTATGGATGGATCTTGTAGCACTGCTCCCCTTATGAACTCCTGCGGATACCCCACCATATCTTCTATCTTCATGGCTTGCTCGAGAGCATCTTGAAGGGTATCAATCTTTTGTTGCATCAGCGGTGTCCTCGTTAATGGTAGGAGTGCTTTGATGAACCAATCCTGATGGTGATTTGGATCGATTCGGTAGTTGAGCTGTCTAATCACGTCCTTAAATATTCTCACCAAATCCCAGGTTGTTTTTCCTTCCCGCTGCTTGATTTCCCATAGCTTAGAAAATCCCTACTAATTCGTCTGAGGAAATTTGAATTCTTGAACAAATTATTTCTTGACGTTGTCTATTTATGGGTTCAGGTGTGCCTCTGACCAGTTAATGAACTATATCAGAGCTCTTCCTCTCAGTGTGGTTTGAAACTTAATCAACTTTATAGCATCTGGTGTCTGTCGAGCCCTCCAAATTTCTTCGCAGAGGTACTAGTGCTGTTCTACATCATCGTTACCTTTCCCAGAAAATTTTTGGTATTGGGTGAAAGATCCTACCATCTTCACTTATGTTGGAGGTACTAAAATAAAATGTCTGCTTCCCGGCTGAGAGATTTTACTACCAGTACTATTGCTAGTAGATATTTGTACTGTGAATTTAGTACTACTCAACTTGCTAAACTGCCATAACTTAACAAAGAATATGTTAGGTGGATGATAAAATACCAGGGGAAGGTTAGGAATAGTGCTACTTGAAGCTTTGGGAATAGGATTACCTTGCGTTATGGGTGTCGGCCTCTCTCAGAATAGTTTCCCCATTGCAACATGTAGCTTCACATCAAACTCCTCCTCGAGACATGCGTCCTCCTCATTGGACTTTTCTCCCTTTTCTCTTTGGGATGGGCTCCTATAGAATTGTCTAACTTCCTTAATGGTCCCTCCTATTCCTTGGGATCCCATCTGAACTTATTTCTCCTCTGTCATTTGCAGTGCCTTTTCCTCGACACCTTTTCCTATTTCTGTAGTTTCTTCTCTTGCTTCTCGAACTCTTTCATTACCCTTTCCCGCCACTGCTCAAAAATCTGCGCCCTCCGATGTGCTCTTCGCTCTCTCAACCTACTAGAGGTTCCAACTTCCATATCCCTATTCCTCCTTTTACTTTACTCGTAGCATCTTTCCCTCAACTCCTTCCCCCAATACTGAAGGTTTAGCTCTCCATCTCATGGTTTTGGAAGGACATCAGGCCCTCATCCACCATTAGAGCTTTAATCCACAATGGGATCTCTTTCAACAGTTCTCCCTACAACCCAAATCTAAATATATCTTCGAATTTTGTGAAACACTGGTAACACTCAGCTAAAAATTCTACAATGTACACTTCTAGGGTATATTGTACCCAAAAATATATTGATCGGGCAGATATGTATCTAAGTGATAGAGTGCGACTAGATCTACATGCTTCCAAGTGTGACAGACTCTGCATGATCCTCTTGGGAGTGACTTGATCCAAAGTCTCTACAACCAGTTGTAAAGATCTTTGGGAAAATTTCCCCAGAAATTTTCATATAGGTCACTCGCAGATTCAGAAAACATGACTCGATCTTTAACAGTCTTCTCCCACTACTGCCGAAATTCTTCTTGTTGCGATATCAAATGATCTATGTGCTTGTACCACCAGCCTCGTAATTCCTTCTCACAGATCCTAGATACCATTATCTAGCTTCTAAATAAGTCTTCAGGTCCTCGCAACGAAACCATTTTTTGGCAAAAAAGGGGGTCCTTAAGCAAGACCCAGGTTCAGGTTTGAGGCCAACAAGGTTTCTGCAATAGTCTAGAACAACATCGACATTTTCACCCTACTCAAGGGAGTAGGGCATCTCATCCAAGGCGTGTCATGACCTTAATAAGATTAGAATCTAAAGCATTGATATAAAGGACAGATATGAACAAAGACAACAACTATGAGGATGTAGAAGCCACATATATATCTCAACTCTAAGAAGGAGCTATCATTCACCAAGACATGTTCAGAGCGCTGAATAAAAATTTAAATTAGGCATATATTCATCATAAGCAGGTAACCATCAATCAACGCATGATATCACACACAACAACAAATCGATTTCATTAACTATATCAAAACATCATACATGTGCTCCACAGAGTCTATTACAATCAGATCAGTACAAAAGACTTCTCACAGAGCTCTCCTAAGGCTCTGCTTCTCCTTGGCCTCTCGCCGGACTGAATAAATCTCTAACTAACTAACAATAAAACTGATTGACTTCCTACCTATTTGTTTCTCACCGACTGACACTGTCAGCCCTTGCTTCTTTCTTGCTCCACTGCTTCTCGTTTCTTCTTTATCACTGGGAGTTCTACTGATTATTCTTCTCTCCCATCTCTGCCATTTTCTCTATTCTCTGCCAATGTTGCATGACCTATCTTCTGGCTTTCCGCAACTGAGACAACTCTCTGCCTTCCTTGATTGTGGTTCGCCACCTATCCTCTGGATTTCTGCAACTGTGACAGTTCCCTGTCTCTCTTTGTTGTGCTCTGCCACCTTTCCTCCATCTCTCCACAACTCAGAATGATTCTATCCCAAAAATAAAGGCCCCAACTGTAAAAATAATAATGCCTTCCAGAAAGAGTAGAAGAGTTAAAATGATAGTTTGTGCTCAAAGAAAAATAGTCAAATCCACGTTTATAGTAGATTTTGATACTAATTTACTCATTCCTTTCGTAACAATTAGGGAAAGGAGATGGGAGAGAAATAAACCCTAATAAAAGCCACCCTTAGAAAGGAAAAATGGGGAAGTAGAGCCATTGTTAAGAGCAATGAATGAAGAGGAGTTGATACACACCATTATCAAGGATATAAAAGGTAGGGAGAAACCAAAGTGTATATGGAGTATTTCAACATAGATATAGTTTATTTGTTGATATTTTGAGAGGTGAATTTTTGAAATCATTGATTTGATTTTTTTTTGTTTTGTTTCAGTGGTGTGGAGACCTTCTTGAGCAAGATAAATGGTGTCTTGAATAAGAAAATCGTTGGGGAATCCTATTTTTTCTTGGAAAATATGCCTCAATAGGATGGATTCAATGCATAGGATATAATGTATCTCAAAACCACAAAATTTACCCCATAAAAGAAACACTACTTAATTTCAACGTTCGTATAATGCATGATTAACACTTTTTAATTGGATTTCACCTCAAGACCAAAAAACATAGTACTCTTAATATAAACATGGTTTTCCTATTAAGAGGGCATCATATTTTTCATATCTTCTCTTTGTATAGTTTTTCTATTGAGTAGGTAAACTCGAATGATGGATTATAGGTATTTGTTTAAAAGGAAAGGGGTTTTCTTACCCTTCAAAACATAGTTTGAATTTTTTTAAATTATATGAATTTGGAATCTTGTTGTTCCTTTTCCTTAAAAACTTATTACCAAAAAGGTTCATAATTTTTTTTATCAAACTTGTATATGTATTGGTCTTCAACACAAAATGATTGTTATAATAATCTTATGGTAAGTTTTGATAATCTAGCTTCCTTGGTTTCAGATTTAATTTGGTGGCTAAAATGAATAAACCAACATATTAGTAGTAACCTATTTATCTAATACGTTTGAACTTCATCCTTTGACCCAGTTGTTTGATATAGAATCATTATATTCCCTTCTATAGTTTAGAATCTCATTTGATTCTTACTTCCTTGTAGAGTTATGGAGGAAGGTACCAACCAATAACGATTATGGCTGACCCCTTCAAGTATTAGTGTAGAATGGTTAGGCATGCTCATAGATATGCATGCGGCTAGTTCACATGAATCTAAACTGTGTCATTTGTCGCTATAATTTTTGAAATTTTCTTCAATTAATCTCTAGATTTTGTATATGCCACTCGATTTGGAGATAATTTTATAAAAATACTCTATATTTTCTTCTTAGCATGATTTAAATTCCTATAAATGTATATAATACTATCATGTATATATCTATATTACAACCAAGTTCATGAGTGTTCTCATTTTATTCCTATATATTTGGACTTGAAATTTCATGATTGTTACGGAGTGACTTCAATTAAACTATATATCATTAATTCATTTTCACTTTACAATTATTAATAACTTTCTTTCTGAAAGGTCTCAATACTGTTAGCCATTTCTCGTTTATGATAGTTGCTCAATGTTGTATTCATAATTCATCGGAGTAATTCTTTTTCTAGATAGGATAGTTACATGTATCTTATAGTTTCGTGAGAGATTTTTTACCTCGCAAACTAACATTACTTAAAATAGCCAAGTAAGACCAAAATATTATCTTAGCGTTGGAATATAAACATATTGAATTTACCATAGTCTCTCTATCCAATTATATAATACTTGTTGAGCATAGAGGCTCATTCTACAATCTAGTATGAGGCTCAAGTGCTAGATCCCATAAAAAATGAGGCATGAGGGTATATTTATAGAAATGAGGTGATCTTCCACCTACCATGACCTTTCATCTATCGTCATGCCTCTTGAACTTCCTTATAAGTCTCTACTTTCTAATGAATTTTGGTAATTTTTTCATTTTCATAATATGACAAAATAATATTTAAAACATAAGGAAGATTATGAGGTTATGTTTGAGGGATGGTATGCCTTACACAGAAGTGGGTAAGGAGTTATGTGAATATGAATAGATTCAATGGCCATGAATCATATAGAGGATACATATCCTGGAAAATTCAAGGATGAAGTATGAAATATATGACTCAACATAGCCATGGATGGCATCAACCTATATTCCCTTGAAAACACAAATAACTATGTTTGGCCTATAGTAGTGACCAATAAAAATGCCCCCCCATGATTGTCAGTGAAGAATGAAAATCTTATGTTGGATTTCATACAATACTCTTTCATGCACTACTACACGTAGAGACCTTTTAAGACATTAATTTCAAATTAAATAAAAATTTATTCTCAACGAACACCTTTTCTATTTAAATTAATATTTTATTTGTATGTTTTTGTCTCTCTTGTGACATAGAACCCCTATTCTATTTTAATAAATATTTAGTTTTTTTTTGTTTTTGTCTATGATCCAGTGGATCAATTTTATGTTCAAAATTGAAGTTCTCAGAATGGAACAAAACATGTTCACTTGTGTAGATCTCTTCGTTCTGAATCTGGTGCAACTTGTTTCGCAAAAAAGTGACTTTTTATGCTCCTACAATTGTGTTCTGTCTATTTTTGGAAAAAAATTAAAAAAAAATGTTTTTTGATGTACAAGGATGCCCAGTCAGCAGTCTGTAATACTGACTTGAACCTTATTGTGCATGGTTAACTTGAATTTTTCAGCCTATGGCAGGGTGCCACATGTCGCATTCAGATTGGTTTTGAATTGGAGTGTTTTCATTGGTTGTTAGTCGGACCAACCACGAAATGCCACGTAGGCCAACTAGAGGTCGCCACATGGCACCTTGGTGGCTGACCAAAATTTTGGTATTGACAGAAATCACTCCAATGGATTTGAACAATGAACCTCCAAGTAGCAAGATCGACGCTCAACCAATGCACCACATGTTACAACTTAACAAGTATATTTTAAAACTTCTATTTAAAGGTTATGTATGCAATGTTTGGGGGTTTGGTCGAGGCTAGCTGAACCTTGGTCACTGCAACCACGGGAAACAAAGGGCGGAACCCAAGGCTAGGGCTTAGCCCGAACCCCCCTTCCCCCCTCCTTATTTATAATAAAATATTTGGTCCATAGGAAACATTGGGAAAATTAACTATCCCATGATTTGTTTTGGTGGTTGGAGAAAAATTCACTCAGTTAGTAGTTTTTGGGGAAAAATTATAGGATGCTTTGCAAGCTAGTCGAAATTGTAGGATAAATTATGGGAAAAATTGTGGAGATCATAAATTCTTCAGTTTTTGGCCTTTTTGGGAGAAGAAAGAGGCTATACATGGGTTTTTGAAAGTTTTGAATTCATTGGAGCTATTAGTACAACCATTTGAGAATTGTAAGTTGATGTAAAAACCATTTTTTGAGCATAATGAAAGAGGCCCAACCATTGGAAGCTGGACCATAAGACATAGCCCAAGAGGGCTGAACTCCATCATCAGTTGATGTTGTATGTTTACTGTTATGGAGATATTGTATTATGTTTTATGAAAAAACTGAGTTTTAATTCCATGTTTATGTGTTTAATAATTTGAAAAAAATGGATTAAAATCCTAATTGAATCACTTGCAAAATTTACACAAACCTTAGGCAATTTTAAATACAAATCAGTTTGGTATTAGAGCTTAGGTTATCTTTATTGTTGTGAGGGTTTAATTTTTTTGCAAGTATATGTGATGCTTACAAGGTTGCAGCTCAAGAGAGGAGAAGGAAAAATTTTGGTTTCAAGTACTCAGGTTAGGTCAAGGACAAGGAGAGAAAAATTTCCACAATATCCGCCACAAATTTCACCTAAAATTGTACCTGGAGCTTCAAAAATCATGGAACATGAGGGAGAGATTGAAAATATGTTAGAAGATTGGAAATATTTCATAAAATAATTATTTTACATGACACAAATGGTGAATACTATCCATGAGGAGAGAAACACAAGGTTGCATGGTGAGAGCTCCACGCCGCCAAGAGGATATGGAGGAGATGGGAACAAGCCTCCAAAAGGGAATGGTGAAAAAGAACCTTTGAAACCACCATTATCTTCACCTCCACCCTCACCACCATCTTCATCATCATCTTCTCCCATAAAAACTCCTTCACCAACACCTCCACATTCTCCAAAGAGACATGGAAAAACTCCATTGTTGAAACTTGCCATAAAATTTGAATTTCCTATGTATAATGGAGAGGTAAATGCTGAGAGATTAGATACATGGGTTTTTCAACCTAAAGTGTATTGAAAGATAAAAAATTTCAAGGATGATGACACCAAGGTTTAGCTTGCTTCATTAAGGTTGGAATGTGCAACTATTATTTGGTGGGAAGCCAAAACTAAATAGGACATGAAGAAACATGGTAAGGTCTTAACCTCTTGGAATGATTTTGTTGCTACACTAAGAATAAAATTCTATCCATTAGAATACATGCAAAAAAATATCATTGATTTGTAAAACTTTAGGCAATTAAAGGGTCAAAGTGTGCAAAGCTATACTCAAGAGTTTAGAAGAAGAGCACTAATATTGGGTGTAGATTTATCATCCCAAGATACTTTCTGGAAATACATTGGAGGTTTGCATAGCTATTTGAAATATACCATACTCATGTTTAACCCTGTTATAGGTCAATTTGGGCATCATTCCAAATGACCTGGTTAATTGGGCATCATCTCCAGGACCAATGTATAGGGTCTATCATCCCCTAACATTTCAGTTGCTACATAACCTAAGACAAAGAATAAGACAAATCAATCAAATACTTTCATCTGCAAAGGTTTCCAAAGTTTGAAGTTTATAATATATCATATGAGAGCTCACCAACGCTGCCTCTAAAGGGACTAAGTGTGTTTCATATGTAGGTATCCCTATGTAAGGCTGCTCTGCAAAGCACTTCCCGACATCCATGGGTGTGTTGGTCACATTGGGAGCAAAATTCTCATTGTTCTAGAATCTCCACTTGGCCAGTGCCTTATAGAAGAGTTCACATGTGTCAAAATTTGAATCCATGTATCCATTTTACATCTACATTATTGGGAAATTGTGTTGCCTATTATTGGAAAGTCATTGATAGTAAAACTACCTTCAGCTCTATAAATTGAGCACAGATCTCCGTGTTTGAAGGGAAGAACTTGTGTAGAGAAATTTTGGTGGAATTTTCATTGAGGAGATTGATTTGAGTGAGATATTGTTGGAGATATCTGCATTGTGATGAGGTTGGGGTGCTACTATAGATGGTGACACTAAATCAATCATTGGGTTTTAACCTCTCCTTCTATCATCAATAAATATTACTGCTTATTTTTCCCTATATGCATCTGTATAAACTTTGATTTTCAATATCATGATTTCTTAGTTGATTTATATGGTTTACGCTTTATTGATTTAGCTAAATAACTTGAATATACATCTATATTATTGCTATCTCTTGTTGTTTAGTGTTCATTCTTGTAGGAAATATTTTGCACAGCCGGCCGGAATTTGAAGCTACAAACAAAGTGATAGAAGGAGACTTAGGAAGCACTTGGATCCCAAGTAGGTTCCTTATATCATTTTGTGTGTTTGATTATAGTTAGGAAAGATAGTTGTAAAGTTTTTAACCTATTTTTCTATATTAGCACCTGTCTAGGGAAGAATGATTTATCCGTAATTCATAATTTCGCACTAATAAATTGGCGACTCTGTTGGGGAGATTAATATTTATCCTAGGTGTTTTAGCCTCTAATTTTCTCTATTTATTCACCCAGTAGTTGTGATTCACAGAGATTAGGCTTTTTAAGATCCAAATTTGAAAAAGAAATGTGTTAAAAAGCTGTGTTTTTATTTATACACTGCGCCCAATGCACTCTTGGACAGGACACAGTGCTTTGCATAGCACTGTCTCCATTTTAGGACTAAGTTGAAAAGCACCGTCTCTCTTCAGAGACTGCGTTGAATCTTGAAACCATCCAAATTCCCTTGAATTTTTCTTTGCAGTTTGTTTCAGTTTGTTTGCTGTAGTGTTTTGAAAATCCTAAGCCTCATATTGACCAGTGAGTTCATCTACCTCTTCCTCCTTTGAAAGAAAATTTGTTCAATGTTTGTTTAAAGCATTTTTCTTTATCATTGGCAAGTTAATTTCAAAGTATTTTTATCTTCACATTAGATCCATTTGTTTTTTAAAAAGGAATTTTCATAAATTATTCGTTTCCTGATAGGAGAAATTGTTGTTTCATTCCTCATTTTTCCTTCAAAAGAGAAATTGTTGTTTTTATTCCTCATTTCTCAAAAGTAAAAGGAATTTTTTTTTGTTGATTTATTGCACTTAGTTTATTTTCTGCATTCATAACATTAAAGGAACTAAAAAAGAAAAATATGCATTTTCATGTAGTGGTTTGTGTGTTTTGCAAAAGGAACAACTAGGAAATCTGCATTTAGTTTGTGTTCCTTGATTTTTTTGCTCGCAAATTGATTGCTCTTTCCCTCTAGTAGTTAGGATTTTCATTAAAAAACTAAAAGTGAAAGATTTCTTATCATTCTTAGTTGCATTTTAGGAATTTTCCTAAAATGAAACTAAGAAAAGAATTGGAACCATCATCGCGGTGAAACTTTGAAAGGAAAATTGTTAAGCAAGATCAACATAAAATTAATCTCAATTTACCTAACAAAGAATTGGAACCATAATGATAACATTTAGAAGGTCTAGGCTAGAGACATGTTCCAACATCCTAAAACATAACAGCTGTCATTAACTTGTTTGCGATACATTATGAGTGTGATACCTCACTCCACGTACATAAGTATATCATAGTTCATCCACGTACTTTCGGGTATATCGGACGGTGTTACAATACGATAAGTATAAAAGGGTGCTCTCACTATGCAATTTCACATCAGACAATGCTAATACAGACTTGGGCCTCCACGTACCTTTAGGTATATTTGGGAGGACAATTTTTAGGTGATATCCATCCATAGAGAACCGAGTCGGCCGACGTGTAAGTTGTGATACACCAAACACAACATTTGGGGAGATTGCCTACCCGTACTTCTTGCTTTGCCAGGAGGTACTATGCAGTTCATAGTTTCTTGGTAAAACCTTTTGCCTAGAATTACCCCTTTATTTTTTTTATTTTTTTTGGTTAAAATGAATCAGTAATTGTGGAAGAAAAAAATCCTTTCCCCCGTCGTTTGTGTAGACTAGCATTAAAACCACCTTTACCACCAGAAGTTGCTTCTGGTAGGAGAACGTGATCATGATCTGCCAAATCAAGTACAATTCATACCTCTCTTGAAACATCATATTTTAATAAACCAAAGTTAGCTCAATTTGTTTCTACACATCCCAGTTTTTCTACTGTTGTCGAGACAGAGTCCTCACATCTACCCGTGGTCATGATCCATCCAATCTGCGAGACCACACCTCCAGAACTCAACGTTGTTCAACTGGAAGTTGATTCGGATCCCATTGTTCTTTACGGGGAAGTTGTTATTGATCAAACTCGACATAATCCCCAGGACCAATGAAATAGGGTGTATCATCCCCTTATATTTAAGTTTCTATATTCCCTAAGTGGAGAAAATCTTGATCCCGAAGTCGAACAACCGGAAGTCGTTCCTGTATTAGTCACTCCAAAATATATTGTAGCCATTGAGTCTCCCATATCGCGCAATCAACCACCTAAAATATACTTCAGGCCTAACAGTGAAATTATTTTACCTGGTTTGATTTCAATTGAAGAAATATCACAAGACGAGACACCTTTAACCGCAACTCATTTTAGGTAGGAGCTTTACCTATATGAGTCTTATTTTCAATCACCTTCCTCTGCTTTTGTTGATCTTCATTCACTTTGAGTTCTCGTAGATTCTATAGGGTATACATTGGGTCATTTGACCATGGCTGAGATAACATCCCAGACTGAACCGTCTATTTCAGTTGCGACAACATCTACTGTTGCTTCATCTTCGATGTTTTGTCCATTGAATTCACCCATGCCATCATTTGGAATCCTATCTAGTTCCTCCCTTATGAGTATTGAATGGCTTGATCCTTTATTCACATATTTAGTGCAATATCAAGCTAGTTCCATCAGTTATTCTCCTTGGGTGTCGGTGATTTCACAGAAATTACCCTATGAAATTCCAAAATTCAATGAAAACCTTGGAGAAGACCCGTAAATGCATGTTATAACTTATCATTTGTGTTTCTCATCAAAATCCTTAAATGATGATTCTATTAGACTACATCTTTTCTGGCACACACTCACTTGTCTAATTGCACAATGAGGATGGTTCTTTTCCTGTGTCAACCTCATTAAAAAATGAAACAGGTGTTGACGATAGTTCTTTCCTATGTCAATCTTGATAAATAAAATGGGTCCCCATGAGGATGGTTCTTTTACTGTTTCAACCTCGTTAAAAAATGAAACATATTATGAGGATAGTTATTTTTTCTTGTGTCAACCTTGCTAAAAAATGAAACAAGTGCCTATGAGGATAGCTCTTTTTTCTTGGGTCAACCTCGTTAAAAAATGAATCAAGTGCCTTTGAGGAAAGTTATTTTATTGTGTCAAACTCATTAAAAGATGAAACAAGTAATTAGCATAGTTCTTTTCCTATGTCAAGCTTGTTAAAAAATGAAACAAATCCTCCCCTATAATGAACCTTCATTCCATCCAGCTATTAGTAACCATTAATCTACTTAGATGAATGAAATGAAGCTTGGGGGAACCTACTCTTGCAAGGGGCATTCAACATGTGCTCTTGCATGGGCCATTCAAAACATTCTTACCTATTGTACCCAATCAATAACTGAAGTTCAAGGGAAAAAACAGGTTCAGAGCTCCAAAATGCAAGTGGTAACTATTGAATGGTAAAAATGAATAGTAAAACTCTTTTTATTTAGTCATTTAATTGTTTGCAATGAATATTTATTGCTATGACTATAGTTTTTTTATTTTTATTTATCATGAAACAGGTATTTTTAATCCATTTGATGTCGTTCTGAACAGGTCTTACAGCTGATGAATATATTAGTCGTGCATATTTATTTCAAGAATGATTTGACCAGAAAGCATACTTTTTATCCTTATTTTTCGAGCTTTGTTAAAAATGAAAAAGTATTTAAAGTGCACTTTTATCTCTTTTTCAAGCTTCGATAACAGTGGAAAAGGAACCCCTGGAGTCTTCTTTCAGCTCTTTTCATACTTCGGTAATGTGAAAAGATTGTCGAGCACTTGTATTTTCGAGCTCGTAAAAGTAAATGAATTGATATATACTTAGTATAAGTTTAACCGTTTTCCAAACTGAGATATATTATTTACGAAAAGGAAATACCTTGGTTAAACATGACCAAAGAGGTTCTCTCAGATATTATTTTACACTTTTTCGGATCTGAGCGAAAAATTTACAAAAAATTACTTGTGGAGTTTTCTTTCATCCTCTTTTTCAAAATCTCTAAATATGAAAAAGGACCAGACTATCACTATCATTAAGCTCATTAAAACATAAAATAGCGACGGGCTTGTCGATCATGGAAATAATCAAGTTTTATTCACTGCTAGAATCGTTAAATTATTAAATAGCGATACTTTATTCACCCGAAGGGTTGAATTATAGATCAAGAAAATGTTATCCGCCTCAAGCTTGTTAAAAAATAAAGAGGTACTGGTCGAAAAATGACTGGGGAAAATTTGGGAAAAGTGAGCAAAATTCTTTATGGTAGCAAGTCACTCTTGAAAATGACACTTCCTTCACTCCATGTTCGTGACTGTTTGGGTTGGGTAATCATCTTGATGGCTCATTCATACCTATGGTTCATCATACCTTCACTTCAGTTTTGGCTCAATGCTGCCAACTCATCTTAGTGTCGCCGATATTTTCAAGAGAAGTCATCCAGTGAATAACTCGTCCTTCTGCAATACTCATAAACCTTTATTCTCATGACCGTCTTCCCTGAAAATTGCTATATCAATTCATACCCTTGTCTCCAAAATTAGTAACTCTCGTTTCGCAACAAGGTGGCTTCCTGTCGACGACAAATCATTATCTAGGAAGTTCACTTAGAAACATCAGATTCCAGTACCATGAGGCTTGTTACAGCATTGATAAGGTTCTTGCTTCTGGACTTTTTACCGAAATATTTTGTTTGGCGTTCGACATCAAATCATCTATTCACACCTTATGAAATGTACTGCAGTACCTTGAGGACCATTTACATCAATGGTGGTTCTCTCACGTTTGTTAACAGCTCACATCATTGGTTGGTAATCAAACAATGTTTTTCCATGTTCGACGACAAATCATATATTCACATGGCTAGACTTGTACCCGAATGATCGTGTGAATGAGATAAGAAGACCTCGGATCTAGTTTCAGCCATCCGGGCTGTGATTTCAGGATTTGTGTACACATCATATGTATGGTGACCTTACATATAGATCATCATCCAAACATGGGCCTATATATGTAGGCATGTCTGTATTGGGCAACATTCCAATATAGACGACTTTCTGAATTATGTAAATGTTATTAATTTGTTAATATGTTGAACATGGGAATGCCTACCCTCAGCAATTATGATCAAGGGGATATATCATGGTGTAATGTATTGTAAGATTGATGCAGGTCGCCACTCTGCTTCATCTCTAGCCCATCACAGTGTAAAGCATATCAATCAAAATATTGTTGTTATTATTCTAACTTCATGCTTTAGGGGTCAATTGTTATAGGTCAATTTGGGCATCATTCCCAATGACCTGGTTAACTGGGCATCATCTCCAAGACCAATGTATAGGGTCTATCATCCCCTAACATTTCAGTTGCTACATGCCCTAAGACAAAGAACAAGACAAATCAATCAAAGACTTTCATCTGCAAAGGTTTACAAAGTTTGAAGTTTATAATATATCATATGAGAGCTCACTAACGCTACCTCTAAAGGGAATAATTCCGTTGCATATGCAGGTAGCCCTATGTAAGGTTGCTCTGCAAATAACTTCCCAACATCCATGGGTGCATTGGTCACATTGGGAGCAAAATTCTCATTGTTCCGGAATCTCCACTTGGGCAGTGCCTTCTAGAAGATTTCACATGTGTTAAACTTTGAATCCATGTGTCCATTTGACATCTACAATATTTGGAACATGTATTTCCTGTTATTGGAAATTCATTGATTGTAAAACTACCTTCATCTCCTCTATAAATTGAACACAAATCTTAGTGTTTGAAGGGAAGAATTTGTGTAGAGAAATGATGGTGGAATTTTCATTGAGGAGATTGATTTGAGTGAAAGATTGTTGGAGATATTTGCATTTTGATGAGGCTGGGATGATGCTGGAGATGGTGACACTAAATCAATCACTGGTTTGTAACCTCCCCTTCTATCATCAATAAATATTACTGCTTACTTTTCCCTATATGCATCTGTATAAACTTTGATTTTCAATATCATCATTTCTTAGTTGATGTCTATGGTTTATGCTTTATTGATTTAGCTAAATAACTTGAATATACATCTATATTATTGCTATCTCTTGTTGTTTAGTGTTCATTCTTGTAGGAAATATTTTTCACAGCCGACTGGAATTTCAAGCTACAGCAAAAGCGGCAGAAGGAGACTTTGGAAGTGCTTAGATCGCAAGTAGGTTCCTTATTTCATTCTGTGTGTCTGTTTACAGTTAGGAAAGACAGTTGTAAAGTCTTTAATCTATTATTCTAGATTAGCACATCTCTAGGGAATAATGATTTATCCATAATTCATAATTCCTTACTAACAAACCCTACAATTTTAGATGAGGTTTTTGTACATGCTACATATCTAGAAGGAAGAGGGAAACAATTTCCACAAGAGGGGAATAAAAACCCATTTAAAAGTTGAGACAAAGGAAAGGGTAATTTCAAAGGACAAGGTAAGAAGAATGCTTCCATCAATAAAGATGAAGAAAATTTAACATGCAAGCATTGTGAAAAACATGGTCACGATGAAGAACATTATTTGAAACGTCGTCCTCAGATGAGACCCAAAAATTTTAACAACAAATGGAATCAAAAGAAAACTGGAACTACACAACATGATTTAGGATCCGATTCGGGAGATGAAATAATGATCACAACGATGGGTTCGAAAGGCAAGGACATAGAAAACACTAGTTCTTCAATTTGTCCTAATGATACTGAAGATCAAAAAACAAGAATTGAACTTTTCCATATTTGAGTGATTTCAAAGCATACCAAAATTAGTACACTCTTTTATAGTGGTTCACAAGAAAATCTTATTTCTAAAGATTGAGTCAAGAAGTTGAATTTAGATACCATTCCTCATCCAAGAACTTAGCCTTTAGGTTGGATATGTATGAATGAAAATTTGCAGGTGACAAGGAAATACATACTTAGATTTGCAATTACAACAAACTTTATTGATGAAGTTGAACTTGATATAATTCAACTTGATATTTCTGATATTGTTTTGGGAAGCCCATATCTTTATGATAGGAAAGCTATTTTTCATCACCATGAAAACAAGCATCACTTGTTGAAAGATGGTATTGAGTATATTATTAGAGCACATCGAAAAAAACTAAATATTTCACTTCTGAATGCATGACAAATGAAGAGACTTATTAACTCTAGAAAGACTTTTGTGCTTTTAATGGTAAAAAAAAAATGATGTTGATAATGAATCCTTTCAAGGTTGTGATCCAAAGTTTAAATCTGATTTGATTGATATTGTTAACCAATATGATGAGATGTTTCGGGAGCCTAAGGGATTTCCTCCCAAAAGAAGAATCCAACCTGAAATCCAATTGCAACAAGATTGTCCTCTTCCTAACATTAGCATGTACAAGATGTGATTGATGGAAAATGCAAAAATTGAAAAACAATCCAAGAGATGCTTGACAAGGGAAACATCTGACCAAGTACTTCGCCATGAGGTTCACCTATTATATTGGTGCCAAAGAAACATGGAAAATAGTGCACGCATTTGTAATTTCGTGCATTGAATAATATTACGGTAAAGGACTCTTACCCACTTCCTAGAATTGACGATTTACTTGATCAACTGAATTTTGTATTTTACTAAGATCGACTTGAGGAGTGGCTAACATAAAATAATAATCAATATAGAAAAACATATGGAAGAAAACATTCAAAACAAATCAAGGTTTGTTTGAATGGTTGGCTATGCCCTTTGGGATTTGTAATGCTCCTGCTACTTTCGTGCGTGTGATGAATGATGTGTTGAGGCCTTTTCTAGATGATTTTTTGATAGTCTATTTATATGACATATTAATTTTCAGCAAGTCTCGTGAAGAACATGTCATGCATGTCAAAAAATTATTCGATGTATTGAAGAAATAACACTTGTTTTTAAAGATGTTGAAATGTGAGTTTGGGAAAACTTCCTTAGTCTATTTGGATCATATTGTTGGAGGATGTGAGTTGAAAATAGATCCCTCCAAGGTTGATGTCATTTTGAATTGGCCAAGGACCAAAAAAATTATATAGGTTAGAAGTTTTTTGGAAGTAGCCCAATATTGGAGGACGTTTATTGTTAACCTCTCTTTTATCGCAGCTCCATTTCATGCATTGAAAAGTGTGAAGCAGGTTTTTCAGTGGGGATGTAAGAAACAAAAGAAATTTGATGCATTGAAGGGAAAGATCAGTTCAGCTCCCGTACTTTCACTTCCAGACTTGAGACATTCATTTGAGATACAGACTGATCCAAGAGACTATTCCATGGGCGCAATCCTAATTCAACATGGTAATCACATTGTTTTCATTCATAAACTTGTAATGGTGCAGTGACTAACTAACCTACATATGAAAAGGAATTTTATGCATTGGTGCAAAGTGTGAAAAAAGTGGAAACGCTACTTGATGGGTAAAGTAACAATCATTCACATAGATCACTAGCCATTGTAGTACTTGCAATCACAAACAAATCTTCAACAATCAGGGAAATTTCGATGGATGGGTTATCTTAAACAATTCCACTTGGTATAAAAAAGGTATATATAACAAGGTTTCTGATATGCTTTCTAGACCAATTGTTAGTACATCCATTACTCTTAGGCATAATTTTGTCATGCATGAGAGCTATGTTGGAAAATATGCTTTAGATAGTGATTTCAAAGATGTATACGTGACTTTGTGTCAAGATAACCTTGTAGAGGAATTAGATTATCATGTGCATGATAACTTGTTTTACCATCTTGGCAAGATTTGTATTCCATGGGGGGATATAGTCAACATCATAAGGGAAGTGAAGACTTATATTTTTTATTTCTGCAACCTAAATCTGTTGTGGGTTATGTGGTGCAATCAGTTCCCTTTGAATTCATTTTGAGGCACAAAACTTCTTGAATTCATTAGAGATGTATTCTCCACCATTTTCACTCCTCATTTCCTTCACCTTATTCATTATATCTTTCTCAACAAGTGCCTTGAACTCACAAAACTTGGAGAACGTCTTATATTTCTTCTGCATGAAGAAAATCCAACACTTTCTTGAAAAATCATCAAAAAAAATAACATAATGCTTGTTCTTTGTTGTGGAAACTATCTAGAATGGTCAACATACGTCTGAGTGAACTCTCTCAAGGATCGGCTTGGCTTGGATTTCCTTATCGTGAAAGGTATATTTGTTATAATTCCTCAATGTATGCCATTTTCATGTGTCTCTCTGCACAAGAACACCCTTTGGAAGTCCTCTATAAATCTGTTGCATTATCCTAAAATCGTTATGGTGTAGATGGCCCAACCTCCTGTGCCGTAACTCACGGATGTCTCGGCGTTACACCTTCTTTACTTTACTGTTCAATGTTGCGCACTCCTATAAATCCAGTATATATATATTCTTTACTTGAACCCCAATATTTTTCACTTATCACGTGGTTTTGTGATGAAGGAATGCCTTTCCTCCAGTGAAGATCACATCATAGCCATGATCTTACAACATAGCAACAAAAAAGAAATTATTATTTAAACCAGGAACATACATAACATCTTTTAATGTGATTTTATTACCTGACTCCCTCTGAAAGGGATTTGTACCTACATCGGTAGCACTATACCTCCCGTCATCACCCATCTTGATGTGCATTTGGAGATCCTCCTCCAAACCACTAAATAATTCTTTCTTACCAGTAAAATGGAATGAAGCTCCACTATCCAAGTACCACACAGAACCCATCACCAATGACACCATGCATGCAATGAGCATGAAGTCCAACTATAACTATGAAGTCTATTCTTCACCTGATGCTCCTCCTGATGCCTTCTCATTGGTCTTCCTTTCTGGAAAATTTGTGGCATAGTGTCCATGCTCATGATAGTTGAAACATTTTACCTTTGAAAAGTATCACTTCTTGCCTACCTTTTCAAACTTATATTTGGAAATGTACACCTTCCATTTTCCTTTCCATCCAAAGCACGGTTCTCCTCATCATCATTCTTTGATGAGGATCCATCAATGGTGCTCTACCGAATTCCTTCTTATGCTAGATCAGACCATAGTCGCTCCCAATCCAGAAGATTATCCCTCCCATTAACAAATACCTGGTAGCTATGCTAGCTCTTGGGAAGGCCTATAAGAGCTAGGATCAAACAATCATCTTAGGCAACAATTATCCCCACACTTCCAAGATCATCTCGACACCGAGTGAACTATGTCAAGTATTTTTGGATCATGTCACCCTTCTCCATTTTTATCTTCTTGAGCTTGTATTTTAGTGCAAGCTTCCTATGGTCATTGTTATTCTGATATAGATCTATCAAGGCCTTACACATCACATATGGAGTCAAATTCCCATGGAGAATCACGATAATATGATCTCGAACTCCCTCTAACAATATCCTTCTCTCCTTTGCTACATTCTTCTTCCATGCATCAAGAAGTTGAGCATATGTGTTGCGGGCTTCTTGACATCAGTATTTATGAAAGACTTTAGTCTGTTGTCCTAAATCATTATATCCATCCTTTCCTTCCATGCAATTTAATTCGAATTTCCCTCGAGTGCATATTTGAGTCTCAAGCCATTGAAATACATCTTGATTTGTTGTTGGATCTTGAAGAATAAAGCTACAAATTTAAACCTGATCAGAACAAACTATCTTCTTCTCTTCTTATTATGATTTTTTATGCTCTGATACCATGTGGAAAAGATAAAAATGGGATTCAAACTGATCTTGTAATGTACTAAAATAAGATATTGAATCATTCTACAATTTGTATAAACAAAACACGATCACACAATCACATAACAAGATAAAGAGAAAATAAATTTCACAACACAAGATGCATCTGGGGAAAGAAAATTTCATAAACCCTACTATATGCATATTTTATAAATTCTAGATCATGAAATGATGCAATACTTTCTCTCTTAATGAAATTCATACACTTTTCCAATACTTTCAAATACTTAACCAATTATCAGCCTGTCTTGCTCACGCATTCTTCGAGGAATTCCCCCCTATTAAATAGGAAATTCCTTCTATCTGATTTTGAAATACATCCTTGGCCTCCACATGAATCTATAATTGACCTATACATTTTTCTAGTTATACAACTGATAGTTATCATACCTTTAACATCAGTATCAAGTGTGCCTTCCTTCAACTGACATGCAACAACTATTTATAGTGAATTATCAGTTAAATGATGCAGGAAAACCCTGCAAACCCAGAATCTCTCCACGCTCGTACATATAATATGTGCATCTCAATAACTACCCAAGTAAAACTTCAATGTCTAGGCAATCTCAACTTTTTCTTGCGGAAGCTCTTCAAACATATAGTTCAAAACCTTTCAACCTATACACAAGGCTCTTCTCTAAAACCCAAATTTCAATTAATTCTATCATGCGGAAGCTCATACATTAACCTTCAAGAAGATTCCTTCATTATATAATACTTGGTTATAGAACCATTGTATAAGTGGAAACTTGCCGAACCCATATCGACCAAACCCAAAATTCATATAATTAACCCTCAAGTCTTTTCATTCACATATTGACCATAACAAATATCCACAACCAAATCTGAAGTTATGAATATTTAATAAGCTTTTCAACTTACCACTCCGCTTGTTTAATACCCACACACCAACTTTCAGCTATGGCAACCACGAAAAATCCAGACTCCAATTAAAAACAAATTCCAACCACATTATTAGTGCATTGAACCCAACGCATATCCATTAAGCCATGCGCTCATTTATATATTTTCCATATTACATTAAATTTCCCAAATCAAATATTGTGAATATTTTGGATTTCAAGACCCAATTCAGTGGACCCAGTGATCAACACATAGCAATTCATCTTACCTTTCCAATCATCTTCCCTCAGATGCATTCTGCTCTGCGTTTAATGCTTTTCCTCACTTGTCAACGCATTCACTGATTTATTCACACAGTCGAATTTCTTAAACAATTTCTACAGTTGCGCCCTTGTTCCATTCTTCATATGCTTCTGCATTGAAGCTTTGGTACAATCGATGTCGATTGTTGTAAATCGATATCGTTCTGCATTCTCATATACGCTAACAAATAACATTATGCGCTTCCATGCGAGTTGCAACGCAGTCACTGAATATTTCCTGCGCCATCGAACCCTTCGCTCGAGTTCTAAACATGGTTTAACTCACTCCACTTTAGTCTTTAAATTAAAGACTCGCTCTTAATTGCTTCAACATCCTGCAAACAATTATGGTTCCTCTATACTTGCTCAAAGTTATACTTCCCGTTCTAATTCATCAATGCTGTGGATTATTTCCTTCCTCAACGCATTCTCTCCACGTGTTCACTGCATCTCATGTGTTCTAGAAATCGCTGCTCTTCATCTTGTCTTCCTCCTTATCATAGAAACCAATGATGTTTTGCATCGAAACTTGGTATAAATCGATATCTAGTATTGTAAATCGATATCCATTCTCCTCTGCTATCGCTCTACCCCATAGAATACTGAATCCAAAACTCCAAATTCTCTAGCACCATTCAGCAATCTCTGTGCGTTAGCATTCAACAACATATATATCAGTGGAAATCAACAGTGCTCCATGTACAAATTCGAACAACCCAGTTCGATTTTCAATTCACTCAACACAATTTCCCAATCACTATGGTTGACTTTTGAAAATACAAATCTTATCAACAGATTTCAAATGTTAATTCTGCACAATGATTCGTTTGAATCCTCATTAAAGGAATTGCACCATTCATGAAATCGATATGCCAACACCACTTAATTGATATTCGATCCAGGATGATCGATCCCATTTCCCTACGTTCTTTTCAACAAATGCAGATTTATTCAATTCAATTCAAGCATAAATCGATGTTAAATTAAATCAATGCTCTCCTCTTATGCTTTACACAGAAATTCAAACATTCTTTAACCCGATTTTAACCAAAAAAATATATAATTCACATAGAAATTCCAAAAAAATCCTTTATAATCAAATGTAGCTAATTACAAATATCCTCTTCATCCATGGCCAGATTTTCAAATCGATGGCCCTTTTACAAAAGCCCGTAGGCTTGTAGACTTGTTGTCCAAGCTTCACTCTCAATCACTCTATTCTTCCTGCTCTATTTGGCCCTTGAGGCTCATTAATTTATACAATTTTAAAATGATCTAATTTGAGTTCAATCCCTTCAATTTCTCAACAAAATCCTAAAATCACTCAAGAAAGTCCTTAAATATATCAACACCCGTAAAATCTAGATTTATCCCTAAAGTCTTGCAACTAAATCTATCTTAGGCTTCATGATTATCTCTTATATATCTATCATCTAATTTCTCTCATGTTTTCCAATTATTTGGAAACATTTACAAATTCTCACATATAATTAATTAAAAATATAATTTAATCACCCAAAAATAATATTAATATTTACATGAAATTAATATTTTCTCAAAACATGAGACCCCTAGGTTTAATAAAAATACAAGGTATTTTTCCGAGCTAATGCTCCTGCATCAGACTCCCAAGGTAGAAAATGATAATGATCTCCTGATCATGCGTTTTAAATCTTTGTCTGCCTGGATCCCACACTTTTTTCTGTAACTTATCATCAATTTCTGTTGTTTGCTGCTTTTCTCCAGGTCTCCATATCTTATGCTATCTTGCTCCACTCGCTGTACTTTAACAATCTATCTCTGTCGTCTTTTTACTGCTTCTGTTGCTTCTCTTCCTTGTTGATGTCTTCCTCTAAGACACTTTCAACATGATTCTTCTGATTAATTCAATTTCTCTGTCCAATAAATCTCCAAGTTGTTGATTTCTTGCTGCCTGCTGAGCTCTGGCTTACTCAGTTCTTACTCGTTCCGTTCTTACTTCTATTCTTTTTTCCGTTCTTACCGCCGCCCAATCATCCATGCCCTCTTGTTTTCTACAATGGAAAAATTCTTCTCTGCCTTCTCCTATCAGCAAATTACTGGATGGGTACATTGCGTACTCTCTTCTGCTGTCTTCATCTCTCTGCATCTGCAATTCCCAATTCTGAAACTGAGATTCTTCCTGTACTGAATTTTGATTATTCAGCATCATTTCCAGAAACATAACTTCTTCATCCCATGGATTAGAAATTTCCACAGAATTCTCTTCTTCCTTCATTTGACTGCTCAACTGAGTCAAATGTTCTTCAGCACCTGCAATAATACCTGCATTCACAAAACACTTGTTAAAACAAAAATCATAAGGCCTTAGTGCCCTACTTCCCTCTGCCAGCACTTCAATATGCTACCCTGAATTTTCCATCTCAATCAGCACATCAGTATGCTGATCCAAACTTTCTGAAGAATTCTCTGAAAAATTCTCAAGACTGTCAACTAGTCTTCCTTTCAAATCATCTGTCTCCATGATATATTTCTACTCTCGTTAACTATACTGAACTCTTTCTTATACAATCTCTCTTTCATACTCTGAATGTACCAACAAGTATTCCAACAATGCAATTTCTCTATAGCATTTCTGAAGCATTTCACCATCACTTACAGTCCCTGCATTCATACACAAATCTTCAGTTTGAAAATAAAAAATTTCAACAGTCTCAACTATTGGTTCATATACCAGCTCTCCAAGCCGATCCTCTTCTTCATTCACATGAACTTCCTCTTGTATTGTAAGAGCTTCAAGTACAAACACATCACTGCTTCCTTCCTCAGAGTACTTATCTCCTAAAAGATTCTTTTCCATGCTTGTGACCACTCTACAAGATTGCGCATCCTCCTCAGTAAAACCTGTAATCACATCAAAATTGTCAGCTACAAAAATACAAGGTTTTACATTATCCAGCTGATCTAGATCTACATATAGTTCAAGAAATCATCAATGATCTCCTCTTCTGTTTCATCAATGGAAACCTCCACTTTCAACTCAGCTGCTCTGAGTTGCGTACACCCCAACTGTACATCCATCATCTGCACGAGCTCCCTCAGCTCTTCTGTTAACTGCATGTTTATCTGTTGATCTCTTTTCTGTTGTAGCCTCTGCCAATTCACTCTCTTCCTCATGATCCAACCATGTCTCTGGTCTTTCACATTTTCCTGTAACAATTCCATCAATAACTCAAGATGAACTGCTATCTCAACTTTCTCTTTCTCATACTCTTCATCAGTCAACTGTTGTCTTATGCCATTTGCCTTGGCATCTTTCTCCCTCTTTATATTGTGGCCTCTCTCTGAACCTCTGCTCTCTCCTTTATGACTTTCAGTAGTCATATTCTTCGCCATGAGTTTCTCACCCATGAGTTGCACCAAGCCTCTACAATAGCAAACGCTCCTGCTTCCACTTACCTCACCAATCCTTTCCTTCGGATCTGGTCTTTTGGTAATCACCGGTCCTCTGCTGGAACCCTTTGAGCATTTCTCCACTGCTCCTTTAGGCTTCACTCATCTGCAACCTTTTTCAACCTCTACTGAATCTTCAGGTTCTGCCACTCTCTCTTAGAATCCCTTGCTGGACTCCTCCATCACTGCAACCAATTTCTTCAAGCATAACCTTCAAAACAGAGTTAAATAATACTTTTTCAGCTCACCTTCAAGATCATGTTGATCTCGCTTCACTTCTTCAACTGCACTGCATCCCTGTGCTGCAACCTTCATCATTTTCAAAAATCCAACATTTATTCATCACATGTAATTAATTCAACTTAAGAACTTGAATCTTCAAAACTTAAATCTTCACACAGAGCCATTCCAGCTCTGATACCAAAATGATGCAGGAAAACCCTACAAACCCATAATCTCTCCACGCTCGTATAGATAATATGTGCATCTCAATAACTACCCAAATAAAACTTCAATGTCTGGGCAATCTCAACTTTTTCTTGCGGAAGCTCTTCAAACATATAGTTCAAAACCATTCAACATATACACAAGGCTCTTCTCTAAAACCCAAATTTCAATTAATTCTATCATGCGGAAGCTCATACATTAACCTTCAATAATATTCCTTCATTATATAATACTTGGTTATAGAACCATTGTATAAGTGGAAACTTGCCGAACCCATATCGACCAAACCCAACAATCATATAATTAACCCTCAAGTATTTTCATTCACATATTGACCATAACAAATATCCACAACCAAATCTGAAGTTATGAATATTTAATAAGCTTTTCAACTTACCACTCCGCTTGTTTAATACCCACACACCAACTTCCGGCTATGGAAACCACGAAAAGGCCAGACTCCAATTAAAAAAAAATGCCAACCACATTATTAGTGCATTGAACCCAACACATATCCATTAAGCCATGTGCTCATTTATATATTTTCCAGATTACATTAAATTTCCCAAATAAAATATTGTGAATATTTTGGATTTCAAGACCCAATTCAGTGGACCCAACGATCAACACATAGCAATTCATCTTACCTTTCCAGTCATCTTCCCTCGGACGCGTTCTTCTCTTTGTTTAATGCTTTTCCTCACTTGTCAACGCATTCACTGATTTATTCACACAGTTGAATTTCTTAAACAATTTCTACATCTGCGCCCTTGTGTCATTCCTCATATGATTCTGCATTGAAGCTTTGGTACAATCGATATCGATTGTTGTAAATCGATATCGTTCTGTGTTTTCATATATGCTGACAAATAACATTATGCACTTCCATGCGAGTTGCAGCGCAGTCACTGAATATTTGTTGCGCCATCTAACCCTTTTCTCGAGTTCTAAACATGGTTTAACTCAATCCACTTTAGTCTTTAAATTAAAGACTCTCTCTTAATTTCTTTAGCATCCTGCGAACAATTACAGTTCCTCTATACTTGCTCAAAGTTCTGCTTCCCGTTCTAATTCATCAATGTTGTGGATTATTTCCTTCCTCAAAGCATTCTCTCCACGTGTTCACTACATCTCATGTGTTCTGGAAATCACTACTCTTCATCTTGTCTTCCTCCTTATCATAGAAACCAATGATGTTTTGCATCGAAACTTGGTATAAATCGATATCGATTATTGTAAATCGATATCCCTTCTCCTCTGCTATCGCTCTACCCCATAGAATACTGAATCCGAAACTCCAAATTCTCCAGCACCGTTCAACAATCTCTGTGTGTTAACATTCAACAACATATATATTAGTGGAAATCAACAGCGCTCCGTGTACAAATTCGAACAGCCCAGTTCAATTTTCAATTCACTCAACACAATTTCCCAATCACTATGGTTGACTTTTAAAAATACAAATCTTATCAACAGATTTCAAATGTTAATTCTGCATAATGATTCGTTCGGATCCTCATTAAAGAAATTGCGCCATTCATGAAATCGATATGCTAACACCACTTAATTGATATTCGATCCAGGATGATCGATCCCTTTTCCCTACGTTCTTTTCAACAAATTCAGATTTATTCAATTCAATTCAAGCATAAATCGACGTTAAATTAAATCAATGCTCTCCTCATATGCTTCACACAAAAATTCAAACATTCTTTAACCCGATTTTAACCAAAAACATATATAATTCACACAGAAATTCCAAAAAAATCCTTTATAATCAAATGTAGTTAATTACAAAAATCCTCTTCATCCATGGCCAGATTTTCAAATTGATGGCCCTTTTACAAAAGCCCGTAGGCTTGCAGAATTGCTGTCCAAACTTCACTCTCAATCACTCTATTCTTCTAGCTCTATCTGGCCTTTGAGGCTCATTAATTTATACAATTTTAAAATGATCTAATTTGAGTTCAATCCCTTCAATTTCTCAACAAAATCCTAAAATCACTCAACAAAGTCCTTAAATATCTCAACACCCCTAAAATCTAGATTTATCCCTAAAGTCTTGCAACTAAATCTATCTTAGGCTTCATGATTATCTCTTAGATATCTCTCATCTAATTTCTCTCATGTTTTCCAATTATTTGGAAACATTTACAAATTCTCACATATAATTAATTAAAAATATAATTTAATCACTCAAAAATAATATTAATATTTACATGAAATTAATATTTTCTCAAAACATGACACCCCTAGGTTTAATAAAAATACAAGGTATTTTTCCGAGCTAATTCTCTTGCATCATTAACTGATTGATCACTACTTGTGAATTTAATCATATTTAATTCATTGGACCTATCACTACCTCATCTCTCAGTCAGAACTAGTTAAACGGATTTTAACTCAATTAATTGAGTTAGCTAATTACAACTCACAAATAATTGTAATTGGACCCCCTTAAATCATGGGAGAGCTCTACATTCCTCCTCTCTGACCCTCAACCCAAATTTCCTATGGTAACTCAGTCATTCTGACTTAGTTAACTAATACAAGTTGTCATGAGATGAAATTACAATTTCTCTTCCAATTTCATTAAGGGAAAATTAAATCAGAAGCCCACTTTGGATGCCATTTCTTGTTTCCATTTCAATAAAAATTTCTTCCCAATTACAAGAGAGACATTTGAAGTGACTATAACACTCTACATAGAGGAAAATTCTTTAAAAAAAATAATATTGCTAAGAATCGATCCATACCCAAATGCATACACGCCCAGTTGAAGTTTTCATCTAAGTCAAACTCTTCCATGTACTATATATGTATAAAACTATATATAGTTTGACTTTCCATCCTCTATTACCATTTCCAAACCCTATCCATTGTCCACATATAGGTCTCCATATGCTTCCTTCCTACCACCCAAAGAAACCAATACATTAAATGGATATTTTATACATTCCTTAGTTGTCAAACATATTTCTTGTATTCGACATCGGTGGTATCTAGTTGAGATTCAAGTGTCACATTTGATCCATTTGCAATTGTTACCGTTTTCTATATTGAACAAATCATACCAAGTTCCCTTTGGAAATAGGGTGATAATAAGACCCCTTTACGAAATAGGAACTAGGTGCTCATTCCTAGTGTATTATTATCATTAGGGAATGCGAGGAACAAAGGCTCGACAATGAGAGACCCATAAATGCGAGAATCAAAATAAAATGTGTATATATAAGTAATGAGCTTGTATATAATACATAACACCTTCCTAGTAAACATTGTGACTGATATTGGTGTATTTTTCTCCCATTTGAGTGATATTTGGAAAAGGGATAAAGAGAAACCTAGTTTAATACATCTATTGCAAACATATTCGTTTATGTCTTTTAAAATTCCACAAATATAAACACGTACCAATAGGATTAGAAATTATCCATATCTCGTCATTGTAGGTATGGAGTATGAGAGATCATTCCATGTTGCAGCATTGTATCTTGTATAATTTGCAGCATGCACATTTGACCTAAAGGTAGAACGTGTAAGTATGAATGGTCTATTATGTAGTACCAAGTTTAATGCCTTATTCGTCACAATAGGTTTTGATAATAAACATATATATATATATATATATATATATATATATAATTTTACTCCAAGACACCATGTGGGTCTTCTTTCCCTTCCTAGTTTTCTAGGAATTCTCTGCAACTAGGCTTCCATTTGAGCTAATGAAGCAATAATCTCAGCCTTGTTCCTTGAGATAAGAATTTGTTCATTTTTGACAACACACAGAGAAAATTTGATCGCTCTGGAATGGTTTTTAAGGATTATGTTTTGTTGTGAATGGCATGTATTTCCTTTGTTGCATATTGTGAATGCAATTTAGACTTACATTTTCTCTGTAGGCATGTCGTCTTTCTCTGTCCTACTCATGCTCAACTACAAGGAGATGTCCAAAAACTATTTTCAATGTAGTAATTTCTATATTTAAGGCTTTATGAAATGAACCCATTGGATATATTGTCATTTTCCTTTCTCCCCAAATGTATGATCTCCCAAGACTAGGGGTAAACTTGAGGCAGAGGAATGCCTTGTTGTCAAGTTGTGCTGACAAGGGGGGTTTACTTTTGGGACCACATTGATACTTACTTATAGATGTGACTGAGATTCTGTGGATATAGCATTTACCAACCCTGTAAATTTTTATAGGTGGTTTATTGAATTTTGGGCGTTTATATTAGAGTTTGTGAATATTTTTTAACTCAGGGATTTATGGGACATTTTCATCCTTCCTTTCCATTTCTCCAATTTGGATAATTTGTAGCCTTCCTTCTCATGGTGCCACTACTTTGTTGGCCTCAATGTTACACAAACCATGGGTGTGGTTGGATTTTAAAGAAGAATCATGTGCATCTGGTTCTATTTATACTAGCGTGTTTAGATATTTTATGTAGCCACAAGTTTATTCTCTTCAACAATGAACTATACCCATGAATCTATGACCCCCATGAATCACATTACATTACTTTCATTAATGTAATTTAAGATCATATGCCCATGAATCTATGACCCCCATTAATGTGATTTAAGATAATATGGTATGTTAGTGTCTAAATGTTTAGTGATCAAATATACTCTTTCAGATTTGCTTAGTAGTGGTCCTAGGTCAAAATTTCATGTTTCAAAGTCATTTTTCAAATAATTGGTTTTCACTGAATATGTCTAGGTCAGAAATTCTACTCCCTTCACTCCATTCATGGTCATTATCATCTTAGTGGTCATTTCATCCATTTATCATTTAGGGTTTGAGGCCATTCACCACACCTTCATCTAGGTTAGAGTCTAGGTCTCATTTTTTTCGCCACCACGACATCCAACCATGTCATGAAATAAAGTAAAATAAATTTCATTTTCATTATTCAAATCACCTTCATTGGGAGTTAGCAAAGATAGGTAATAAAACAAAGGCAACTTGTCCTTTTTCAAGAAGTTTTCTATGTGATCGAAAGAGCTCCTCTCTCATGCTAAAAAATCTCAACAACCATCCAAAGGTCAAATCAGCATGCAAAAATGTTCAAATACCTCCTAATCAGTAATTGGATGCTTCTCACACCTCTTTCAATTCAAACTATTCATCAATTCCTTTATTAGGTCATCTCCACTATGTTTTTTGTGTTTTTCATCCTTGACTTGTTTCAGCTAATAAAAACCTAATATAACCATCCAGAGCTTTCATAAAACATTGACACACCATACTCTAATACTCCCTATCACTCATAGACCTCCTTTCCATCAATTTCATTAAAACCCTAATTCTCACTACATTCTTGCAGGAAAACTAGGAAATTTTTGTGTTTTGACCTTTTGGGCACCTTCCTCATACCTATTTTAAGAAATTTCACTTTTAGCCTAAAGATAACACGTCACCCTACCTCCTAATTTTTTGGGGAATTTTCCTTAGCTTCCTTATACCTCATCACAACCCCTAAAGTCACCCCATCCATATCCGTTGTTTTCCCAAAATTCATTGTCCCTACCCACTTCATCTAGCTAGGGTTTTATCCTATTCATTAACACCATGGAGGGAGAAGATAAAGGCCCATAAGGGAGGTCATCATTCCAGGTTTGAGACAACTCAGACCCATGGCATCATTGTTAGAGCTTCATGATCATTTTCTAAGGTTTACATTGCACAGAGGGAAAGTTTTTCTTCAAAATCAGTTTCTGAAGAAATGGGGATGAATTTGCCAAACGTGAAAGAGGTTTTTGTCAATAATATACCAAATGAAAAAAACCCCATTCCGTTTATGTACACGTATTATTATTTGAGATAAATTCCAAAAATACAGTTTCTCTAGGTCATTTTTTGCACTTCTAAAAAAGTTGTCGTCAAGTAAACTTTGCAGGGGTTTGGAAAAGGGGTTTGCAGTGCTTGATGACTCCATTTTGTAGTAGACATCCCACAATTTCCAAAAATAACACTTGAAGCACACAAATCCTCTAGGAAGTCCTCCAAAATCTCTCACAAAGTATTGGCACACTTTTACTAAAGTGGTATGACACTTCTACAAATTTTTACCGATCAATTTAAAACTTGGATTCTGACAAAATGGTAAATTATTTTGGAAAATTGGAGGAGGTTTTTTTAATAACATACCAAAGAAAAAAAACATATCTAAGTTTTAAAAAAAAAAAAATTGTGATAGATATTGATCCATATTTGAGCCCTATTTTTGCAGAAATTTTTGGAAAATAAGGAAAATTGGGTCACTACAAAAGCGTCACATAGCGGAACGACGCTTTCTGTCGAGGCACTCATATGAAGAATGGCATATGTTTTTGGATTCCTTTTTACTTCTACATTTCATATCAGGTCTTTTTTTTTCATGAAACCCCTTGGTTGTGGATAAAAAGCCATAAATATGCCTCTTTTCCATGCTTCTGCGAGTGTTTTTGACCAGGTGCGACGTTTCTGGAGTGAGGTTGGAAAAATCAATTTTTGGAGATATTCCTATGGGTGTTTTCTCACATTTCGAGGTGAATTAGAAGGTATACACACATGGATACTGATCCCAACATTCATACTTTCATTTGGATGCTTATAAGTGGGTCAAAATCACCCTTGAACTGGCGCAACGTTTCTTCCACACAAGCGCGACGCTTCTGCTAAAGGCACTATGTTTCTGCATTGGATTCCTTTCATACAAATGTGAAGCCAGGAAAACTTCAAAATTAGATGCTAGTTTGTTCCATGAGGTGTCATTTGAGTATTTGGGTTTTTTTTTCCTCTTATGATGAGGAAACATGTAATTTAATGAAGGAAACACACAGTCATAGTCTTTAGCTAAATTTCAGGGATTAGTTTCTAACTTCCCTAGATTCTAGGAAATGACTCATCTGATGTAATTATGATGCTTTTTGGATATGATTTAAACCCTCTGAGGTGTTATGAACTATATTTAATATAATTAGTCCACCTCAAGTCATTTTGGAGGTTGGATAGCTGTCATTTGCAGTGGAGCTATTGTACAAGATTTTGTTAATGAAGTAAAAGACAATGTTGCAGACATAGTGTTGAGACTCCAGTGGTATGCCTTTAAGCATTTTTTTTCTCTGTAAAATTATCATGTTGAATTTTATGTTATTCATATTTCACATATATGCTTCTTTATGTTAATTCTTATCAGTTTATAGACAGAAATCATGATTTCCATGCTCTGTTTTTTTATAAGATTTACATGAAATTGTCTCTGCTCTTATGATGAATGAATTCAATTTAATGCTCATTATGATTCCCTCTCTTTCACTCTATACACAATGAAAAATTAAGCATTTTTCTTGGATTAACTACCTTGCCTCACCCTTACCTCTGCAACTAAACCTTTGAATTCAGACCTAAACCTTAGACCTAGTTTCCTAAATGTCGTTCCTATCCAGAAAAACCCCAAACAAACAAAAAACCTAATCTACTGAGCATCATAGCTAGCCTAAGATAAATATATTAAGTCATATATTTCAATGCTAAAGTGATATTGAGAGAGCCCTCTTTGGTTTTTTTATGGCTAGATACCTGACCTAAAGTTTGATTTGTGGTTACCTTCCTTCAGCTCCATTGTCAGCCTTGGGAAATAGGGGGAAGTGATAACATTTTTGGCATTGTTGCTGGGGAGTGAAGGTTAAATATTTCCTAGGAAAGAATGAAAAATATTAACTCTGATTTATGATGGTGAACAATGGTCACTCACAAGAAGTTTGTGCATTTTTCGCCTGGCGACTCCAGTTTTGAAGAGCCCAAAAGTTTTGAGTTTTCATGGCGACTCCACTTTTCAAAAACTGGTAGCTTGAAGAATTTATTGGCGACTTCCCTATTTTCAAGATGGATCCAAGTACAAGAAGGAACGTTAGGTATGATCTCATGGATCGGTCTCATATCCATGGCTTTCCAAATCCTATGTCTCGTGTTGATTGGTTATCTTATCTTCCCATGTTCAAAGATGAAAAGAAAGATGATGATGCCTTGCACTTGATCAAGTTTCATACGCACATACATAGGTTACAAGTTGAAATTCATGAAGACTGCTTGATGAAGATATTTATGGCAAACTTAGAAGAAAGAGCAAGGTTTTGGTATGAGAAGTTTCCATCTCCTAGTCTATGTTCTCTTAGGGATTTCTATGCAACATTTTGGAACAATTACAAACAAACTTATCCTTCTATAGTGCTGATAGAAATTTTTTGTGGAAATTTTGATGATATTCTTCAGCATATGGGAATTGACATTGATGATTAGAATTTAATGTCTGATGAGATTGAAGAAGCCTTGTTTTATTTATTTTCTCATCAGGAGAAAATAGAAGAGGTTTGTTGTCATGAAATTCAAGTGTATTCCCAACAAACAAAAATTTCTGCAATTGGAAATGAAAGTAATCATATTATCAAGGATGAAGAAGAGAACATTGAAATATAATAGTTTGTTCTAAATAATCTTGCAAAATAATATTGTCTTCACGATAATTTTCAGCAAACAATATCTTCTTTAACCGAATATAATATTAATCAACAATCAATTGATGAAGATCACCATAATTCCCTTGAATTATATGAAGGTATTCAACAATATTCAGGTGACCAAGACATTTATGAGGAGTGTCATTTAGATTCTTCTTCAAACATTTCATTTCTTGAATTTTTGTTTCAAGAGGAAACTTGTTCATCTATATGTTCAGAATTTTTTGAAGACCAAGAGCACATGCTTACTGAAATACATCATGAAGAGCATCTAGTTGCAATGGAAGGATATTTATTTATTCCTCCAAATCAATAAGAGCTAATTTTTCATGATTTTCAGGATCCTGTGCAAAATTTGTTACAACCAATAATGAAGGTCGATGCAATATTCATTGATGAAGGTGATCTGTTTCAAGACATAGACAAAAGAACAGTTTGGACGGAGGTTTATTTTCCTGTTTTAAGTCATCCATAAAATATTATGTTGCATGTTCTTCATGATCCTTTGGTAAAATTTTTACAACCATATGGGAATATTAATCTTCTTATATTTATGTATCATGAGCACATGTTCAGTGGACACGTTCAATTTCCTATCTTTTTTTTCTTTAGCCTACTCAAGGAAAGTGTGAACAAGATTCAAGTAAGTAGCCATTTGTTGTATTGGTTACACTGGAGGGATAATATCTCATGATTGTATATACATCTTCAGTATGTGGGAGGTTATCATTAGGATTTGAAGCCTGAGGCAAAGGCCCTAAGATCTCAATGGTCTACTACCATAGGTAAATTCAGTGAGTAGTCAAGGTTTTGAGTCAAATTCATTTTTTGTTTCAGTTAGTAATTTCAGTTTGTCAAAGTTATTTTAGTTTCCAGTTTTGACTCCATTTCGTAATGGATGAAGCTACCTGATCTATGGTGTTCTTGACACCTCATAAAATAGCTTCCATCCCCAGTTGGATCCAATGTTAATGTCTAAATGTTCAGTGATCAAATGTACTCTTTCATATTTTCTTTCTAGTGGTCCCAGGTAAACATTTCATGTTTCAAAGTCAGTTATCAAATAAATTTTTGTTAAATGAATATTTTTAGGTCAGAAATGATACTCTGTTCACTCCATTCATGTTCATTATCATCTTATTGGTCAAATCATCCTTTTATCATTTAGGGTTTGAGTTCATTCACCACCACTTCATCTCGTTCAGAGTCTAGGTCTCATTTGTTTCGCCACCACGACGTTGAATCATGTCATGAAATAATGGAAAATAAAGGTCATTTTCATTAGTCAAATCACCTTCATTGGTAGTTAGCAAAGATAGGTAATAAAACAAAGGCAACTTGTCATTTTTTAAGAAGTATGCGACATGGTCGAAAGAGCTCCTCTCTCATGCTCAAAACTCTCCGCAACCATCCAAGGGTAAAATAAGCTTGCAAAAAGGTTCATAGACATCCTAATCAGTAATTGGATGCTTTTCACACCTATTTCAAGGCAAGTGCTTCAGAAAATGAGTGGTTTCCTTCATTAGGTCATATACATCATGTTTTTGGTGTTTTTCATCCTTGAATTGTTTCATATAATAAAACCATAATATAACCATCCATGGTTTTCATAGAAAATTCATACACCATACCCTAACACTCCCTATCACTCACAACCCTCCTTTCCATAAATTTTATTAAAACCCTAATTTTCACTATATTCTTGCAGGAAAAATAGAAAATTCCTACGTTTTTGACCTTTTGGGCACCTTCCTCTTACCTATTTCAAGAAATTTCACTTGTAGCCTAAGGCTAACATATCGCCATACCTCCTAATTTTTCGGGGGAGTTTTCCTTAGCTTCCTTATACCTCATCACAACCCCTAAAATCATCCCATCCCTATCCTCTGTTTTCCCAAAATTCATTGTCCCTACCCACTTCATCCAGCTAGGTTTTTATCTTATTCAAAAACACCACGAAGGGAGAATACAAAGGCCCATAATGGAGGTCATCATTCCAGTTTTGAGCCAAATCAAACCCATGGCATCATTATTAGAGCTCCGTGATCATTTTCTAGGGTTTACATTGCACACAGGGATAATTTTTCTTCAAAATCATTTTCTGAAGAAATGGAGATGAATTTTCCAAACATGAAAGATTTTTTTTTCAATAATAGACCAAAGAACAAAAAAATTCTTCAGTTTTGAACATGTTGTCTTCAAGTCAATTTTGTAGGGGTTTGGAGAAGGGGTTTGCAATTATTGATGACTCGAATTTGTAGTATACATCCTAAGCTTTCCAACCATACCAATTGAAGTCGAAAAATCCTTTGGGAAGGCCTCCAAACTCCCTCTTAAAGTGGCACGACATTGTTGAAAATCCTTAGCAATCAATTTCAAACTCAGATTTTGAGCAAATGGGAAAGTAGTTTTACAAACTAGAGGAGGTATTTGTTTTTAACATGTGAAATAATACAAACCACTCTCAATTTTCCAAAAAAAATTATTGTTTTAGAGATATTGATCCATCTTTGAGCCCTATTTCTGTAGAAATGTTTTAGAAAATCTAGAAAATTCGATCATTACAGAAGCGTCGCACAACAGCCCGACGCTTTCTGTCAAGGCACTCAAATGAACAATGGCATATTTTGTTGGATGTGTTTTGAATTTAAATTTTTTTTTTCATGAAACCCATTGGTTCTGGAGAAAAATCCAAAAAATTACCTCTTTTCCATGCTTCTGCCAGTGTTTTTGACAAGGCGCGACATTTCTAGAGTGAGGTTGGGAAAATAAACTTTTGGAGGTCTTCCTATGGTTTTTTTCTCAAATTTAAAGGTGAATTGGAAAGAAAACAGATATGGTTACTTACCCCAACCTTTATAATTTCATTTGGATGCTTTCAAGTAGGTAAAAAGCACCCTTGAACTCACTCAATGTTTCTTCCAGACATGCACAACACTTCTGCTAAAGGCACTAAGTTTCTGCATTGGATTCCTTTCATACAGCTGTCAAGCCATGAAAAATTCAGAATTAGATGCTATTTTTTCCCATGAGGTTTATTTGAGTATTTGAGTTTCTTTTTGCCACTTATGATGAAGAAAAATTTAATTTAATGAAGGAAACACACACTCCTAGTCTTTAGCTAAATTTCATGGATTTGTTTCTAACTTCCCTAGATTCTAGGAAATGACACATTTGATGTAATTATGATGATTTTTGAATAGGATTTCAACCCTATGAGGTGTCATGAACTCTATTTTCTATCATTATTCCACCTAGAGTAATTTTATAGGTTGGATAGTTGTTATTTGCAATGGAGCTATTGTACAAGCTTTTGTTAATGAAATCAAAGACAATGTTGTAGACATAATATTGAGACTCCAGTGGTATGCCTTTGAGAATTTTTTTTTCTCTGTAAACTTATTATGTTGAATGTTATGCTATCCATATTTCACATATATTCTTCTTTATGTTAATTCTTATCAGTTTATAGACAGAAATCATGTATTCCATGCTCTTTTTTTTAGAATATTTACATGAAAGTGTGTATGCTCTTCTGATGAATGAATTCAATTTAATTATCATTATAATTCCCTCTCTTTTAAATTTATACACAATGAAAAATTAAGCATTATTCTTAGCTTACCTACCTGTCTTCACCCTTACCTTTGCAACAAAAAATTTGAAATCAGAACTAAACCCTAGACCTAGTTTCCTAACTGTCATTCCTACCCAGCAAAACTCCAAACAAACAAAAAACTTAATCTACTAAGAATCATAACTAGCCTAAGATCATTATATTCAGTCATATCTTTGACTAATAAAGTGACATTCATAGATCCCTCACTAGTTTTTGTAGGGCTAGCTACCTAACCTAAAGGTTGGTTTGTGGTTACCTTCCTTCAGCTCCATTCTCAACCTTGGGAAGCGAGGGGATGTGATAGCATGGTATATACCCTAATTGTTTTTAATACGTGCATCACCGATCACTTACCTTAATATATTTATGTTATTGTGAGGATTGTATAAATAAATGCCACATCCAATAATGCTGCAAAGGGATCTCTAGCCAATTTAGTACCCCATGGCAAAGAACCAAATTTATTATTGTTTATCATTTTTATTTTTTTTCGGGGTAGTGTTTTTAATATATTGACTAGGCATCATTTTCATCTCCATTTTTATGCACTTCTAGTTTTTTTATTAATTCCTTTAATGCATTAACATTGTTGTACATTGTTTCATCTTTAAATCCTTTAATGCAATAACATTGGGGGACATGTTAGTACACCTTGATAATTTTCGTATGAACCGTTGAAGGGAGGGATATTGTACCATTGTTTGGCACTACGTTGTATGTTCTCTGCTGGTGGAAAGAATGTATTGTACCTGGAGCATTTTCTGAGCTACACACTAGGAAACTTACATTCTGGACTAAACCAACATAATCATTACTCATCTATGAAGCATAAATGTACTTTGCTTTTAATGACCATATAACTAATGATTGTGTGAAAAATACTTTGTGTATGTTGTACTCTAAAATTTAAGGTTTTCATTTAACCTTTAGATGTTAATTGGACTCAACATGAGCTTTGTTGAATTTCTAGAAAAAAGATCCTAAGGGAAAGTACGAGGATTTGGATAAATATAGGAAATATTTGATAGAGATGGCTAGGAAAGGTAAACTTGATCCTATCATTGGAATGGATAATGAAATCCATAAATGCATTCATATTATTTCAAGACAAACAATAAATAACATTGTATTGAGTGGAGAACTAGGTGTTTCCAAGACAACAATTTTAGAAAGGTAATGACCATTCAAAGGTTTTCTAATTGGTGTTCAAGAGGATGATTTATGATCTATAAGTCCATATATAATGAATTTTATTGCAATAAATATTTTCAAATATCCATGGCTGATTACTAATTGAACAAAGCATTATGACAGTTGTATTTTCTATTGCTCATTTATGCTTCAAAAGGCTTACTCAAATAATAGTGCAAGGAGAAGTTCCACATGCACTGTTGAATCAAAAGGTAATGATTCAATATACTTTCAATTATTTTATACAAGTGGCCTCAAGGTCGGTGCAATGAGTCTCTATATAAACTAACTGATTCTCCAACTAAGAAATAAAATAATTAATAAACTAAAATAATTATGGTGAAGACCATCTATTGAGGGTGTTGACTGAAACTGTGTATGCTTATGGGAGTCGCGATTACAGTGGTTGTGTTGAGAATTTGGAGGGATGGAGATTAATTCAAATTCTCTTCTTGATAATTAATTGTGAGCTTACTTGGATTACTTATGTCTTCTCTTCTTTATCTTATTTAATATTTCATCAAGTCAATTATCAAAATACACAATACAAAATTAGGCTCCTAGAGCCAGGGAAAACCCTCTCCCTCTTGGAGAGGAAAACCCATGAGAAATTATTCTTATAGATCTTCAAATGACAAGTACCATGAACCAAACTTAGACCCTTAACCTATTTATGCATCCAAGACCTTGTCCTTACTTCTTTGATGTCCTTCAATGTTGATCCTTTATTCCTTCACCAACTTGCGTTGTTCTGCACCAAAACTTCCTTTGTATACAACTGATACTTCAGTTTCTTGAGATATAAATAAGCTGAAGTTAAATAAGTAAATCACAGATTTACTTTCCTACTTTATCCCATTGTTTGATCTCTTCTTCTCTTTGCAGAACATTGTCCCAACTCTACATGAACTGGAGATGAATACAAATATCACCTTTGATCAACAACTTCACTTTAGGATCTCTAGACAGATCTGCACTTCAATACTGCCCTTTAACAAAAAATTTCATGTTGTAACTTTTGTAATTCCTTTGATACACAGTCCTCACTTCCTTTTAGGAGACAAGAACACCTTTTATATTGTGATGTCATAAGGATTTATGTACCACAAACACTTCTGAAACTCGTCCAAAATGCATACTGAAAATTATTTACATTCCACACTAAAACACATCTAGAAAGTCCGCACTTAACTTCAGTCAACTATGGCACTTTTGTTCTCCTTAATTACCTCAAATACTTTTGAAACTCGTCCAAAATTAATACTGAAACTTGTTCACATTCTTCACTAAAACTCATCCAGAAATTTCACACTTAACTGCAGTCAACTATGGCACTTCTGTTCTACCAGACCACAACATTTTATTACATTAAGATATCATTAAGTATATACACTTCTTCACCAATCTTAAGTATTCGTTAGATGTTGTTTGAAGGTCCGCATTACAACTAAGATATGTCTAAAATCTCTTGTTTACAATGAACGCAGAACAATTTATATATATAGGAACAGGTTCATAGACTTTAGGCTGACCATCCTATGGCTTGTAGGCTGACTGGGCATGCTGACATTAACACATATTTATAGCTTAACTTGCAACATTGTTGGAGGGTTGAATGAGGCCATTCATTGACGGTTTTCTTGACTAGGTATTGGAGCATTTCATTAGGCTAGATCCTTCATATATATATGACACTAAATTATATTTTTTTTTACCTAGAAGACAAAACCATAGATAGACATCAAGAAGAATTTTTTTTAAACTATAATAAAATATTTCTTATGAAACCCATGAAGAAAGTAAAAAATACATTTGTATTATCTTTGTATTATTCTTTTCATAATTACATAGTCAATATGAAGACTGATCCTAGTTACACTTTTCAATAGGTTGGCCACTAGCAACCGAGCGCTATGACTGTTCTTGCATTGAAGATTATATATCTATATCAACCTTTTGATTCCGTGAAATTATATGAATAATAAGGGTCAGAATAAAATTAATGAGGTCATGCTTTTGGGCAGCAAAGAAGATCAGTTGATGATACTTCTTAGGGTATTTAATAAAATCAGCCACTTGCTTGGCAGAAATGAATGAAGTAGAAATATAAGATGGATGAAGTGAAGTAGCAGTAGGAGGAGGAGCAGTTGATGGTGGGGGAACGACAGTTGTAGAAAAAATAGAATAAGTGACAAGAGAAAAATTGGTTTCCATATATTCTAGATCATCAGCAAGAACAGGTGAGTCAGGATGTCCTCATAAGGTTTCTTTTGATGAATGGGTTGTATCTTCGGATGATGTATGTGGGGATAAAGGTTATTTTTCATCAATGGGGACAACAAGATTAGTGGATGGGGGCTTGGTACGAAGGTCGATGAAGTGGAGCCAAGTTTAGTGATGGGGAGTTTCCAAGGTGAAAGGGAAGTAAGGATGGTGGAAGGTGGAATGGTGGTTGTAATAGTGGGTGGTACACTGGAAATAGGAGCAAGTTGATGTATGTGAAGATTTTTTTGAATGAAATAGCCTACCTCAGACGAAGTAGCATAGGCCAAGCTCATGTACTATGCAGCCTTCTTCACCAGGGGTTGGAGATCTTTCAAAATATCTTTAGAGTGCTTGTGTGAAGATGAAGGGGAATCTTTGATAGGTTTCATTGCATCAAATTTATATAGGATCTTTACATCCCACAGCCATACACGGCCACTGGCCAAGTGATAACTTTGGAGTGGAATTCGTTCTCATTGATGTAGAACATGATTTTTCACATAGAAAAAATTCTACAAGAGACATGCATCCACCAAATATCAAAAGAACTTTGAGATATATTGAACTATACTGGAGGAGAGTATTGGTCAATTAGAGGGAGAAGCACCCGCGAAATGGTTCTGGTCACAACATCCATTTAATTGTGTAACTAGTGGCCAAATGTAAGATCATTAAACTCTTTGTTGACATTATTTTCGGTTTTGTGCCAAGGTTCATAAGCATATGCAAGAGTTTCATCTTTCACAATTATGGAAAGGTCAAGGCCTTCTAGAGCACACCATTTGGACATAAAAAGGGGAAGAAGCATAAATCCAAAAATAAAATATGTGGATAGAGCATAAACATCATTGGCAGCTTCAAATAAATCATGAAGTACATAGCTAGACCAATTCATCTAATGGCCTCTGATGCAAGCTTCTGCAACTGGGATGGATTCCAACAAGCATTTTCCTCTAGTATAATGGTGCATGATTTTGGTGGTGATAATTGTAGAAACAACGCAAACCAACATATTATTGATCTTATCAAGGACAACTCCATGACCTTTTCTGGTGGTTCCAGACTTCTTATACAAATTATTCTCATCTGCCTTCTTACCACGTTTATCAGTTTTCTTAAAATCTAAGCTGAAATCCACACCATAAGCGGATAATCCTGTGATTTTGTAGATATCTATTGCACAAATGGGGTATTCTCGATCCAACCAAAGAGAATCCCCATGAAACCAACTGAGTAGGAACTTGGTGTAGCACATGACCTTACTATTTGTGCTAAAAATAGGTAAGTTTCATGGTAGAAGCAGAGTGTATTACATTAAGGGAGGGAAGACTGGTTTGACTTTCATTGTAGAGTGAGCATTGGGCTCCATAAAAACATCGGTCTAGAGTGCAAGGAAGAGAGTGGGATCAGAGAGTTCATTATCAACCAGATGGTATTTTTCATCATGGAAGTGAATACGAGAGCCAAAAGGGTATAGATTGAAAACATGTCTACCTTGTCTAACAATGGTTACAAAATGAACAGGGGGGAGCCAAGGCAAGGAAGGTTCAGGGATAGGTGGTAATGGAGCCATAGCAGAAATTGATAATGCGAGAAAAGAAAATATGAAAATGAATACAAATAGTACGAATATATAGAATAGTTGATGGGGTGGATTAATTATCTATTAGGTGCAGGAAACGTGACTTAAACTCAAATTAATGACAAACAATATTGACATATGTGATGTAACCGAAAATCTAAAGGTAGAAGAAAATATTATCGTCAATTGGGAGATAGATTGGTAACTAACTTGGACATGGATAAAAATAATAACAGACAATACAAGAATTAATGACACTAAAAATACAAGATACGACAAAATCTCCCCGACCACAATGGGTTGCGGCAGGTTGCAACTTAAAAGACAACACACTTTCAGAAAAGACGGAAAACAAAAACTATCAATAGAAAAAATACTTTATTGAGACAACTATCCTAAATCCTACCTACTACTCTTGCAAGGATAGGACTTAAGGTGAAGTTGAAGCAGAAAAATAGGGCTTCAGGTGAGTGCCATTCACCCATCTAGATAAAAGTGTACCATATAATTGAGCAAGCCGAACGACACCAGAATATTTAATTTACACAACATAAAAATGACCAATCCAAAGCATTTAGAGCTTATGAGGTTTCTTGTGATACTTTTTGTCATAGATTAATACTGGTTCGCCCACAGAAAAGGATTTATTCTTGATGTGTCGATCGTGTCAAGCCTTCTGGCACTCCTTCTCAACAAGTTTATGAAAATAAGCAAGAAATCGAGACTCATCCAACTGAAATAATTCAGGCACTCATTCAATAATGTACTCATCTTCAAAAAAATTTAGTTGCATGAGAAATGAAAATATTAGGAAAAATAAACTCAGCAGGAACAACAACTTCTTTCCCATAGACCAGTTCACAAGGAGTATACTTTTGCAACTGCTTAACTGTGGTTTGGTAGGCTCACAAATTAGTAGTAAATCGTTCATCCAATCATCTCTGTTTGTGGAGAAAATCATAGTTAGTCCCTTTTCTAAAATTTTATTAAAATATTTGAAAGTTGCATTGTATTTCGGATGATAAGGAGTGCTCTTATCATGTTGTATCATGAATTTTTGTGGTAAAGGCTAGAATATTTCATTGATGAAATGGGAACAATGATCGCTTGTATGACTTCGCGGACATCCAAACCTGGTAATAATATTTTCAAAGATAAATTTAGCAATCGTATCAGCAATGAAATTTTTAACAAGAGAAGCTTCCACCCAATGATTTAAATTATTTTTTGCGGTAATGATATACCGAGCATGCAAATGATGAGCAGGAGGGTGAATATGCCCAATAAAATCAACAATAAATTTTTCAAAAGAAGCAATATCCTATACCGAATGCAAGGCAATTTCACCACGACACAACAGTCAGCCAACCTGTTGACAAACTTCGCAAGTATTTTCATATTCTTTCACATCCTTGAAAATAGTCGACCAACCAAGACCTGCTTATAGGACCTTCCTAGCGGTATATTTCCATGCAACATGACCTCCTGAAAATCCAATCTGACATTCCCATAATACACCTTCACGTTCATGATCAAGGATACAATGACATAAAATTTAATCAAGCCCCATTTTATATAGTTTCCCTACAATAAGTTGATAGTTTGCTGCTCTAACCACCAAATGATTCTTCTATACATAGTATATTCAGGAGGATATTTACCTATAGCAAGAAAATTGGAAATATCTTCTAAGTAATCAGGGACAAAATCAATATGAAACAAATGAGCATCCAAAAATTGATCATCAATTGATCCCCCTTATTCGGCTGACTCTAACTTGGAAAAATGGCTTGGCCCCACATTGCATCCTCCCAACTTGACAATTACCTCAAAAGTAAACTCCTAACCATCGAAAAATGATTCCTTCAAGAATAGGCTTATTAAATAAATATTTCAACGTTGAGTGGTCTATGGATAACTTGAATGGACCTCCAAACAAATAATGTAGGAATTTTTGCAAATAATAGACCATAGATAAATATTTTCGTTCTGTCGATGTATAATTCTTCTCCACATTGGAAATTTTTCTTCTTACAAAATAGATAGGATGATCCAAGTTTCCTTCACCTGGTTATGTTAGTATAGCCCCCAAGGAAATTCAGAATGCATCAACATGGACATGAAATTGTTTGTTCTAGTTAAGGTAGACCAGAATGGGTGCACTTGCAATACTCTCCTTCAATGTATCAAAGGCAGCATCAATTTCAGTAGACCACATAAAGCATTCATATTTTTTATGAATCTTATCAAGTGGAGTTGTAATTGAATCATAATTTCCTCTAAACCTTCAATAATAACCAATAGGACCCAAACTAGAACACAATTGTTGGATAGAAGTGCGTGGCGGAATATTTAGTATTACTGTGACCTTGGAAGGATCGACACAAAATCCCTCCTTGCAGAGGATATTCCCTAATAATGTTCCAAAATGCACGAAAGAAATATAAATTTTCTGGTTCAAATCTAGGGTGATTCTTGAGAAAACTATAAACAATCCAATTATCCATGTAGACTTCAAGAAAATTATGTATATATTCACGGAAAGGAGCAATAACAATGTGGGAGAAAATGGTTAAGGAATTCTTCAACCAAAAGGGCATTACGTTATAAGCATATGATCCCCATTCAATAGTGAACATGGTCTTCTTATTATATTATTCTATAATGCAAACTTGGCGATACCCCAAGAAACCATCACTAAAATAATAGGCTTCCTTACCCCTAACATTATCCAAGACTTCATTGCTAAAGGGAGTTGGAAATGGGTTATGCACACATGCATTATTGAGACTACAATAGTCAACACACACTCGAATTTCCTCTAAATCCTTCGTATCCTAGATGAAAATAGGCCTTATCCATTCATCTTCATTAAGTGGGAATACAATACCAACAGAGAGAATTTTGTCAATTTCCTTATTTACTTTCTCCTTGACTCGTAGATTCAATCTATAAGGTCGATTTTTAACTTGCTTTGCATCTGGATTCAATTCTATTTTCATCTCTCCCAAATATCCTTTAATTCCTTTTAATTATGAGACGGAACAGAGAAATAAATACTCATATTATTTGAGCAGATAAAAAATTTCCCGAGTGGTTTGATCATCCTAGTAATCCCCAATAGAAGAAAGATTTGGTTTCTCTTCTATCCAGATATTCATCATATTCAAATTAAGAGGCTACAAATGTGGAGAATCATGTATAGGATCCTTTTTAATTTTTTTCCTCTTCGAACTGTTTAAAGGAAAAATGTCTGAACTCCTCTAGGTCATCATCTGGATCTTTATTAACTTTGATGAAAACCACAGCTTCATGAAACACCAAGTAGAAATGGTGCGCAAAGTGTCCATGCCTTATGAATTCTGCTAAATCATCCCCACTTGAAAACAATACTCCTCTGGTAGATCTAAGGGCTTGTGCTATCTTTTCATTAGCATCATGGAAGGAAAAGTCTCTACAAAACTATGCAAACAAAACAGCCCAATTTGTTGATTGGCGTGTTAAATCCTCCTACAAATACCAAGCTTGCAGAAATTTTCCCACGAAAGGGATAAATATATGCAGCCATATTTCAATTGTTAGGTCATCGCCCTACCATACCAAACAAAAATTCTCAACATGCTCTTGTGGGCAAGTACAACCGTCATAAGTGGATTAAGGTCTGTGGAGGTAGCATAGTGGTAAGGTCGCTCTCGTAAAGACAGATAGGTCCTGTGCTCGATCCTGAGTGAAGGTGTGGCTCACTGCGAGAGATTAACTGATCTAGGCCAAGCCCACAACCTTTCTGCTCGCAGGGGCATGGTCTAGTGGCTAGCAGACGCACTATCAAGGCGTTCGTGATGTTAAGAAGGTCACGAGTTCAAGCCTCGTGTTATCTGGGTACCGTTCTTGTAGGCTGGGCATTCCACGAGAAGTTATAGTGGTAGCCGGGGGGTTTGACCCCGCACCTCAGATGTGAAAGTTGTCTGATGTTGCCAATTCCTCTGACTTACAAAAAAAAAAAGTACGACCATCATAAGTGGGGATTCCACCTAAAATCTCATTCGGAGGAAGAAACCAATAAAGCATCAAAACTTAATGGTGCTACAATCTTTAAGTTGATCCCGATGGAATTCCCACCATCTTGTGGGAGTTTCTTTCAAAGAAACACTCATTAAATTAATTTTTTGACTTTCTTCTATGCAAGAGTCAATTTATTTAATAAAATTTATAATATAATTAGTACCATTGAAAATAGTATACTCACATACCTAAGTACAGATCGAGTGAACACGTTGAACAGTGGCATAATGTCGGTAGTGAATTTCATGATATCCCTGTTGCCAATATTCCATTGCAGTCTTCGAACCATATTCAGTACTTTGAATACTCCGTCAACTAACAAATCCAACTATTATGGGGTTAATATAATCTTGTCATCTCCCAACAAACAATTGATATAATTTTTCCAGTAAATTATGGAACTCAAAATCATCCACCTTTTTAGTAAATCTCAGGCCATGATAAGGATCAAGGGGTTGTATAATGTGCATTCCATCCACTTAAAAAGTGATAGTTTCCTACTTCAAATCAATGACTGCATAATTCTCGAAATTTGAGTCAATGCTCAATAAAGATAGATATGTATCTTTATCCCCAATAATATCAATAACTTAAAAATATACATAAGTTGTGACACTTGTAATATCAACTTCAACATTTTCTAGTATTCCAATAGGAAGAATGCAATATTAATTCACCATCCGCAACTGAATAGGGGAAAAAACCAACTTGGGTTTTTTGAGAGCTTCCGAGGTTTGTCTGGGCAGAATATTGATATTAGACCCCAAATCCAACATGGAATCCTTAATTTGAAACCCTGCAATCTAAGCTTCTACCCGCAATTCCAATTTGGTTATATTCTTGTTCTCTCATACCCACCTAGAATGTCACTCACGTAAATTTGAAGAAATTGGTTCTTCAGAAAACACATCATCCTTAACAATAATATTTAACCTTTTCTGAAAATGATTTGCAAGTTTTTCATCATTCATAATTTATATAAATAACTTAAAACAATCCATTATTGGTTGGAAAGGTTCTCCAAAATTCTTCTCCTCATCAACCTTTACTTTCTCTTATTGTTCACTACGATATCCTTGTGAAGAAACCTACTAGAGGAAAATTTCAGCTGCGTCCCTATATTATTCCTTGTGCTTATTTGGATCATAAGACTTCTTGGGAGATGCGGGTCTTATAATGGCTGGCTGATCAGGAGTTCCAATATTAGCTCCAGTATTCTTCCCTCCCCTTGTAACAAAATTGATATTGTGTTGCATTATAGGACTAGGATCCCGAGGTTCTACACGAACTAAATTAGCTCCATTGGCATGGTTACATTCTTCCCACCGAGAAATAATTTCATGAAAATATTTAGATGCATGGGTATCCACTCGACAATATGAAAACCAATTTATTTGTTGCATAGGGAATTCTCTCGCGACATGGAATTCTTGATCACAGTTATAACAACTAATCAGGCCTCTTTCGCCTGACCTTCCTACTCTTGGAGCTCCCCCTCCTCATCCTCTAGAAGTCTAATTAATATGAAAGGAAGAATGATTAAGGAATTCAGCTAAAGCATCCAAGGACCAAATTTGAGCCGTATGATGATTGGGAAATCCACATAACTTCCAAAATAAGTTATTGGGAACATTTGAGTACTTTTGTAGAATAGGACATAGATGAGTTAAATGACCAAAACTTTGAAATTTATCATAATAATCATTCACAAACATACCTTGAGGATTTGGAAATGACTAGAATGTGTATGGCCCTGATAAGGAAGAGCAGATGAAATTTGTGCAACTCCGGGGGACTGTGGTAGGGGAGGTCCCATAGGTGCATAGGACGATCCTGGTCCCCTTAGTTGCGGGAATTCTATAACATGATGTCATTCAACCTGACAGTGACTACACCAAATATGATGTCTCTCAAGCTGTAAAGGTTCAAGATCTTTTAATTTGTTTTTCAAGGTAGAAGTATGATTATGAAGGCCCATAATAGCTGGATCTATTGAAGAACCACCTATTATACAATCTTTTGGATAACTAACCATAGCCTCTATCTTCATTGATTGCTCCAAGGCATCTTAAAGTGTATCAATTTTCTACTCATACAACAAAATGTGAGTCATTGGTAACAGGGCCTTAATGAAGCAATCTCTCTAATGATGTGGTTAATGGGATACAATAATTTGTTGATATCACATTTAAAATGCTACATACATTGAAAAGAATATCCCCCCTCTCATTGGCGAATATCCAATAATTTTTCCAATACTTGTTGATTTTACTACAACAACTTAATTAACCAGATCTATATCGACATTGGGGTTACCATCGCTCCATTTTATAAGTCACCTAAATGATCTATCCCACAACGTAGTTTGAAATTCAATAATATTATTATCATCAGGGGTCTACCGAGTTCTCCAAATAGCTTCACATAAATACTAGTGTTGTTCAACATCTTCATCCCCCCTTCCTAAAAACTTTAGGTATCTGGTAAGTGAGTTGGCTGCAACTCTGACCATAGTTGTTTGTCTTGAAGAAACAAGTATAAATCCTTGGGAAATCATTTTAGAACAACTATATGAACATGATTAATTGACACCACTAAAAATACCTTTATCGTTATGCAATAATTGAACTTTAATAAACTTACGTACCTATGAAAAGAGAAGGTCAGGACTTTGATATGGCACCAGGGGAAGGTCAGGGAGAGGAGGATTTGTGTTGTTGTGTTGCAGGGTTCTACATTCTGGTCTTGAATCATATTCAAAGAAAATTTTCCTCATCACAAAGTGCATATCATCATCTACTGGTGTATTCTCATAGTTGGTTTGAAATCGGGCTTAGGCATTCGAAATCCTCTTGAATCTTTGTGCATCAGAGCAAACACTTCTAAGGCTTCCACTCCACTCTTAAGGGTTTCCCCTATTGTGCCAGAAAAATAACCTTTTTCCTTATTTCATTTCAACAACTCCAAAGTCTCCATTTCTTTATTCTTCACCTTTGAACTTCTTGCGATGTCTCATATACGTTGTAGTTCCCTTATTCTAGCCCTAAGTTCTCACAACTTCCTTTCTCGCCACTCTTCAACTATCATTTCCATTCAAAACACTTTAAAATCTCTCACCTTCTACAACTCTTCTTGATTCATGATAAAAAATTCTTCATTCCCCCACATCTTCATGAAATTCCTCTCCCCTAATCCATTCCCCCGGTACTAGAAATTTAAGCTACCATTTGATCTTGTGGAAACACCAACAAGTTTTCTTCAACCAACAATACTTTAATCCAAAGAGGAGTCTCTTTCAGCAACCACCCTCGTAACCCAAATTTGAATATGGATTATATGTGAGAGAACAACTGGTGCTTCTTAGTCACAAATTCAATGATATAAACATCAATAGTCACGTTAACCCAAAAGTTGACAACTGTTATTAGATCTGTACCCAACTGATGAAGATTAGCTAGATCAGGTGTATTACAAGTTCTGCATAGCCTTAGTTGTACCAAATCACTCTATTTATGCTAAAGTAGAGTAAACCAATTTTCTAACTCCTCGGGAAACTTTCCCCAAAATTTCTCATATTGGTCACAAGAAGGCTCGGCATACAAAAACTCTTCTTTGACCCAATCTACATCCTTCTGTCTCAATTATGCCTATTTTAAAATAAAGTAATAAACTCTTTCATTCCAATGGCTTTGGATATCCCAAAAAATATACCTTAGCCACATGATATAAACCCCCTTAAGAAACTCAAGGTCTCGACAACGGAAACGTTTTTTGGCGGAAACGTTTAATTGAAGCTTGACCCAGGGTTCAACCTAGGGTGCCAACAGAGGTTTCTTCGTATTCTAGCACTTAGTTGGCATTTTCACTCCCTTGAATCAAAGGAGAATCTTAGCCAACGTGATCCATAACCTTAAAATGTGTAAGGGATCTAGATTTAGCTATCTAATAATCTTGCGCAACCATTTATACATTCATTTGAAGACATTTAACTTATACATTTAACAGAAAATAACCATATGCATAAAATTTTAGATGGGGGTGCAAAATACATAAACGGATAACATAACTCCCATTCCCATTTACTATAAAATCATCAAAGTCCAATTACAACATCATATCTCCATTGAAACTTGCAACACATTACAAACTTGCATGCATATATTAAAATTCAAAGTAATTATTAGAAGGTATCATTACATGCTCATATTTTCCCATAAGAAATCAATTTCCTATACAAATTTGATTCCAAAAATTACAAAAAAAACAAGACTTTGCAGCAAAATCAAAACTATACAACATTATATCAGCTTGCAATATGATTTAAACTTTGTGGTATTGTCTAAACTTGTTTCCGACTGCCTTTCATCTTATTTTATAGTCATGCTCGCTTGATCTAGTATTCGATCCCTCACTCGCTTGATCCATGATTTTCCAATGCTTGGGGCCATTACCTTGATTATCTATTTGACTATATCGAAATTAGCTCCACGTTCTTTGGTGCACGCCCTTATTTTCCATTGTGCAAATCCCAAACAAGTATTCCATTGCCACTTTGATTTTCTAGTGCTCTTCTTCTGACAAATCTGTTCAAAATGTCCTCGACAACTTATATTCTTTCAAAAATGAAGGACCCAAAAAATATGAAAAGGAAGAAAATGATACTTAGGAGAAACTCTTAGTCATGTTTAACTAAGGTATTCATTTTTTGTATATATTCTATCTCAGTCCGGAAAAGGGTTAAACTTATACTAAATAAATACCTTTTCATTTAATTTAACGAGTTCAAAAAGAAAATTTCTTGACAATATTTACATGACTTCGGAGTAAAAAAAGAGATGAAATAGGACTCTAAGGGGTTCCTTTTTCATAAGTTTACAGAGCTCCAAAAAGAGATAAAAGTACTATCTTTGGCCAAAATGATCAGTTTCGATCTAGACATCATCAAACCCATTAAATAGCTATTAACCTACTCAAAACGTCACCAAATTATTAAAAATACCAAATTCAAGATAAAATTATCTAATATTTAGGTGAAAATATTAAAATATTAGTAATGATGAAAATGACCATAAATAGGCTAAAAAGAAATTCATTTTTATCATTTCACATTTTACCTCTTGGTGAGTGAGCTATGAATTATTTTCTCCCCTGATATTCTACAACTAATTGTGACCAATCCAATGGATCATTTCGAGTGTCATCACTTCTAGGTACAATCTCACCTTCCTCTTGCTTTCTACAGTTCAATTTCTTCATTTTGTGCATTTTTTTCATTTTTGTGTGACCTAGGCTTTTAATTTTTCTCCCTATCCCCAGCACACCCTAACAGTGTCAAAAGGTGCACTGGGAACTATCCAGGGTGTTTCAAAACACTGTCTACCCTTAGTAGGGTGTTTTGGGTGCTTTTCACAAACTTTGTTTGCCCAAGTTCACTCAAAATTATATCAATTCTTTTTTATGGGATTCATCCTAATGATTTTTTATGTCATGTTTTAGGTTTCCATTGGAAAAAAATGGCTTCGATATGGCAAGAAAGAGAACACGAGGAACAAGATATGGATGCATATAATTATCCAACCATTATCTAGGCATTAATAAATTTTGGGCTTCTAAAATTCTTTTGGATTCCAGGAATGAGGAAATAGATGGATTTTTTAGAGTCTCTTCTTTGAGCATGGGATGATCAGACACAATATTTCAGGCTTGGAGCACACATGCTTACCATATAGGTGGAAGACACATATTTCCTAATAGATTTATTGAGGAGAGGTGCCCCCATATCGTTATCTAGTTCGAGGAGAGGTGGAGAGATAGTTAAGGATTATATTGGTACACACTATAAACATCCATCCCAACTGACTAAGGATGGGAAAATCAAGATAAAGGATTTGGTCCATTTACCTTTGAGGAAAATATTATTCATTATTGCTAGACTGGCAAGCAATACTACCTTGCATTTTTCTAATAGGTCCCAAATTCAATATGATATAGAGTGCATAGATCCAGAAATATTCAAGTGGAGTGAGGGAGTATTGACAAATATGAAGGAAAAACTTACCAAGGAAAAATATGGATGGTTAGAGAACTTTGGGTATGGTTTGATTTTTATTTTATTTGCCTTGGAGTAGATTCCATTGCTCCAACCATAACATATCTCACTCGAACCCGTAGATCCAAGAGTCCCACGAATGAGGAGATGGGTGGATCTCATGTCCATACACACAGGTCCATCATCTATGAGATCCACATCAGTCTTCTTCAAATGGTTGGAATGGATTTCTATGGGTACCCAAATCTTGTGCTTCGTGATGGAAAGAAATGGGGTTCCATAGGTAAAACAAAAGCATTTTGATCATTTTTTTATTTTGAGTTTTATGTTTTACAAAAAAAAAAAAAATGTACTTTCTATGTATCTGAGACCAAACTATCGATTTTCACATGTACACATTAGACCCATTCGAACTGTGGGTTCCTCCTATATTCAGTGTGAAGGAGACCCGTAGCAGGCACCAGTAGGAGTACATGTTGTTGCAGGGGGATGAGAGGTATTGTAAGATATCAATGTGGTCGAGAATATTTCTTAGGTCGAACATCACATGGAGGGGTTGACCCAAGGAAAAGTAAATACTAGGGTCAACCATATCACTATGAGATTGTAGCGTCATACTATTCGCGTTCCAGGTTGTATCAACCAACTACTATGAAATATGGCTCACACAGTTGATTTCTCTCATGAGAGTCACGATTAGTCTACAAGGAGGCTATATGTAGCCATATTTTGACTATATGCCTATTTTTTAATATGACAGACCATGTCTTCACATGTGTCTCGGGCACAAATTTTTGCAAAACCAAACTTTGATTATCTACCTATAAGTGTTTCTTATGCATTCTATTATCCCATTCAATGTATGTGATGTGAATTGAATTGAATTTACATATGTCACAAATGTATGTCTAAAATGTGGTTTTCTAATGTATTTTTCAATGTGTTTATACTTCTATAAATGTGTTGATATTAGATATAATAAAAGTGTCTTTCCAAAAGGATAACCCTTAAGAACATAGAAATCATAGTTGGAATTCTAACTAAAAATACATTAATAAATTGTATTAATACAATTTTTCAGTCAAGTCTGATAACTATAAGGCATATACCATCAGAAATAGCATCAAAAAATAGCCCGATAACTATGCTATACTCAGCGATATTATTTGTAGAGTGACTGATACAAATCCCTTGTATACTCACTAAATCGCCATTAATAGCATATGTAGCCCATTCTATGAAAGAAACGTTCTGATTACTATGAATGAAACCATCTGTATAACCAACATATGGCTGAAGAGATGTCGAGATCTATAAACCAAATGTAAATAGGGTTTACAGAAACCGTAGGAAACTTTGAAGGGAACACACAACAAAAAAAACTCAACACACCTATATACAACATGTACATAGTGAACTACAAAAAAATGAGTTAAGCATAGTAATTTTAAGGTAAAAAACATTTCTAGGTTGTGCAAATGGAACTCCATCGAAATAAACAAGCTTGTAGGCCCCTTTATCAAGAACACATTCAACAATGTATGGGCCTAACCACATTGGCTCGAGCTTCCCTGACCCTAATTTATTAGACTTTTGATCATACAAAAAGATAAGGTCATATTCTGGGAAGACATGAGGCTTGACATTCTTGTCATATTGTCCCTTAACGTGTTCCTTATGGGCATAATTAGCCATCGTCGAATCACATTTGGTTTCATATAAGCTTGTCAGATGTAATAGGCACTCTTCTTTTGTATAAGTGGTAGGGTGGAGTTCGGCAACAAGTTTCAAATATGGAATTTCACACTCAATAGGAAGGATTGTTGCCAAACCATATACCAATTGGAATGGCGTCAACCCAGTGTTGGAATCATGATTGTTGTTAGACCAAAACCCGTAGGTGTTAGTCTCTGCTACAATCGCTAGAGTTAGGATCCATGAGAGGTGGTTAGTCCATGTTGAGAAACACACATTGAGGGTTGAACCCAATGTCCAACATTCTCCCTTCCCTGGGATGCGAGCCAGGTGAGTTTCAAACTCGAGACCTGTCACTCTGATACCAATTATTGGAATCATGATTACCGTTAGACCAAAACCCGTAGGCGTTAGTCTTTGCTACGATCGCTAGAGTTAGGATCCACAAGAGTCAGTTAGTCCATGTCGCGAAACACACGGGGAGGGTTGAACCCAATTTCCAACACCCATTAGTATTATGAACATAGGTTTGATATGCCCACAAGGCTACATAAAGGATCAAATTCTAGTCTGATTTATGGACCCCTATCATGCACTAAAGCATTGTTTTCAAAACATTATTGATGGCCTCAATTTTCCTATTTGCCAAAGGGTATTAGGGAGTTGAAATATCATGGGAGAGGCCCAACTTGGCAGTCATTTCAGACATCATGTAGTTAATGGAATGTTTCCCATGGTCTATAACTAGGGCTTGTGGTACACCAAACCTCGAAATTACATGATTGGAAAAGAATAAAGCAACTATTTTTCCACTGTTATTGTATGTAGGCATCGCCTCCTCCCACTTGGTAAAATAGTCTATCACCATAATGATGTAGCGATGTCATCAGGGCGAGTGAGGATTACATGTCATAAAATAAATGCCCCATTTCATGAAATTTCCAACAACGATAACAAGGTGAAAAGGAGTTGGTAGAGCACAAGTTTTACGATAATATATATGACAGGAATGACAGTTTTGGACAACGGGGATGCAATCGTGAAAACTTGTAGGAAAAAAGTAGCTATCACACAAAATAGTTTGTGTGGTAGCGTAACCTGACTTATGTCCACCACATTCCATAGCATGGCATTCATTGAGGGTTTTCTCGGCCTCCTAATGGGTGAGGCACCTTATAAAAATTGTATCGATACTACGATGATAAAGGTTGCTTCCCATTATAATATAATTTTTAGCTTGATATCAGATACATTTTTGGTCAAAGTGAGAGGTATAATACCATAAATTCTGTTTTTGGAGATATATGATAATTTCTTCATACCATGAATTAGATGATGTGATCAAGAAAAATGACACATCTGGAATATAATTATCATATTTTGTTTCAACATCATTAGTGGGAAGGTCGCAAATCAGCTCAACAAAGACTAAGGATTTATTTGACTTGGTTTTGATAAAATCAAAATTGAACTCCTAGAAGATGAAAATCCAGTTGGAGTACTTTCCCCCCAACAATTTTCATGGCAGGATGTATTTAAAGGGGTTTCAGTCAGAAACAACTACATTTTTTGAAGCATGATATAGTGACAAAACTTTTCAACATTTTGGAAAGCCACCAAAGATAAATTTTGACATGAGTATATTTGAACTTGGTATCATTTAAGTTCCAACGCTTATAATAAATAGAATGTGCAGTCCCTACATCATCATCTCAGATCGATACCATAGCGATGGTAGTAACTGCAGTGGTGAGGTACAGGAAGTAATAACATTGGTAATTTGTGGGATACAATAAGGATGCCTGAATCAGAATATCTTTCAAGGCATCAAACTCCTTTTGGGAAGTGTCATCCCAATGGAAGGGAACCCATTTCTTTAACAAGCGAGTAAATACTTTGGTAAATTTGACATAGTTGGGAACGAATCTCTGTAGAAAGTTAGCCTTCCCTTAGAGTCGTTGAACTTGAATAAGAGAGGGAGGAATAGGAAGATATAAGATTTCCTATACTTTCAACGAGTCAATACTAATTTCATATTTCAATATAATGAAACCAAGAATTCAACCAAATCTAACAACAAACACACACTTATGTCGATTGAGCCTAATTTTATAGTGTCGAAAACATAAAAATATAGCCCTAAGTTGCATTGGATAATCAACACGATGTTTCAAGTGAGCAGGTAAGTCATCCAAATATGGTTGTAAAATTTGTTTGATGTCATGGAAGGCATAATCCATTTCCATTGGAAACGTGGCCCCAACATTTTTAAGTTTGAAAGGGAGTTTTCAATATGAAAATGTGACCCATGGAAAAATAAATTTTGTTTTATGTTGGTCCACTGGGAGGATGCTGTTATGATTGTAGTCATAAAATCCATACATAAACGAAAATATTTTAAAACCAACACAATCATCAATAATCTGGTTGACGGGATAATTGTCCTTAGGACAAGCACAATTAATGTCCTGGTAATCAACACACACAAAAAATTTTCCCTCTTTCTTTATGACAAAAAGAATGTTCGACACCCAATCAGTTAGCGGTATTGGGTAGATGAAACCATCATGTATATTTTTTTCAAATTTTTATTTAATAGTGATAGCCTTCCTGGGATGGACCATACAAAGGTGTTTCCGAGCTATCTTAGCATCGATATATGTCTTGATTTCATGTACAATGATTTTTGGGTTGACACCTAACATCTCTTCATAAGACTAGGCAAACAAATCTCTAAATTCCTAGAAAAAGGCTTTATAATTCTTGATATCATTAAGAGAGAAAGATGCACCAATATGTATGATCTCGATAATGTCAAGTTTGATCTAAATATCGAGAGGAATAGTCTCTTCAATATTCTAAAAATTCTTCTCAGAATTGAAATCATGGATGAATATGGAATTCACCCAAAAGTTGTACATATGGGATTCCTTATAGGATATTTTGATCCGTTTGACCTTTTTTATGCTTGATGTACGTTTTTTACCAATAAGCTTTTTTCATTGCTTGGTATTGTTATTACGATTGGTTCAATATGAGTAAGGGAAAAGTTGGAGCTTAACATGAAGCTGGTGATAAGTAAGCATGATTGGTCATAGTTGTAACCATTCATAGACATCTCAACAATATTGGTTCGATATAGTTCACTAAGATTATCCTCTAAGGAAATATTTGGGGAGGAATAATGATGATGATCATCCCACGGTGCATCATCTATAATCATGATTTCCATGATTTTTTCATCAATAGAAAATGTACGATAGAGGGGATCAGAGGATGTGCCATCAACTAAATTGATCGAAGAGAAGAGAGTACAATGTGTCGTGCATGATGAATCAGAGGATGTGCCATCAACCTAATCTAAGGAATGATCAACCCAATTGATTGAAGAGGAGAGAGTAGAATGTGCTGCACATGATGAAAAAATGCCTTCATAATCGAGCTCAATGGGATTGAGCGGCATGAGGTCACCAAAAGTGTCAATATTAGATTCATTTGGAACTATCCAAGAATCAGATGGAGTAGTAAAAGAATATATCATGTTGACATGGGAAACTATATTATAGTTTTCGGGAAGGGAATTAGGAAAAGGAGGAGGAAGACACAAGGTTCCCATGAGAGAATAATCCTTAATTAGTTCCACCCTGACATGCTAATATGGATGTGGGATTTGTCCCACAAGAGGGATGCTTCTAGTAACTTAAGAATTCATGGCAAAGAAAGTGAGCTAATCAATGGCTAATATACCTCCCTTATCAACGAATGCAATCATTATTAAATATGTGAAAACAATAGAAACCATAACATAAACTCACATATGACCCAGTAGAAGGTTATAATCTAATATTATATCGATAACTTCGACTTCTACCAACACCATATTGCTGCCTAATTCTACTTGTAATGAGTTCATAATTCCACAAGGCTTGAATCCTCTTCCATCAAAATCCTTTAGAGTAGTAGGTGACTGATTTAATTTGGGAGAACCCGTGGCCTTCCATCAAGAAAGTGACATGATATAGGTTGAATTTCCTTCATCTACGATGGAATGATGGATATTCTTATGGTGAATGAAAACTTGAATCATGAAAGCTAATTGGGATGGAAGTCAAGGTGTATAATTCTTATGGTTAAAAACTACAAGGTTGGAATATGAGAGGTCAAAACATCCAATTGCAAAAAGTAAAGCCTTCTTCTGGGTTGAAAAATTTTGTAACACCTCAAGATTTGACAAATTTGAAGGAGATTGAGTGAGGTCCTCAACTATGTTATAGTTTTGAGTATCTCTTGCGTGACGGTCTAATGCAGATTTATGGATAATTATTTTGGGAGGCTTAATCATCAATTCGGTAGGAAACACATTTGGATTAGGATACAATGGACATGTGGTAGAACTAGCAGGTTGATTGGTAGCCTCACCATTCAAGGGATTCACATTATCTTAATATCTATTCCTGGCATCCACCATACATCATTTTTCGGCTTAGTGGAGGAAATAATCAAGACCGACTTAGAGAAAGTGAGATCCTGAGAAACCATATTAGTCTCTTGATTCGGAAATGGATATGTTAACAGTGTAGTGGACTGGGTTAGTTCCAATTGATGTGGATAGTCACGAGTGAAATGATCCTCATTATAAATCAAGCATGGATAATGAGGTTTCCACTTCTCTTTAGAAGAATAATTATTTTGTTTATCCCATGAAGGATTATCTTTCTTCTTTTTACCTTTGTTTTTTTCTTAATTCATGGTTGTTGAGATTTTCCTTTGGAGGATTGAATGGAATTGATCTCAGAAGTAGTAACCACAGGAGTAGTGGAAGGAGGGTTTTGAGAAACAACAAAGAGAGTCGAGCTAGATGGTTTACTCACTGATTACTGGATGGAATAACCAAATATGCCATTGGTGGTATGTGATTCTTTACTGGGAGTTTGAGGAACAATATTGGAACGTCATGGAGCATTTGGTATTTTATCATAGAGTGTGCCAGATTGGGAATAAATAAGACCCAAATATTGAGCACAATCAATTACATTCTCTTCAGTCACAACTACACCCTTAGCGACATCTCTTTTTATGGATGGTAACAAAGAATTAATACACCATTCAATAAATGATTTATCAGGAAAACAAGTTTTAACCAAAAGATGACATCATTGCCACTCATGAATGTGATCAGAAATGTGAGTGGAATTATATTGTTTTAAATTGGTTAAAATTTCAATTCTATTCTCATATCGAACGGGTAACTAAAAATGCTTTAAGAATTTGGTAGCTAAGGCACTTAAATTATTGAACGAAGATCATGGTATTTAAAGATACCATTTTTTTGTCATATCGGTAATTTTGTGCTGGAAAAGACATAAATGAATAGAGTCATTATTGAGAGTGTTCAAATAACACCAAAAAAATAAGTCATAATTTCTGTAGATGGATCTTCTCTAAGATTTCCATGTGGGAATAATTGGTCACCAAGGAGAATGGGCAATGGGATCATTGGTAAGTCGGGTCATATATGGAAATTCAAGAGTTTCTACAAATGGCAACTTCCTGTTGAGATTTGGTGGAGGATACCCTAGTTAATATGGCATGGCATGAGAAAGAAGTATTTGTGCTCTGGGATAGGGAATATTTTGGTTGTCGGGATACACATAACCTTGCTTCCCAGCTCTATGATAACCTTGTAAAGGTTCAAATGGATAGGTTTGAATTTGATGACTTTGATAAGGCATTTACTGACCTTTTATAAGGTACTTGTTGACCTTGGTAAGATATTGCTTGATACAATTGATATAGTTTCCCCTGTGGGGTTTTTCATCATCTCGACATAAGGCTGAATATCTTGTGTCTGTGGCATACCATATATAGGGTTACCTATCTGGATTTGAGGAATATCCTGTTTTAGTGGTGAAGATTGTAAGATACCTTGAAGAGGTTGGGTAAATGGGGCTTGGGAGGCCCCATATAATGTTGGCATAGGTTGAGTTAAATGTGCAACTTATAAAGGTGGAATTACATGAACTTGAGTTTCAACAAGTTGAGATATAGTTTGACCAGTACGAATTTGAGATGAAGATGGAATAGGTTGAGAATTTTGAACTTGATTCGCAAGCAAGCCAGGTTTTATGGGAAAAGCACATTTCCAATAGTAGAAAACTATTCTTGAATGTGGAGGACTTGAATGAGGTTGAGCACTAAATTTTCATATTTTATGAGGACATAGAAATATTACCCCAAGAGGTTTCCTCCCTATCAATAGGCAAGGGGAATATAGAGGAAAATCCCCCACAAGAGGAGGGTACCCAAGATAATATGAAATGGGTTGGTGTAAGTTTCCATATCCACTGACATATGAACCAGATTACTTCACAACTATTGGTTAAGATGGAGGAGGATTATCAGAATATGTATCACTCATAAAACAAGTTCCAGAAGATATTCTAGAAAAATACAACATGGGAGAGGTCCATGGATTGGATGTTGCACCAGAAAAGGTACCAAATAATGATTGGTAACCATGTGGGATGAACAGTCCACCATACAAATATGTCTCTAGCGATGTTACAAACCTGGATGAAGTTGGGACATGGGTTGTCGTATTCATTGTCGTAGATACAAGTTGAGAAACCATAGCAGATTCAGTAATGGTTAACTGTCCCAAAGAAGATTTCTGAGGGAAACTCAAGGATGAGTTGAAAGGAAATGAATCAGACAAAGGATATTGTGATGGAGTAGGAGGAGAAGGGAAAGGATGGGCCTGGTAAATATGAGTCCCTCTCAAATGAATAGGAGAGGATGGGTGAGGCTCTTCCAGGGGAGTCTTGTTAGGATATTCCGACACATAGGAAATAGTTAAGAATAACTTAGTCTAGTGTAAAGTTAGGTAAAGTGTGTTTCTTTACCATGTACATTTGTAACTTATAATCTGATGGTCACAATTTGTAGTGATTCGTTGGTTATCTCTCACCTCGGTATTAACGACACTTGATCTGTGGCTTGACACCTAATTGGTCCATGATCTCTATTTAAATAGCATGGAGGGTCATTTGTCCGATAACTGTTTATGAGAGAAACATATGTAACTTTTATTTTTATATTAATAAATTTCCTAAAGTGGCCGCGTTGGCTCAGGGCGTGGACTGTTTCCCTCTTTGAGGGTTTTAACCACGTGATTATACTGGTGTACTGATTTGTGATATGTTTGTGAGTGGTGAAATTTGGTTCTTGATCTACGGAACTTACCTTGTAAATTCCTACATGGTATCGGAGCTATTTTGAGGGCCGCATCCGTTGTTGATCAAAATCTGAAGCCGATTTGACTGCATGCAAATTCCGTTTTGTAGATCTACTATTTCTGAACATTTTTGGGCTTGGAGAACTGCTTGGTTGTGTCCGAAGCATTTGTTACAGTGAGGAACGCCTTTTCTTTCATGTGAAAAGGTTTACGACTGCCCAAGTTATGTCAGTTTAGATCTGGAGGTATAAATCATCTATTTTGCAGTTATATTTGTTAATAGTTCTGCTTATTTCCGTTTTTTTTTTTTTTATATTTGTTAATAGTTCTGATTCTTGTAGGTGGATTCTTCTCTGTGTATTCTCTTTGTTATGTGCTACATGCAAACTCGGCAAATCAGAAACAAGAAAAAACATTTTTTTTGATACGTATGCTCTTTCTTTGTGTCTTTGTGCGATCTCGGGAAATCAAAAATAGTGAAAAAAAGTGATAGTTGCCAGTAAGGGTAACAAAGAATCTAACATATGGCCATAAGGATTTGCATTTCGTTTTTTTTTTTTTTTTTTTCTCGTTTTTTGTTTAGGAAAAGGCACGCACAGCGAATAATAATAATAATAATAATCATCCCCCCTTCCTCCTTTCTAAAATAACATGATCCTTTTACTATCTCACTTGGTGAGGGATTAGTTTATGAGAATAGAGGTCTTGGGTTCAATTCTCCTTCTCAAGCTTCTTTTGTAAAAAGTTTTTGTTCAAAGGGACGGAATTTTTTTCCCGTAACTATTCGGCATCTACAACTCAGATTTTTCAAAAGGCATAACTTCTTCATCTAGAAGCCGTTTTTCGAGCTGTATTTTTTTAAATGGCCTAATTTTTTGAGATCTTTCCATTGGAGCAGTTATTTTTAGATTTTCTCAGCTTCATTTTTTTTAAAATGGAAAGTGCATGCCCAATTATTCTTAATAGCACCAATTATTTCCAATGGCTACCTCACATGGTAGATATACTTAGAAGTAAAGGGCTTTATAGAATAGCCACAAGACAAGAAAGTAAAACTTCTGATGATGATAAAGTTCCAAAATGGGAAAATAGAAAAGATCAAGCATGAGGGTTGATAGGAATGTCCATTTCTCAAGATCTTTGATTTCACATCCTTGACATTGACACTCCTGATAAAGCCCTAGAAAAGCTAAATAATGTTTTTGGCACTCAAAATCAAATCAGCGCCCACCAGCTTGAAAATGAGTTGCTTACTTTGGACCCTAATAATTTCTCCTCTATTGAATACTTTTTGTCCAAATTCAAGACCCTTAGACTTCTTTTAGAAGGGTGTAAGGTCAAAAAGGAAGATGGTAGCCTCATATATTGCATTATTGCTAAGCTTGGTCCTGCATACTCTATATTTGTTTCCACCTTCCATTCCACCAGAGAAGCCGTCATTTTTTCAGGAACCACCTACAAGAATCCCTCTTTTGATTCCTTTTGTGATTCTTTGATAAGAGAACAAGAAAAAAATTTACACCTTGGTCTTATCACTACTGGAAACACTTCTAAGAAAGCCTTAGTAGCCCAACAACAACCATATCAAAAGAATCCTAAGAAGCCGTATCCTAAAAAATATTGTCATAAACCAAACAAGGGCCCTAAGCAATTTCAACCGCAAAATAAAAAATCAAATCACCAAAATAATAAGGCAAATCAAAACAAAGGGAAGAAGGCAGATAGACATTGCAACTTTTGTAATCGGGATGGCCATATAGAGTCCAAGTTTTTAAGAATATGGAAGCCTTAGAAGCAGCTATGAGGAAGCAAAACATCAATTTGGAGCACTCTTCACCTTCATCTTTAGGCATGGCACTTTCTTCTTGTGGTTGTCAAGCATCAAGATCTGGTTATGCATTAAATGTATCTTCTTCTTCTCCTTCTCATGAGTGGCTCATTGATTCTGGAGCTTCTTACCACATGGCTAAAAATAAATCCATGTTTTCTTCTTTAAATGATTGTAACACCAAACATATTTATGTTGATGATGATAGATCTCTTAGTGTTGTAGGATCTGGAACCATTCATCTAGATAATGGTCAGTTTAATGATGTACTATGTGTTCCTACCTTGTCATGCAACCTTCTATCTGTTTATCAGATAACTCATTCAAGTGAAGGGAAAATAGTAGAATTATCACCTCATGATGTTGTAATCAAGGACCTCAAATATCCTAAACATATTTTAGCTACTGGCATTGTTGATGATTCCACAAGGTTGTATAAGTTTGAAAACTTTGGGTCATCATCTCTTCCCTCTGTTTTTGTTGCTCATAATGATGATGTGAGCAAACTTTGGCATGAGCGATTTGGTCACTTAAACTATCGCTCTCTTCAAACTCTATGTAAGGAAAATATGGTGACGGGTCTTCCTATGGTATCTTGCCAAGATGGTGTTTGCTCCGGATGTGTACTCGGAAAACATCATCGGGATAGTTTTGACAAATGTGCCTCTTGGCACGCTTCAGCCCCTTTGCAGCTTGTGCACAGTGATTTATGTGGTCCACTTCCTGTTGTTTCTTTCTCTAGTTGCAAGTACTTCTTAACTTTCATTGATGATTTTTCCAGACGCACTTGGGTATACTTCTTAAAACTCAAGAGTGAATTTTTTAACATGTTCTTGGCCTTTAAGACCTTTGTTGAGAAACAATCTGGACATCAAATTCTTTAGTTAAGATCAGACAATGGAGGAGAATATGTTAACAACAAATTTATCAACTTCTGCACTGAGCATGGCATTCAATTGCAACATATTGTTCCATATACTCCACAACAAAATGGTGTAGTTGAAAGGAAGAATCACACCTTAAAAGAAATGGCTAATTGTATGCTTCAATCTAAAGGACTTGGTCTCAATTTTTGGGCAGAAGCCATTAACTATGCAAATTACATAGTAAATCGCACTCCTACTAAGGTTTTAAAGAATATAACTCTAGAAGAAGCTTGGAGCTCAATCAAACCAGATGTAAGTCACTTTCATGTTTTTGGAAGTGATGCTTGGGCCCATATTCTAGATGCGAAACATAAAGCCTTAGAACCTAAGAGTGAAAAATGTATTTTTGTTGGATATTATAAAGATGTCAAAGGATATAGAATTCTTCAACCAAAATCCAAAAATATAATAATTAGAAGAGATGTAAATTTTGATGAAAATATATCGGCCTGCGAGACTAGTTCGACGGGTGTGCCACCTTTGGCCTATGAGCCTCATTCGGCATATGTGCCACCTTTCTCTCTCTCTTCTATTTTTAATAGCATTCCTTCTAGTTCAGATGATGACAACGAGGTTCAAAATCCTCCTCCATCTCGTGAAATTGTTCCTTATACTCCACCACTTCCAAGATGGGTCCGCTCTACTCGGGATGCAACAATTTTTCTTGCAGGTGACCCTACTGATCGACATCGTACACATTCTCAGTTCAAAAGAGCTTCTTCCTTATTTTCTCAAGCTCCATAAAAAATTGATCCAAAAACATTTGAAGAAGCCTCCGGTCATCCACATTGGGATGGAGCTATGAATGAAGAGTATCGTTCCTGATTAGAAAACGATACTTGGGATCTTGTTCTTCTTCCAAAAGGAAGAAAAATTGTCAGATGTAGATGGGTTTACAAAACCAAGTTTGGACCAGATGGAAAAGTGGATAGACACAAAGCTCATCTTTTTGCTAAAGGTTTTTCACAAGTTTAAGGCATTGACTATACTGAAACCTTCTCCCCTGTTGCCAAAATGAATTCTGTCCACCTTGTTCTTTCCCTTGCTGCCTCCTTTAAATGGGAAGTCCATCAGGTGGATGTTAAATCTGCTTTCTTACATGGAGATTTGCATGAAGAAATATACATGGAACAACCCCCTGGCTTTATCCAAAAAGACTCCAGCCTTGTTTGTCTCCTTAGGAAGTCTCTCTATGGTCTCAAACAAGCTCCTCGAGCTTGGTATGCCAAAATGGATAGATTTCTCTTAGATAATGGCTTTTCTAGGTGCCATTCTGACAACACTGTCTACACCAAGAAAGTGGGTAATTCCTTCACCATCCTTGTTCTTTATGTTGATGATATTATCCTTACTGTTAGTGATCGAAACCATATAAACCATGTAAAGTCTAGCCTCAAAAAGAAGTTTGAAATAACAGACTTAGGACACTTGAATTATTTCCTTGGTCTTCAAGTCTTGCAATCCAAGGAAGGCATTACCCTCTCTCAGTCCAAGTATGCCTATGATATTCCACACCACTTTCACATGGAAGACTGTAAGCCTGCCCCTTCTCCCTTTCAGTCTGGAGTCAAGATTTCAGTCAACTGTACTACCCCTGAAGTTGATGCTACCTTATACCATCAACTTGTTGGTAAAATTTTGTATCTAACCCATACCTGTCCTAACATTTCCTTTACCGTTGGTCTTGTCACTCAGTTTATGCACCAACCTCATGAAATCCACTGGAAATAAGCTAAGAGAATACTTCGATATATTTGAGGTACAGTTCAGTTTGGGATTCATTACAGTGCATGAGCATCTCCCTTGTTGATTGGTTTCACTGATTTTGATTGGGCTGGTGACCCTAATGATCGGAAGTCCACTATGGGATATGTATTCACTCTTGGTTTAGGACCTATTACTTGGTCTTGTAAGAAACAAAGTGCCATCTCCCTTTCTTCAGTAGAAGCAGAGTATCGTGGTGCAGTTGAAGCTAGCAAGGAAGCCACGTAGCTTCGTCAGATCCTATTTGAATTTGGTCTTTATCAACAGCATCCAACTACACTTTGGTGTGATAATCAAAGTGCGATTCGGTTATGTAAATATCCAGTTCAGCATCAATGTATGAAACACATTTAACTCCACATACACTTCATCAGAAAGCTCATTCATGATCATGTTCTTGAAGTGCAGTACTGTCCAACCAATGATCAGGTAGCTGATATCTTTACAAAGGCTATCATAGAAGTGAAGTTTACCAAACTTTTATCCATGCTTGGAGTTCAGGAAATTTTTCATTAAGGGGGGATAGGCTCTAATGCCTCCTTCCTTATCCTATTGTGTCACTTTCGTAAATCCTTCAATCCTATCCCAATTTGTTCTTAAGGGGGGATGTTAGGATATTTTGACACATAGGAAATAGGCTCCTTTTGTGTCACCTTTGTAAATCCTTCAATCCTATCCCATGTTTTTCTTAAGGGGGGATGTTATGATATTCCGACACATTGGAAATAGTTAAGAATAACTTAGTCTAGTGTAGAGTTAGGTAAAGTTTGTTTCTTTACCATGTACATTTGTAACTTATAATCCGACGATCACGATTTGTAGTGATCTAATGGTTATCTATCACCTAGGTATTAACGGCACTTGATCCGTGGCTTAACACCTGATTGGTCCATGATCTCTATTTAAAGAGCATGGAGGGCCATTTTTCCGGTAACTGTTCATGAAAGAAACATATGTAACTTTTCTTTTTATATTAATAAATTCCCTGAAGTGGCCACGTTTTCTCAGGGCGTGGAATGTTTCCCTCTTTGAGGATTTTAACCACGTGATTATACTGGTGTATTTATTTGTGATCTATTTGTGAGTGGTGACCTTTGGTTCTTGATCTACAGAAATTACCCTGTAAATTCCGACAAATCTCTTCAATACTCATAAGACTAGGTGGAAGTGGCTCCCCGTCGGGTCCAAGATATACAAATAGTGGTTGGGTTTGAGACAGAGGAAGAGAAGAAGAAGGTCATGAAGTAACAATTGTAGGTAATTGAGGTACCTCAAGTTGTATAACCTTAGGTTGTATTGTCTCTGATTTAATATAGTCATGTTTAATAAACTCAGATAATAAAATCTCAGGTGTTTTTATTTAGAATGTGTCGAACTCTCCAGAAAATGAAGAAGTAATATTGGGTTCAATAATCACAGGAAAAAATTATTCTGGGGGATTTATTTCAGATGGAGGACTCAAATTAGTAGCTCTCGAAGTACTAGATTCGGTAGTTTGCATTTTGTTCTTCTGAAAACATCCATGAGTTGCCTCAAGTGAAGCGGAGGTAATATTCACATCCTACATAAACAACAGGGGTTGGGGGGTTGTTCTTCCATGTTGGTTTAATAAATTTTAAAAATTAGAAACAAAAAGGGTAATCTAGGAAAAATGGTTTACCAAGAAACTGTGAATTTCAATATACCACCTTGGAGAAACAAGTATTTTCGTATGGAAAAGAAATCTCCTTGAATTTTTTGTTTGGTGTATTACATTATACAAGGCAACCGACTCAGTTACCTAAGGTGAGGATAGAAACCTAGTTTGGACTTGCAAAATATACTCGATGGTACGTGGGAATGTAGTTTGTGGTAGTTTTGTTTAATGTGTAACTGTACAATGAGAGCGTTCCCATATAATTTACATGTGTGGAGCACCATCCAATATATCTGTAGGGATATGGAGAATGGTAAAATACACTTACATACGTGGAACAAGATATCACCCTCGGAATTCAACATTGGAAAAAACAACAACTCATATGTTTAAAGACACCAAAACACACCTCTAATCTAGACCTATAAATTCTTGCATTAATATTTCAAATTCTCCTTAAGATTTATTCAATAATTTTTAAATTTTATCTTGAATTATGTTTCAATTTTCAAGGCTCACCACGAATTTTGCCTAAATTTCCTAAAGATGCAATCTAGCATGAAAAAATGAAATTTTCCTTTAAATGAAAATATATTTATGGATGGGGAGAGAACAAATAGTAATGCAACATATAAAATGAAACAAACAAAAAAATTTAAGTCAAATCCTGTAATGCAATTGTTCCAATTTCCAATTTCACATACAAAACCGTAAATGAAATGAAAAACGCATGAGATTTTTCTTTTTGATCTACTTAATTTTCAAATGAGATGAAAACTAAGATGCTTTCTAAATCACTGAAAAAAGAAACTATATAGAATGTTGACTTTAATATCGATTCTTTCAAGCAATCAATGATCAAGCAAAAGTTTGCTAATGACCTAATTTACAAGAACAAATAAAAATCCAAACAAATTCTTATCAAAGGCTATAAAAACCAAAAGCAAAGAAACTGAAGGTTTTTCAAAGAAAATGACACACTTATAGACATAAGGAAGACTAGATGCAAAAAATAAGATCAGAGAGAAAGGCACAAAATGGAATCTTTTTGCGTGTAACATGGATCAATGCAGATGTTGAAAGGGCACTGGTGCTCTACAGCGTAGGTGCAAAGAATGCTATGGTGCACTAGACCTCTCTGTATCTAGAGGGAGTGTTGGTGTAGATCCGTCCAAATTACGACACAAAAAATCAAATCAAGCTCATATAATGGCCTTCCTATGGTGAATCAATGTCTAAGTGGGGAAATGGAGGTCATTTCAAGAGGTGAAACAAGTGCTAAGGTCAAGGAAACCACTAAGGGAAAGAAAATATTCCATGGTGGAGTCACCAATTTGTTATGTGGAATTTATGATTATGGACAAAAGTATCTTCCCTAGCCCTAGTGGACCGGCCTAGAAAAACATAAATAAAATAATATAGAATTTCCCTTAGATAATTTGAAGGATGGGAAAGAGTCTAACTTGGAATCTGTCGCAAGCTCTACTTTCTTCCTGGCTTGTAAGCTCCAATCATAGCTCCAAATGCTATAATTAGAACCTGCACATAAAAACAAGCTAAGGATCTACAACATCTGTGTAGCATAATTCAATTACTCTATCCATTTAATTAGTGATGCATTGAAATACATTAATGTAAATGTAACACAACACATATAGGAAAATAATATACTCTTTGTATTAATAGAAATAGGAGAGAGTTTACAGCTAAAAATAGTAGCTCATCTTGTAGAGATCTCCACAAGTTGACATGACCTTCCTTATCACAAAGCACACCTCAATGTCACCCTAATGCATGAATATGATGACTCTCTTAGATTCAAGGTAACAGTAGACGGAATGAACAAACTCCAAAATCCAATCTTGATGTTGTGGATGGCAATAGATTTATAGGAGAGTGTGGTAGTTTAGGAATTATTATCCATTTACTAATATAGGCTTGTGATCCACTTAATATGGGAGGATGAGCTCAAGGGATAAAAGGTGAAATTTCCAAGGTAGGGTTAGATAGGATTCAAGCTTCTTGTTCAAGGTATATGGTAAAAACAACCTCTGGAATCTTATGAAAGAGGAAGCTTCATAAATATTTTTTGTTTTCCCAAATTTATAGAATCAGCACACCCTCAACAATAAGTAAGTTGTTTTTTACCAACGTTGGTGCAGAAGGAAGAAAACAACATTGAACATAGGTATCTAATTGGGTAGGGTGCACTAGGGCTTTAAATTTTGGTTTTGATCAGTTAATCTCATAAATTCATAGATTTTGGAATGTTTATGCATATGGATTTGTGTAGGGATGATGAAAACATGTTCGCAGATGATTATTGTTTTGGTTTGCATGCCTATTAAGCATATGTGACAAAATGACCTATAACACCCATAATTTCTCATTAGAATAATGAAATCCTAAAAAAAAATTCCCAAAATGAAGAATATCCCCTGTATAGTATAACAATGATGGTGAAAACCTACATAAGAACCAAAGACCAAAAATTTAAGGAATATCCCTTGTATATTATAACAATGATGGTGAGAAACTTTACAAGGACAAAAACCAAAGGCTAGGAATTTGTTGACAACCTCTCAAAGATTATGGATTGTTTACTTCCATCACAAGAAATATTAGAAAAAAGTTTAGTGTCCTTGTATAGGAACCCTCTTCAAGAATACATATAAGAAGCATGTAGTAGTCAGTCTTGGAACCCTTCTAAAGATGTGATTGAGGAACATATACATAATTTTGTTTTAATATTCAACCTAGAAAAATTGGAGACACTAGCTTGCAATCATTCATATTTGGGCATTACCCTATTTTGCATGATGATTAAACATAATGTAAAAGGAAATTGTACTTTGGATATTTTTAGGTGGTCACATTGGTTATTAGATTTTAGTTATAAAAAACACTTGGAGAATATACATTAGGGTAGGAATAGAATAAGTTCATTTGAACAATATTTTAGCCAGAATAAGCTCTTTGAGCATTTAATTTTGTATTATGGAGCTGATGTGTACAATAAAAATATTTTGGAATCCTCATGCACTTTAAAGAAGAGGAAAAGTCCCCAACTTGTAGGCCATTATTACCCATCCTTCAATCAATGGTATTTACACACAATTTTGATGATATAAAAGGGGTCAATTGAGTGGCATTCTATCTTGAATATATGACTTGGCACTCGGTTGACACAAGTTTAGAGATGTGGAGGTGAGTTAAAGGACACCATTTGAATACCAATGAGCTAAAATTGAGGGGTAAAATCCATCTATTTTGAATTAAATGTGGATTTTTTTGTGCTTATGAATTATTTTTGAGCTTCTGAGGTTACTCCCGTGCTTCATGGAGGTCCCTTAACCCAATATATGACCTTGGGTATTCATTTGATACATTATTTGGAGGTATTGGAGCATTATATTGAACAATTTAAGGATTTCTTTTCATGGAGTGAGCCTATAATGTGCCTATATCTATGTGATATAATGGCATGGACTTAAGACATGCTCATCATATTTCTTTTCCCCAACATGAACAATGCCAAATGGAATACTTCTTGAAAAGAAATCATTTTGAGCAGTTGAAAAAAGAGAAGAGGTTACTTGTAAAAATTTCAAGAATATGTATATATATTTAATCTCTAAAGAATGAGATCGTATATTAAGATAACTAACCCAAACATATTGTGACATAAATCTAGTGTTATCTCACCTCAATTGGTGTCATCAATTCTAAATGCTTCTCCCAACTTGAATACCATGTCTTCTTGTTAAATTAATATCTACAAAAGATCAAAAGGTTTCAATTCACTCAAAAGTGTCATTTAAATTTAGGTATTGGAAACCTAGAATCAGTTGGTGCTATAATATAAAAATTAAATTTCTTTCTAGAGCAAGAAAGTTCACAAAGATTCTAATGTATTAAATACAAAAGTTATTTGTTGCAAAATATAAAATTGTAAATAATTTTAATGCTTGTAGTATTTTTGTTGAAGGTATTAATTAAATATAAATTGAACATGTAAGCAATGGGGAACACCACAAGATCACAACTACATGTATCCCTCATCTTGATACTCATGATATCAACCTTGGTCTATCACTTCTGACTAGATAGTGACAAATAGAAATGAATAATACACCTTTGAATTATCATTGTTCATACCTTCTTTCATCCATGAAAGTATGTTATTTCCAATCTGAAAAACTTTGTAAGTTGGAATTACCAAGTTTTACAACATCTCCCTTTAAAATATAGAAGAAATTTCAAGTCAGTTCAAATATCTACCACTCATATGACTACAAATACAGTAAGTAGTGTAGTGCGTCATCCCGAAGAAAAAAAGCATCAACTTGAAAGTAACTTACCTTGAATGATAAATGAATGTTGCCATTTTTAGCTATTTTCTTCTCGTAGTTGTTCCACTTCAACATATGAATTGATACTAATTGTCCTACACATATTCATGAGACCACTGAGCCTAACTTAGATTAAATTTGACCAAATATTAAATTTAATTACATGAATAAATAATAATTAAAAGTACTTGAGTGCATGAATACATGAATGAGCTCCTCTCAGTTTCGAGAATAAATTATTGGTGTAGTTTAATCTTGGAGCAAACATCCCCCACTCGATGAAGAAATAATGAATTCAACATTGACTTTGTTTTTGTTGTTGGATTGATAATTTTTTTCTCCAAGATTATCGAAATCCTAACTTATTATCTATTGAACAGGGCCAACCACGTGAAGTTGGAAGCTCTCATGGCCCATCCACCACTCTCATTACATCACTCTCAATTCCCCATTACCTATTTTATCTAATATATAGTAAATATTTTAAAGAAATACATTAATATACATAAAAAAATAGAAAAAATTCATTAAATTAAAATTATTCCTAGCACAAGCAAGTTCACAAAGCCATTAATGTATTAGATACAAAATTTCTTTGATGCATATTGTTATGAAATACAAGTATCTCATTAAAATAAACTCTCATGGGGTCCTAAGTTTTAAAATTTATCAAGTTTTAATTCACACTGACTCTTAATTTGGCAACACTCATTGCAATGATATAATTAAAGGGCACTATGAAATTAAAAGGTAGTGAATGGTCAATCCGATGAAAATATAAGTGTTTCCATTTCATATTTCAGCATTCAATGAATATTATTTTAAATGTGTGTAGTTTAATGGACTATATTGCGAGAGATGTGATATCATTAATGTATATGCATTGGAGATTCAGACTTGCATGACTTTTAACGCATCATTCAAATTCCCGCACTCACAGTGAAGTGGCACTTGTCCATCAAAGATTTTGTGTTGGATTATTTCCTATGAATAAAGGTAATGTAGTTTTTCACCTCTTCACTCATCACCATCGTCGATATATAAGTTAGATAAAATTTACAAATGGGGCAATTTGTTACCTTCCAGCTTTTTATCAAAGATGTTTATGCATTGCGGGCTGTAAATCGATTCGTCATGTAATCATAGGTAAATGTGGAGAATTATTTTATTTTTTGTGTTTTAAACTTTTATCATAACCATTTTTTGTTTTAATGGAGGTTCATAGGTGTTCCAACTCATCGAGTGACAAAATTCTCATCCCAATCCCTGATTTTTCTCAGTGTTAGTGTCAATATGTTTGCAGTCATGGGAAGAAGTGCTCATCTCTATCGAAATGATCTGAAAGGTCTTGATATTATCGAGTGTGACCCTCAACTTACTGACTTATTTGAAACCTGGGTCAAATGTATTACCTTTTGTCGTAAAATCGCAAGTTTCAGTAATGAAGTGATGAGAGTAGTCACAAGAATTTTGATGGGAGAGTTGGTATGTTTTCTGATATTTCATTTCCAGTCAGAGAGGAGACCATCATAGAAGCAACATGGTTGCCAATTAATGGAGAACAATGGCTCAAAAATTAAACTCTAATAGGAGTCAATATTACATTTTTCTTAAAAGACGAGCACATAAATGAATGTTGTAAGTAAGTTCAAAGAGCTTGGTTGATGTCATCATGGAACAATAGCGTCAGGATCATTCAAGGCTATTTTACTTGTGAAGGAAGATGTGACCAGGTAGGCTTTTACCATTTTAAAATTTTGGCTCATCTCACTGGTCAAGTCCGAAGGAATACTCCTTACTTTTTGTCAAAGAGTCTGAGTAAAATGTCAGTCAAAGTTAGATCAAAACCGAAAACACCCTCTCATTGTACTTTCCATAAATTTATTATTAAAATGAAATTTGTTAGTCAGGTTTGGAAGGTGGAAAATACATGGGAGGATTTCTTTTTTTGGGGAGAGTTTGTTCAAGAGGGAATTTCCAAAAATAAAGAAAAACAAGGGTAAGAAACAGAAAAAACAAACTCCTCTGAAAAAGTTTTGAAGTAGTGTAGAGTAGTGCCTTTATGCTAACCTGAAGTATGAGAAATTGATTAAATATATAGGAATAAAACCCTATAACACTACCTCCAATAAGGAAAAATAAACATCATTCCAAGAAGGAAAATTCAAAGTCCTTTCAACCGCAAATTTTCAAAACCCTAGAGGCTTAGGAGCAAACCCCAGAAGTTATGAAGTCAATTTTTTTTAGAAAAATTTGAGGATGGTGATCAAGTGTCATTATCCATTTTTATTAAGGAAAATACTGTAAAATCAAGTAAACCAGAGATTTCCAAAATTCAAGAAAAAGTCATTAAAATATGTGAAGAGAGAGAAGAAGAAACAAGCTAAAAAAACTAAAAAATGTAGGACAAGGAAACATCATACATGCATGTTAACACGATGATATTGAGTGTGAGGCCTATATTAAATATTAATCTTCAATAACAAGTTATTAAAGTGGATGATTATACATCTAAAGATGTAGAGAAGGCATATAATCGCAGAAACAAAGGCACCAAGAAGAAAAAAGGTAAAAAACAATTTATTTTCCAGGAAAGAGTTGCAAAGGTCATGAATGCTAGAAAGGAGAGGAGTAAGAAGACAAAATAATTTGAACCTAGCAACATTGACCTCTTAGCAAAAGATACATAAACTTTAAAATAAATAAAGTGCAACAACGTTGTCAAATCAAATGGCAGCGCGTAAAAATGCATTTTGTTAGCACTCTGTTTAGCAACACATGACAGATATTTTGGAAGCACTAAAATATATCCTTGTTGAAGTATTTTCTCTAGAGTTGAGTCATGTTGATGGAAAACTATATGTTTTGAAGAGATAAAATGATTTATCTATTTGTTGAAGAGACAATTCAAAGGTCACAACTAGTGGTTTCCCATCTAGATTTTGTCCCTGACATTGATCTAGATTTTTTTCCATATTTTTTTCCATGATATCAGCTAACAGTTTCAAATATTTAAAGAGGTTATATATTCACTCTCATAGCAGTGATATACATACATGTTCAGATTCATAATTGAAGAGTACAAGAAGCTTGTGATTTTATTTCAACTATCTAATTATATTAGATCAAGATTAGATATATCTAGACTTTAATATTTTGTAAATTGAATTTTCCTAGAGATTGTGGATCTAAATATTATGTAATTATTCTATAAAACTTATGAAGAAAGGGGAACCACGCATTGGTTTTCTTTTGGGAGAAAAGAGACTTATGTTGTGTATTTATTTCTGAGTTTAATAAGATTTCCAATACATAAGTATTTGAAACTTTCAAATCAAATATTCTTTTTGTGATGTTTATCAATCTATCTCTTACATATGTATATTTCTTTTGTTAATGTCATGAATTTTTAAGTCTTAATATTTGCATGAGATTTGTATAAGTTTGTAGAATTCATCTTTATTGAGACGCTCTATTGTTTATGAGATTCAAATACTATCATCGTTTCTGCTAAAGTTGAAAAAAATTCATCATGATGCTATGTTGTAATGGTTTTCTTCCTTTCTCTACTTTCCAACTTGATAATCGGAAGGTCTACACAAAAATTTTCTATTCCGCCTCTGAGCTCTGTTTGTTTTACCTACCATAGCTGGAAATCTTGTTTGGAATCAATTTGATTCCATGCCAAAGGGTTCTTTCCCTTGTTTTCCAACCAAGCCTATTATCTTTGTTATAGAATATATGGCCACTATGTATAAATGATATTTTACTATAGTGACATTTAGTAATTGATGCATAAAGAGATCCCTCTGTGGATTGGTAGGGCCAAATTCCAATCTAAAAGACCAGTTTGAAGTTACACCTATATTTTTCTACTATAGCCATGGAAATTAAAGAGTGATAACAAATCATATAAAATTATAAATAATGCTTGCATTATTTCTATTATGGAATTTATTTTATGATAAAAAGACAAACAAGGTAATTCTATTTTTTTCAATGGAAAAATTGTAACTTTTTATTAAGATAGTAAAAATTTGTGTGTGCGCATGCCATGAGGTATTCAACCTGTTAGTAAAAAATGTTGTACTAAAAAAATTGGGCTCTAAATAAATTGGTACAGTCATTTATTATTCAGTATTTCATCCTTTTTAGGTATTTCACAAGGAAATATTGATATTTCCCATCAGGTATTATGGGATTTGTATGCCTTGATCCCGACCTAGTCATATGTTAATGATGCTCCAAGGGGGGCGGAACATCAACTGCAATAATAAAGAAATGTTAAATTAATATTTATAATAATTATTATTACAGTTTTTTATTAATATAAATAGCAGTAGATTGTTCTTTAACTTCTTCGATACTAGAGGGACACAAAATAATTTGAAACGTGGCCATAAGTTCCTCCTCTTCTCTGACCTCATCATGTACATGTTCTAGAGTATAAACAAGAAAGGTTATGATTAATACACCATTTGCATTTAAATATTTTTAATTGAAATCCATATTATAAATTATTTATAAACATGAAATACCTGCATTATAGAGTTGAACATTAGATTCAAGAGGCACTCCACCATCACTAGGCTCATGTGTTGTATCTACATTACTTACTTTCTTTTTACAATCAAGCACATTACTTTATGGCCAAAAATAATAATCAATATCTTGTACAGGTAGTAATTTATAAATGCTCTTCATTACTTGTATTTACCTGGGTGTTAGGTTGGGTGCTGGAATATTGTGAAGACGCCAATCTTGTCAAACCTTCAACCATGAATTCATAGCCTTGCTTGTAAGAAAACTTGAAGTTTTCCTCTATGGAAGCCTCATTTAATTGTGACCCCTACAATTTTTCATGTGAAGATGATTTTTTATTCTTTTTTGATATTAAATTAAAATTATTAAGAATTTATAATTTGGATGAAAATTTTTGTATATATATATTTACAATTTTTGTGGCCAATATTGAGTAACCACTGGGCCAAGATGGTGTTGCCCATGTTTATCTATTCTAGCCACTATGGTTTTGGATTCATTTGGAAGCCTATATTTACAACATTTAAAAACTTAATTAGATGTCACAATCATGACAAACCATCATAATTACATTATTAAAAGTTCCTCATACCTTCCTAGTCTGGGTGTTGCCTTCCCTTTTTTTCGAAGTACCTTCTCATTTGCATCTACCATGAGGTATTTCCACTCCCTCTCTAGAATCAGTGGAGGGCACTCATATGACCTGTTCATATCCAAATGACACCTATATTGCTCCCATAGATGTTTGAAATGTAAGCTTTCCTTCGATGCAACTCTAGTTTTGTTGAAAGTAACCTCATCGAAAAATCCAACCATCATGTTCATAAGTTTATCCTTCAACTTGGAACTTTGGAATTTCATGTTTGTTAGAATGGTGGGCCTAAATATTTCCAAGGTTAGTTCATAAAAAAATCTATAGAATACATTATTTCCTACAAAACTATATTATCATTAGCTTAAAATAATCACAAACTATACACTAATTTAAATTATATTGTACTTAATATTTGAAACACTTCTTAAATACATGGAAGTTTCTCTAATTTTATGTGGACATGGTCATCATCTACCAAAAATGAAATTGATAGCATTCCTATGCTAGTAACACAAGAAGATCTAAGAAATATCACTTCAAGTTGTTCCATGGGATCATGCTCTACATCCACAACATCATGTGAAAATCCAAGCATATGTTGTTCACGGGGGTGGAGATCCTGGCATGTGTGGTTTAGATGGTGTACCAGTCTATTGTAGGCTTGGAAATTGTTGCCTCAACATTGGGGAAGACCACCCGGTCGAGAACTTAAAGCAAATCCTTTTCTGTTTTGAGTGGTGGCTCCAACTGGGGATAATGGGACCAGTTTACCTTGAAAAATGTAAAAATGGATGGGATATAGAAGTATAAAGATGATAATGTAATTAAAACTAATGAAATATGATTAAATAGACTTAAACTATGTATATATTAGGAAAATTCTCTTTTTGCATGTGACTTTTAAAATATCTCATATAAAATAAGACAATATAGATCATCAAATCATTTATGAGATGAAAACATATAAAGGAAACTAATTTAATAAAATTATTTTATAAAAAATATAACATAAAAGATCTTGTTGTTTATACATATATTTAAAATATTACTTACCATACACTTCAAGTTAGGTCCCTATATTACTAGTATAGTCCCTTATTGTTGTTGGTCTAACCCCCTTATTGTTATTATTGTACCCTTGTAACCCCCTTATTATTATTATTGTGCCCTTAAATTATTATTGTTAGGTCAGCTAGGATTACATTGTGGCCCCACTAGGATTACATTGTGGCCCCATGGACTCCAATATATAGAAAGGAGGTTTTGTAATTTGTATCATCCAAGAATTGTTCATTCATGTAATGTATTGGAGGTTTCCCCCTCGAAGTGGCTTATTTCTAAGGCATTAATATCTCTTTTCTTCTATTTTTTGAGCTAGTTTCACAACATTTGGTATCAGAGCTTTGGATTCGAAGGTTTCGCTGCTCCAAACAGGTCATCGTGGAATTTTCGCTATAAATTTTTTTCTACAAAGGTTCAGAAGCTGAACTTTTTAGAGTGCGAAGCCAAAATCCTATGGAACATCGTCGTAAAATTTTAGATCTTGGTTCGCAATATTTTCAGAGACATGATTTGTGAAAGTTAGGGATTTGTGCAGGCTCCTGAATTTCACTTAAAAAGGTCATCACGAAATTTTCTCTATAATGTTTTTTCTATGAAGGTTCAGAAGATGAAATGTTTAGAGTGCACATCCGACATCCTAAGGAACATCTTCGCAAAATTTCAAAGATTGGTCTGCAATATGTTCAGAGCTATGATCTGTGGAAGTTAGGTCTTTTTCAGGCCCCCAAATTTCATCTCAAAGAGGCGATCGTGGGAACATATTCATAACTCTCTCTTTGAGAATTGGATTGGAATTCTATAAAATTTGATTGGAAGTACACGGAATGTAGTTTCCTTTTCTATAAATTTCAGAACTAAAGGAGCAAACAGTGACATGTGGTAAGTCGTACAAGTTCGCTCTACTGAACCACTCCATAATTAGTGTTGAAAAATACTGAGAGGGGGGGGGGGTGAATCAGTATTTAGAGTTGACTGACAATTTTTTATTTTTCCTTTCTCTTAGAACCATATGTTACATTACTGCATCCAGCTTTTATGTCCAAAGATCTTATTATGTCTTTACTTAGATCATTGCATCATTTAGTAAGCATGTACAAAAATAACAGAACAAACCATCAAACATAAGCAACACATATGAACACTAGGAGTTAAGGTGGAAACCCAATTCGGGAGAAACCACCGTTGCTGTTATCTCGGTCTTCAATATTTATTATAAGGATATCTTCTTACAATTTTATGCTGGTACAGACTCATACCAGCACGCAGGCACCCACCTGCAGAAGGCTACACCTTTTTCTCGTTTACCAGCCTCTGCTGGAAGGGAGCTACAACCCCCTGCTCTCATTTACCAGTTACCACTGGAAGGGAGCTACAACCCCCTCACTGAAGGCTTCGACCCTCAGATCTACTGCGGACCACGTTTCGTCCACTTCCACACAACATACCTTGTAGGCCACCATAATTATTTATTTTCTTCAGAGGTGCATCCTTAATTCAGATCTCTCAGCAATCTATTACCCATTCCATACGGATATACTTCAGAGTGAAGTATTCATTCACAACCCTTACTCATGCATACGTTCTTCATGATTTCGTCAGCCGATTAAACCAGGAATTAATCATCATCTGATCTAGAGATCTTGATCAATCATCATATTCACAGGTGCGCCATAGATTCAGATATATCAGAGTTTATTCATACAGATATCTATAAAAGAGATTCGTTTATTATCAACCCTTTCGCATGCACACAGTTCTTCATAATTCTCATCACCTTATATAGTTTTCGCCTTTATTAAAACCTTGGTCAAAACCATTCAATTGCTAATGGTATTCGTGGACAGGGTCAAAATAGATAACCCAGCGGGGTCTCCATAACTCACACTGTTCTATTGATCTTGGTAATTAAATAATTAATTTAATACTTTTTAACTTAACTTTAGGATTAAGGTTAACCTTTCGCATACTAACGCTTTCAAAAAATATAATAAACCTTTGACCCCGGGCCCACAAATATAGTCAATAGCCAATCAAATATGCGCACGGTACCATAAGTAAATTTTGCGCAAGTCAAGCATCTGATCACCGTTAGATTATCAAGCTTCCAGATCAACGGCGTATATGCATATCGCTCGACCTCCGATGCCAAACGTTAACGTGCGATGGCCCTCCGTACCTGTGTTAATCTTCGCGCACCTTCAACAAATGATGACTGTGCGATGACCCCTTCCCAGATCAGCGGTGCTCAAAGATATCGCTGGGCATCCTGGGTCTAACTATAACGTGCGATGGCGCATAGTGACAAGTGGTTTTACATGGGTCCTCCTTTCCACGTGTCGAGTGATTTATGGAATTTCTCCCAACTCCTCAAATACCGCTCACTCCGGATAGGTGGTGCGATGAAAACCGTAAACCGCCTTCACTGTTCACTTGGTCATGGTTACGCTCTTCCACGTAGGGTTCCATCGCCTTTTCAATGTATTATTATAATTAAGTTGCGCTTTAAGGTTTTGCCTTTCATTACAGTTCCATTGGTAGGTTTAACGCTTTGTTCACAATTTCGTTTGAGTCTTTTAACATACATTCTTTACACCGGTTGCTGCCTTCCGACCTCGACACAACACAATGTCACTCTGTCTTCAATTATGCTATTATATCAACCTTCCATTGCATGTTCAGAGTTCTATCCTGTCACAGTTCCACTTCTAACTGCACACTCAAGTTCTTGATTCCGCAAGCTGATCACTGTACTATGGTCCATTGTAATTGTAGTCTTCACTACATTCATCATATCTCTTCAACAATTAATTCCTTTAATGGATTTCTTACTTATCACAGATTACCATTCACTTATTATTATTTTTTATTCGATGGTCTTTTTCTCCTACTCTATCTCTGCATTGTCTGCTGCCTTAGTTCCTTATCTGCCTTGCTTCCTCTCTGCTTATTTTCTCTTTCTGTTGGTCTCTTTGCTTCTCTCTTTTCCTTGTTGTTGTTCAGATGCTCCTTCTGTGCCACTTCCTTTGCGATCAATGAAAAAATTTCCAACAATCTCCCCCTTTGGCATTGATGGAAATACTCTTCCTCTGATTGTCTTATAGAAGCCCTTTGTTGCGTTTCCTCCCCCTTTGACATTAATGGAAAATAGTTGACAATACCATGCTCCCCTTGAGATCATGATGCATCTTCATAATATAACAAGATGACTTATAAATGCCAACAATGTATCCTTTACATATGACCAATGCTCCCCCTTAGCTTGTGCATTCAGAGATGCCCAACAACACCTCACAACCAATTTAATCTTATATATTTAAGTAGATCTGATCATGGTAGAGACTACTCCCAGTTTCTGTCTGAGATATTCGAATGCTTCCCTGGGTAGAGGTTTGGTAAATATATCAACAACTTGTTATTTGGAGGGAACATACTCCAATTTCACCTTTTGTTCAAGCACTTGTTCATGTAAGAAGTGATATTTGATGGGAATGTGCTTGGTCTTGGAATGCATAACAGGATTCTTTGAGATACTGATGGCACTTGTATTGTCACACATAATGGAGATGGGAGGTGAACATTTGTTTTGAAAGTCTTGTAAGGTTTGCATCATCCAAAGAAGTTGAGTTCAACATGATGCGGCAGCCACATATTCTTCTTCTGCTGTAGATAAAGAAATAGAGTTTTTCTTCTTGCTAAACCAAGATACTAACCGGGGCCCCATATAGAATGCACCACCACTAGTGCTTTTCCGATCATCAACACTTCCAGCCCAATCTGCATCAGTGTATGCATGAAGAGTAAGACCAACATTCTTTGGATACCATAGTCCAAAGTCTTGAGTTCCTTGTAGATATTTTAATATTATTTTCACAGCCTGAAGATGATACTCCTTTGGATTAGCTTGGAATCGTCCCACAATCCCAACTGCATGCATGATGTCTGGTCTTGTCCCAGTGAGATAAAGTAGACTTCCTATCATAGATCTGTATTCTGGTTGATTCACCGTGGGGGAATCATCTTTAGAACTGAGATTAAATCCGGTTATCATTGGTGTACTTACAGGATTGAAATCTTCCATGCCATACTTCTTCAAGATTTTCTTGAGGTTTTTTTCTTGTGATAAGAATATGCCATATGTTGCTTGTTGCACTTGCAAGCCAAGAAATAATGTTAGTTCCCCAAGCAAAGAGATTTCAAATTCTTTCTTCATATCAGAAGCAAATTTTTGACTCATGGACTCTTCATTACTTCAAAAAAGATATCATCAACATATACAACCACAATCAATAGTTTGTCATTTTCAGTTTTTGTGTATAAGTTTCTATCAACAGACCCTTTTGAAAATCCTTGTTGATGAAGATATTTGTCAAGATGATAGTACCATGCCCTTGGAGCTTTTTTGAGACCATATAGAGCCTTTTTAAGTGTACAAACAAGTTTTTCATCATTTCCCAAAATGAATCCTTCTGGTTTTTCTATATAAACTTCTTCTTCTAGATCACCATTGAGAAAAGAAGATTTAACATCCATTTGATAAACTTTGATTTGTTGGAAGCTTGAAAAAGCAAGAAAAATTCTTATGGCTTCAAGTCTGGCTACAGGAGAAAAGGTTTCTTCAAAGTATATACCTTCTTGTTGAGCATACCCCTTGCAAACAAGTCTAGCTTTATTTCTTATAACATCCCCATTCTCATTTAAATTGTTTTTGAATATCCATTTAGTTCCAATGACATTTTTGTCATGAGGTCTTGGTACTAATTCCCAAGTGTGATTCTTTTCAATTTGATCAAGCTCTTCATTCATGGCTTGAATCCAAAATTCATCTTTGCTAGCTTGACTGACATTGTGAGGTTCAATAGTGGACATAAATTCCAAATTGTTAGAAGATCCCACAAGGGTCCTTCTTGTTTGTACACCTGATCCCTTTTCTCCCAAAATTTGAGATTCTGGATGATTCTTTTGAACATATCTAAATGGAGCCTTTTCAGACAAATCATCTTTGGGTTCTTCACTGGGTTCACTATTTGTATCATTACTATTTGATGTAGAAGGATATATGTCATCATCATCGTCTTCATTTGTTGTTTGTTTTTCTTATTTTGGAGTTGCTGGAGACTCATCAATAACAACATCTATACATTCAACAATATTCCGAAGTCTTTTATTGTAACATTTATATGCCCTACTCCTAGAGGAGTAACCAAGAAATATTCCTTCATCTACTCTGGGTTCAAACTTGCCAAGTTTTTCATCATTATTTTTGATAAAACATTTGCTTCCAAATATTATATAATGCTTTACAGTGGGAGAATTACCATACCAGAGTTCATATGGAGTTTTATCACTGTTTACATGAACATGTGCCTTGTTAAGAATATTTACTGCTGTATGTGCTGCTTCTCCCCAAAATGTGTCAGGTGTTCCGGAATCATCAAGCATCGCTCTAGCCATTTGTTGAACTGTTCTTTTCATTCTTTCTGCAACGCCATTTTGTTGTGGACTTCCAACTACAGAAAACTGTCTTTTTATGCCATGTTGTTCACAAAATTCAAGGAATTCATTGGATGTATATTCTCCTCCTCGATCAGATCTAAGACACTTGATTTTTAGATCTAATTCATTTTCAACCAGTGCTTTGAAGATCTGAAATTTCTCAAATTCTTCATCTTTGTGTTTAATCAATCCAATCCAACACATTCTAGAGAAATCATCAATGAATAAGATATAGTATTCTTCACCACGTGGTGAATTTTTCCTCATAGGTCCACATATGTAAGTATGAATGAGTTCAAGAGGCTTACTTGATGATCCTTTTGTTGGGAAAAATACTGAGAAGGGGGGGGGGGGGGGGGTGAATCAATATTTAGTTCAGACTGAAATTTTTTTATTTTTTTATTTCTCTAAAACCCATACGCTACTTTAATGAATCCAAGTCGTGTATACACGCGGATATCCTTAATGAAACTCGTGTATTACCAGAGATCTCATTATGCAGATAATTCTTTACTTAGATCATTGCATCATTCATTCATTAGATGTTTAGTAAGAAGTAAACATGTGCAGTAAGAACATAATAAATTATCACACATAAGCAACACACATGAATACCAGGATTTAAGGTGGAAACCCAATTCGAGAGAAAACCACCGCTGCCGTCGTCTCAGTCTTTAATATTTTATTATAAAGAAAACATCGTACAACCATGTACTGGTGCAGACTCATACCAGCACGTAGGCACCCACCTGCAGAAGGCTACAACCTTCTCTCGTTTACCAGCCTCTCCTGGAAGGGAGCTACAACCCCCTGCTCTCGTTTACCAGCCTCTCCTGGAAGGGAGCCACTACCCCCTGCTCTCGTTTACCATCCTCTCTTGGAAGGGAGCCACTACCCCCTGCACTCGTTTACCAACTACTACTGGAAGGGAGCTACAACCCCCTCACTGAAGGCTTCGACCCTCAGCACCACCATGGACCATGTTTCATCAATTTTCATACTGGATCCAACAGCTTCCATACAACACAACTTGTAGGCCACTTTTCATCATATTTTTAGACTGGACCCACTCCACACATTTAAGCTCATCATACATCAAACTTAAAATCATAACCTCATCAATTCATTTATTGTACCATCAAACAATCAGCCAACAACTTGGTCTTTAATCAACATAATCAGCAGCATAATCAACATTCAAACAACCCAGATCTATATGAATACATCAATGATAGATAACAGTAAAAAATCAAAATAGATCAAACATTTCATTCCAATTACTTCAGCAAACCCTAGATTCCATACGCACTTTTACTTCAATGAACCTGCTTATGTACACACTTTCATGTAGACCAATCCACGTATACTTCTGTCCATTCTTCAGAAAACCCCGTCTTCCCATACGCGCTTTTCCTTAAGCAAACCTGCATATACACGCGCTTTTACTGAAGCGAACCTACGTATACATCTGTAACTTTTTAGGACTATGCTGCTCTTCAGATCAGATAAAAAAATCAAATTTCATCCTTTACTTTAGAAATTATTTCGCCTCATCTCATATCTAAACATTCCATAAACAGATCTAGAAAATACATATACATTTCAGATCTAGAGATCCCTCTTCATCATTTTCTTCATAGGTGCATTATGAATTCAGATCTATCATCTAACTGTTACCCATTCCATTTAGATATATTTCAGAGTGAAGCATTCATTAAAACCTAGACTTATGCACCCACTTGCACCATGATCTTCTTCTCCTTATATAGATTTAGTCTTTGTCAATACCATGAGTCAAAACCACTCAACTACTAATGGTATTCCTGGACGGGATCAAATAGATATTCCAGCGCTCAATACAATGGGTCAATACCATGGTAACACCCCTTGGTATTCTAAATTTGGAGCGCAAAAGGGCATACACGACTTGGCACGTACTTTTCCGCATACATACGCTACTTCTCCTCATCAAACCCGCGTATGCATTGTGACATACTTTGTTCAACATTATTCTGGCACTTTCTGAATTCCTTTCTTCTGCTACTTCTAAACTGATCTGTAGATACATCAGAGTTACATCATTAACAACTCATCAAGTCATTTTCCATCAAGGACAACTTCATCAAGCAGGTTCCATCAAAGTCAACACATTGTATCACATTGCTAACAATCTCCTCCTTAATTTATCAAGTAGGTTTCCATCATGTACAATACGTTTCCATCAAGAACAACTTCATCAAATAGGTTGCCATCAAGGACAACACATTGCATCATATCGCCAACAGTCTTATTTCATCAAGTAGGTTTCCATCAAGGAAAAAACATGCCAACAATCTCCCCCTTTGGACTTGATGGCAACCATGATGGTGTTTGATCACCACAACAGATAGATACATTGATTATAACCATTATGAAAACACCATGATACTCTCCCCCTATTCAAACACCATGTTACTCTCCCCCTTTGACATCAAGGGCAAAGGGCAGATCAAAACCAAAACAAGGTTTTTCTTCTCTTATAGAAAGAAGAGCTTTGTAGATCTGATGTTCACTGAAGTTACCATTCTCCCCCTGAGTTCAAGCTGAATCTTCAAACAAAATTTTTTTTTCAATGAAGTGCATGACTCTATGAACTTTCCTATCACCAAGGACTCATACTTACATCAATGATCCAACCAAGTGGATTTACGTATGTGAATCAAGTACCTAAAAAAGTGGGTTTACACATTTGAACAAGTCCTGAAAATTACAATTTTACATCATAGGTCTCAGCATGACCTTTTCATCACATTACAAATATGACTTTTTATAACCAAGATCAAGGAATCTCAATCATGAGATCAGATCACACCAAATCAAGAGAATGCCAACAATGCATCCTTTCCACATGACCAATGCTCCCCCTTAGCTTGTGCATCCTGAACACTTTCAATAGCAAATCATCAATGCATCTTCGTCATATATCATAGAATGAAACAGAATTATGAGAACTGGAACATCACCAGAAATACCAAACAATACTCTAGCTGTGCTGAAAAATGCTGACCCAGAAAAATTCCTTGAGCAACCATCCATACGCGGTTTTCTGTGCATAAACTCGCGTGTATATGCGATTGTCCTTCATGAAATCCACGTATCCAATTTTAATCTTCTGATTTTAAATAGATCTGATCTTCTGCATGGCAGAGACTACTCACAGCTTCTGTCTGAGATATTCGAACGCTTCCCTGGAATATATGAGAGGAGATAGATAGGAAAATGTAGCTATTTTTTTCAAGTGTCATCCAATAGTTGTAGCATAAGCACATTAGTAACAAAGCCTTCAGACTCTTTGCAGCATCATACTCTTTCCAAGAGGAATTATCAGACCAGAACAACTTCTTCAATAGATAATATGTATTAAGCAATCATCCATGTGATCCGATATCACCAAGATCTTCATGATTCATAATCATGATGTAACATGTGTAGGAATTATGTATAAAAGGTCTCAACAGTGACAAAAGTCATCAGCAAAAAAATCTGCATGATCTATCCTTATCTCTAAATCATAAGACTTCCAACTCATCCATGTGTGAAAACAAAAGATACTTTTCAGCAAAAAGCAAACAGGGCTTCATCCATAATATTATCATAAGAAACCATGTATCATGTCATCATCATTTTGAGCAAGAGCTAAGGAATAATGAGATACAATGCCAACAGTGCAAACATTAGTTGTTAGATTGATTCTCCCCCTGAACCTGTGTTCCTGATCTTTAGCTGTCTCACTGATTTCCTTAACAGAAAGGCATACGCTTCTATCTTCAACATAACTCGCGTGTATATGCGGCTTTTACTGACAAAAACCACGTATGGAAAGTGAAATACTAAAAATTTCACACTTTCATCTCCCCCTGAATTTGTACTACCTGTACCTGTCTTCTTCACATCATATGTACTGTCAAAAATAAAATAACCAGGATTATCAAACCAATCATGGGAATCACCATACATTGCTCCCCCTGTGATGATACATTACTAATCTCTATAATGTATCTCACATCATCCCTGCGGTCATTACGAGAAGTAAGCTTTAGAAGTGGATGACTACAGTAGGGTCAATATTCCCTACGTTTTTGACCGATCCTCCTTATTTTTCCAGCTTTGCTTGAAACTTCTTATTGTGTGGTGGAAATTATCCAATTTCTCAAATATGTTCATCTTGCACTCCTTTTCCACATGTTCATACTTGTTACAAGCATAAAATCTTACATGACAAGAAAAATAAGCATAAGGATCATAATGTGCCTTTCTATTCCTTCTTCTATTGCAATTAGTTGCTTTATGACCAAACTTGTTGTATGAAAAACAATATCCCTTGAAGAAACCAGAGTACCTTTCTGTGTAGAATCTGTTTGTATGTGACTGAATCATTCTGCTTCTGCAATTAGCTACAATATGCCCATAATTGTGACATTTAAAGCATTTAACATTATAGATCATAGGAGGGAATGATTTCTTTTGAGAGTTCATGATTGTCGGTTGACCTTTTGTTTCTTCCAACACTTCAGGTTTTGCATTGATATCCTTTGAATCTTTAGCACTTTCTTGTGAACTAGATTCTCCTTTAACAGTTTCATGAAAACCAAGACCAAATTTAACAGAAGGATACCTTTGACTACTAAGAATATTGTCCAGAATCTTAGTACTATCTTGAAACCTCAAGAGTTTATCTTTTTCTTCTAATTTACCTTTCAAAATATTTACCTCAACCTCCACACTTTGGCATTTCTTCTTCATGCTTTCTTCTTTCCTTCTTCCTTCTTCTACTTGATCATTCAATTTTAGAATCTCTTCTTTCAACCCATTTTCTTGTTCTTCAAATTTTTGTAGAAGTTCTTCATTCTTCTTATTTGATTTTTCCAGATATGTTTTGAGCGAGATGATTTCTTCTTCACGTCCTTATTTTTCAAATGATTGTAGAAGTTCTTCATTCTTCTTATTTGATGCTTCAAGATCTGCTTTTAGAGAGATGATTTCTGCTTCAAGTTCTTCATTCTTCTTATTTGATTTTTTCAGATCTTCTTTGAGGGAGACGATTTCCGCTTCAAGTTCTTTTTCTTCAAATGATTGTAGCAGTTCCTCACTCTTATTATTTGATTCTTCGAGATCTGCTTTCAGAGAGATGATTTCTGCTTCAAGTCCTTTACTTCGATTGGTTACATTATCGTACAACATTTTCAGTCTAGAGATCATATCTTTGTAGATAGATTCTTTCTTATTAAATAATCTTTGTTGATCTTCAACTTTGATCTTGAGAACTGTTTCTTGATCCACAGTATTACTTTCATTATCTTCACCATTGCATGCAAAAGAAAATAAATCCCAAGAACAACAATCACTACCTATTTCATCTTCTTCATTTTCTGCTGCACATGTTTTCTGAGATATCTCCTTTCTTTGAGTAGCCTTATTCTTTTGTTTCTTTCCCATTGTGACGGATCTCCTTCAAGTGATCAAGCTCCTTTAGAAGGACCTGATCTGATACCAATTGTTGGGAAAAATACTGAGATGGGGGGCTGAATCAGTATTTAGTTCAGACTGAAATTTTTTTATTTTTTTCTTTCTCTAAAACCCATACGCTACTTTAATGAATCCAAGTCGCGTATACACATGGATATCCGTAATGAAACTCGTGTATTACCAGAGATCTCATTATGCAGATAATTCTTTACTTAGATCATTGCATCCTTCACTCATTAGATTTTTAGTAAGCAGTAAACATGTGCAGTAAGAACAGAATAAATCATCACAGATAAGCAAGACACATGAACACCTGGATTTAAGGTGGAAACCTAATTTGAGAAAAAACCACCGCTATCGTCGTCTCAGTCTTCAATATTTTATTATAAAGAAAACATCGTACAACCATGTACTCGTGCAGACTCATACCAGCACGCAGGCACCCACCTATAGAAGGCTAAAACCTTCTCTCGTTTACCAGCCTCTCCTGGAAGGGAGCTACAACCCCCTGCTCTCGTTTACCAGCCTCTCCTGGAAGGGAGCCACTACCCCCTGCTCTCGTTTACCAGCCTCTCCTGGAAGGGAGCCACTACCCCTTGCACTCATTTACCAGCTACTACTAGAAGGGAGCTACAACCCCCTCACTGAAGGCTTCGACCCTCAGCACCACCATGGACCACGTTTCATCAATTTTCATACTAGATCCAACAACTTCCATACAACACAACTTGTAGGCCACTTTTCATCATATTTTCAGACTGGACCCACTCCACACATTTAAGCTCATCATACATCAAACTGAAACTCATAACCTCATCAATTCATTTATTGTACCATCAACCAATCAGCCAACAACTTGGTCTTTAATCAACATAATCAGCAGAATAATCAACATTCAAACAACCCAGATCTGTATGAATACATCATTGACAGATAATAGTAAAACAGTAAAACAGATCAAAAATTTCATTCCACTTACTTCAACAAACCCTAGATTCCATACCCACTTTTACTTCATTGAACCTCCATATGTATGTGCTTTCATGCAGACCAATCAGTGTATACTTTTGTGCATTCTTCAGAAAACCCTTTCTGCCCATACGCGCTTTGACTTAAGCAGACCTGCGTATACACGCGCTTTTACTGAAGCGAACCTACGTATACATCTGTAACTTTTCAGGACTGTGTAGCTCTTCAGATCAAATAAAAAACTCAGATTTCATCCTTTACTTCAGAAAGTATTTAGCCTCATCTAAGATCTAAACATTCCATAAACAGATCTAGAAAATACATATACATTTCAGATCTAGAGATCCCTCTTCATCATTTTCTTCATAGGTGCATTATGAATTCAGATCTATCATCTAACTGTTACCCATTCCATTCAGATATATTTCAGAGTGAATCATTCATTAAAACCCAGACTTATGCACCCACTTGCATCATGATCTTCTTCTCCTTATATAGATTTAGCCTTTGTCAATAACATGAGTCAAAACCACTCAACTACTAATGGTATTCCTGGACGGGGATCAAATAGATATTCCAGCGCTCAATAAAATGGGTCAATACCATGGTAACATCCCTTGGTATTCTAAATTTGGAGAGAAAAAGGGCATACGTGACTTGCCACGTAATTTTCCGCGTACATACGCTACTTCTCCTCATCAAACCCGCATATGCATTGTGACATACTTTGTTCAACATTATTCTGGCACTTTCTGAATTCCTTTCTTCTGCTACTTCTGAACTGATCTATATATACATCAGAGTTACATCATTAACAACTCATCAAGTCAGTTTCCATCAAGGACAACTTCATTAAGCAGGTTCCATCAAAGTCAACACATTGTATCACATTGCCAACAATCTCCTCCTTAATTAATCAAGTAGGTTTCCATCAAGTGCAATACGTTTCCATCAAGAACAACTTCATCAAATAGGTTTCCATCAAGGACAACACATTGCATCATATCGCCAACAGTCTTATTTCATCAAGTAGGTTGCCATCAAGGACAACACATCCCAACAATCTCCCCCTTTGGACTTGATGGCAACCATGATGGTGTTTGATCACCACAACAGATAAATACATTGATTATAACCATTATGAAAACACCATGATAATCTCCCCCTATTCAAACACCATGTTACTCTCCCCGTTTGACATCAAGGGCAAAGGGTGGATCAAAACCAAAACAAGGTTTTTCTTCTCTTATAGAAAGAAGAGCTTTGTAGATCTGATGTTCACTGAAGTTACCATGCTCCCCTTGAGTTCATGCTGATCTTCAAACATAATTTTTTTTTCAATGAAGTACATGACTCTATGACCTTTCCTATCACCAAGGACTCATACTTACATCAATGATCCAACCAAGTCGATTTACGTATGTGACTCAAGTACCCAGCAAAGTGGGTTTACACATTTGAACAAGTATTGAAAATTACAATTTTACATCATAGGTCTCAGCATGACCTTTTATCCACATTACAAATATGAATTTTTATAACCAAGATCAAGGAATCTCAATCATGAGATCAGATCACAGCAAATCAAGAGAATGCCAACAATGCATCCTTTCCACATGACCAATGCTGCCCCTTAGCTTATGCATCCTCAACACTTTCAACAGCAAATCATCAATGCATCTTGATCAGATATCAGAGAATGAAACAGAATTATGAGAACTGGAACATCACCAGAAATACCAAACAATACTCTAGTTGTGCTGAAAAATGCTGACCCAGAAAAAAAATTTCAGCAACCATCCATACACGGTTTTATATGCATAAAATCACATGTATATGCGATTGTCCTTCTTGAAATCCATGTATCCAATTTTAATCTTCTGATTTTAAATAGATCTGATCTTCTACATGGCAGAGACTACTCCCAACTTCTGTCTAAGATATTCGAACGCTTCCCTGGAATAAATGAGAGGATATAGATAGGACAATGTAGCTATGTTTTTCAAGTGTCATCCAACAATTGTAGCATAAGCACATTAGTAACCAAGCCTTCAGACTCTTTGCAGCATCATATTTTTTCCAAGAGGAATTATCAGACCAGAACAACTTCTTCAATAGACAATATGTTTTAGGCAATCATCCATGTGATCCGATATCACCAAGATCTTCATGATTCATAATCATGATGTAAGATGTGTAGGAATTATGTATAAAAGTTCTCAACAGTGACAAAATTCATCAGCAACAAACTCTGCATGATCTATCCTTGTCTCTGAATCATAAGACTTCCAACTCATCCATGTGTGAAAACAAAAGATACTTTTCAGCAAAAAGCAAACAGGGCTTCATCCATAATATTATCATAAGAAACCATGTATCATGTCATCATCATTTTGAGCAAGAGCTAAGGTATAATCAGATACAATGCCAACAATGCAAAAATTAGCTGTTAGATTGATTCTCCCCCTGAACCTGTGTTCCTGATCTTTAGTTGTCTCATTGATTTCCTTAAAAGAAAGGCATATGCTTCTATCTTCAGCGTAACTCGCGTGTATACGCGGATTTTACTCACGAAACTCGCGTATGGAAAGTGAAATACTGAAAAATTCACATTTTCATATCCCCCTGAATTTGTACTACCTGTACCTGTCTTCTTCACATCAGATGTACTGTCAGAAATAAACATAACCAGAATTATCAAACCAATCATGGGAATCACCATACATTGCTCACCCTATGATGATACATTACTAATCTCTATAATTTATCTCACATCATCCCTACATTCATTATGAGAAGTAAGCTTTAGAAGCGGATGACTGCAGTAGGGTCAATATTCCCTACGTTTTTGACCGGTCCTCCTTCTTTTTCCAACTTTGCTTGAAACTTCTTATTGTGTGGTGGAAATTATCCAATTTCTCAAATCTGTTCATCCTGCACTTCTTTTCCACATGTCCATACTTGTTACAAGCATAACATCTTACATGACCAGAAAAATAAGCATAAGGATCATAATGTGTTTTTCTATTCCTTCTTCTATTGCAATTTGCTACTTTATGACCAAACTTGTTGCATGAAAAACAATATCCCTTGAAGAAACCAGAGTACTTTTCTGTGTAGAATATGTTTGTATGTGACTGAATCATTCTGCTTCTGCAATTAGCTGCAATATGCCCATAATTGTGACATTTAAAGCATTCAACATTATAGATCATAGGAGGGAATGATTTCTTTTGAGAGTTCATGATTGTCGGTTGAACTTTTGTTTCTTCCAACACTTCAGGTTTTGCATTGATATCCTTTGAATCTTTAGCACTTCCTTGTGAACTAGATTCTCCTTTAATAGTTTCATGAAAACCAAGACCAAATTTAATAGAGGGAGACCTTTGACTACTAAGAATATTGTCCAGAATCTTAGTACTATCTTGAAACCTCAAGAGTTTATCTTTTTCTTCTAATTTGCCTTTCAAAACATTTGCCTCAACCTCCAATATTTGGCATTGCTTCTTCATGCTTTCTTCTTTCCTTCTTCCTTCTTCTATTTGATCATTCAATTTTACAATCTCTTCTTTCAACCCATTTTCTTTTTCTTCAAATTTTTGTAGAAGTTCTTCATTCTTCTTATTTGATTTTTCCAGATCTGTTTTGAACGAGATGATTTCTTCTTCACGTCCTTCTTTTTAAAATGATTATAGAAGTTCTTCATTCTTCTTATTTGATGCTTCAAGATCTGCTTTTAGAGAGATGATTTCTGCTTCAAGTTCTTCACTATTCTTATTTGATTTTTTCAGATCTTCTTTGAGGGAGACGATTTCTGCTTCAAGTCCTTTTTCTTCAAATGATTGTAGCAGTTCCTCATTCTTATTATTTGATGCTTCGAGATCTGCTTTCAGAAAGATGATTTCTGCTTCAAGTCCTTTACTTCGATTGGTTACATTATCGTACAACCTTTTCAGTCTAGACATCATATCTTTGTAGATAGATTCTCTCTTATTAAATAATCTTTGTTGATCTTCAACTTTGATCTTGAGAACTGTTTCTTGATCCACAGTATTACTTTCACTATCTTCACCATTGCATGCAAAAAAAAAAAAATCCCAAGAAAAACAATCACTACCTGTTTCATCTTCTTCATTTTCTGCTGCACATGTTTTCTGAGATATCTCCTTTCTTTGAGTAGCCTTATTCTTTTGTTTCTTTCCCATTGTGACAGATCTCCTTCAAGCGATCAAGCTCCTTTAGAAGGACCTGCTCTGATACTAATTGTTGGGAAAAATACTGAGAGGGGGGGGGGGGGGAATCAGTATTTAGTTCAGACTGAAACCTTTTTATTTTTTTCTTTCTCTAAAACCAATACGCTACTTTAATGAATCCAAGTCGTGTATACACGCAGATATCCTTAATGAAACTTGCGTATTATCAGAGATCTCATTATGCAGATAATTCTTTACTTAGATCATTGCATCATTCATTCATTAGATGTTTAGTAAGCAGTAAACATGTGCAGTAAGAACATAATAAATCATCACACATAAGAAACACACATGAAAACCAGGATTTAAGGTGGAAACCCAATTCAGGAGAAAACCACCGCTGTCGTCGTCTCAGTCTTCAATATTTTATTATAAAGAAAACATCATACAACCATGTACTGGCGCAGAATCATACCAGCACGCAGGCACCCACCTGCAGAAGGCTACACCCTTCTCTCGTTTACCAGCCTCTCCTGGAAGGGAGCTACAACCCCCTGGTCTCGTCTACCAGCCTCTCCTAGAAGGGAGCCACTACCCCCTGCTCTCGTTTACCAGCCTCTCCTGGAAGGGAGCCACTACCCCCTGCACTCATTTACCAGCTACTACTGGAAGGGAGCTACAACCCCCTCACTGAAGGCTTCAACCCTCAACACCACCATGGACCACGTTTCATCAATTTTCATACTGGATCCAACAGCTTCTATACAACACAACTTGTAGGCTACTTTTCATCATATTTTCAGACTGGACCTACTCCACACATTTAAGCTCATCATACATCAAACTGAAACTCGTAACCTCATCAATTCATTTATTGTACCATCAACCAATCAGCCAACAAGTTGGTCTTTAATGAACATAGTCAACAACATAATCAACATTCAAACAACCCAGATCTATATGAATACATCATTGAAAGATAACAGTAAAACAAAAAAACAGATCAGACATTTCATTCCACTTACTTCAGCAAACCCTAGATTCCATATGCGCTTTTACTTCATTGAACCTGCGTATGTACACGCTTTCATGCAGAGACCCGGTCCGTATATACATGCATTCTTGAAGGAAACCACTGTACGCACATACGGCACACGCCAAAGCAGACCTGCGTATACACGCGCTTTTACTGAAGCGAACCTACGTATACATCTGTAACTTTTCAGGACTGTGTAGCTCTTCAGATCAAATAAAAAACTCAGATTTCATCCTTTACTTCAGAAAGTATTTAGCCTCATCTAAGATCTAAACATTCCATAAACAGATCTAGAAAATACATATACATTTCAGATCTAGAGATCCCTCTTCATCATTTTCTTCATAGGTGCATTATGAATTCAGATCTATCATCTAACTGTTACCCATTCCATTCAGATATATTTCAGAGTGAATCATTCATTAAAACCCAGACTTATGCACCCACTTGCATCATGATCTTCTTCTCCTTATATAGATTTAGCCTTTGTCAATAACATGAGTCAAAACCACTCAACTACTAATGGTATTCCTGGACGGGGATCAAATAGATATTCCAGCGCTCAATAAAATGGGTCAATACCATGGTAACATCCCTTGGTATTCTAAATTTGGAGAGAAAAAGGGCATACGTGACTTGCCACGTAATTTTCCGCGTACATACGCTACTTCTCCTCATCAAACCCGCATATGCATTGTGACATACTTTGTTCAACATTATTCTGGCACTTTCTGAATTCCTTTCTTCTGCTACTTCTGAACTGATCTATATATACATCAGAGTTACATCATTAACAACTCATCAAGTCAGTTTCCATCAAGGACAACTTCATTAAGCAGGTTCCATCAAAGTCAACACATTGTATCACATTGCCAACAATCTCCTCCTTAATTAATCAAGTAGGTTTCCATCAAGTGCAATACGTTTCCATCAAGAACAACTTCATCAAATAGGTTTCCATCAAGGACAACACATTGATCTATATAACCAGCAGTCTTATTGTCTGTTTCCTTGATTGAAGTTTGCCATCAAGGACAACACATGCCAACACCTTCCTTGGCATTAAATTGTACTCTAGTTTGCTTACCGAATTGGCAGGATTTGCATATGATATTTTCAGGTAGAGTAATATTGGGAAGATCACGAACAACTTTAATTCTGCTTGATTTGTTGATTTGAGAGAAGCTCAGATGCCCCAAACTTCTATGCCATAGCCATTTTTCTGAAGATTTACTCAAGTAACATTGTTCTTTGTAGTTCTTCAATACATACAGGTTTCTTGGAGTTCTTTTTCCTTTTATAATTGTTTTACCTGTATCAAGATCACGTACCACACATTCTTTTGAACTAAATACAACTTCAGTTCCTTGATCACACATTTGACTTACACTTAACAGGTTATGCTTTAATCCATCCACATACATGACATTATTAGCTTTCACCTTTTCTTTTAGAAAAACAGATCCTTTTCCCTTAATGACAGCAGGAGTATCATTTCCAAATGTGACATTCTTTTCTTTTTCTAAAGCACTATATGCTAGAAGTTTGTTTTTGTCACCTGTCATGTGTCTTGAGCATCCACTATCAATTTACCATTGGTTTTCTTCATCTTCTGCAAATAATGCTATGCCAAAATTTTCAACCTGTAATTACTTCTTTTTCCATACTTTGGAGCTCGAAGGAACATGTTCTTTTGGCTGAACTTGGCTCCTGCAGTCAAATTATTCATGGCCAAAGTTATTGCGATAAGCACATTCAACTTCATTTTGAAGAGGAGAAAAGTTGTTATAAGTATTCTTCTTTGTTTCAATATCAATCCTTTTCTTTCTTGCTTCTCTTGTCATGATGGTTTTATATGCAACACATTGAATAAATTTATGACCAAGATTGTGACATGAGAAACATTGTCCATTGAAGAAGAAATTTATGCGATCATAAAATCTTCTACCTGAATTTACCTGTTGATTGGTGTTTCTTTGAAAGACATTCCTGTTAGTGTTCTTTGAATTGAGATGATCATGCTTTACCTGTAAAGATTATTTATTCCCTTTCTGAGTGGCAGCATGTTGTAAACCAACTGTAACTTCTTTTCGATAATTTGGTGCTGAAGCCTGAGAAGATTCTCCGATATATCCAAGACCTGTCTTTATAAGAGGAGAACGTTGTACCTTGATAATCTCATCTAAGGTTTCATATCATTTAGCAAATCTAAGATTCAGATTCTTTACTTTCTCAAGTTCTTTTCTTAGACTTACTACTTCACACTCTAAATTCTCATTGTGTTTTTCTTTTTTTCAAGCTGATCTTTTAGAGTTTCTATGGTTATTTTACTCTCTTCTAAGAAAATTTTGAGTTTATTGTTTTCATCCAAAAAATCACTGTCTTCTAGAGCATCCACAAAAGTATCCTTTTCTTCTCTAGATTCTTTTTCAAATGCCATGAGAAGTCTAAGATCTTGTTCACATTCTTCCTCACTATCAGATAACCCATCACTGTCTTCATGAGTATAGTAACTCTTTCTAGTGCTAAAATGATTCTTATTCCTTCTTGCTACTTCCTTCCCATTTTTATGTGTTTCTTTATAAGGACACTTAGCAGCATAATGACCAACTCTTTCACAATCAAAACATTTGAAAGGAATCTTACCTCTGAACCGTCTTGTGCCAAGTTGAAGTTTCTTTACAAAGTTTATCTCATCTTCTTCTGAGATATATCCTGATCCTTCTGTTTTTTGTACTTCCTTCCCTTTTGTAGAAGTTCTAAAGACGGCTTATTTGACTTCATATGGTCCTCCTCTTCTCATTTCATATGTAGTTAGCATGCCATGAAGTTGCACCACAGTAAGATTTTGAAGATCCTGCTTTTCTTCAAGAGTAGAAACTTTTGACTCAAATTTTGTCGTTAGTGATCTTAAGACTTTCTCAACCAAAGTAGATTCGGTTATTGTTTCTCCCAGATTTCTCATACGATTTAAAATATCATCAAGACGTAAAAAGAAATTGGCAATGATCTCCTCATTATCCATTTTTAGATTCTCATATTGAATTCTGAGAGTTTGGAGTTTAGCACTTTTTACCTTTGCATCACCTTCATAGCTTAGAATGATTTTGTCCCATATTGCCTTTGTTGTATTCAGCTGCATGAATTTGACAAATTCTGATTCAGTTAGACTTCCCAATAGAGCATTGACCGCCTTTGCATTTGTTTCATAATTCTTTCTTTCCATTGGATCTATTGGTATAGCAGCTGGATATTGATATCCTCCTTCAACAATTGCCCATACCTCTGCTCCCAGAGACTAAATATAGGATCTCATCCTTGTTTTCCAAAAGATTAAATTGTTTCCGTTAAAAAGTGGAGGCCTGATAGATGCTGTTCCATCTTGATTGCTCATCTTGCTTGATCTTCCTTCTAGCGGCTAAGATTTTTCAGAAGGACCTGCTCTGATTCCAATTGTTGAAAAATACTGAGAGGGGGGGGGGGGGTGAATCAGTATTTAGAGCTGACTGACAATTTTTTATTTTTCCTTTCTCTTAGAACCATATGTTACATTACTGCATCCAACTTGTATGTCCAGAGATGTTATTATGTATTTACTTAGATCATTGCATCATTTAGTAAGCATGTACAGAAATAACAAAACAAAAAATCAAACATAAGAAACACATATGAACACTAGGATTTAAGGTGGAAACCCAATTCGGGAGAAAACCACCGCTGATGTTATCTCAGTCTTCAATATTTATTATAAGGATAACTTCTTACAGTTTTATGCTGGTGCAGACTCATACCAGCATACAGGCACCCACCTACAGAAGGCTACAACCTTTTCTTGTTTACCAGCCTCTCCTAGAAGGGAGCTACAACCCCCTGCTCTCGTTTACCAGTTACCACTGGAAGGGAGCTACAACCCCGTCACTGAAGGCTTCGACCCTCAGATCTACTGCGGACCACGTTTCGTCCACTTCCACACAACATACCTTGCAGGCCACCATATTTATTTATTTTCTTCAGAGGTGCATCCTTAATTCAGATCTCTCAGCAATCTGTTACCCATTCCATACGAATATACTTCAGAGTGAAGTATTCATTCACAACCCTTAATCATGCATACGTTCTTCGTGATTTCGTCAGTCGATTAAACCAGGAATTAATCATCATTTGATCTAGAGATCTTGATCAATCATCATATTCACAGGTGCGCCATAGATTCATATATATAGGATTTTATTCATACAGATATCTCTAAAAGAGATTCGTTTATTATCAACCCTTTCGCATGCACACAGTTCTTCATAATTCTCATCACCTTATATAGTTTTCGCCTTTATTAAAACCTTGGTTCAAAACCATTCAATTTCTAATGGTATTCATGGATGGGGTCAAAATAGATAATCCAGCGGGGTCTCCATAACTCACACTGTTCTATTGATATTGGTAATTAAATAATTAATTTAATACGTTTGAACTTAACTTTATGATTAAGGTTAACCTTTCGCATTTTAACGCTTTCAAACAATATGATAAACCTTTGACCCCGGGCCCAGAAATATAGTCAATAGCCAATCAAATACGTGCACGGTACCATAAGTAAATTTCGCGCAAGTCCAGCGTTCGATCACCATTAGATTATCAAGCTTCCACATCAACGGCGTATATGCATATCGCTCAACCTCCGATGCCAAACATTAACGTGCGATGGCCCGCCGTACCTGTGTTAATGTTTGCGCACCTTCAACAAATAATGACCGTCCGATGACCCCTTCCTAGATTAGTGGTGCTCAACGATATCGTTGGGCATCCTGGGTCGAACTATAACGCACAATGGCGCACAGTGACAAGCAGTTTTCCATGGGTCCTCCTTGCCACGTGTCGAGTGATTTATGGAATCACTCCCAACTCCTCAAATAACGCTCACTCCGCATAGGTGGTGTGATGAAAACTGTAAACCGCCTTCACTATTCACTTGGTCATGGTTCCGCTCTTCCACGCAGGGTTCCGTCGCCTTTTAAATGTATTATTATAATTAAGTTGCACTTTAAGGTTTTGCCTTTTATTACAATTCCATTGCTAGGTTTAACACTTTTTTCACAATTTCATTTGAGTCTTTTAACATACATTCTTTACACCGGTTGCTGCCTTCCGACCTCGACACAACACAATGTCACTCTATCTTCAATTCTACTATTATATCAACCTTCCATTGCATGTTCAGAGTTCCATCCTGTCACAGTTCTGCTTCTAACTGCACACTCAAGTTCTTGATTCCGCAAGCTGATCACTGTACTATGGTCCATTGTAATTGTAATCTTCACTACATTCACCATATCTCTTCAACCATTAATTCCTTTAATGGATTTCTTACTTATCATAGATTACCATTCACTTATTATTATTTTTTATTCGATGGCCTTTTTCTCCTACTCTGTCTCTACATTGTCTGCTGCCTTAGTTCCTTATCTGCCTTGCTTCCTCTCTGCTTCTTTACTCTTTCTTCTAGTCTCTTGACTTCTCTCTTTGCCTTGTTGCTGTTCAGATGCTCCTTCGGTGCCACTTCCTTTTCCATCAATGACAACATTTCCAACAATTAGGTCATTGTGGGAGATTGGACATAACTTTTCCTTGAAGAATCCAAATCAAGTCAGACCTATGGCATTTGAAAGAAACTTCAAAGGAATACTACACGGCTGAATTTTAGATATTGAGGATCTGCAAATATAGAGATAATTCAATTTCAATATCGAGCTCCTTAAAAGCAAGTAAAAGGTGTGTATTTTTTTTTCCAAATTGCATAAGTCTTGTTTGAAGAATCAAGTTGAATTGATTCCAAGGGCATATTGTATAATACATATCAGTATTGGATTCTAAAATGGCCCCTAAATATAATTCAACACCCATTAAGGCCTGATAAGGCTCTACTATGACTCATGAAGACGAAGAATGGCAACATGACATATCAAATCACAAGAGAGAGTGTAACAAATTTCGCTCTCACAAAGAGCAACAAAAAATGACATGGAAATTTTGAAGAAAGGCGTGGAAACTAAGATGGATGGTTTGAAGAAAGGCGTGGAATCTAAGATGGATGGTTTGAAGAATGGCATGGAAGCTAAGATGGATGGCATGGAAGCTGGCATGGAATCTAAGATGGATGAAATGGAAGCTAAGATGGAAAACATGAAGAATGATCTAAAAGTAGACATAGAAGGTTTGACAAAGTTGATACAAGAAATGTTTCCTAATGGTGAAAAGATAGTAGAGGAAACTTGTGATGAGAACAAAATAGATGTTAATCATGATTTCTCAAACTCTAATGTTGGAGGGAAGAACCACCATATTCCAAAAATGGATATGAGGAAGTTTGATGGAAAGGATCCTGTAACATAGATACTATAGATGGAGCAATATTTTGATCTCAATAATGTGCAAAACACACAAAAGGTATGCATTGCAACTTTACATTTAGAATGAAATACATTTTTATGGTATCGATGGCTTTGCTCCCGTAAGAAAATTGTCACTTGGTCAATTTTTATGGAGGAAATGATAGTACATTATGAGGATAAAAAGAGCAACACTTTCTTTAGCCAATTGATAAATCTCAAACAAAAGCGTTCAGTGGGGGAGCACATTGAGGACTTGCAAAAATTGAATATAAGGGTAACTGATATTCCAGAGGAACACAGGATTGATCTTTTCATAAGTACTTTAAAGGATAACGTCCAACATGAAGTTCGCATTTTGGAACCTAATTCATTGGAGAAGGAATTCAGGTTGGCAAGAAAAATTGAATGTAAAATTATGGCGACAAGGAAGCCTACCACTCACTTCTATAAAGATGGAAGTGTTTCTACTCCTATATTTCCACAACCTACAAGATTGACACCACAAAAATTGGAAGAAAAAAGAGCAAAAGGGCTTTGCTACAGTTGTGATAAAAAATACACTAAAGGTCATAAGTGTGCTAAGAAGAAATTATTTTACATAGATTGTGAAGAAAAAGAAGAAAATGAACAAGAATCCTTATAAGAAGAGGATATACACCAGTAACCAGCCCTAGAAGAGGAATAAATGAGTCTGACCATATCGTGTAATGCATTGGCAGGAATTACCACTCCTCAAACTCTCAAGATAGAAGGACATATCAAGAAGAAAAAGGTAATAGTGTTGATTGATTTAGGTATTACCCATAATTTTATTCATTGTAAGGTAGCCAAGGAATTGAATTGTTTCTGATACCCAGCACCAGAATGTCAAGTGATGGTTGCAAATGGAGGAAATATAAATTGCTCTAGAAAATTCCATAACATCAAGCTAACCATGGAGTGATATGTATTGAATAGTACAATGCTTTCCATTCCTATGGGAGGTGATGATGTTGTACTAGGAGAACAATGGTTACAATCTTTGGGGACGGTAGCTTTTAATTTTCAAGAAATTTTCTTGACTTTTTTTTCAAAAGGAAAGGAAGTCAAATTACGGGATATTGCAGGGAAGCCAGGAAAGATAATAAGCTCTAATGTCATGAAAATTCTTCTAAAGAAATAACAACGAGGCATAATTTCACAATTATGCTCACTAGAAGTTCCAACATCAAAATCATCTATTTCTGCATATCTCCAAAAATTCTTGGACAATCATTCCAAGGCGTTTGAAACTCCCAAAGGACTCCCACCTATTCATGATGATGATCATGCTATTCATTTGATTTTAGGAAGTGTTCCTCCAAACATCAGGCCTTATAGATATCCTTATGTCCAAAAGAGCGAAATTAAACGTATGATTTCAGAAATGTTAGAGGCAGGTATAATTTAACCTATTCAAAGTTCTTTCTCTACTCCTATAGTATTGGTACACAAGAAGGATGGATCAGGGCGCATGTGTCCGGATTATAGGGAGCTCAATAAGCTCACCATTAAAGATAAATTTCCCATTCCTGTGATTGATGAATTATTGGATGATTTACATGGAGCAATTTATTTTACCAAGTTGGATCTTCATTCAGGATATCATCAAATTAAAATGAAAACTGAAGATATTCTGAAAACGCATTTCGAACTCATGAGGGTCATTATGAATTTTTGGTCATGCCTTTTGGCTTTACCGATGCACCTTCTACATTTCAAGGGTTGATGAATTCAATTTTCAAACCCTTCCTTAGAAAATTTGTGCTAGTATTTTTTAATGATATACTAATCTACAGTAGGTCTTCGAAGGATCATGTTCAACATGTTGAGAGGGTGCTCAAACTATTGCAGGAGAAACAATTATATGCGAAAACATCCAAATGTTTCTTTGGAGTACAAGAGGTGGAATATCTGGGTCATATTGTATCTCATGAGGGTGTTAAGGCTAGACCCTAACAAAATTAAAGCCATTAAGGAATGGAAAGTCCCCACAACCATAAAGCAGTTGCGAGGATTTCTGGGTTAACAGGGTATTATCACAAGTTTGTTAAGAATTATGGGAGAATAGTAGCACCTCTAACAACATTATTGAAGAAAGATGCATTTTCATGGGCTCTTGAAGAAACTAAGGCCTTTGAAAATATTAAAGAGGAAATGTGCCTAGCACCGGTCTTAGCTACACCAGAATTTAGAAAAATCTTTATTGTGGAATGTGATGCCTCAGGAAATGGAATTGGTGTTGTTTTAATGCAAGAAGGAAGACCCATTGCTTTTGAAAGTCGTTCAATCAAGGGAAAGTATTTACAGAAACCTATTTATGAGAAGGAAATGTTAGAAATACTGCATGCACTAAAGAAATGGTGAACTTACCTAATGGGAAGACACTTCAAGATAAAAATTGATCATGATAGTATTAAACAATTTTTGGAACAAAGACTATCTTCAGAAGAGCAACAAAAATGGGTCACAAAGATGTTGGGTTATGACTTTGAAATAATCCACATAAAAGGGAAGCTAAATGTTGTTGCAGATGCACTCTCAAGAAAGAATGAAGAGGTGGAAGCATTGCTTTATGCCATTTCTATTATCCAACTAGATTGGATAACTAAATCAAGAGATGAATGGAAGAAGGATGAAGAAGTGTGGACACTCATTCAAAAGTTGTAGAAAGATCATAGTACATCTGATACATTTAGTTGGAAAAATGATTCCTTATGGTACAAATATCACTTATATCTTTATAACAATTCCCAACTAAAAAAAAAGATTCTTTTGGAATTGCACACTTCTCCTTTAGGAGGACACTCAGGATTTTTAAAAACTTACCACAGGGTGAAGAAAGATTTTTTTTTGGGATGGCCTTAAATCTCATATTCAAATTTTTTTGGCGGAATGTTTGGTTTGCCAGCAGAATAAAGTTGAGACAATTAAGACCCCAGGTCTTCTACAACCTTTATCCATTCCAAGTCAATGTTGGGAGGATATTTCAATGGATTTTATCACAGTTTTACCTAAGTCTGAAGGAAAGAGTGTCATCATGGTGGTAGTTGATAGACTTACCAAGTATGCACACTTTTGTTCATTATCTCATCCATTTAAAGCAATTACAGTTGCTACTACATTTATGGACACAATTAAAAAGCTACATGGAAACCCGAAGGTTATTGTGAGCGACAAAGATCCCATTTTTACTAGAAATTTTTGGACGGAGTTATTTTCTTGTTTGGGTACTCAATTAGCTCATAGCTCATCTTATCATCCTCAACCCGATGGTCAAACTGAGATAGTAAATAAATGTTTGGAAGGATATCTTCGTTGTTTTGTATCTGATAAACAAAGACAATGGGTCAAGTGGTTATCTCTCGCTGAATGGTGGTGTAATACTTCCTTCCATATTGCAGCAAAAATGACCCCATTTATGGCAGTTTATGGATATCATCCACCATCCATCACATCATATTTAAGAGAAAATTTGAAGGTTAAAGCAATGGAATATCACATCGAGCATCAACAAGAAGTTCTCCAACTCTTAAAGGATAACCTAAATTTGGCAAAAAATCGAATGAAACAACAAGCAGATCAACATCGCAACGAGAGAAGTTTTGATGTAGGAGACTAGGTATTTTTACGGCTACAACCATACAAACAAATGTCCCTCAAGAAAGCTAAGAAGGATAATAAATTATCGCCAAAATTCTATGGTCCTTACAAGCTGTTGCAAAATATTGGTACTATGGCATACAAATTGGAGCTTCATGCTTCTTCATGAGTGCATCCAGTTTTCCATGTTTCATGCTTAAAGAAGGTTATAGGTGAAAATCTTCCAGTTCAAATCATATTGCCAGAAATTTATGAGGAAGGAAAAATCATATTGGAACCTGAAGCAGTCATAGAAAAAAGAACTTGATAGCTACGAAATCGATCAATTTCAGAGTATCTCATCAAGTGGAAGAACTTACCCACTGAAGATTCTACATGGGAGGGTGAGAATTTTATAGAGAAGCACCCATAGCTACTCAAGCGTTGAGGACAACACTTTTTTGAAGGAGAGGGGCATTTTAGGTCCCTACATTACTAGTATAGTTCCTTATTGTTGTTAGTGTAACCCCCTTATTGTTATTATTGTACCCCTGTAACCCCCATATTGTTATTATTGTGCCCTTAAATTATTATTGTTAGGTCGGCTAGGATTAAATTGTAGCCCCACTAGGATTACATTGTGGCCCCATGGGCTCCTATATATAGAAATGAGGTTTTGTAATTTGTATCATCCAAGAATTTTTCATTCATGTAATGTATTGGGGGTTGCCCCCTCGAAGTGGCTTATATCTAAGGTGTTGATATCTCTTTTCTTCTATTTTTGGAGCTGGTTTCACAACACTTCAATAGTGAAATGCATGATTGTTTTCATAAATGTATATGCATAAAAACAATAAAAATAACCATTCAACTCATAAACATATCAAAAATACATATATAGTAGTACTCGATATATGATGACTATGCTCATGAGAGAAGCAGTGTTGGTTCAGCTTTCTATTAAGATGACTTGAATCTACAGTAGTGAAAACTAAAAGATCTCTTACAAAAATTTAGAACCCCTTCCTCATTTTAATGAAGGGGATTTATAGTTTCTAATCCAAATACAATTATAGCAAAGTAACATAAAATATTAGAGTGGTTTAAACAAACCATCCTTAAAATAAACTAAAGGACAATAATATATTTTCTACTGCAACAGAATGGCTATGGTTGAGATGAGGATTTGATCCAGGTGGATATTGGTGGCCACCTGCCTATTCCACTTGTGGCCCCACCATTGTCTCTTTTAGTTTTTCAGTTCTAGCACAACTTACTATTTTTAACAGTTTTTCAGGTCCTAAACTTCCGGAGCCATTTTGAGGCCCTAAACGATGTTTTTTTGGCATCACGCCTCTAGTGAATATGATTTTGTTCCAGAATAAATATTCATGGTCATTGATTTTAGTCCTCGGATAGATATTTTTAATGACGTATCATTTGCGTCAAACGGAGATTATGCCAAAGTTATGACCCCGGGAAGTTGAAACATCAATTTACCCAAACGAGGCCCATAGTTTTGGTGCTTCATCTCCTAGGGTTATTTTTTATGATGTTTAGGGTTTTCTATTGTTCTCTATAATAAATAGGCCCTCAAGCCTCATTGTAACATAGTTCAAAGCCCTGTAACCACCACATCTCTTCTCAGAGATAAGCTACCAGCACCCTAGCTAGTTTATTTCCATTCCGTCAGTAAGAAAATTTCAGTTCTTTGATGTTAATGAAATAAAGTGTTATTTCCGCTGCATCTTTGTATTTATGGTTATATGTGTATTCTGTTACGTTCCTGCATAAATCTGGATCAGTGGTATCAGAGCGGTCTGCTTTTTCTCGATCCTTCTTTGCATGTCCCCAACAAGGTCGAGGTATAAGGATTTAGGGCTCAATCTAGTTGAACATTTACAAGATCAACCTCGTAAACCTTGACGGCCGCTCATGGGGGACAAAAATAAAGATGAGGGATCAAGAGATCCTATAAAAATATTGCTCTAGGAGGTCCTCGAAAAACAAAGGAACATGATGATGGATAAATTTTCCCAAATCCTTCAACAACTACCCATCGACAACACATCTGCATCCAACAGCCACTCTGGAGGCGTGACTCCCTTTAAGGTACAAGTAAAAATTGGCATTCCTATACTTGAGGTTCAAATAGATGAAGATGCCATATATAGATGGTTGAATCTATTAGAAGGATATTTCTCGGTTCATGACTTTTCCGACCAGGGGAAGATTATTTTTACACTCCTCAAAGCTACCCCTCATGTTAAGAACTGGTGGGAAACCTACTGTGAGAAAAAGGATGAGACAAAACCCTCTCTATTCTCACCCATACCCACTTGGAATTCTTTCTGAGATTCCATCAAGGAAAAATATTATCCCGTGGGGATCTATGAGGACAAGTACATATAATGGACCAAGCTACGACAATAAAGGGATCAAGATGTGCATGAGCTAACGAACCTGTTCCATACCCTGCGCACAAAGTTGGGTATCAAATATTCAGAGAAACATTTGGTGCTAAAGTATCGTAGTTGTCTGCATAGATACATTCAAGAGGAAATGGAGTTCCTCAACATCTCCTTGCTTGGTATGGCATACCGATATGCTGCCAAGATTGAGCATAAATATAAACAGAAGAAGCGAGACTTTGGATCTGTGAATCAAAAGCAAGGGAAAGGTGGCCCCACACCATAGAAAAAAGGACAAAGCTAAGGCATGGTAGCCCAAGGAAACCTACCAAATCCACAAGAAAATAACAACACCGCAAAGCCAAAGAAGGACACAGGAAAGTGGTGTGAGTTCCATAAAAGCTCCACTCACAACACAAGTGAGTGTCGGGCAATGCAACCATTGATGGCCAAGATGAGGGATTCTAAGTCAGATACATGCTACGACTCTGAATCATAACCTGACAAGGGGAATTAAAAATGGAAACATATTATTCATGCGGAGCCCAACGCCACTGTTGCCACTGCAAAGATCCAGAAGGAGGAACCGAAAGATCCAGAGGAGGAGGAGCATCTCTCTCACTCCCATATGTGGGTAAAGGGTTCCCCACTACAGTTCATTGTCGACAATGGGAGCCAAAATATCCTCATTTTAGTAGATGTCATGAAGCGGTTGGGATTCCCGACCACAACACACCCACATCCATAGACCATCAAGTGGCTTCACCAAGGACAGGATCTTTGTGTCAGCCAACAGTGCCACCTTCCCTATAACATCAAGCCCTTCATAGATGAGGTATCATGTGAAATTAATTATATTGATGTTTTTGATGTATTATAAGGCCAACCATACTTGTGGAAGTGACATGTTGTGTATGAGTCCCACCTCATGTTGTTATTGCTACTTTTGGAAATAAGCTGTACAGGATACCAGATGTACCATTGCCCGTCGCTATATATTTGGTTACTGCAAAACAATGCAGTAAGATCATTTCCCAAATCAGGAAATTTCTTTTTGATAATCTACCCCCAGGGCAAGAAGAAGATTGTGGCCACGACCTCTATACAGGGCTCCTTGACACGACAACAACAAATGGAGAAGGGTGTGGAGGAGTACGGGGACATCTTCACCTCACCCACAGGGATTCCTCTGCACTATCAAGTCAAGCACCCCATTGATCTGACCCCAGGTGTGTCACTACGAAATCGACTGAACTATCGACACTCTGTTCTAGAGAATGATGAAATCAAGAGGCAAATTCAGGAGCTACTGCAAAAAGGTCACATCCGGCCAAGTTTGTCACCCTGTGGGAGCTCGATCGTGCTGGTATAGAAGAAGGATGGGACTTGGAGACTCTGTATTGACTATCGGGTGTTGAACAAGATCAATATCTGGAATAAGTACCCAATCCCATGAATTGATCACCTTCTGGACCAACTCAAATAGGTGAAATATTTCAGCAAGATCAACTTGAAGTCTGGGTATCACCAGATACCAATCGAACCCTCCGATGTGTGGAAGACTACCTTCAAAGCCAAGGAGGGCCTTTTTAAATGTCTAGTGATTCCTTTTGGGTTAATGAATGCTCCCGCAACCTTCATGAGGTTGATGGATGACATCTTGTGGCCATTAACCAACTCATTTGTAGTGGTTTACTTGGATGACATTCTGGTCTTCAGCCAGACTTGGGAAGAGCACCTCCACCACATCTGACAAGTCCTCCAAACACTGCAGCAACACAAGTTGTGTGCCAATTTGGATAAGTACACTTTTGGCATGACCCAAGTTCAATATATAGGATACATTATTAATGAAAGGGGGTTGCATGTGGATCCAACCAAGATCCAAGTCATTTGATATTGGCTAGCCCCAACCACTCTAACAGAGCTTCACAGCTTTCTGGGTCTTGCTAATTTCTACCAGAGGATTGTGTTGGGATTCTCTCATATCACTTGGCCCTTTAGTCAAGTAACCAAGGAAGGAGAAAAAGAAAAATTATTTTTGGTCGGGATCTCAATAGAAGGCATTCGTAGAATTGAAACACCACCTCTGTTCTGCACCAGTGCTTACATTACCAGACTTGCAGCAACCATTTGAGATCAAGACAGATGCCTTTGATTATGCTATTGGGGCAGTTCTTACTCAACAGGGGTATCCAATGGCATATCATAATGAGACATTGTCTGACATAGTTCGCAAGTATCCCACTTATGAGAAAGAAATGTATTCCATTGTGCAGGCTTGTCGACAATGGAAGCATTACATTCTGGGGAAGGAAACAATCATCCACACAGACCATCGACCCCTGCAGTTCATACAAACACAAGGGAAGTTGCAGAATGATCACCATCAGAAGTGGTCCGCATATTTGCAATAGTTTCATTTGAACATCAAGTACAAGAAGGGTAGCACCAATAATATTGTAGACAACCTCAAGCAACCACCAATCGTGGTGCTAACCACTATTCTCAACTCTTATGGGCATGAGACTTCTAATTGGCCTCTTCTCTACAAGAGAGTTCTAGAATTCGGCCACACATACAAGGAACTCTAGGGGGCTACACAAGTTCCAAATTTCACCTCCAAGATGCACTAATATGTCACCTGGGACACCTTTGTGTTCCTTCAAGTGAGCGTGCCAAGATGATATGGGAAGCACACTACATTCGATTCGCTGGGAATTTCAGGGTCGAGAAAACAGTGGCAGTATTACATAAGTATTTCTATTATCTGAACCTTAGACAGGATGTTGGGAAGTACATCAGATCCTGCACTTCTTGTGTCATTGCCAAACCAACCATTAAGAAGCAAGGCCTCTACACTCTGCTACCTACCCCTAGTCGACCTTGGGAATCCATATCCATGGATTACATGTCAGGCCTTCCTTCAACTAAGCATGGAAACAATAGTGTTTTCGTGGTCGTCGACAAATTCTCGAAGATTGCCATTATGGCGGCCTGCAAGAAGAATATCACAGCAGAAGCCACTACTAAACTCTTCTTTGTATGAGTGTGGGTGCACTTTGGGATCCTGCAGTCTATCATTTAAAATCAGGATATAAGGTTCCTCAACACATTTTGGTCCAACCTCTAGTCAATGTTGGACACCAAAGTCACCAAGTCCACAACTTTCCATCCCCAAACTAATGGCTAGATAGAGGTCGTCAACAATATGATTGTACACATTCTGCACATGTACAATTCAAAGAATTCATGCACATGGGATGAGAGCCTCCCCTATGTACAACATAGTTATAACCGGGCTCTCCATAGCTCAACCAGCCACAACCCCTTTCAGGTGGGCTTGGGATTCTAGCCGCTATGTCCCATTGACGTAGCCATGCCATTTGCGGCTACTCAGACAAATTCGGCTCATGTATAGTCTGAAGCTAACAAATCAAAAATCTTCATCCAGCACATTCAGCACATCTGCCAATAGGTTCATGACATATTTGATAGAGCCAATGCTAAGTACAAGCAATGACATGATCAACATCAAGTGCCACATAACTTCCAGGTGGGCGACAAAGTGTGGCTACATTTGTAGAAGGAGCGCCTCACTGGACCCCACCACAAGTTTTCTCGCTCCGATATGGGTCATACACCATCACCAAGGCTGTAGGGAACAATTCCTTTGAGCTCAGTATTCCACCATTCCTTGCTCTGCACCTAGTATTCAATGTGGATCGCCTTCGTCCCTACTTCCCACCTCTACTGGACACCTTTGACATTGCAGAACAACTCACACCAACATAATTAAACCCAGAATACATGGAACAAGCCACCATAGATTGTATCATAGACATGAAAATCAAGAATTCTCACCAACATAATATCCAACTATATCGGTTTTTCAAAGTTTGCCAACTCCTGCACCAAGGCAAGTGGTTCACCAGGGACCAAGTTCAGCAAAAGTTTCCTCATCTCATGGAGGAACTCAACACAATGGGGACCATTACTTCCTAAGGGAGGACGAATTATCTAGGTGGATATCGGTGGCCACCCACCTATTCCTCTTGGGGCCCCACCATTGTCTCTTTTAGTTTTTCAGTTCCGGCACAACTTACTATTTTTAGCAGTTTTTCTGGTCCTGAACTTTCGGAGCTGTTTTGAGGCCCTAAATGACATTTTTTTGGCATCGTGCCTCTTACGAAATGATTTATCCATAATTTAATCGATATTCATGATCAACATTTGTATTCCTACGATATATCTTTCTAACGATGTATCATGTGCATCAAACGAATATAGTATGCCAACGTTACGACCCCGGGAAGTTGAAAGACCAATTTACCCAAACGAGGCCCATAGTTTTAGCGCTTCATCTCCTAGGGTTAGGTTTTTGGATGTTTATGGTTTTCCATTGTTTCTCTATAATAAATAGGCCCTCAAACCTCATTTTAATATAGTTCAAAGGCATGTAGCCACTACATCTCTTCTCAGAGATAAGCTACCAGCGCCCTAGCTAGTTTATTTCCATTCTGTCTGTAAGAAAATTCCAGTTCTTTTATATTAATGAAATGAAGTGTTATTTCTATTGCCTCTTTGTATTTATGGTTATATGTGTATTCTATTGTGTTCCTGCATAAATCTGGATCAGGATTATTCTCCCATTTGCTGTCGAAGCTCGCATATATGTGTCATTTGTTTCAATTCGGGAGGATGATTATGTTGCATGTGAATTTTTCCCATGAATACTACATCATTGAGTGCTAGAAGGAGATGAGTAGTTGTATTCGAGAGACACCTCAACATAAGCAATTGACTATGAGGTTTGACCAAGAAATTCCAATGCTTCTTTCTAGTTTAACCTTTTACAACTTCTTTATACTTTCAACCATGTTTTGGTTAATAATTTAACATATGGTAATGTGTCTTCACATAATTCCTGAATGAGGTTGGCCTGTAGCATATTTTCAGTGAAAATTTCAGTGATATTGTTGGAAATGTATCTCACACTAAAAATGGACATTTTGTCATACTTTAATTTTACTTCCCATTCTCTGAAAACAATCTCTTTTTGTGATTCATCGATCCTAGGGAGATCGGTCAATCCCCCTTCAATGGTATCCTGCTAAGTTATGTAAACATAAATCTTCTCTTCGATCTCCTCATAATATGTCCTCATATCGGGAAATTGATTCACCAATAAATCACTTTATTTTCACAAGTCATTGATCATTGCCAATTTTTGGAAAAATACAACTTATTGTCAAGCAAGGAGAGTGTTTAGCTCTCATGATTTTTCTTGAATTCATCTATCTCATGATTTTCTTTCAACTGCTCTATCTTGTGTTGTAGCTCCTGAATTTGTGTGTCCCTAATTTTTAGATCGGCTTCATGTTCAAGCTTCAAATCATTGAAATTCTTTTGAAGCTCTACAAGCTAAGCTTGCAATTTTTGTTCAATGATTTTTTTTCATTCTCTAGACTCTATTCTAGCTGCACAATTATTTCATCTTTCTCCCTTAGGAGTTTTTGTTCTCCCATAGTAGTGAATGAGGTATTCCCAGTAACTTCACGGGTATGTGTAATTTCCTTTTTCACTGGAATCTTTAATTATTGAGTCTCTATTTTTTGTATAATCTCGTTAAATGGTTCCCAAATCTCATCCATCTCACTACCAATTTGAGGTTCTTTGGACTGATCAATAGATGAAGAGGTTGTTTCCTTGGCATGGGATGCATCAATATCCTTTGCTGAAATAGTCAGGGCTTTATCTTGCCATGTGTTTTGTTGAGGAATTATCAACAATTCTAAAGGCATAATGGCTATTCTTTTGTTCTAATATTGGTTAAACTCAGCCAAATATTCAACGATAAGTTGTTTTTCTACTAATATTTTGACTTGTGCATAGGTTGAAGCTAATTCAAACAAATCATCAAAATTGTCTTGTTCATGCATAAATTTTTTAATCTTTTCCTATGTTGTAACATTCTTAGCGATATCATTAGGAGAAAATTGTTTGTTGGGGACAATTGGGAACTTTAAAAATTGACTTTGATCAATTTTAAGAACAACATGCTTGAAATTGTCCAGGGCATAAAGTCCATAGGAAATAGGAAAGGAAGGCCACATAAAGAGGCAACAGATAGAGAGGAAACACATGAGGGTTGGCTAGACTGTTGAAAACCCGGATATAAGTAAAGGATTCCTCCCCAAATAATCTTCCTATAAATAACAAGTCATTATTGGCTTATTTGGAAAGTTCGAAGTATTTCTCTTCAAAGACATATTGGTAGATCGGTAGCATAACTTCATGGCATATTTTGTAGATATGTGGCTGGACTTTAGATTCCCACAGTATATCATGGTAGACTTGTATGGGCGTAAGGCCTTCAACGGTTCATTTCCATCCCATAGATGTAAAATCAAAGGAAACACAAACAACACCCATTATATAAGTACTCATGTAGAATGGGGGCATGATATTCTGAGAAAAATTGTGATTGTTTCTATAATCAAGGATTTGGGCAGCTATACTATCAGGTAATATACTTCCCCGATCCATTATGTATCAATCTGAGGCAACATCTATCATAGGTACCCATTTGTTTGGGAAATTATGAGTATTAGGGTATACATACATCCTACACATCATGGAAACTATATAACAATATGGCCTAGCAAATGAGGCAATTGAATACATACCCTTATCATCATGCTTGTGTTTGTTGAAATCTCTTCTCCACTGCTTGATGGGATTTTCTTGATATTCATTTTCCTTCATGAAATTATGCACTAGTCGTGTGTTGTACTTCTTTTGGGGCGACAGAAGGTGATACATTTTCCTCAAATCCTAAATGGTAAACAACCCAATTAATGTCTTCTTAGAAGTTAGAAAAATTCTCTCTACAATATTCAAATTGTCGATGAACCATTTAATCATGTATGTGTATCCATATGAGGAATAATATTCTTAGAGGAAATAATTTTCCTTTTAAGTTTTATTTTAGAGTTACTTAGAAGTAATTGTCTTGACTTGGTTACCGAATGATGAAAATTCCATTCACAAGTTATAATGAGATTGAACAAGCTAACTCATGATGATACCCCTTCTCTTGTAGTTATAGAACTACAATCAATTATCCTGGTTTAGTGGCTAGTTATGTTAATGTCACCATCATTAGTTTCCCATGGTCATGGTAAGAAGGCTCGTAATGAGACCTCTTATATTCTAAGTTTTGCGTATTTGTGAATTACAGTCTAAAAAATGTACTATTTAGTGGATGGGCAGGTAAATTTACTCCTTAAGAGTTATGGATGACAATTGGAGTCAAAAGATGCCAAATTTTCTAAATAAACCTTTCTTTTTTAAAGAAAACCTTTCACGACCAATTATAGGACAAGTATATATTTTTAAAGTTTCAAGTTACGAGGTTTTACAAATTAATGGATATGTAAGATTTTCGGAGATTTATGATAGGTGCAATACTAAATTTCAATATTATAATTATCTTTCCCATACTTCTCCCTTAATCAATCAAGCTTCAATAATGATGAGAGACTACAACAAAACCAATGTGAAGCCAAAAGCTTATTACCAAAAAACTAGGGCTAAAAGACACAGGTATGTACATATTATTATTTACATATTTTACAATAAAACGAATGTTATTTAAGAAAATAATTTTTTGAGAACTAGTTCATTAACAGGAAGAGCATCCCTATTTCCCTGTAGATATTGCAAAATAAAGGTTAATGAACCTAGTTTATCAATTATCTGAAATGGGCCAAGCCACAACTTTTGGAATTTAGTGTGTTTTCTTTTTTCTTCATGGGCCTTATCCCATTTCAGAATGAAATTTACAATTTCAAAAAAAAATTATTAACTAAACTTGAATCAAATGAAGATTTGACCAATAACTGATGATGATAATGGACCTATTTGGCTTTATTTCTCTCTTCTTCTAACTTAGGGATTTGGGACATTATTAATTGTAAATGATGCAGGAGCATCATGGTTTTGAAAATTTTTACATTTAGTAGAATCTAGGGGGTCTTATTTTTTTCAAAAGAGTTGGTTTCCTAAGTATTTAATTAATGTAATTTTCAATGTTTTGGGTGATTTATGTGAGACATTTACAATAGGATTTAATGAGTGATTGATGAGTGATTAGTGTGGATTGAGATATTCTAAAATATTTTAAATCTTAGATTAGAAAGTAGTTCATGGTTTACGAAGGATCCTTGGGATTTAGTTGAATTTTGAGATCCTCAAGGGATAAAGTAGAGATTTTAGGAATTAATTGAGGACTTGGAGGATTTTTAGGATTTTTTTGAGTAACCTATGGAGCTAAACCAAAATTGGTTACAGAAACTTTTGTATATATTTGTAAAGCCTCAAAGGCACAAATAGAGGAAAAAAAAGGGATATATTCTTAGAGATAAAACCTTAATTGTAAGCCTATGGGCATAGAGAGAGAGGAAGAGGAAAGGGACATGTAAAAGGTGCATCAGGCCAAAGCCAGAATGTAAACAAATTTTTCTTGTATTTGTACAATTTATTTGTCTAATGAGAAATCAAATTTCATTTTCGACTGTGTGTCATTTCTGTTATGTGCTGAGTGATCCATAATAGAAAGAATTCGATATCAGTGTAATAATTCCCTGTAACAAATTCTAGATGAATGAATAATCTTACTGTGCGATAGAAGACTTAATGGCTCGGTAGAATCAATATGATTCTAGTCTAGGAGTTAATTAGATGTGAATGAAGCTAATGGGAGTGAATGTGTGTAGATAAAATTATGTGCAGGTCGAAAGGAATAAAAAATGAATTTTGGCTTTAAATAGTACGAAAAGGTGTACATCGAGCATGATAACCCTGGATAAGATTCAATAACAAGAAAAAGCTCAGGAGAGATTAGTGGTAAAGAATACTGAAGAAGCTCAGGAGAAGTAGCGTGGAGGAAACGAAGTTGCAGAGTGGCGATAGTAGAAAGAAGAGAAATCAACTAAGGCAGAAAACCCTTAGAAGTTTTCCAAAGAAGGTGATCGAATGGCGAGGTTTGAATCGAAGAATTGAAGTTTTAAGGTTAAAAGTTAGATATCACATCGCAAGGTAAACGATTTAAGTTGCAATGTGGTAAGTTGAGAAAGTTGTGAAGTGGACGCGTGTTGGGCAGAGAATGAAAGCCCACATCGCAAATTGGTGATTATATTATTTATGTGTTAAGGACTTCGCAAGTTAAACAAAATAACTTGTGATGTGGTAATGATTTAAAGTTTTGATGTGATAAAGGGAAGAGCAACGTGTCAGCCTAGCGCTCTAGCGCATATCGCACATCGGCAGGTTTAGAGTTTAGCACTAAGACATCGCAAGGTAAAGTATTTTGGTTGCGATGCGATGAGGATGGGAGATGGCAATGTGAGATAGTACAATGGGGTCGTTAGATCTAGCATAGATCTATGGTGGAAATTACATCGCAATTTTGCATCAGCATATTTATTGTTTAGTTTTGTAAGGTATTTGTTATAAATTACGAATTACGAAGTGGAGAACCTTGCGAAGTGTGATGAAGCTTAAAGTTAAATAATGTGATCTGTTGTTGCACTAAGGAATAATTATGTGGGCCATAAACCCCAAGTCCGCGGTTTTGTGTAAAGAAGTTGGCCACGATATAAAGGTAAATTTTATGTATGAGCTTTAGAACCAAAGAACCAGTTTTAAAATAAGCTCCCGCATATGTATAAAATTTTAATGTTTATAAAGTGGGCTATGTTGGTGAATTAAGAGTCCAAAGAAAGAAGAAGGAGATATTTGGGATAACCCATATGGATGGGTGATTTATGGAGTAGCATTGAATCCTAATGGAAATGTGGGTAATTGTGGGGTTAATTCCTCTAACCCTACATCTTTGGGTATTTGGGTCCTTATGGTTTCATCATTTGGTATTAGAGCACGGAGTAAATTAAAATTGTTATAAATGAAGATGGTAGAGTTAAACTATGCAGAAGACATTTGGTAGTAGAACAGAATAAGATTCAGCGTGATTGCGGATCATAGGAGAAGAAGTCAAATTATAAATCTGAAAAGGTGGAGACCAGTGCAGAAAGAAAAGTCAGACAGTAAAATTTGACAAAGTGATGGTTGTTTTCTTGACGAGAACAGAGATTTTGAAGAATGGATGGAGACTTCTTGTGAAATTATGTAGGTATTGTTTTATTTAACTTTGATTTTAGTTTTTCAGGATAAAAGACAAATTGAAGATTGATAAATTATAGCTAATGAATTATCTCAGCAAAATAATATCACAACCTTAAGAAGAAATTGGTAAGGATTTTTGAGTGAAAGAAGAGTGTGGCCAGAACCTAGTATTTCATTTGTGATTGAAATACAAGACGAAAATTGTGTTCTAAAAAGTGTAGATGAGTTGAAGCCTAGAAGGAGCCGAGGAATGCTGAAGGAAAGTTCCAGAGAGAGGACAAGTGAACAAGTATAGAGGAAAGCTTGGTGAGGTGAATATAGCAGGGAGGAATTTCTATTACAGAGGCTTAAGTACAGCTCATAGTGAGTGAGGAGCTCATGAAGAAGAAGAAGAATATGACTACTGATAGTCATAGAAAAGGTTCGAGAAACAGCCACAAAGTGAAGAATGAAGTTGCCAAAGAAAATGGAATATGGAGACAAATGAGTGATGAAGAATATTAAAGAGAGAAATTTGAGGTAAATTTCCAACTTGCATTATTGATAGATATGTTGCAGAGAAATAAGGTAGACCAGAGGTATGGTTGGACTATGAGAAAGAAAGTGAAATGGAATAGGCTACAAGAGAATAGAAAGTAGTAGGTAAATGCATAGTTAATAGAGGAGATTAGGAAGCTTGAGAAGACAATGCATGTTCAATTGAGGTTGGAGAAGCTCAAAGGAGTTGAACTACAAAAAAAGAAAGTTGTTGGAGAAGAAGAAGTTACTTTTAAACTTGAAGATGGAGAAATGATATCTAAAACATCAGTTGAGGCTACTGAGCCTTATGATTTTGAAATTGTGTATGCTTGCAGGTGTGAGAAATGGTGATGGATAATCTTTTGGTATTGTCAAAGAAGAGGAAGAGGAGAGACAGAATTTGAATTCCGTTTTAAAGAAAAAAGATGAGACAGTCAAGTCTCATGAGGAAGCTTATACACAGTTGAAGGAAGATATTTCTTTTCAGCATACTACTAGAGCTATAAGCAGAGGAAGTTTGGCTTATATTGGTAGCCAAAAGCAAGAAAAACAAGTTTACTTTTGTAAACCTGAGCAAGGTACTTTCTTTGATAAAGAAAGTGAAGATGTGAAGGAAGGAAAAGATGAAGATCTTGTGAGAGGTTTGACAAGTTCAGAACAGCTTGAAGATTTGGTGGTCAAGACACCAAATGGAAGCATTAAGTCCTATGTTTTTAATACTAATGAATATTGTATGAATGTAGGTTGTTTTGATAAAGGAAAAATACAACCATTTGAAATTGTCATGGAAGAGAAATGGATTGAGGACATGCTTGCTAAAATTACAAATTAAGAACAAAGTGATTTCTCTGAAGGAAAAGTTGGGATTCTAATATCTCAAGAAAGAAAATAGAAAGAAAATTTTGTTATGAAGAAGAGTGAGACAGAGATGTGTTGCATAGGAAATCTAGTTGAATATTTCATCTCCAATGAAGATAGGATTGCAGACAAAGAGGAATTGACTATCAAGGGCAGCCAAAAAGAAGAATAGTTGTTGGAAACTTTAATAAGAAAGGCCGGAGATGACTTTATACCTTTTAAGTTTAAGGAAAATATTAGAGTGCTAGACGAATTGTTGAGAGAGCCTAAAAGTGAGAATAAATTACAACCAAGGAAGAAAGGATGTTTATAACATATAAGGAGACTGAGATGAGTTTAAATTGTCAAGTTAATGATGTATTTTCAGGTGATGAAGAAGATACAAATGAGGTTGTACTAAAGGAGATGGAGGACATCTTATCTTTTGAAGTTAAGAGCGAAGTCCAAAGGCAGTATGAGGATGAAAAAGTTTTTGTCTTCAAAGACAATAAAGATGAAGGAGAATGGAATTGTAATTAGTAGCTAGAAGAAAATGTTTAAAAAGGAAAAGAAGATCTCATGCAATTCAATATTGTTGGGGTATGTGACAGTGTTAATTCTGTCATGGAAAAGAAGGGAATAATACATTAAATGCATTATGAATCTTTGAAGGATGTGGAGAAGAAAAATAAGGAAACAAGATTTTTGAAACTCTTACACAAAGGAAAGGAAAACATCAAAAAAGTAATTTGGACAGAGAAATAGAAAATTTTATGAAACTTATGAGGAAGAAACATAAGGAAAGGAGTTTTGTAAGAAGAAGACAAACATCTAGTTGGATGAAATGTTGGACTGTAACAAATATTGAAGGAAAATTCAATGGATTGTTACAAACGCAGGTGTGGAAACCAGGAAAACCAAGAAAATACAACACTATACATGGACACCAATTAAAAGGAGCAAGGAAACCACCGAAGAATAAAGTATGGGATCCAAGAGGACAAAGATTAGAAGCACATGATCTGGAGATCATGATTTTTTTTTTTACTATGGGAGTCTGATGCATGAGCATCATGGTTCCAAAAATTTGTACATTTAGTATAATCTAGAGGGTATTATGTTTTTCAAAAGAGTTGGTTTCCTAAGGTTTTAATTAATGTCATTTTCAATGTTTTGAGTGATTTATGTGAGACATTTAGAATAGGATTTAATTAAACATTGAGGAGCATATTTTTAAATGTTCTCGAATGTAGGAGAACATGAGCGATTGATGAGTGATTAGTGCGGATTGAGATATTCTGAAATATTGTAAATATTAGATTAGAAAGTAGTTCATAATTTATAGAGGATCCTTAGGATTTAGTTGAATTTTGAGATCCTCAAGGGATAAAGAAGAGATTTTAGGAATTAATTGAGGACTTAGAGGATTTTTAGGATTTTGTTGAGTAACCTATGAATTTGAACCAAAATTGGTTACGAAACCTTTTGTATATATTTGTAAAGCCTCAAAGGCAAAAATAGAGGAAAAAGGAGAGATATATTCTTAGAGATAAAAAATTGATTGTAAGCTTATGGGAATAGAGAGAGAGGAAGAGAAAAGGGCCATGTAAAAGTCACATCAGGCCAAAGCTAGATTGTAAACAGATTTTGCTTGTATTTGTACAATTTATTTTTCTAATGAGAAATCGAATTTATTTTGACTGTGTGCCATTTTTGTTATGTGCTGAGTGATCCATAATAGAAAGAATTCGATATCAGTGTCATAATTCCCTGTAACAAATTCTAGATGAATGAATAATACTTACTGTGTGATAGAATACTTAATGGTTGGGTAGAATCTATATGATTCTAGTCTGGGAGTTAATTAGTTGTGAATGAAACTAATGGGAGCTAATGTGTGTAAATAAACTTATGTGCCAGTGGAAAGGAATAAAACATGAATTCTGGCTTTAAGTAGTACGAAAAGGTGTACATTGAGCTTGATAACCCTGGATAATATTCAATAACAAGAAAAATCTCAGGAGAGATTAGTGTTAAAGAATACCAAACAAGATCAGGAGAAGTAGTGTGGAGGAAATAGAGTTGCAGAGCGATAATAGTAGAAATAAGAGAAATCAACTAAGGCAGAAAACCCTTAGAATTTTTCCAAAGAAGGCAATCGGATGGCGAGGATCGAATCACATAATTGAAGTTTTAAGATTAAACTACATAGATCACATTGCAAGGTAAATTATTTAAGTTGTGATGTGGTAAGTTGATAAATTTGCGAAGTGGACGCATGTTGGGCGGAGAATGAAAGCGCACATCTTAAATTGGCGATTATATTATTTATGTGTTAAGGACTTCACAAGTTAAACAAAATAACTTGCGATGCGGTAAGGATTGAATTTTGCGAGGCGATAAAGGGAAGAGTCGTGTGTTAGCACATTGCTCTAGCACATATCGCACAACGATGGGTTTAGAGTTTAGCACTAAGACATCGCAAGGTAATGTATTTTGGTTGCGATGCGATGAGGACGGGAGATGGAAATGTGAGGCAATACATTCGGACCGTTAGATCTGGCATAGATATACAGTCGAAATTACATCACAATTTTTCATCGACATTTTTATTGTTTATTTTTGTAAGGTATTTGTTATAAATTGCAAAATGCGAAGTGGAGAACCCTGCAAAGTGTGATGATTCTTAAAGTTAAATAATGTGATCCATTGTTGGACTAAGGAATAGTTATGTGGGCCATAAACCCCAGCTCTGTGGGTTTGTGTAAAGAATTCGGCCACGATATAAAGGTAAAGTTTATGTATGAGCTTTAGAACCAAAGAACCACTTAAAAAAAAATCTTCTGCATGTGTATAAAATTTTAATGTTTATAAAGTGGGTTATGTTGGTGAATTAAGAGTCCAAAGAAATAAGAAGGAGATATTTGGGATAATTCATATGGATGTGTGATTTATGGAGTAGCATTGAATCATAATGGAAATGTGGGTAATTGTGGGGTTAATTCCGCCAACTGTGCATCTTTAAGTATTTGCGGCCTTATGGTTGCATAAGTAAAGTAGAAGAAGTATTTTCTTCAATAAATTGCACTAAGGCTAGTGTGGAAAGGGATAAATTAGGAGGCAAGATAACTTCTTTCCCATATACTAAATCAAAAGGAAAGTGCCTATAGTGTTGATTAGCGCTTGTCATTGATGTCAACCCAAGCAGCACCAGGGGCTAACCCAATATTGCATGGTAATTTTGACCTACCAAATTAATATATTATGGTTCAATAATGATTTTTATGGTTTCTACTTGTCGAGACGTTTCCGTTGATATATGGCACGCCATGTAATTCTTCATGGTTTGAGAGATATTCATGTTTGAAGTTTGTACCCCCAGTTAGTAGGCTAAAACCCCAAGGGGTTGGGGCATGGGTCATTGAAAAGTCATAATTGATATTTTTTGAGCTCCTAAAATCTCTCCCATGTTCACTTGTTGAAGCCCCTCTCAACTTAAGCTTTTATATAAATTGTGATCCTCATTTCCTCCTTATGCATGGGATTTGGCCATTTGAAACAAGTCATCATGGAATTTTCGCTCTAACTTTGTTTATACAAAGGTTAAGAAGCTAAAATTTTTATGATGTGAATCTGAAATCTTGAGGAAGTTGCAGTAAAAATTTCAGATCAAGGTACACAATATTTGTGGAGATATGATCTGTGGAAGTCAGGGTTTTTGCAGGCTCCTGAAATTCATCTCAAAGAAGTGACCTTGGTAAATTCGTCATAACTCTCTCTCTGAGTATCGGATTGGAATGTTGTAAGAAGTGGCAGATATTACACAGTATTTAATTTTCGCTCTATCAATTTCAGATCCAAATGAAGAAACAACGACACGTGGCACGCCGTACAAGTGCGCTCTGTTGAAAAAGTCCATAATTAGGGCATTGTGGGAGATTGGGTATAACTCTCTCTTGAAGAATCCATATTGGGTCAAACCTATGGCATTGGAAAGATGAATTAGAGGAATACTACAGGACTGAAAATCATATATTGAGGATCTGAAATAACAGAGATACACCAGATTCAATATCGAGCTCCTAGAAGGCAAGAAAAAGCTAGATCATGTGTTGTCAAGGGTTGCAAAGGACCAGAATTTCTACGGAAGAAAATAAAAGCAAGGTGTAGCAAAGGGTAGCATGACAAGAGAAAAAACCAAGGTGCATAACAACAATAATAATTTCATCATATGAAGTCTTCAAGTGGGCAGCACTACATACAACCATTGTAAAGATATCATTGTACTTAGTCATTGTAAATACATTATTGTACAAATTGTACTAGTATCATTCTGCCAAGGTTTGAAGACGTAGTGTTGGGAGGTCTAGGATCATCATTAGGTGGTTGTGTCAAAGTTTGGGTTATGGTCTAGTATATCTTCTTCTTCTACATCATTCTATATCATTGTAAAGTGGACCATTTTCCCTGGTACGGGAGTCCATTCTTCTTTTATTCTTCTATAGGGTGGTAGGGTGGTGCTAGGTTGAGTTTTAGCTCATTGGGTGTTAGGGAATCCGTTTAGTTGACTATTGAAGAATCTCGGGCATTGGAGCGTCCATCCAGTGGGAGCTGGAGAAGAATGATTTTCTAGATTCTAGGAAGTTGGAGCTTTATTTTCAATTAGAGTTGAATATTAAAGAATTATTAGAAAAGAATTAGGTGGTTTTTGTCCCGTAGTGGGTTTCCACCTTAAAAATTGTGCACATTTGTGTTCCTCTTGTTTGCTACTATCATTGTACAAACATTGATAATAATTTAAGATTAACTAATGCTCTAATTGAAAGAAATACTGATTCACCCCCCCTCTCAGTATTTGCAACAATTGGAATCAGAGCTTGGTTCTTTCAATAGGAATTTAATAGATGGAAGGAGGTCATGGAGCATACCAAGAATGGTGTACCTCTACTCAATGAAAATAATTATCCACTTTGGAAAATAAGAATGGAGGTTTATCTCTTAGTGCAAGGTTATGAAGTATGGGACACTGTTCAAAATGGATTTACATCAACCGCGGATGAACAAGGTAAGAAGAATTTGGTAAATGATGCAAAAGAAAAGAATATTATTAGCAGTGGACTTATTGAATCTAATTATCATAAGGTGTTGGGTTGTAAAACTTCCAAAAATGTATGGGACAAGCTTGAGAATATATATGCAGGTGACTCAAATGTCAAAGAAGCAAAGCTTCAAATCTATAGAGAAAAATTTGAGCAACTCAAAATGAAAGAAGATTGCAACATTGCTGCATACTTCCAATACATTGATGAAATAGCCAATACTCTGGAAGGATTGGGAGAGACAGTTGACGAGAAGACTATTATACGGAAGATTCTTAGAACATTACCAGGGAGATTCAACCCAAAGGTATCGGTCTTAGAATACAGTGCAAATCTAGACAAAATCAACAAGGAAGAATTACATGGATTTCTCATAGCATATGAAATGAGACTTGATGAAGAAGAGGGTACTTCACATCTAGAAACTGCATTCATTGCATTTAATAAAACCAATAAGGATAAAAAACCTTCAATTGAAAATACATTCACCTGCAAGTGTGAAGAAAAGGGAGATGATGAAGAAGGTCTTTTAGATGAATAATATGCTTAATTCACGAGAAAACTACAAATTGGTAAGGGACAATTCAAAGGTAAACTTCCATTGATATGTTTCAGTTGTAATGAGGTTGGGAATTTTGCAGCAAAATGTCCAAACAAAAGTAATGGAAACTCAAAAAGAAAGAAAGGCTTTAAGAAATTCAACAAACAAGGATCCAAAAGGAACTCTCTCTAAAGAAGATTGCTCATCTTCCGATGAAGACAATGATAGTGAAGAAGAAGCCAATGAGAGAGTATTGTTTATGGCCAAGCACAATAAACCCAAGCACAATAAGCAAGAGGTATCAAACAACGAAGAAGAAGGATGGACCATAGACGAATTTTATGAGGACGCAATCAAGCTTATAAAAGATCTCAAGGCGGAGAAGATCTGTTCCAAAACTCTTGACGAACAAGTTCAAGGTCTCAAAATTGAAGTTGAAGAACACAAATGCATTGAAGAGTCACTTCAAAAGAATTTGGAAGAAAGAAACCAAGAAAGGGAAGAATTAGAAGCCGAAGTAGTCTCACTGCGTGAGGAAGTGAAGAAAGGAAAAACTATCCAAAAATATGCCAACATCTCAAGGGAATTGAAAGAACTCATCAACAATCAACAATATTACAACGACAAAACGAGCATCGATTACAAAGAAGAAGAAGTAGGAACTTCTACAACAAAATACAATTAACCTATGAGATCTGACATGCATGTAGACTTCATTGGATAAGATTCACAAGAATAGACTTGGAAGACAATTCCTTGACAAAAATTTCCATCTAGGCACCAACATATTTTTTATGGCTACTGTTATTCATGTGGAAAATTTATTCATAAAGCTGTAGAATGTCGCATGTACCCTAGGAACGAATACAATTCCAAGAGATCTGTCACATATGAACCCCCCAAGACTCAGCGAAACATCAATAGATTTGAACATTTAAGAAATAATATTGAATGTTACAAATGTCGAAACTTTGGACACATAGCCAAAGACTGCAGACTTGAAAATCCTCCAGAAGAATCTTCAAAGCCATGGAATGAACGAACATGGAAGAAGAAGAAGAATGATAATTGTGCTTTCACTTTCAAGGCTCAAAAGAAAAAATATGTGTGGTATGTTGATAGCGTTTGCTCAACGCATATGACTGGAGATAGAAATAAATTTGTATCTCTGAAAGAGAAGAAGGACGGAACCGTGTCCTTTGGAAATGATGGATCTTCAAATGTTATAGGATCAGGTACTGTCACTCTCGGAAGCAGAGACGCTCTAGCCAAGAATGTTCTATTGGTTGAAAACATGAATCAAAATTTTCTTAGTGTTGGACAAATGTGTGATCAAGGACACACAATACTATTCAACTCCACGAAATGTGAAATCAGGAAAGGCGTGTAAGGTGAAATTGTGGCTAAAGCAAGTCGAGCTCCAAATGACATATATGTTCTAGATGAAGCAACCAAAGAATGTCTAATAGCTAAAGAGGATGATACAATAATTGGTAGAAATGATGATTGACTAAGCAAGAAGTTTGCGACAAAGGTGCAAAGTGATTTTGAGATGTCTTTACTTGGTGAGCTGACATACTTCTTAGGGATTCAAATATCTCAGCAAGAGAATGGAATATTTATATGTCAAGCCAAGTACATCAAGGAAATGCTCAAGAAATTTAAAATGAAAGATTGCAAACCCATCCTGTTACACAGTAATTTTTCACCGTCCCTACTGTTCCCCGTCCCGCACATTGGAGGGCCCATTATGTGACCTGTGAGCAATGTCATGCCTCGAAACCATTATCATTGCATTCCTCTAAACATGAGCTTCAATTTCCCTAAAGACATCTCCTTGAAAAAAACCATAAAAACATCCATTTTTGCATTGGCGCCAGTTCATCACTCGCGCCAATGAGGAAAATCCTACAAAGAGGTCACGCCAACTGGCGCTCTGTCCCAGAGTCGCAGTCGCGCCAGCCAATTTAAGGAGTGTTTTTTAAATAAGAAAGGCGGAAGTTTTGTTTCAACAAACTCAGAAACTGCTATCTATCTTGAGTTGGGAGGTTTGGCTCCAGGAGTTCCATGGAAGGGAAGTGGTTTGCCACCTCTCATGGAAGCTTCCTTGATGATAGGGCCAATCCCACAATTATAGGGATTCCAACTCCCCTTCCTCCTTCTATAAAAGCTTGCCCATTGCCATTGCAAGCTATTCTTGAAGTGCCTAAGCTTTGAATCTCCAAATTCCCAAGAGCCTTCATGCTGCAAGAGCCCTCATTCTTCCCTTAAGGCCGACTCAAGCAAGGAGACTATCGTCGAGAGACTCTAGATAGGTTTTCCCTTTCCCTGGCGAGCTTTGTGAGACGTGAACGACTAGGGACCCTTCCGAAGGAGACCGCGGCATCAGAACATTGGTTGTACTCTCTTTCGATTATTTATTAATGAATGACTACTGGTTCCACTCTGTTTTTCACTTATGTTAATAATGATTTATATCCTTTCTGACTGATATATAGTTGCGTATTCTGGATTTTATGCTTGTATTCGTGTTGTTTCTTGCATGTGCAGGTGTCCATTCACGGAGATAGTGGGGATCGTGATCTGCCGAGGCTGAGGAACGGGAACGCTTTGTCTTCTACGAATCATAGCACTGGACTCCAGGTAGGCCTCCATCATTGGCTTATTTATTCGCAATTAGGAACTTGCGATGTAGCATTTGATGATTGTTGCTAAACCCCTGCTGGGCTAGTAGGGATCGCCTCTGTCCGCAGAGGGGATTTACCTCCTCAAACATTTGGCGACTCCATTGGGGACTCAGCTTGTTGTTTGATTTCTAAACTATAGACGGAGTCTGAAGCACAGCCAGATAGCTTTCGAAACGCTTTTTCTCTGCATTAGCGGAGTAGATCAACGCTGCTTCAGTCAATCTCCGGTTTAGTTTACGGACTGAACAACCTGGAGTATTGTCTTGCCTTGTCGATTGTCTCTCGATTCTGCTTGCTTGGTTAGCCTTTTGGGCTGGGTTCTTCTTGTGTTTCTGTTTCTTGGTATTGCTTGATCATCACTGGTCTGCTTGTTGGCTTGGTTTTTTATTTTTCACTGGTAAACTCGACTGGCGCGCTTTTTAGCTCGACAATCGCGCCCATTGGCGCAGGTTACTTGTGTATTACCCTCGCCAATTGCTTTCTGGCGCTAGTTACAGCCTCACAGTCACGCCAATCCTATGAGGTACTAGGGTTTTCTCAGTTCTGAGCCTCCCGAGCTTGATCTGTGTGTTTGGTCGTGTTTATCTCGCTTTGAGCCTAGATTACATGGTTCATTTGAGTCTTGGGAACTTGGAGATTCTTCTTGAAGTGGTGAGTCTGGTCTTGGTTGAGAGAAATTATTTGTTTATTTCATTTTCAGGCATTGGTGCTTGTTGTCAGTTAGCAACCTGCGCCAATTAGCCATTGGCGCTAGTTTTCAGTGATCAAGTCGCGCCAATTGGTGCCAATTGGCGCTAGTTGTCAATGGACAAGTCGTGCCAATTTCAGGGTGTATGAAAATTGAGATTTTTTCCCTTAATCCTTCACCAGTGTGTCTTTCCCTTCGGGTCTTTCCTTGTATGAGCATAGATTACATTGCTCATTGTTTGGAGTGTATTATTTCCATGATTGTTTGATGTAAAAGGGAATGAATGCCTTGTTTTGATCTTGTGTTTTGGAAGTCCTCTTTGTGTGTGACCTCATATGTCTTGTCGCCTTTTGAGGGATTTCGTGACAAAGTGTTTGAAACAACGATTGCATTCTTAGTGTTTTTTTACATCTCTTTTGCATTCATCCTTCGTTAAGAAGATTTGCGTTTATTTAGTTTTCGTCTCAAAGTGTTCTTTTTGTTAAAATGCATTAGATCACATTGCATTAAAAAGTATTTTTTGAGGTCCAACATTGAACTTAGATTACATTGTTTAATGATCGAAAGCTAGAAATCGCTTTGAGTGCATTCTCTTTCATTGAAAGCATGCATTAAGTAGATTTTCATTTCATCGAAAAATGCATTGAGTGCATTCTTATTATTTGAAAGGAAAAGGAAATTGTGCATAGATTACAATTGCATAGTTTTTGAAAAAAAAGGATTTTGCATAGATTACATTGCATTATTTTCTTCGTTGAATGTTTGAAATTACTTTCGGATAGTGAAAGTCATCTAGTTTGGAAAGTTTCGTTTTCAGTATTGTTGTTTGTTGCATCATTGTTTGAAGCTCTTCCCTTAACTAGATAGCATTCATCGAATTGAAAGTTTTCTTTTCTCATATAGCTGCATACAGGAGATTGTCATATGACATGCGGTAGGGCCTAAAATCGAGACGTAATTGAAGATCAACTTTAAAATCTACTCAATTTACACTAAGGCAGCATTGAAATCTAACGAAACGTTTAGAGGTCTAGGCTAGAGACGTGTTCCGGTGTCTTTAAACCTAGTAGCTGTCGTTTGCCTCTTGGCTTTAGACAGTGCTAGTACGTACTTGTGCTCCCCGTACCGTCGCGTATATAAAGGGAGACACCACTAGGTTTCAATCCTTTATCCAAAAGAAGCCGAGTCTGCCGCCCTATACCCATGATACACCGAACACAACATTCTGGGAGATTGCCTACACGTACGGAAATTCCTTGGTTGATTTCTCTTTCATTTTGAAACCAAGGTGTATATTGCAGTTCACGGTTATTTGGTACACCCTTTTGCCTAGTATTCCTGAGTAGTCATTTCGATCTTTTATGACTCTTTAAATTTGAAAAGGTCATCAAGCGCTTGTCCTTTCACGCTTGTTTCCAACCTGAAAGTGATAGAGTCACCTTTTGCCTATTTCTCGACTCTTAAAATATGAAACATCGGAGTTTTGTTTAAATGTTTTAAAAATTAACTGCCCACGAAATATTCCTGGTTAAAGTTAGTTTCCTTAGGGTGTTGTTCTGAAGATCGTTTCTGATGGCAGCTTTTCCAGAGTTCACCAACCAAGGAATCCCCTATAATGGGAATCCTGGTCATTTTCCTCTTGTAAATGTTGGTGCTCCTTATATGGCAACGTTGTCCCTTCCTGGGTTAACTGTTGGGTTTCCTGTTTGGTTGTTTTCAACCTCTGTGGTCCCGAATGTCTCAGCTACTGTTCAATCGGTTCCTCCGCCTGAGCAACATCATGTTGATTCCAAGGTGGACCTCTCCCCTTCTTCGCCTGTTTCTGCGTCCTCATCTTCTACTTTGCCTGGCGAAAGTCTGGATTCGAGTAACCAGGTGGATAAGAAGAAGAAGAAGAAGACAAAGAAGAAGAAGTCTGATAAGAGAGAGGCTAAGGCTGCAGCTACTGTTTCTGAAATATCTCCTCTTGATAAACCTTCCAACCCTCCATGGAAATTCAAATTTCCTTGCATGTTGTGCATGGGAGACCATCTTCTTCGAGACTACCCTGGCATTCCCAAGGTACTCAAAGTATGGTCCAATGGTCGTCCACCGTTTCCTTTGGCTTCCGGGAGTCAGGTTGGAGGCACGTCTTCAGCTAGTGCTGGTAAGGCTCCTAAGAAGCAGGGTAAGATTACCAATCCTTGTAAGTTGTGTGAAGGGCACCATGCCATTCACCTTTGTCCGTATATGGATGAAGCCAAAAGAGTCTTGGACAACTCGGCTGTTTCTGCGCCGTGCCTTTCGGCTAGTTACAAACAAATTTCTTTGAGTCCTCCACCAGCTGATTCTATGATTGGTCAAGAGTCATCCTTGGTTGATCCCACTCCTTTGGAAATTCAAATTCAGGAATCCGTTCCTGACCAACCATTGTTCGTGGGATCGGTTGAGCTGGTCCCTTCTACGGTACACTAGATCTTTTCCGTCGAGAGTGGATATCATACCCCTCAAGTTCTTCTTGTTTATTCAGATTCCTCGGACTTGGAGAAATATTCTCCTGTCCCCGTATCTCAAGTAGTTGCTCCTCCGCCTCCCTTGATGGAGGTCCCGGAGGATACTCCTCCCACCTTCGAGATGGAGGTCATGGAGGATGCTCCTTCTTCTTCTGTAACACCAGGGGAAGACCTTCTTAGTTCAATGGTAGCCCCTCCGAGTAGTTCGGTCGCTTCCTTTGATTGGAGACGATTTGCAGGATACTGCCTTCCGTCTTATGTGCCTTTCAAGATCACAGTACAGGCTTTTGGTCTGGTTGTACCTAGCACCATTATAGACGAAGGCACGTCTGTTAGTGTTCTATCCTCAACTACTTGGCAAGCTTTCAGTTCGCCGCCGCTTGCGCCTGTTACGCAGAATCGGTTGGCGTTTAACAGAAGAACGAGTCAACCATTAGGGATCCTTCCAAGGTTACCTGTTACTTTGGGAGGTAAAACTATCCATATGGACGTGATGGTTGTTCCAGGCCCCTTGGATTTCAATCTACTCCTGGGGCGCGATTACACCTATTCCATGGGAGCACTTGTCTCCTCCCTTTTTCGTGTGCTATGTTTTCCACATGAAGGACGGATCGTGACCATTGATCAGCTTTCGTTCTTTGGTCCTGATGTGGCAACTGGCCCACCATCATCCCTTCCTGGTTTTTATCCACCCGTTGTATCTGCCTCACCGCAGGTCAACTATGTGGCTACCTACCTCGTGCCTGTGCTCAGTGATAATGCTGTTGTGCATCAAGTGCTGGGGGCATTAGGTCCTGACTTCCAAGATGTTTTCCTTCCATCGGGAGTGGAACTATTGGAAGCGATGACTTCTTGTTCATTATGATGAGGTCGGTCGGAGCATAGGTCCTTGTCTTGTGTCAAGCTCCTTAAAAAATGAAACAAGTTTTCCGGAGCATGGTTCCTTGTCTTGTGTCAAGCTCCTTAAAAAATGAAACAAGGTCGTCGGAGCAGAGTTCCTTGTCTTGTGTCAAGCTCCTTAAAAAATGAAACAAGGTTGTCGGAGCACAGTTCATTTTCTTGTGTCAAGATCCTTAAAAAATGAAACAAGGTCATCGGAGGATAGTTCTTTTAATGTGTCAACCTCGTTAAAACAATGAAACACGTTCCTGTTCAATTCGAGTCATTGATAAGTTATCGTAAAATACCAGTCGAGTCTTTTCCTTACTCTCGTAATTTGAACCTTCACTCCATCTGCCTTTCATATGGATTGAAGCCTGGGGGGCATGCACCTCGAATTGAGTCACCATTCTGGGGGGCATGCTTACTTTTTCAAGCATAGTTTATTCCCGTTTTAAGCTTGTGTAAAAATGAAACCGGTTTCAAGCATAGTTTATCTTTGTTTCAAGCTTGTGAAAAAATGAAACCAACTTCAAGCAAATTTTTCTGATTTCAAGCTTGTGTAAAAATGAAACCATCCCCATTTTACCTCTTGTGATTGTCATTTTATCAGCCTTTTTTGCTAGATGAGCCTTGGTTTTCTCACTCCATCGTCACTATCTGCTTGGCCGATCATACGCCTTCACTTGGTTGTTTTACCTGTTCCTGAGGAACTGCTGCGATGAGTGGTCTTGTTAGTCATCCTCTTGATCTTTATTTTTTTTTAGCAGTTCCACCATTACCGGAACCAATAGCTACCTTTTATACCACTCGTTCCTCCAGGAGGAGTCACCTTTCAGCTCTTTTCTGACTCTCTAAACATGAAAAGATTGTTGAGTCCCTTGTCGTTTCGATCTCGTTAAAGTGGCTGCGAAGCGACATCTGCCCAGTATACGTTCATCCCTTTTTCGGGCTGGGATAGATTATTTATGAAAAAGGAATACCCTAGCCTATCGCGACTAGGAGGTTTTCTCGGATATTGTTTTCTACCTTTTCGGATCTGAGGAAATATTTACGAAAAGGGACCTTTGGAGTTTACTTTTTTGCTGTATTTTCAAACTCTCTAAACATGAAAAGACGCTGAGTTCTTCCCTTTTCAGACTCGTTAAACCCTGATGACATCAGATCCAGTCGAAATGACGTTCTCTGAGTTCCTCCTTCCTAGGGCTCGTTGAATGTACTAGGATGGGTTCGTCCAAAGGACGGACTTATATGACAAGCATATGGTATCCTCTTCAAGCTTGTGTAAAAATAAAGAGGTACTCGCCATGATGGTGGGGAAAATGGAACCAACATCATTGTCGTGTCGGCAGTATGTCGCTCTTGAACATGGCACTTGTCTGCATTCGTGTCAGGTTGGGGACATCTCATCTCGTTTTCCACTTGCTTCCGTGGGTTTGGGTAATCCATTTTGACCTCTCATCTTCTCTTTGCCTCGTCACTATGACCTCTGATCTTTTAATGTCAAATACTGCCAAATACATTGTCGTGCCGCCAATATGTTCAAAAGAAGTTGACCTCTGCAAATATCAACCTTCCTCTGATTCTCATACGATCCTGATTCACAACAAAACATCATGTTCCTCTGTCTCGTGTCGATGATGTGGGAAACATTATGGCCCACCTTCGATCAAGGTCACTTCCTGTCGACTTCAGCTCATTATCCAGGAAGCCGATCTAGAGACTCCCTTATGGTACCTTGGAGCTTGCATGCCTCAATGGCAGGTTCGTCGCATTCGACGTGAGGTTTTCATCATTGGCCTCCGATCGAGTGATTCTACGGGTGTTCGACACCAGCTCATTGATTCGCATGCCGTGGATTGTACCTATAGTACCTTGAGAGCCATTGTCATTATTGGTGGTTCCTCTCGCGTCTGTTAACAACTTTCATCATTGGGTATTGGCGGGTAATCGGACGATGTTCTCGCATGTAGACGATGTTCTCGCATGCTCGACTTCGGATTTCAAGGGTCGAAAGCTTGAACTTCTGTACTTTTTTCGGGTCGAGATGGAGCGTGCGCACCCCCGGATTGTGTCCGTTGTAACTCGGTGCTGCGATATTGTGGATTATTTTCATTATGTACATGACTCACTGATCGATGCCCGCGACCATACCTTGATCCGGATTATTGTATACTCAAGCTGATGTCATACCATACCACATATACATCATGTACTTCTCGATATCAATTGTATTTCTCCACGCATGTTTTCCGCCCACGTGAGCTTCCGCCTGGACACGTTTCGCAAGAATTTCACCCCTCTCTCTCTCTCGGGCCTCATGCTTTAGGGGGCATCTGTTACACAGTAATTTGTCACCGTCCCTACCATTCCCCATCCCGCACATTGGAGGGCCCATTATGTGACCTATGAGCAATGTCATGCCTTGAAACCATTATCATTGCACTCCTCTAAACATGAGCTTCAATTGCCCTAAATACATCTCCTTGTAAAAAACCATAAAAACATCCCTTTTTGCATTGGCGTGGGTATCCAGTTCATCACTTGCGCCAATGAGGAAAATCCTACAAAGAGGCCGTGCCAACTGGCGCTCTGTCCCAGAGTCGCAGTCGCACCAGCCAATTTAAGGAGTGTTTTTTAAATAAGAAAGGCGGAAGTTTTGTTTCAACAAACTCAGAAACTGCTATCTATCTTGAGTTGGGAGGTTTGGCTCCGAGAGTTCCATGGAAGGGAAGTGGTTTGCCACCTCTCATGGAAGCTTCCTTGATGAGAGGGCCAATCCCATAATTATAGGGATCCAAACTCCCCTTCCTCCTTCTATAAAAGCTTTCCCATTGCCATTGCAAGCTAGTCTTGAAGTGCCTAAGCTTTGAATCTCCAAATTCCCAAGAGCCTTCATGCTGCAAAAGCCCTCATTCTTCCCTTAAGGCCGACTCAAGTAAGGAGACTATCGTCGAGAGACTCTAGAGAGGCTTGCCCTTTCCCTGGCGAGCTTTGCGAGACGTGAACGACTGGGGAACCTTCTGAAGGAGACCGCGGCGTCAGAACATTGGTTGTACTCTCTTTCGATTGTTTATTAATGAATGACTACCGGTTATGGTTCCACTCTGTTTTTCACTTATGTTAATAATGAGTTATATCCTTTCTGACTGATCTATAGTTGCGTATTCTGGGTTTTATGCTTGTATTCGTGTTGTTTCTTGCATGTGCAGGTGTCCATTCACAGAGATCGTGGGGATCGTGATTTGCCGAGGCTGAGGAATGGGAACGTCGTCTCTTCTACGAATCATAGCACTGGACTCTAGGTAGGCCTCCATCGTTGGCTTATTTATTCGCAATTAGGAACTTGCGCTGTAGCATTTGATGATTGTTGCTAGACCCCTGCTGGGCTAGTAGGGATTGCCTCTGTCTGCAGAGGACGACCAACAATTGGCGACCTAATCGGGGACCCGCCCTTGTTGTTTGATTTTTAAGCTGTAGACGGAGCCTGAAGTACAGCCAGATAGCCTTCGAAACGCTTTTTCTCTGCATTAACGGAGTAGATCAACGCTGCTTCAGTCGATCTCCGGTTTAGTTTACGGACTGAACAACTTGGAGTATTGTCTTGTCGTCGATTGTCTCTCGATTCTCGTTGTTTTGTTGGTCAGCCTTTTGGGCCGGGTTCTTCTTCTGTTTCGTTTCTTGGTATTGCTCGATCACCGGTCTACTTGTGGGCTTCTCGTCTTTTATTTTTGGACTAGTAACCGACCGACGCTTTTTAGCTCGAACAGCCGTGCCCACGGGGCGAGTTGTCGTGCATTACCCTCGCGCCAAATTGCTTTCCGGCGCCAGTTGGCCACCGCCGCCGCGCCAATCCCGTGAGTAGTACCAGGGTTTGCTCAGCTCTCGGAAATCTCCCGAGCTTGATCTGTGTGTTTGGTCTTGTTTATCTCGCTTTGAGCCTAGATTACATGGTTCATTTGAGTCTTGGGAACTTGGAGATTCTTCTTGAAATGGTGAGTCTGGTCTTGGTTGGGAGAAATTATTTGTTTATTTCATTTTCAGGCGTTGGCGCTTGTTGTCAGTTAGCAACCTGTGCCAATTAGCCATTGGCGCTAGTTGTCAGTGATCAAGTCACGCCAATTGGTGCCAATTGGCGCTAGTTTTCAATGGACAAGTCGTGCCAATTTCAGGGTGTATGAAAATTGAGACTTTTTCCCTTAATCCTTCACTCGTGTAGTGTGTCTTTCCCTACGGGTCTTTCCTTGTATGAGCAGATTACATTGCTCATTGTTCGGAGTGTCCTCTTGCATGATTGTTTGATGGGCACAGAATGCCTTGTTTTGATCTCTTGCTTTGGAAGTCCTCTTTGTGTTTGACCTCATATGTCTTGTCACCTTTTGAGGGATTTCATGACAAAGTGTTTGAAACAACGATTGCATTCTTAGTGTTTTTTTACATCTCTTTTGCATTCATCAAGGATATTTGCATTCTTTTATTTTTTGTCTCATAGTTTTCTTTTCTTTAAAATGCATTAGATCACATTGCATTGAAAAGTATTTTTTGAGGTCCATCATTGAACTTAGATTACATTGTTTAATGATCGAAAACTAAAAGTCGCTTTGAGTGCATTCTCTGTCATTAAAGAATGCATTAAGTAGATTCTCATTTCATTGAAAAATGCATTTGAGTGCATTCTTATAATTTGAAAAGGAAAAGGAAATTGTGCGTAGATTACAATTGCATAGTTTTCGAAAAAGAGAATTTTGCATAGACTACATTGCATAATTCGCTTCGTTGAATGTTTGAGAATACTTTTGGTTAGAGAAAGTCATCTAGTTTGGAAAAGATTTCGTTTGCGGTGTTGTTTTATGTTGCATCGTTGTTTGAAGCTCTTCCCTTAACTAGATAGCATTCATCGAATTGAAAATATTTCTTTTCTCATATAGCTGCATTTAGGCGTTTTTTAGACATGACATACGGTAGGGCCTTGAAATCGAGACATAATTGAAGATCAACTTTAAAATCTACTCATACTCAAGGCAACATTGAAACATTAACGAAATATTTAGAGGTCTAGGCTAGAGACGTGTTCCGGCGTCTTTAAACCTAGTAGCTGTCGTTCACCTCTTGGATTTAGACAGCACTGGTACGGACTTGTGATCCCCATACCGGTGCGTATATAAAGGGAGACCCCACTAGGTTTCTATCCTTTATCCATAGGAAGCTGAGTCTGCCGCCCTATACCCATGATACACCGGACACAAAATTCGGGGAGATTGCCTGCACGTACGTTAAGTCCTTGGCTGATTTCTCTTTCATTTTGAAACCAAGGTGTATATTTCAGTTCACGGTTATTTGGTACACCCTTTGCCTAGAATTCCTGAGTAGTCATTTCGATCTTTTCTGACTCTTTAAATTTGAAAAGGTCATCAAGCGCTTGTCCTTTCACGCTTGTTTCCAATCTGAAAGTGATAGAGTCACCTTTTTCCTGTTTCTCAACTCTTAAAATATGAAACGGTAGAGTTTTGTTTCAATGTTAAAAAAATTAACTACCCACAAAATATTCCTGGTTAAAGTTAATTTCCTTAGGGTGTTGTTCTGAAGATTGTTTTTGATGGCAACTTTTCTCCGGAAGTTCTGAACCAAGGAATTCCCTCCGATGGGAATCCCGGGTCATTTTCCTCCTTTGGAAATGTTGTGTTCTTTATATGGAAACGTTGTCCCTTCCCGGGTTAACCGTTGGGTTGCTTGTTTGGTTGTTTTCAACCTCCGTGGTCCCGAATGTCTCAAATCCCATTGCTCAATCGGTTCCTCCTCCCGGAAAGCAAAACATCATGTTGATTCCAAGGTGGACCTCCCTTCTTTTCATTGCTTCGCATCCTCATCTTCTACTTCAATTCCAGGAAAGTTTGGATTCGAGTAACGTGGATAAGAAGAAGAAGAAGAATACAATGAAGAAGAAGACAAAGAAGAAGAAGTCCAATAAGAGAGAGACTAAGGCTGCAACTACTGCTTCCGAAACACCTCCTCTTGATAAACCTACCAACCCTCCATGGAAAGTCAAATTCCCTTGCATGTTGTGCACTGGAAACCATTTTCTTTGAGACTGCCTTGGCATTCCCAAGGTGCTCGAAGTATGGTCCAATGGTCGTCCACCATTGCCTTTGGCTTCCGGGAGTCAGGTTGGGGGCACGTCTTCAACTAGTGCTGGTAAGGCTCCTAAGAAGCAGGGTAAGATTACCAATCCCTGTAATTTGTGTGAAGGGCACCATGCCATTCACCTTTGTCTGTATATGGATGAAGCCAAAAGAGTCTTGGACAACTCGGCTGTTTCTGCGCCGTGCCTTTCGGCTGGTTACAAACAACTTTCTTTGAGTCCTCCACCAGCTGATTCTATGATTGGTCAAGAGTCATCCTTGGTTGATCCCGCTCCTTTGGAAATTCAAATTGAGGAATCCGTTCCCGACCAACCATTGGTCGTGGGATTGGTTTAGCTGGTCCCTTCTACGGTACACCAGATCTTTTCCGTCAAGAGTGGAACTCATACCACTCAAGTTCTTCTTGTTTCTTCAGATTCCTCGGACTTGGAGAAATATTCTCCTGTCCCCGTATCTCAAGTAGTTGCTCCTCCACCTCCCGTGATGGAGGTCCCGGAGGATACTCCTCCCACCTTCGAGATGGAGGTTGTGGAGGATGCTCCTTCTTATTCTGTAACACCAGGGGAAGACCTTCTCAGTTCAATGGTAGCCCCTCCGAGTAGTTTGGTCACTTACTTTGATTGGAGTCGATTTGCAAGATACTGCCTTCCGTCTTATGTGCCTTTCGAGATCACAGTACAGGCTTTTGGTCTGGTTGTACCCAACACCATTATAGACGAAGGCGCGTCTGTTAGTTTTCTATCCTCAACTACTTGGTAAGCTTTCGGTTCACCGCCGCTTGCACCTGTTATGCATAATCTGTTGGAATTTAACAGAAGAACGAGTCAACCATTAGGGATCCTTCCAAGGTTACCTGTTACTTTGGGAGGTAAAACTATCCATATGGACGTGATGGTTGTTCCAGGCCCCTTGGATTTCAATATACTCCTGGGGCGCAATTACACCTATGCCATGGGAGCACTTGTCTCCTCCCTTTTTCGTGTGCTATGTTTTCCACATGAAGGACGGATCGTGACCATTGATCATCTTTCGTTCTTTGGTCCTGATGTGGCAACTGGCCCACCATCATCCCTTCCTGGTTTTTATCCACCCATTGTATCTGCCTCACCGCAGGTCAACTATGTGGCTACCTACCCCGTGCCTGTGCTCAGTGATAATGCTGTTGTGCATCAAGTGCTGGGGGCATTGGGTCCTGACTTCCAAGATGTTTTCCTTCCATCGGGAGTGGAACTCTTGGAAGCGATGACTTCTTGTTCATTATGATGAGGTCGGTCGGAGCATAGGTCCTTGTCTTGTGTCAAGCTCCTTAAAAAATGAAACAAGTTGTCCGGAGCATGGTTCCTTGTCTTGTGTCAAGCTCCTTAAAAAATGAAACAAGGTCGTCGGAGCAGAGTTCCTTGTCTTGTGTCAAGCTCCTTAAAAAATGAAACAAGGTTGTCGGAGCACAGTCCATTTTCTTGTGTCAAGCTCCTTAAAAAATGAAACAAGGTCATTGGAGGATAGTTCTTTTAATGTGTCAACCTCGTTAAAACAATGAAACACGTTCCTGTTCAATTCGAGTCATTGATAAGTTCTCATAAAATACCAGTCGAGTCTTTTCCTTACTCTCGTAATTTGAACCTTCACTCCATCTGCCTTTCATATGGATTGAAGCTTGGGGGGCATGCACCTCGAATTGAGTCACCATGCTGGGTGGTATGCTTACTTTTTCAAGCATAGTTTATTCCCGTTTTAAGCTTGTGTAAAAATGAAACCGGTTTCAAGCATAGTTTATCTTTGTTTCAAGCTTGTGTAAAAATGAAACCAACTTCAAGCAAAGTTTCCTGATTTCAAGCTTGTGTAAAAATGAAACCATCCCCATTTTACCTCTTGTGATTTTCATTTTATCAGCCTGTTTTGCCAGATGAGCCTTGGTTTTCTCACTCCATCGTCACTATCTGCTTGGCCAATCATATGCCTTCACTTGGTTGTTTTACCTGTTCCTGAGGAACCGCTGCGATGAGTGGTCTTGTTAGCCAGCCTCTTGATCTTTATTTTTTTTGAGCAGTTCCACCATTACCGGAACCAATAGCTACCCTTTATACCACTCGTTCCTCCAGGAGGAGTCACCTTTCAGCTATTTTCTGACTCTCTAAACATGAAAATATTGCCGAGTCCCTTGTCGTTTCGATATCGTTAAAGTGGCCGTGAAGCGACATCTACCCAGTATACGTTTATCCCTTTTTCGAGATGGGATAGATTATTTACGAAAAAGGAACACCCTAGCCTATCGCGACTAGGAGGTTTTCTCAGATATTGTTTTCTACCTTTTCGGATCTAAGGAACTATTTATGAAAGGGGACCTTTGGAGTTTACTTTTCTGCTGTCTTTTTAAACTCTCTAAACATGAAAAGACGCTGAGTTATTCCTTTGTCAGACTCGTTAAACCCTGATGACATCGGATCCAGTCGAAATGACGTTCTCCGAGTTCCTCCTTCCTAGGGCTCGTTAAATGTACTAGGATGGGTTCGTCCGAAGGACGGACTTATATGACAAGCATATGGTATCCTCTTCAAGCTTGTGTAAAAATAAAGAGGTACTCGCCATGATGGTGGGGAAAATGGAACCAACATCATTGTCGTGTCGGCAGTATGTCGCTCTTAAACATGGCACTTCTCTGCATTCGTGTCGGGTTGGGGACATCTCATCTCATTTTCCACTTGCTTCCATGGGTTTGGGTAATCCCTTTTGACCTCTCATCTTCTCTTTGCCTCGTCACTATGACCTCTAATCTTTTGATGTCAAATATTGCCAAATCCACTATCGTGCCGCCAATATGTTCAAGAGAAGTTGACCTCTGCAAATATCAACCTTCCTCTGATTCTCATACGATCCTAATTCACAACAAAACATCATGTTCCTCTGTCTCGTGTCGATGATGTGGGAAACATTATGGCCCACCTTCGATCAAGATCACTTCCTGTCGACTTCAGCTCATTATCCAGGAAGTTGATCTAGAGACTCCTTTATGGTACCTTGGAGCCTGCATGCCTCAATGGCAGGTTCGTCGCATTCGACGTGAGGTTTCCATCATTGGCCTCCGATCGAGTGATTCTGCGGGTGTTCGACGCCAACTCATTGATTCACACGCCGTAGATTGTACCTGTAGTACCTTGAGGGCCATTGTCATTATTGGTGGTTCCTCTCGCGTCTGTTAACAACTCTCATCATTGGCTGGTAATCAGACGATGTTCTTGCATGTTCGACTTCAGCTCACATATTCGCATGCTTGAACTTGTACTTTGTTCGGGTCGAGATGGAGCGCAAGACCCTGGATTGTGTCTGTTGTAATCCAGGCTGTGATATTGTGGATTATTTTCATTATGTACATGACTCACTGATTGGATGGCTGCGACCATACCTGAGTCTATTTATCGATCCTCACTAGATGGCTGCGACCATACCTTGGATCTGGATTATTGTATACTTTGTTTTGGATGGCTACGTCCATACCACATATACATCATGTACTTGAGATATCAGTTGTATTTCTCCACGTAGGTTTTTCGACGGCGGAGCTTCAGTTGGACACGTTCTCGTAAAGCATTTCACCCCTCTCTCTCTCTCAGGCCTCATGCGTTAGGGGGCATCTGTTACATAGTAATTTGTCACCGTCCCTACCATTCCCCGTCCTGCACATTGGAGGGCCCATTATGTGACCTGTGAGCAATTTCATGCCTTGAAACCATTATCATTGCATTCCTCTAAAAATGAGCTTCAATTGCCCTAAAGACATCTCCTTGCAAAAAACCATAAAAACATCCCTTTTTGCATTAGCACGGGCAGCCAGTTCATCACTCGCGCCAATGAGGAAAATCCTACAAAGACGCCGCGCCAACTGGCGCTCTATTCCAGAGTCGCAGTCGCGCCAGCCAATTTAAGGAGTGTTTTTTAAATAAGAAAGGCGGAAGTTTTGTTTCAGCAAACTCAAAAACTGCTATCTATCTTGAGTTGGGAGGTTTGGCTCTGGGAGTTCCATGGAAGGGAAGTGGTTTTCCACCTCTCATGGAAGCTTCCTTGACGATAGGGCCAATCCCACAATTATAGGGATCCCAACTCCCCTTCCTCCTTCTATAAAAGCTTGCCCATTGCCATTGCAAGCTAGTCTTGAAGTGCCTAAGCTTTGAATCTCCAAATTCCCAAGAGCCTTCATGCTGCAAGAGCCCTCATTCTTCCCTTAAGGCCGACTCAAGCAAGGAGACTATCGTCGAGAGACTCTAGAGAGGTTTGCCCTTTCCCTGGCGAGCTTTGCGAGACGTGAATGACTGGGGACCCTTCCGAAGGAGACCGCGGCGTCAGAACATTGGTTTTACTCTCTTTCGATTGTTTATTAATGAATGACTACTGGTTATGGTTCCACTCTGTTTTTCACTTATGTTAATAATGAGTTATATCCTTTCTGACTCATATATAGTTGCGTATTCTAGATTTTATGCTTGTATTCGTGTTGTTTCTTGCATGTGCAGGTGTCCATTCATGGAGATCGTGGGGATCGTGATCTGCCGAGGCTGAGGAACGGGAATGCTGTCTCTTCTACGAATCATAGCACTGGACTCCAGGTAGGCCTCCATCATTGGCTTATTTATTCGCAATTAGGAACTTGCGCTGTAGCATTTGATGATTGTTGCTAGACCCCTGCTGGGCTAGTAGGGATCGCCTCTGTTTACAGAGAGGATTTACCTCCTCAACACATCCTTACTCAAATGGTAACAGGTTGCAAATTGAGCATAGATGACTCACCTAAGGATGTGGATCAAAGGTTGTACATATATATGATTAGTAGTCTTCTATATGTAACAGCCTCTCGACCAGATGTTATGCAAGCAATTGGATAAGTAGCAAGATTCCAAGAAACACCAAAAGAATCACATATTAAATATTCTCCAGCATTGGAATATCTTCGCCAGAAGCTTGGGATTCTCCCAAGTTCTCATTAGATTTTCCTTTTTCAGAATATAAAGGGGGAGTGGAAGTAGATTACAGGTCTGCAGGACGGTTGTGTATCAGGGGGAGTGGAAGTGAGTACAGGTCTGCAGGATGGTTATGTGTCAGCGCGCGTGGAAGTGTGTACAGGTCTGCAAGATGGTTGTGTTTCAAGGGGAGTTACCCTTTTCCATTGATGTCAAAGGGGGAGAGAATGTTGTAGGAAGAGGTGTCATGATCGCATGGGAAGTACTTTGTTGCCATCAATGCCAAAGGGGGAGATTTCTTATCAGCGGTTGTCATTGATGTCAACCCAAGCAGCACCAGGGGCTAACCCAATATTGCATGGGAATTTTGACCTACCAAATTAATATATTATGGGTCAATAATGTTTTTGATGGTTTCTACTTGTCGAGATGTTTCTGTTGATATATGGCACGCCATGTATTTCATCACGGTTTGAGAGATTTTCATGTTTGAAGTTTGTACCCCCAGTTAGTGGGCTAAAACCCCATGGGGTTGGGGCATGGGTCATTGAAAAGTCATAATTAATATTTTTTGAGCTCCTAAAATCCATCCCACATTCACTTGTTGAATCCCCTCTCAACTTAAGCATTTATATAAATTGTGATCCTCATTTCCTCTTTATGCATGGGATTTGGCCATATGAAACAGGTCATCGTGGAATTTTCGGTCTAAATTTGTTTCTACGAAGGTTCAGAAGCTGAAATTTTTATGAGGTGAAGCCAAAATCCTGAGGAAACTAAAATAAAAATTTTAGATCAAGGTGCACAATATTTTTGGAGATATGATTTGTGGAAGTCAGGGTTTTTGCAGGCTCCTGAAATTCATCTCAAAGAAGTGACCTTGGTAAATTCGTCATAACTTTCTCTCTGAGTATCGGATTGGAATTTTGTAAAAATTGATGGATAGGGCACTATCTGTGCTTTTCACTCTATGAATTTCAAATCCAAATGAATAAACAGTGACACGTGTCATGCCGTACAAGTGCGCTCTACTGAAACAGTCCATAATTAGGGCATTGTGAGAGATTGGGTATAACTCTCTCTTGAAGAATCCAAATTGGGTTAGACCTATGGCATTGGAAAGACAACTCAGAGGAATACTACAGGACCAAAAATCAGATATTGAGGATCTGAAATAACAGAGATACACCAGATTCAATATAGAGCTCCTAGAAGGAAAGAAAAAGCTAGATCATGTGTTGTCAAGGGTTGCAAAGGACCAGACTTTCTACGACAGAAAAGCAAAGAAAGGTGCAGTAGAGGGTAGCATGACAAGAGTAGCAACCAAGGTGCATAAAAACAGCAATAAGTTCATCATATGAAGTCTTCAAGTGGGCAGCACTGCATACAATCATTGTAAAGGTATCATTGTACTTAGTCATTGTAAATACATTATTGTGCAAATTGTACTAGTATCATTCTGCCAAGGGTTGAAGAGGCAGTGTTCAGAGGTCTAGGATCATCATTAGTTGGTTGTGTCAAAGTTGGGGTTATGGTCTAGTATATCTTCTTCTTCTACATCATTCTATATCATTGTAAAGTGGACCATTTTCCCTAGTACGGGAGTCCATTTTTCTTTTATTGTTCTGTAGGGTGGTAGGGTGGTGCTAGGGTGAGTTGTAGCTCATTGGGTGTTGAGGCATCTGTTTAGTTGACTACTGAAGAATCTCAGGCATTGGAGCATCCATCCAATGGGAGCTGGAGAAGAATTCTTTTCTAGATTCTAGGAAGTTGCAACTTTATTTTCAATTGGAGTTGAATATTAAAGAATTATTAGAAAAGCATTAGGTTGTTTTTGTCCCGGAGTGGTTTTCCACCTTAAAAACTGTGCGCATTTATGTTCCTCTTGTTTGCTGCTATCATTGTAAAAACATTGATAAGAATTGAAGATTAACTAATGATATAATTGAAATAAATAATGATTCACCCCCCCCCCCCCCTCTCAGTATTTCCAACATATATATGTCTTTTGAGTGATTCTATCAGCCCATAATGCAAACATTAAAGCTTTGCACTGATTTCTTTGATTTTTTTCAATTACTCGTTTCATGATTCATATGAGGTTTTTGTAGGTAGATTATGCTAGACCATTCCCCTATGGGTAGTAGTTTGTAGAATTTTTTAGTTTAAATCCTATTTTGAGAGAAAATTCAATTATGGTGTTTCCAAAAAACTAAGAGGCATTGTAAAAAATAAGGCCAAAACTGGCGATAATGAATTGATCAATAAATTCAATAATGATTCCATAATTTTTCACCTTTAATGGTATTGATTCCACCCATTTTGTAAAGTAATTTGTAGCAGTCAAGATGTATTTATGTTGCTTGGATGAGTGAGGAATGATCTCAACTATGATGTCAAAGCCCCATTTCTTAAAGGTTTGTTCGATGTTTAATGGTTACAAATGTAGGGTTGGTTTCTTTTGTATCCCTATAGAATTTTGGAAAGCTTTACATTTTCTGACACAAGTGTGAGTGTCCTTAAATAAAGTTGGCCAATAATAACCAACATGCATGATCTTATGAGCAATTGTGTCTCCAACTGAGTTAAATCCAGACTGCATTGAACAAGCCACCACAAATAATATCATGGAAATGCAAATCAAGAACACTTTTCAACATAAAATCCAACTATATCGGGTTGTCAAAGATGGCCGATTCCTGCATCAAGGAAAGTGGCTCATTAGGGACCAAGTTTAGCAGAAGTTTCCTCGTCTCATGGAGGAAATCAATGCAATGGGAACCATTGCTTCATAAGGGGGGAGGAATGATATTTGTGGCCACTTTCCTATTGCACTTGGACTCCCATCATTGTTTCTTTCAGTTTTTCAGTTTCCTTAATTGTAGCACAGTTTACTATTTTTGGCATTTTTTCGGGTCCTGAACTTCTAGAGCCGTTTTGAGGCCCTAAACGACGTTTTTTGGGAAAATTGGGACCAACGTGGGTGTTTGAGCAATGTTGGTCACTTGAAAGTTGTATTCCTCAAATAGATATTTCTAATGAGGTATTATACACATCAAATGGAGATTGTTTCCAAATTTACATCCCTCGGAAGTTGATGTACCAATTTACCCAAATGGGCCATAGTTTTGGCGCTTCATCTCCTAGGGTTATATTTTTGGATGTTTAGGGTTTTCCATTATTTCTCAATAATAAATAGGCCTTAAAACCTCATTATAACACAGTTCAGAGGTATGTAGCGGCCACATCTCTTCTCAGAGATAAGCTACCATTGCCCAATCTAGTTTATTTCCATTCTGTGTGTAAGCATATTTTAGTTCTTTGATATTAATCAAATGAAGTGTTATTTCCACTTAATATATTTTTATTTATGGTTATATTTGTATTATGTTGTGTTCCTACATAAATTCGGACCAGTGGTATCAGAGTGGTATGCTCTTTCTCTATTTTTCTTTGCATGTCCCCAACACGGTCACGGTATAAAGAGTTAGGGCTTGATCTGTTTGAACCCTTACAATAGAAGCCTCGCAAGCGATGACACCATACCATGGTGGAAGAAATGAAAGATGAGGGAGCAGGATATCATATCAAAATATTGCTCGAGGAGGCGCTTGAGAAACAATGGAACGTGATGATGGATAACTTTTCCTAGATCCTTCAATGACTACCCATCGACGATGCATCTTCATCCAACAACCAATCTGTAGTTGTCATGCCTTTTAAGGTACAATTTAACTTTGAAATTCCCATATTTGAGGGCCAAATAGATGCAAAAACCATATATATATGGATGAATCTATTAAAAGGAGATTTTTTGATTGATGACTTTTTCAATTGGGAAAATTTTAATTTTTCACTCCTCAAAGCCGCCCCCCATGTCAAGGATTGGTGGGAAACCTACTGTGAGCAGAAGGATGAAAGGGAAAACTCCATGTTCTCAGTCATTCCCACCTATAATTATTTCCAAGAGGCCATTAAGGAACAATATTCTCCCCTAGGGGGCTATGAGGATAAGTACATACAATGGACTATGTTGGGACAACAAAGGGATCAAGATGTGCACGAGCTGAATAATATGTTCCATACCCTGTGCACAAAGTTGGGTATCAAATATTTAGAGAAAAAATTGGTGTTGAAGTACCACATTTTTATGCACAGATACATTCGGAGGAAATTTAGTTCCTCGACATCTCCTTGCTTGGTGTAGCATACTGATATGCTTCCAAGATTGAGCATAAATTTAAACAGAAAAAGTAAGACTTTGGATCTGCAAACCCAAAGCAGAGAAAAGCAAAAATCCTATCTGGGTCCCCCTAGGGAAATATCTCAAAGCCGTAAGCCAAGGGTGACGGGAAGGGAAAGAATGACACTGACAAGATGTGTGAGTTTAATAAAACTCCCACTCATAATATGAATGAATTTCATGCAAAGTAGGAACTGGTGGATGAGCTGAAAGACTCAGATACGGTTGCATGCTCTGATTCTGATTTGAAGCCTAAAAAGGGAACCAACAAGGGTAATTAGGGCATTGAAACACAACCCACTATGATGGTAGCCACCATCAAACTCTAAATGGTAGAACTAGAAGATCCAGAGGAGGGGGAGTGACACTTTCACTCACAGATCTAGGTGAATGCTTCACTGCTACAATTTATTGCTAATAGCGGGTACCAAAAGAACCTCATTTTAGAAAAGTTCATGAAGGATTTGGGCCTACTGACCACACCACAGCCTTATTCATACACCATCGGTGGCTTCACCAAGGACGAGATCTCCGCATTATCCAACAGTGTCGCCTTCCATACAACATCAAGCCATTCACAGATGAGGTATTGTGTGATGTTGTTCCTCTTGAAGTTTGTGATGTATTATTAGGCCAACCATACTTGTGGAAGCGATATGATGTGTATGAGTCGAGGCCTCACACTGTTATTATTTCTTTCGGAACTAAGTTATATAGGATACTGGAGGTAGCCCCACCTACCACCATCTCTTTGATCTATCCTAAGCAATGCAGTAAGATCGAAATCTCCCATATCGAGAAATTTGTTTCTTTTTTATTCACTGTTAAAGTAAGGGGAAGATCATGGCCACATACATGGGCCCTGAGAGGGGTTCCTACACATAGCATAAGTAGGTGGATAAGGTCATAAAAGAACACATGGACATCTTCTCTTCACCCATAAGGATACCCTTGTACTGCCAGGTCAAGCATATGATTAATTTGACTCCCAGAGCACCTTTACCCAAAAAATCTCTCCATATTTTTATTGGTCGCGTCCCCTTTCATGTGGGGTTGGGTTTTGAACATCTATGTCCCATTGATGGGGCCATACCATTTGCAACTACTTAGGAATATTTTTCCCATGTCTAGTCTGAAACCAACAGGGATCATGACTTCATTGAGAAAATCCAACACATTTTCTAGCAATTCAATGACATATTGGAAAAATCCAATGCTAAGTACAAGAAACGACATGATAAACATTGGTTGCCACACAAGTTCTAGGTGGGTGATAAATTTTGGCTACCTTTTGCAGAAGGAGCGCCTCACTGTGCCCCGCCATAAGCTTCAGTCGCTTTGATATGGGCCATATACCATCACCAAGGCAGTAGGGGATAGTGAGTTCTAACTTAGCATTCCACCATTCCTTGGCCTGCACCCAGTGTTCAATGTGGATTGACTTCAGCCATTCTTTCCACAATTACTAGACACATCCGACATTATAGAACAACTCACACCAACCGAGTTAAAACCATACTGGATGGAATAGGCCACCATAGATCATATCATGGACACGCAAATCAAGAACACTCGCCAACAGAAGATCAACCTGTATCGTTTTGTCAAAGTTTTCAAACTCCTGCACCAAGGAAAGTGGCTCACCAGGGGCTAAGTTCAGCATAATTTTCCTCATCTCATGGAGGAACTCAACACAATGGGGACCATTTCTTCCTAGTAAACCTCAAAATTGTCCTTTCCTTGACATCCTTTCTCATCCCTTTTTGTACTTTGTCATAATTCCATACACTCCAATCAATCATAAATGTCATGTTTTGTCCCAGGGAATGCATTTAAATGGTTTTTATGTTATATTCAGATGTTCTTGTTATTTTAATGATTTTTCGTAATTTGGCTACAGAACGCAACCTATTATGCAGTTAATATTTGGTTCCATAGATAATTTCATGGTTTGGCAGGCTCCAAGGAGAAAATAGAGAAATGAGCCACGTGGGCATCTCCAGAATAATTCACACATGGATTTCATCCTATCTACTTGATTGAAATTGATAGAAAAGGATGCTTGAGATCACGGTCAAAGCATGGTCAAATGTCGTAAGCCGAGAAGTGAATAACTCTTCATCTGCTCTGATGTAGAAAATCAAGATTTAAATAGTAAACCTCCAATTCTATAATTTGGTTAGTATAGCCACCTGTAGGCATAATCTACTCATTACAGTTATGATTAGTTTTATTTAAATACGAGTTGTAAAGAACCGAAGAGAAGTAGTAATTTTGTTGAAATGGTGTTTATAGTTTTGAAGCTATGTTATATTATAATATAAGAACTGTGTTCATGGTTCGAGTGATTACTTAGTGCTCATATAACCAGTTACGATTTCATCCAAATATGCTACAGAGGGCCCTTGCACAGGAGGAGTTTTTTCGTTCATTGTTTTAGTTTAAATTCTTTACTCTCTTTTGTCAATTTTGTTTTGTCAATTTTCTGAGTAGATTAATATTACTACATTTTTTATGAGTAGCATAGAATTAAGTCATGAATGCCTTCTTAGCATCAAAAATAGAATTACTGTGTAATCTTTGCTTTTCTAAGAACATTTCAAGAGGATAGATTTATCTATTTTCCAATTGGATTAAGTTTGAGGTAATAGAGCTCACAATTGTTTATTTTCCTTTCATGTTCTGTTATTTACTTTCTTACATCAAACTATCAATTCATTGTATTATTGAATGTTCCTAAAAGATCAGACTAAGAAGGTGACTTGTCATACTTTCAAATTGGGCGATTGAATTTTAAACCTATACAATCATTGAGCTTTACTTTTACATGCTTTTACATTTTTTTTTAGATCCTCATTCAATTGTATAATTGGGTGTTCTTAAAGATCATTTCAAGAAGGTGATTTTATCATATTTATAAACTAAATGCTCGAATATCTAATTTATGCAATTATTGATTTTTCCTTTGCAAACTTTACTTGTTTTTCTAGAACATCAAAAACTAAGGTATATTTGGTTGCTTACACATCATTTCAAGAGGGTGATTTTATCATACTTCATATTGAATGCTGGAGTAATCAAACATACATTAGCTTGTCTTATCTTTGAATTTGCTTTCAATTAGAGTAGCATTGCAATTTCAATTTTCAGTCATAATATTTATATCCATGGAATAGGACTAACATTAAATTGGAAGTTATTAGCATAAACACTCTATTTTTGAGATTATATTTTAATCATTTACTAGTTTTGGTTCATTTTTATGCAAATTAGTTTAACTTAAGAACACTTCCTTTTCTTCCTTCTTTAAATTTTAGTTTTTCACATTTAAATTTGACTAGATTTAGTTGATTCCTTTCACAATATTTATTTATTAGATTAACATTTGGACATAAATCATAAAATCCCCAAAACAACATAAAAATGCATACAACGAAGTAAGAATAAGGTTAAATAAGCTCATATAGTGCACCACACTTTATCAGATTACAAACCTCGGTTGATAATTTATTTAAGAAATTTAAGACATTTATTTGGCTAAAAATTTTGGCATCATTTCCGGGGAAGTGTAATTAGGTAGAATCCTTTCTTACATCTAAAAAAATGATATGTGTAGGGAAAGAGATTCTAGGGGTAGATTCATAACTAGAGGCGGGAGTTTAATTCCTACAACACCACTCACTCCACCTAAACCACGAAGTGACACACCTCCATCTCAAAACCATATTCCATACTTCAATAGACATAGACTTCCTGAATTCCTAAGGTCATAAATACAATTAGGAGGATCTCCTACTTCATCCACTAAGGCAGTCTTAGAGGAAGAAGATCCTAGACCTCCAGCAAAAGGAGAAACCTTTTTCACCTCTACAGGGGAACACATTTTAGCTGAAGAGTTAGAAATTCCTAGCGGAGAAGAAGAAGAAGAACCTTTCTTCAACATTCCATTAATAGAAGAACTAGATGAAGAGAAATTAACCTTGCAGATTGGACCTTATATTAGCTCTGAAGAATATATAATGGTAGGAAGAGGAGAAGGAGGAGAAGGATAAGGGTAAATTCTAAATGGAGAAAATCTATTGTTTGGAGGAGGAGGTAGAGGAAGAGGTAGAGGGAATGTAGGAGGAGGTAGAAGAAATGAAGAAAATAGAAGAAATAGGGAAATTGATAGTTCTTTTAGATTCCCTATAGTTGACGGAGATACAAATGACACAATGAAAAATATCTCACCTTCTGTCCTCCCAAATTTTCATGGATTAAAAAGTGAATATCCTGAAACATTTTTGTTTGAATTTGAATTTTTGTGTAGAAATTATGATTATTTACAATACTCTCAAAAACTTAAGTTGTTTCCTTCAACATTGAAAGGAGAAGCTTTAAAATGGTTCATGGGTTTAATCACTCAGTCTATTAGAACATGGAATGACATGGAGAAAGAACTTTTAGAAAAATATTTGGATTATTGCATACCCATTAATCACAAGGATGAAGTATTCAAAATGATGCAGAAAGAGGATGAAAATTTGGAGGATTTAATTGAAATATTCAATTATAACATAAAAAGAGAAAAAATGGATAATTTAGATCAAGATACTTTAAAATCTCTTTTATTAAAATCCATTAGAGATGAGTGGATAGATATCCTCAACATGGTGGGGAAGGGTGATATCTCTCAACTACCATTACCTGAAATATCTGAATTATGTATTCATCTCTCAAGGGGAAAAGAAAAAAATGGGAAAACTCCAAGATATCCTTCTCTTACTAGAGTGAATAGATTTGCAACTAGAATAATAAGTAGGGCAGAAATTGGAAATATGGTTAATGAATTTAAAACATATATCTTAGGGAGTCTTAGTGAATAGATAGACACCCTAAAATTACAAAGTAAGAAGAAAGTTGAGACTGCTTCTTTAGCTATTTTCTGTCCTAAATGTAGAAATAAGAATGCTTTAAGAGAATGTCCTCTTGATGAAAAACTCATAGAGACCTGTATGATTTGTTCAGAAAATCATGAAACTAAGAGTTGTCCTTCAATTCCAGGTCTTAAGGTTGTTTTTCAATAAGAAAAAACTTCAAATCCAATAGAATATCTTTTCTTTGTCTCTAGAAGACCATGATAGGGGCCACAAACTCAAGGCTTTAAAAATCAAATGTACACTCAGCACCACAAAATAATTGGAATTCTTGGCAAAAACCTTGGCCTCAATCTCAATCTAAATCTCAATCTTGGGCACAAGGAATGCAAAATCCCTATGGTAGATCCACTCAATACTACCAATATCCTCCATCATATCCAAACTATCATCCCCAAGAATTTCCTCAACAAAATCAACAACCCCAACTCCAAAACCAAAATCCACAACTTTAATTTCCATTTCCACAAATACCAAATCAACTACCTACCAAATCATTACCAAAACCCCAATAATAAAAATCCTTAAAATACTTACATGATATAAGGACAACAATTTTCAACCTACATGATTACTCCACTAGATCTTAATGATGTCTAACTTAGATCTGGTAGGATACTAGAAAATAAAAAGCCTTCTGTAGTTATTCAAGAACAAGATAATATTGAGGAAGATTCTCTACATCCAAATAAATATTTTGAAGAAGGAATATCTCTTCAAAACCAAAATTATGAAAATGAAAAACAAAAAGAGCCAATAAACTCAACTCCTATCATAGAGCAACCATCAGTGCTTACTTCTAAACCTCCTTTTCCTGAAAGATTACAAGTTGATAGAGGGATAGAAAAGCATATTATGTTGCCCAGTTATGATTTTATAGATGAATTGAAAAATTTATGTATCAAAATCCCTTTTTTACAGGCCATTAAAGAGATTCCAATTCTAGCCAAAACAATAAAAGAGTTGAGCATGAAGAAACTAGGAAGAAAAACAAAAGAAATAAAAAGAATTCAACTAGTAGGAAAAATTGCAGACATAATGATGGGAAAATTTTCCTTACAAAAATATCTAGATCCAGGAAGTCCAGTTGTATAAAAACATATCAATGGTTTTGAAATTCCAAATACATTTATTGATTTAGGAGCAGCTTTAAACATCATGAACAAACAAACCATGGAACAACTCAAACTTCCTAACCTTCTGTATAAACCTACATTACTGCAATTAGTAGATAGAATTATAATCAAGACGGATGGTGTATTAGAATATATCTCTGTATATCTAGGTTCTTGGGAGTATCCTATTGATTTTATGATTTTAACTCCCAAAAAAAATCTAGGAGGACATCCACTTATATTAAGAAGACCTTGGTTGGCTATAGTCGATGCTTTCATTAGTTATATATCTGATAAAATGTATATCTCTGATGGTAACTCAACAAATAAATTCACTCTATATCCTATAGCAAAAACAATCAGAGAGTTATATGACAAAGAATGGATTGATGATGACAATGATATACAACCCCTCTTTACTATTTCACACATTAGTGAATATAGTCAAATCTTAAATTCAATAGAAAATTTTGAATCATCTTCAAAATATGAACATGATCAATTTCAAGCGTAATGAAATATTGAATACTTGTCATCTAGACAAATGTCTCTATAATCTATGGAATAATTTGGTAACTCTGCAGTTGAAATCTTTCCAGGAAAATCTTTGAACATAAACAAAAACTTGGAAAGACTACAACAAGAAAGGTTAATCAGAACATTACAACAACATTCTTCTGCATACACATGGGAATACACTGAAATGAAAGGAATTAGTCCTAATAATTGTATACATCACATCTATATTTAGGAAAATTGTAAACCTATCAAACAACCTCAAAGAAGGATGAATCCAAATCTTAGGGAAATTTTGAAAGAAGAGTTGCAGTTAATCTTTGTTTCCGTAGATACTTTCATGGTTTGGAAGGTTCCAAGGAGAAAATAGAGAAATGAGCCACTGGGCATCTCTAGAATAATTGAAATATGGATTTTGTCCTATATACTTGATCGAAATTGATAGAAAAGGATGCTTGAGATCACGATTAAAGCATGATCAAAGGACGTAAGCCGAGAAGTGAAGAACTCTTGATCTACTCTGATGTATAAAATCAAGATTTAAACAGTCAACCTCTAATTCTATAATTCAGTTAATATAGCCACATGTAGGAGTAATCAAATCATTACAGTTATTATTATTTTTATTTAAATACCAGTTGTACAAAACCGAAGACACGTAGTAATTTTGGTGAAATGGTGTTTATTGTTTTGAAAATATGTTCTATTATAATATAAGAATTGTTTTCATGGTTCTAGTGATTACTTAGTGCGCATATAACCAGTTAGGATTTCATCCAAATCTATTGTAGAGGGCCCGTTCATATCAGGAGGTTTTTCGTTCATTGTTTTAGTTTAAATTCTTTACTCTGTTTTGTCAATTTTTTGAGTAGATTAATATTGCATTACAGTTTTTTATGAGTAGCATAGAATTAACTCATGAATGTATTCTTAGCATCAACAATATAATTACTGTGTAATATTTGATTTTCTAAAAACATTTCAAGGGGATAGATTTATCTATTTTCCAATTGGATTAAGTTTGAGGAAATAGAGCTCACAGTTGTTTAGTTTCCTTTCATGTTCTGTTATTTACTTTCTTAGATCAAACTATCGATTCATCGTATAATTGAATGTTCCTAAAAGATCAGGCTAAGAAGGTCACTTGTCATACTTCCAAATCGGGTGATTGAATGTTCAACCTATACAATCATTGAGCTTTACTTTTACATTCTTTTATATTTCTTTTTAGATCCTCATTCAATTGTATAATTGGGTGTTCTTAAAGATCATTTCAAGAAGGTGATTTTATAATATTTCTAAACTAAATGCTCAAATATCTAATTTATGCAATTATTGAGTTTTCCTTTGCACACTTTACTTTTTTTTCTAGAACATCAAAAACCAAGGTATATTTGGTTGCTTACACATCATTTCAAGAGGGTGATTTTATCATACTTCATATTGAATGTTGGAGTAATCAAACATACATTAGCTTGTCTTATCTTTGAATTTGATTTCAATTAGAGTAGCATTGCAATTTCAATTTTCAGTCATAATATTTATATCCATGGAATAGGACTAACATTAAATTGGAAGTTATTAGCATAAACACTCTGTTTTTGAGATTATATTTTAATCATTTACTAGTTTTGGTTCATTTTTATGCAAATTAGTTTAACCTAAGAACACTTCCTTTTCTTCCTTCTTTAAATTTTAGTTTTTCACATTTAAACTTCACAAGATTTGGTTGATTCCTTTCACAGTCTTTATTTCTTAGATTAAAATTTGGACATAAAATACAAATTCCCTAAAACAACATAAAAATACATACAACGAAGTAAGAATATGATTAACTAATATCATATAGTGCACCACACTTTATGAGATTACAAACCTCAGTTGATAATTTATGTAAGAAATTTAAGACATTAAATTGGCTAAAATTTTTGTCATCATTGCTGGGGAAGTGTAATTAGGTAGCCTCCTTTCTTACATCTAAAAAAAATAATATGCATAGGGAAAGAGATTCTAGGGGTAGATTCATAACTAGAGGCGAGAGTTATATTCCTACAACACCACTCACTCCACCTAGACCACGAAGTGACACACCTCCATCTCAAAATCATATTCCATACTTCAATAATCATAGAATTCCTGAAGTCCTAAGGTCATAAATCCAATTAGGAGGATCTCCTACTTAATCCACTGAGGCAGTATTAGAGGAAGAAGATCCTAGATCTCCAACAGAAGGAAAAACCTTTTTCACCTCTACAGGGGAACATATTTTAGCTGAAGAGTTAGAAATTCCTAGTAGAGAAGAAGAAGAACAACCTTTCTTCAACATTCCATTAATAGAAGAACCAGATGAGGAGAAATTAACCTTGCAAATTGAACCTTATATTAGCTCTGAGGAATCTATAATGGTAGGAAGAGGAGAAGGAGGAGAAGGAGAAGGGTAAATTATAAATGGAGAAAATCTACTGTTTGGAGGAGGAGGTAGAGGAAGAGGTAGAGGGAATGCAAGAGGAGGTAAAAGAAATGAAGAAAACAGAAGAAATAGGGAAATTGATAGTTCTTTTAGATTCCCTATAATTGATGGAGATACAAATGCCACAATGAAAAATATCTCACCTTTTGTCCTCCCAAATTTTCATGGATTAAAAAGTGAAGATCCTGAAACCTTTTTGTTTGAATTTGAATTTTTGTGTAGAACTTATGATTATTTACAAGACTCTGAAAAACTTAAGTTGTTTCCTTCAACATTGAAATGAGAAGCTTTAAAATGGCTCATGGGTTTAATCACTCAGTCTATCAGAACATGGAATGACATGAATAAAGAATTTTTAGAAAGATATTTGGATTATTGCATACCCATTAATCACAAGAATGAAGTATTCAAAATGATGCAAAAAGAGGATGAAAATTTGGAAGATTTAATTAAAATATTCAATTATAACATAAAAAGAGAAAAAATGGATAATTTAGATCAAGATACTTTAAAAGATCTTTTATTAAAATCCATTAGAGATGAGTGGATAGATATCCTCAACATGATAGGGAAGGGTGATATATCTCAACTTCCATTACCTGACATTGCTAAATTATGTATTCATCTCTCAAGGGGAAAAGAAAAACCTGGGAAAAATCCAAGAGATCCTTCTCTTACTAGAGTGAATAGATCTGCAACTAGAATAGTAAGTAGGGAAAAAATTAGAAATATGCTTGATGAATTTAAAAAATATATCTTAGGGAGTCTTAGTGAACAGATAGACACCCTTAAATTACAAAATATGCAAAAAGTTGAGACTGCATGTTTAGCTATTTTCTGTCCTAAATGCAGAAAGAAGAATGCTTTAAGAGAATGTCCTCTTGATGCAAAACTCATAGAGACCTGTATGATTTGTTCAAAAAATCATGAAACTAAGAGTTGTCCTTAAATTCCAGGTCTTAAGGTTGTTTTTCAAGAAGAAAAAACTTCAAATCCAACAGAATATATTTTCTTTTTCTCTAGAAGACCACGGCAGGGGCCACAAACTCAAGGCTTTAACAATCAAATGTACACTCAGCCCCCCCAGACAATTGGAATTCTTGGCAACAACCTTGGCCACAATCTCAATCTCAATCTTGGGCACAAGGAATTCAAAATCCCTATGGTAGATACACTCAATACTACCAATATCCTCCATCATATCCAAACTATCTTGCCCAAGAAATTCCTCAACAAAATCAGCAACCCCACCTCCAAAACCAAAATCCACAACTTTCATTGCCATTTCTACAAATACCAAATGAACTACCTACCCAACCATTACCAAACCCCAATAATAAAAATACTCAAAATAGTTACATGATATAAGGAAAAAAATTTCCAACCTACATGATTACTCCACTATATCTTAACGATGTCCAACTTAGATCTGGTAGGATACTAGAAAATAAAAGGTCTTCTGTAGTTATTAAAGAACAAGATAATATTGAGGAATATTCTCTACATCCAAATAAAAATTTTGAAGAAGGAATATCTCTTCAAAACCAAAATTCTGAAAATGAAAAACAAAAAGAACCAATAAATTCAACTACTATCATAGAGAAACCATCAGTGCTTACTTCTAAACCTCCTTTTCCTGAAATATTACAAGTCGATAGAGGGGTAGAAAATCATATTATGTTGCCAAATTATGACTTTCTATATGAACTGAAAAATGTATGTATCAAAATCCTTTTGTTACAGGCCATTAAAGAGATTTCAATTCTAGCCAAAACAATAAAAGAGTTGAGCATGAAGAAACTAGGAAGAAAAACAAAAGAAATAATAAGAATTCAACTAGTAGGAAAAATTGCAGACATAATGATGCGGAAAATTGTCATACAAAAATATCTAGATCCAGGAAGTCCAGTTGTAAAAACACATATCAATGGTGTTGAAATTTCAAATACATTTATTGATTTAGGAGCAGCTATAAATATCATGAGCAAACAAACCATGGAACAACTCAAACTTCCTAACCTTCTGTATACACCTACATTACTGCAATTAGCAGTTAGATCTATAATCAAGCTGGATGGTGTATTAGAATATATCTTAGTATCTCTAGATTCTTGGGAGTATCCTGTTTATTTTATGATTTTAACTCCCAAAAAAAATCTAGGAGGACATCCACTTATATTAGGAAGACCTTGGTTGGCTACAATTGATGCTTTCATTAGTTGTAGATCTGCTGACATGTATATCTCTAATGGTAACTCAACAAAGAGATTCACTCTATATCCTATAGCAAAAACATTCACGGAGTTAGATGAAAAAGAATGGATTGATGATGACAATGATATAAAACCCCTCTTTACTATTTCAAACATTAGTGAATATAGTCAAATCTTAAATTCAATAGAAAAATTTGAATCATCTTCAGAATATGAACATGAACAATTTCAAGAGTAATGAAATATTGAATACTTGTCATCTAGAAAAATGTCTCTATACTCTATGGAATAATTTGATAACTCTACAGTTGAAATATTTCCAGGAAAATCTTTGAACATAAACAAAAACTTGGAAAGACTACAACAAGAAAAGTTAATCAGAACATTACAACAACATTCTTCTGCATATGCATGGTAATACACTGAAATGAAAGGAATTAGTACTAATAATTGTATACATCACATCTATATTTAGGAAAATTGTAAACCTATCAAACAACCTCAAAGAAGGATGAATCCAAATCTTAGGGAAATTTTGAAAGAAGAGTTTCAAAAATTGTTGAATGTGAAATTCATTTACCCAATTTCAGTTAGTCAGTGGGTCTCCCTTTTAGTGATTGTACCCAAAAAAAACTGGTAAGTGGAGGGTATGCATTGATTGTTGATAATTTAACAAATCCACCCAAAAAGATCATTTTCCTTTACCTTTTATAGATCAAGTATTGGATACACTAGCAGGTAAGAAGTATTTCTCATTTTTGGATGGTTTTAGTGGTTACAACTAGATTCAGGTAGCACCTAAAGACCAAAATAAAACCACATTTACTTTTCCATGGGAAACTTATGCCTACCGAGTACTTCCTTTTGGATTGTGCAATGCACCTGCAACATTCCAAAGGGCAGTACTAGGAATTTTTCCTGATCTAGTACATGATTGTCTAGTGGTATATATGGATGATTTTACAGTTCAAAGGAATTCATTTGAATAATATTTAGAGAATTTGGAAAAGGTTCTTAAAATATGTAAAGAAGAAAATCTTTCATTAAGTCATGAAAAATGTTTTATGATGTTTACAGAAGGAATTGTTTTAGGACATCACATTTTAGGAGATGGAATTAAAGTTGATAAATCTAAAGTTGAAGTCATCTCCAAATTATTAGTTCCAAGTTTTCAAAAGGATGTTAGAAGTGTTCTAGGATTCACAAGTTATTATAGAATATTTATAGAAAAATTCACTAAAATAGCATCCCCACTCTTCAAGTTACTTACCAAAGATTGTGAATTTAGTTGGAATACTGATTGCTAATTGGCATTTGAAACTTTAAAAACAAAAATTTCTGAAGCACCCATCTTAAGAGGTCCAAATTGAAAACTAACTTTTCATATTTCAACAGATGCTTCAGATACAGCTCTGGGAGTTGTATTACGACAAAAGTATTTTATCCCTTATTCCATCTATTACAAGCAAGAATTTGACTCCCGCTTAGTTAAATTACACTATAACTGAAAAAGAATTCTTATTCGTTGTTCATGCTATCAACAAATTTAGACATTATATTACAGGTTATGAAACTTTTGTTCACATAGATCAATCTGCAATTAGATACTTAATGAATAAATATATTAATAATGGCAGAGTTTTAAGATGGTTATTAATCTTACAAGAATTCAATATCACCATTCTAGACCGACTTGGAAAAAAAAATACAGTTGTTGATTTCTTATCTAGAATTCAAAATATTAAAAAATGATACTCCAGTTGAGGATAAGTTTCCTGATGAATACATTTTTGAAATAACTACTAAAACTCCTTTGTTTGTAGATATTGCTAATTACTTAGTCACAGGAAAACTACCTTCACATTTTTTTCCTAGAGAGAAAAGAAGAATTATTCAAATAAGTGAAAATTACTCATGGATTACTAATGAACTGTATAGAACAGGTCCAGATGTCATTATCAGAAGATGTGTTCGAGAAGATGAAATGCCTAAAATTCTTAAGGAATGTCATGATGAACCTTGTGGTGGACACTTTGCTGACAAGAGGACAACCTATAAAATCCTTCATTTAGGATATTATTGGTCATCCATATTTAGAGATACCAAAGAATATGTCAAAAGGTGTGACAGTTGCCAAAGAATGGGGAAACATGTTCCTTCAGATGAAATGGAATTACAACCTCAGGTACTCATCGAACCATTTGAAAAATGGGCCTTGGATTTTTTAGGACCAATCAATCCACCATCTAATCAAAAGAAATATATTCTAGTATGTACTAATTATGTCACTAAATGGGTAGAAGCTAAAGAAATACCTTTAACTAATGAAAGTTTTGTAGTTAAATTTATTTTTGAGGATATCTTCACTTGTTTTGGTGTTCCAAGAGAAATTGTGATAGATCAGGGATCCCATTTTACATCCAAGTTGGTGAAAGATCTTGTGGAAGATTACAACATCAAGCGCTGAAAATATACTCCTTATCATCCACAAGCAAATGGTCAAGTACAGTCCACCAATAAAATGATTAAAGGAATTCCCACTAAGACTGTACATATACACATAAGAGATTGGGAAGAAAGGCTTCCCGAAGCCTTATGGCCCTACAAAACCACATGGAGGAATATAATAGGGCATACTCCCTATGAACTTGTTTATGGGAACCAAGTCCTATTTCCTATAGAATTTCAGATTAAAACCTTCAAGATGGTAGTCCAATTAGGACTTGATTTTTTAGAAGCTCAGAATCATATATTGGAGCAACTTAATGAGCTTGATGAAATCATGCAAAATGTAGTTCAAAGAACTAGTATATTCCAACAACAAAGGTCCAAATGGCATGATAAATATATCCAGGAGAAAAAGTTTCAAGAAGGGGATTGGGAACTTTTGTTCAATTCAAATTTAAAAGACTTTCAAGGAAAGTTTCAGACTCATTGGCTTGGGCCTTATGAGATTGAAAATGTATTTGATAATGGAGTAGTCAGGATAAGGACCATTGATGAAGAAAAGGTACCTCTTCTTGTGAATGGACATCGATTAAAATTTTATCATAAGACAATTTCAAGAGAAGAGTTTATCAAAAAAATCCAAGATAATACTGATATGAAGTTAGTGAAGAAGAATCATTCTTCTTCCCTAACTTAGCTTTTATTTTTCCTATCCAAAAAAAATAAAAAATTGTATAAGTATGAAAACCATGAATGATTGGAATCCTTATACAGAAAATATAGGATGAAAATCAGAATTTCTGACATCCTATATTTTCCATTCCATTTGAAAAATTAAAAAGAAAACTCTTGTTTCCTTTCTTTTCTGAAAATTAATAAGAAGTAGTACATAAATAAATTAAATACTACAACAACATTTCATTTTGTAGCTTACATTCCATTCCATAGTCATATTCCATTCCACATTCATATTCCATTCTGTAGCTGACTCCACGTTCTGCAGCTACATTCTATTCCACAGTCAGATTTCATTCTGTAGCTAACTCACATTTTGCAGCTACATTCCATACCATTCCATTCTATAACTGATTCTACATTTTTAGACATAGTTCATTTCTACAAGTACATTCAATTCTGTAGCTCTGACACATCAGTGTAGTCAACAAAGAAAAATGATGAAGAATACAGGAAATTGAAGGACTACATTTGAAGACCACCATGCTAAAATTACCTGAAGCATCAACACTAAAGAAACAACAATGAAAGGTTAGTTCTAAAGGTAAAGTTGTAAAAATTCATTTTAATAACAAGGTAAAAACATTAGCATGTATAACATATATAATCATATGCTATCATGACATGTCATCATTTGAATTGATTGGGACTTTCATCATATCCAGATCAACCACATCATCAGCATAATGTTTCATAACGATCCACAATAGACTCCCTCATGATTAACAGTCATGACCTTTTGATGTGACATATCCATCTACGTTTCTTCAAAACCCAAATCCATCTCACTTATTTATTCCTACAAACCCTCGATGCCTTTCATCAGATCCATAGTCTAATTCACTTCATAACATAGAAGGATAATTCTGAAGGTAGACTCTTTACAATAGAAAGTATGGGTTTGATATTCAGATCAGAACTAGTGGGAACAAAATATATGGAAGGATATTAACGGAAACAAAACTGAAAGTCAACCCCTAAGGAGAGTTGGTCTTTTTATTGTCGCTATGTCAGCATTTTCCCCTTTTAACTTAGTTTTCCTCGACGTGGTCTTATTTCTTTTCTTGGAATTTTATTTATCATATTCGAGGAATTTGATAAATAAACATTATCAACAACCCTTTGAAAATTAAATTATATCTCTGAAATTTATATTAATAGCCCAATACTTTTTTAATAAATGACTTTGTAATAAACCTTTGGCTCCAGGCCCCACATCTATGATCAATAGTCCAATCCAATTCTCGCGTCGTACCTTAGATTGTCCTTCGTGCTACTTCTAAAAGCGACCACCGTCCGATGGCTTCCTCCCAGACCGACGATGTTCAAAAATATCGCACGGCTTCCCTGGACGAACGTTAACGTGTGATGGTGTGCAATGAGAGCCATTTCAGGGGTCTCGCCTTTGCCACGTGTCAAGCGCTCAATGGAATCGCTCCGAATTTGAAAATACCGCTTATTCCACAAAATCAGTGTGATATGGGCAATCCGGCTTCGTAAATCCACTCGCGGTTCCAGAATAGTGATTGACCACGGGTTTAAGTCGGGTTACGCTATCCTCAGTGTGCTCTCCGTTTGTTAACTCAGGTTAGAATTCCGATAGAAAAACAAATTTATCTCTTTATTAAGCGGGAATTCTACTATTTAAATAGAGTTCACGACCACGGTTTCTCTACATAGACCTCGCCTGCAGGTGGAATTAATTCAACAGGGTTTCTTCGGATAATTCACGAGAAAATAATAACCAGAGAAATGCGGAAGTTATGAAACAACCCTACTCAACGATTTCACACATACCAGTGTTCAATCGCCTCACAATTAAACATTTTCTTCACAAATAAGGATTCGAGACAATTCAATGGCCAATGAGCACTGAAATTATTTAACTGGAAGCAATTGTTAACAAAAAATTTTTATTGCAGAATAAACTCTCCCGCAATACATCCGAGGGATACAATTTATATACATCATAGTGTGTCTCTTCGGTTCCTCGGTGAGGACCGTTTAGAAAATCAAAAGCCTAATTACAATTATTCAACTAATTGGAACATGACAGATGGACTGAGCCTAACTATTCGACGTATACAAATTCTAACTTATCTAAATGAAACAAACAGCTGAGGTATTGACACCTAGCTATTACAATTCGATGATTTTGAACCCTCCTAGCCACAACATGTGGAAAAAACCTCCTACATTGCTGGCTAGTGTCTAATGCCCCTGCATCAGACTCCCGAGGGAAAGTTTCTTCATGGGATCCTGTCCATGAGCTCTTCCAATGATCTGCCTATATTCTACAACATTCCTTCAGTCATCGAAGTGGCATCTTCCTCTGGCTTGTCCTTCCATTTGATTAAGTACTGAAAGTACTCTTGTCCTCTGCTCTTCCTGAACACCCTTTTGTCCAATATCTTCTCTGGTTGCAATGGTTGTGCTGGAGGTAGCTGCTCTTTCCACTCAATCTGTTCCTTGTCTGCTGATCATTCTTCTGCACCATCATCCTCATACTTTTACAAATATGCAACATTAAAAATGGGATATATTCCAACATTAGGAGGTAATTCAATCTCATAAGAATTTGCAGAAAACTTTCTAAGTATCTTGCATGGCCCAATCTTTTTGAACTTCAATTTGTTATGTTGCTTCTTTGGGAATCTCTCCTTTCTCAAGTGTGCCAAAACTAGATCTCCTACTTCAAAATGGACTTCTTTTCTGCTCAATTCTGCTCTGCCTTTTTATTTGATGCTGCTGCCTTGTAGTTTTTGTTTCACTTGTTCATGTATGGCCTGGATCTCTGAAGCAAATTCCTCACCATCTGCGCTCCTTAGCTCTGCCCTTCCCAAGTTTCTTAACTCTGATATTACTCTGGGGTGCATTCAATAAATAATATGGAATGGGCTCTGCCCTATGCTCCTGTTTGGTGAGTCATTATATGCATATTCTGCCTAAGGCAAAATATGGTCCCACTGCTTGGGATGCTCTCCTGAAAGACTTCTCAACAAATTTCCCAGAGTCCTATTCACTACCTCATTTTTTCCATCATTCCGAGGATGATAAGCTGAGCTAAAACTCAGTTTGGTACCAATTTTCTTCCACAGTGTTCTCCAAAAATGACCCACAAATCTGGTGTCTCTGTCTGAAACAATGCTCTTGGGCAACCCATGCAATCTAACAACTTCTTTGAAAAACAAGTTAGCAACATGGGTGGCATCACTAGTTTTATAACATGGAATAAAATGTGCCATTTTGGAGAATCTGTCCACTACAACAAGGATTGCATCATTCCCTCTCTGAGTCTTGGGCAATCCTAGAAAAAAATCCATACTCACCATGTCCCAAGGCCTGTCTGGGATAGGCAAGGGAGTGTACAATCCTGCATTCTGGCTCCTTCCTTTAGCATATTGATAGATTTTGCAATTCTTCACAAACTTATCTACTTTTTTTCTCATCCTGGGCCAGTAATAGAAGTGACTCAACTTCTCATAAGTTTTATCAGTACCAAAGTGTCTAGCAAGTCCACCACTATGCTTCTCCTTGATCAAATTTTCTCTCATGGAACATTTTGGTACACACAGTTGGTTTCTCTTGAATAAAAAGTCTTCCTGCAAGAAATAATCCAGCCACTGGCTTCTATCTATTAAAACAGGGTTACAACATGCCTCAAATGCTTCCTTAAAATTTGAATCTGTTTTATACAATTCTTTGAGAAAATCAAACCCTACAACTTCAAAATTAGTTTCTTGAACAAGCATGTGCCTCCTACTAAAAGCATCAACTACTTTATTTTCTTGGCCACTTATATGTTTCAAAAAAAAATTAAAACCTTGGAGATCCTCAACCCATTTGGCATGCTTATGATTCAACTTGGGCTGTTGTACAATATACTGCAAAGCATGATTATCAGAATACAATATAAATTCCCTGGACATCAAATAATGTCTCCACTTTTTCAATGCCTGAAGAATTGCATAGAATTCATTTTCATAAGAGGAATAATTTCTCCTGGTGTCATTTAGCTTTTCATTGAAATAGGCTACAGGCCTATCATCCTGACTCAACACAGCTCCAATGGCCTCCCCACTGGCATCACATTTCACTTGAAATGGTTTTGTAAAATCAAGTAGAATCAAAATAGGCTTCTCAGTTATCTTTTTCTTCAAAAGTTTAAAGTTTCTTTCTACTTCAGTAGTCCACTTAAATGGTTGTTTTCTCTTCTTTATTGTCTCAATTATGGGTGCATTGATCTTAATCAAGTTTCTTATAAACTTTCTGTAAAAACTAGAAAGTCCATGGAAACTTCTTACCTCAAAAACATTCCTGGGTGAAGGCCACTCCACAATTGCCTTAACCTTTTCTGGGTCCATCTTCAATTCTTCTATAGAAACAACAAAGCCCAAATACACCAACTCTTCTTTCATGAATGAGCATTTCTTTAATTTTATCAGCAGTTTCTCTTGATGCAGCTTCTTCAAGACATAATTAAGATGCCTTAAATGTTCTTCTTTAGTTTTGCTGAAAACTAATATATCATCCAGATACACTGTCACAAATTTACCAATGAATTCTTTAAATACTTCATTCATAAGTCTCATGAAAGTTCTAAGTGCATCTGACAACCCAAAAGGAATTACCATCCATTCATATAGTCCTTCATTTGTTTTAAAGGCATTCTTCCATTCATCACCCTCTCTTATTCTAATCTGATGGTATCCACTATTTAAATCTATCTTTGAAAAATATTTAGCACCACTCAAACAGTCCATCAAATCCTCAACTCTGGGCAAAGGGAATCTGTACCTGATTGTGATCTTATTGATTGCTCTGGAATTAGTACACATTCTCCAACCTCCATCTTTCTTTGGGCTCAATACTGCTGGTACTGCACATGGACTCAAACTTTCTCTGGTCAGTCCCTTGTCCACCAATTCCTGTACTTGTCTCCTGATTTCCTCATTTTCTGTGGGAGTCATTCTGTAGGCTACTTTATTTGGAAGATTTGAACCAGGGATAAAATCCATCTGATGGATGATCTTTCTGACAGGTGGTAGCTCATCAGGTAAATCATCCACAATAATGTCACAATAATTGTCTAACATCTCTTGGATTTATACTGGCAAATCAGAAATATTTGTAGAAGTAAGAACTACCTTAGGTTTTCAAACTAAATAAAAAATTACCTCTTCTTCTTCTATCTGCTGCAGATATTCCTTCCCACTCAGCAACAAGGTCTTTGGATCAATCACTCTGCTGGATGGCTCTCCTTCTTCCATGGGTATCAATGTATGATGTACCCCATCTTTGAAGAACTTGTAAGTGTTCTTCTTGCCATCATGTAATGCTGCTCTGTCAAACTACCAAGGTCTACCCAGCAGTATATGACACACATCCATGGGCATTACATCACACAGTACCTTATCTTTGTATTTTCCCATTTGCAGCTCTATCTCACACTGTTCTTTTACAACCAGCTGGTGCCCTTTATGCAGCCAAGACACCCTGTAGGGAGTTGGATGCTCCTTTTTCTTCAACTTCAACTTCTCTATCACCTCAGTGGAAACCAGATTGTCCATGCTGCCACTATCAATGACTAGCTAGTAGCATTTCCCTTGGACTTTGCATATGCTCCTAAAAAAAGTCTTCCTTTGTGCAGGTTCAGTGACCTCTTTGGTTTGCTTCAACAGGACCTTATTAACCACCAAGGAATCTCCCCTCTCTAGTGGAATTTCTTCTTCAATTTCTGCCTCTTCTCCAACCTGGGCAAAAACTCCATTTCTTGGATCAGCACCCACATTCTCTGGGCACTCATAGTGCTTGTGTCCCACTTGCTGACATCTATAGCACCTCAATTCTCTACCTCTGCCTCTGTCTCTGCCTCCTCTTTTTTTTCCTCTGTAAGAACCCCTTTTTCCCATTGCATCATCCTCTGTAGATGCATTCTGAGGTGAGCTAATGTTAGCTCCATCCCTGGGTGTAGTAGGCTTTCCTCTACCACCCTGACTTCCCTTTCCACGGAAAGTACCTCTCTTCTTGGCAGACTGTTTCCTCAAGAGTTTCTCCTCTGCTTTCAAGGCCATCTGGTATGCTTCTTCCACTGTCTTGGGAGACAGAAGACCAATCTCATCTTGGATCTCCAGCTTCAGACCATTCACATATCTGGCAGTATTCTCTAGTGTGTCCTGAAATTTCCCAGCTCTTATGCTTACTCTGTAGAATTCCTCTGTGTATTCTTTTACTGTCAATAACCTCTGTCTCAGGTTCTGCATTTTCCTATACAATGTTAGCTGATAATCACTAGGAAAGAATTTACCTTTTAATTTAGCCATCATTCTAGTCCAGCTCTTGATATGTTTCTTGCCAACTCTCCTCCTTTCTGCCTGCACTCCATCCCACCAGAGTGCAGCATGTCCTTTCAGCTTTGTCACTGCAAACTTGACCTTTTTATCCTCGCTTATTTCTTCATAGTCGAAGCACTTGTTCATTTCATTAATCCAGTCCACCAGCTCCTCTGGATTCAATCCTCCTAAAAAAATTTATACTTCAATCTTGGGCTTAACTACAGACCCCAGAACAGTTCTGAGGAGCCTCAAGTCAGGAGGAATCTCAACATTTTCTTCAGCTTCTTCTATTTCAGGTTCACTGATGTCTTCAGGATCTCCGGGCTGTCTTCGCTCCATGGCATCCATTCTAGCCCCGAACCTCTGCAAAATCTCCAACATCTCTGCGTTGGAAAAATGTTTCCTTCTGCCAGTACCTCTACCAACTCAGATTTCCATGTCAATTCTTTGCAAAAACAACTTAAAAACAACAGCTCTAATACCACAAATGACGGAAAAAAAACTGAAAGTCGGCCCCTAAGGAGAGTTGGTCTTTTTATTGTCGCTCTGTCAGCATTTTCCCCTTTTAACTTAGTTTTCCTCCACGTGGTCTTATTTCTTTTCTTGGAATTTTATTTATCAAATTCTAGGAATTTGATAAATAAAATTTATCAACAACCCTTTGAAAATTAAATTATATCTCCGAACTTTATATTAATAGCCCAATAATTTTTTAATAAATGACTTTGTAATAAACCTTTGGCTCCAGACCCCACATCTATGATCAATAGTCCAATCAAATTCTCGCGTCGTACCTTATATTGTCCTTCGCGCTACTTCGAAAGTGACCACCGTCTGATGGCTTCCTCCCAGACCGACGGCATTCAACAATATTGCGCGGCTTCCCTGGTCGAATTTTAACGTGCGATGGCGCGCAATGAGAGTGGTTTCATGGGTCCCGCCTTTGCCACGTGTCGAGCGCTCAATGGAATCGCTCCGAATTTGAAAATACCGCTTACTCCGCAAAAGTGGTGCAATATGGGCAATCCGGCTTCATAAATCCACTCGCGGTTCCAGAACAGTGATTGACCATGGGTTTAAGTCGGGTTATGCTATCCTCCATGTGCTCTCTGTTTGTTAACTCAGGTTAGGATTCCGATAGTAAAACAAATTTATCTCTTTATTAAGCGGGAATTCTATTATTTAAACAAAGTTCACGACCATGGTTTATCTACACAGACCTCGCCTGCGGGTGGAATTAATTCAACAGGGTTTGTTAGGATAATTCAGGAGAAAATAATAACCAGAGAAATGAGAAATTTATGCAAAAACCCTACTCAACGATTTCACACAGACCAGTGTTCAATTTCCTCATAATTAAACAATTTCTTCACAAATAAGGATTCGAGACAATTCGATGGCCAATGAGCACTGAAATTATTTAACTGGAAGCAATTGTTAACACACGGATTTTATTGCAAAAAAAACTCTCCCCCAATACATCCGAGGGATACAATTTATATACATCACAGTGTGTCTCTTCGGTTCCTCGGTGAGGACCGTTTAGAAAATCAAAAGCCTAATTACAATTATTCAACTAACTGGAACATGACAGATGGACTGATCCTAACTATTTGACTTCTACAAATTCTAACTTATCTAAATGAAACAAGCAACTGAGGTATTGACACCTAGCTATTACAATTCGATGATTTTGAAGCCTCCTAGCCACAACATGTGGACAAAACCTCCTACATTGCTGGCTAGTGTCTAATGCCCCTGCATCAGATATCCTCAGATCAAGGAGATGTTGTAGAAAGCTAAATGGCTCAAATTCATAGAGAAATTTGATGGTTTCCACAAAGAGATCAAAAAGTATTTTGCTAGGTCTTTTGATGGCACAGAGTTGAAATTGGAGACATCAATCTCACAGTTACTAAGACATTCATAGCTAAAGCCACGGAACTCCCAAGGGTTGGCGAAAGGTGGTTCAGAAATAATGAATTTCATAATGAATCATGAAAATTTATCCTAAAAAACCCAGGTATCGATATTTCTGTTTTCAGAAAGGGTATCCCCAGCTCAACACTTAAAAATAAATGGAGGAACATGCTCTTAGTTTTACATAAATTTATCACTTGTGAAGGCATATTTGGCAGCATGTATGTGTATCATATTAAATTGTTGATGAATTTATTAGAGGATGGTGAAATAAATATTCCCTTCTTTTTACTGAATAGCTTAAAAAGAATGTCTACAAATGTGCAAAAGAGAATTCAGTTTATAGTTAATACTATGCACCATCATGGGTAGATAAAAATCCTTCTTGAGTTCCCAGGATGAAAATCACTTCAAAGAAAATCAAAAGAAGAAAACTGGATGTATTGGCAAAAGTGTCTGAACAAATGTAGTAGGAGAAGAGAATTTATATTTTTGGTAAATTGCATGAGGACATGCAATGACTTCTTAGTGGGGGTATGTTGAACCTTAGAATTGTCCCTTCCCTGACATCCTTTCTAATCCTTTTTCTACTTTATCATAAGTCCATACACTCCAATCAATGATAAATGTCATGTTTTGTCTCAGTGAATGCATTTAAAAGGATTTTGTGTTATATTCTAATGTTCTTGTTATTTGAATGAATTTTTGTAATTTGGCTATAGAACACAACCCATTCTACAACTAATATTTACATTTCTTTTTAGATACTCATTAAATTGTATAATTGTCTGTTCTTAAAGATCATTTCAAGAAGGTGATTTTATCATATTTCTAAATTGAATGCTCCAATATCTAATTTATGCAATTGTTGAGTTTTCCTTTGCACACTTGTTTTTCTAGAACATTAAAAAATAAGGTATAATTCGTTGCTTACACATCATTTCAAGAGGATGATTTTATCATACTTCATATTGAATGCTGGAGTAATCAAACATACATTAGCTTTTCTTGTCTTTGAATTTGCTTTCAATTAGAGTAGCATTGCAATTTCAATTTTCAGTCATAAGATTTATATCCATGAAATATGACTAGAATTAAATTGGAAGTTATTAGCATAAACACTATTTTTTCAAACTATATTTTAATCATTTACTAGTTTTGGTTCATTTTTATGAAAATTAGTTTAACTTAAGAACACTTCCTTTTCTTCCTTCTTTAAATTTTAGTTTTCACATTTAAATTTCACTAGATTTAGTTGATTCCTTTCACAGTCTTTATTTCTTAAATTAACATTTGGACATAAAGAGTAAAATCCCCAAAAAAACATAAAAATACATACAACTAAGTAAGAATAAGGTTAAATAAGCTCATATGGTGCACCACACTTCATCAAATTACAAACCGCGGTCGATAATTTATGTAAGAAATTTATGACATTAAATTGGTTGAACACTTCCTAAGGGGGGAGGAATGATCGAGGTAGATATTGGTGGCCACCTGCCTATTTCACTTGGACCCCCACCATCGTTTCTTTCAATTTTTTAGTTTCCTTAATTGAAGCAAAGTTTACTATTTTTGCCAATTTTTTGGGTCCTAAAATTCTAGAGTTTTTTTGAGGCCCTAAACGACGTTTTTTGGGGAAAACCAGGACCAACATGGGTTTTAATTGATGTTGTTAACTCGAAAGTTGTATTCCTCGGAAACATATTTCTAACGAGGTATTGATAATGTCAAATGAAGATCGTATTCCAAAATTGTGTCCTTAGGAAGTTGTTGTACCAATTTACCCAAACGGGTCCCGTAGTTTTGGCACTTCATCTCTTAGGTTTAGGTTTTTTGATGTTTAAGGTTTTCCATTTATTCTAAAAAATAAATAGGCTTTTGAGCCTCATTGTAACATAGTTCAGAGGCATGTAGCCTTCACATCTCTTCTCAGAGATAAGCTACCATCGCCCGATCTAATTTATTTCCATTCCGTGTGTAAGCATATTTCAGTTCTTTAATATTAATGAAATGAAATGTTATTCTCGCTGTATATTTTTGTTTATGGTTATATTCATATTTTGTTGTGTTCTTGCATAAATCTGGATCAATCAGCTTCATGTTGAAGATTAAAATCATTGAAATTCTTCTGAAGCTCTACAAGCTCAGCTTGCCATTGTTGTTTAATGATTTGTTTTTCATTCACGAGACTCTGTTTTAGCTACACAATTCTCTCATATTTTTCCCTTACGATTTGTTGTACTTCAGAGGCTTTATCAATTATTGTAGTGGCATATTTTCCTACAAAATGCGATAGCCTTCCAAGATCTTCTATAGGGGTGGATTTTTCACCTTTCCATACTACTTGAAAAGAAGTATCTGCAAGAACTAAGGCCTGTGATTGATCAATTTATCCTCCTTTTTCTCTATTTGATGACCACATATTTGTGCTTCAGACTATAAAATACATTGAGAGGAGGGATTTATTCTCTTTTTAGGATGAACTGTGAGGTTAGAAAATGTGGGATGATTTTAAAATCATTAATGTCCATGGCCTTACTAGAAGCCCCTGCAGTGACTGAGGTCTTCCCAGTAACTTCAGGGGTCTGTATAATTTCCTTTTCCATTGGAGTCTTTATTCTCGAGTCCCTTTTTTTTGTATAACCTAGTTAAATTTTTCCCAAATTTTTCCCAATTTGAGGTTCTTTGGACTGATCAATAGAATAAGAGGTTGTTTCATTGGCTTGAGATGCATCAATATCCTTTGTTGAAATAGTCAAGGCTTTATCTTTCTATGTGTTTTGTTGAGGAATTATCAGCAAATACAAAGGAAGATTAGCTATTCTTTTATTCCCATATGGGTTAAACTCAACCAATTCTTTAGCAATAAGTTGTGTTGTTGCTATTATTTCGACGTGTGCATAGGTTGAAGTTGATTCAAAAATATCATCAACTTGTCTGGTTCATGCATAAACTGTCTGATATTTTCCTGGGCTATGACATTATTAATGGTATCATAAGGATCAAATTGTCTTTTGGGGATAGTTGGGAATTTTAAACATTGAATATTATTAATTTTAAGAACATCATGCTTGAAATTTTCCAGGGAATAAACTCCACAGTAAATAGGAAAGGAAGGCCACATAGTATTTTTATCATGATTTAATACTTTAGAGAGGCAATTTACAACAATTTGATAAGCTATTTATTGAGTTAAGAGCTTATCGAGCACATAGTTAGGTAACACATGAGGGTTGGCTACATTGTCGAAAACCCAGATATAAGTAAAGGATTCCTCCCCAAACCATCTCCTTATAGGTAAAAATTCATTAATGCCTTATTTGAAAAATATGGGGGATTTCTCTTCAAATACATCTTGATAGATCGGTAGCATAACTTCATGGAAAATTTTGTAGAAATATGGCTAGAATTTAGATTCCCACAGTATATCATGGTATAATTGTATGGTTGTAGGGTCTTCAATGGTCCATTTCCATCCCATATTTGTAAAATCAGAGGTAAAAAAAATAACACCCATTATATAAGTACTCATGTAGAATGGGGTCACAATATTTTTAGAAAAAATCTGATTGTTTCTATAATAAAGGATCTGGGAAGCTATACTATCAGATAATATATTTTCCCAATCCATTATGTATCCAACTGAGGCAGCATCTATCGAAGGTACCCACTGGTCTGTGAACTTCTCAGTATTAGGTATCGATACATCCTACACATCATGACATCTATATAACAATATGGCATAACAAGAGAGGAAATTGAGTACATACCCTTACCATCATGCTTGTTTTTGTTGGAATCTCTTCTCCACTATCTGATGGGCTTTTCTTGGTATTCATTTTCCTTCATAAACTTTTGCACAAATTGTGTGTTGTACTTCTTTTAGGGTGGCACCAGGTGATACAATTTCCTCAAATTCTCACTGGTAAACTACCCAATTACTATCTTCTTAAAAGTTAGAAAACTTATGTATACAATATTCAAATTTTTCATGATCGATTTAATCATGTCTGCGTATTGCAATAAATTTTTCCGAGACCCAATTCTGTGTAGAAAACAATTGGCGAAATCTCTCCATGTTGACATAGAGGTTGAGGTAAAATCATCAGTTATGGCTTTTGTCTCTACTAACCAAGGGTTTTCATCCTCATAGAGCTTATACTATCTTCCCATGAAGACGTTCTAGTGTCTAGATTGCATATGGTGTCTATAAACATTGGGATAATTTCTGTGATTTCTGGAGGAGGAGGAGGTGGTTGTTTTTATCTCGTAGGTTTCTTCTTTGCCTGAGTAGTTTACGATATTTCCATTGTATTCTGTTTGTCTTTACTAGCCTACGAGAAAACATGGGAATGACCATCAACTTCTTAATTGAAGAATTCACTAAGGAAAATGACCTATTTCATATGAATTTGTGCTTTTATGAGAAAACTCTATTGACATTAAGTCAAAACAAATAAAATATTTTACGACTTCGAAAACATAAATTCATTACCATTGGCCATTAATTGATGAAACGTGGATTCTCGTGGCCTTTTTTACAGGTCATCATATCGGAGGTTTGATATAGGATATATATTTAGGTTGCAACTTTAAAACATGCGAAATAATTTCTCCCAAAAATATTTTTTTATGTAACAGTTATGTGGATAGGTGGGAAATGTTATCGGAGGTTTCATATCACAGGTTTCATAAGAGTGAAATCTGATCAAAGGTTGTGATATGGTTTTTCTGATATCGGGAGGAAAGGCTTATCAAAGATTAGGGGATGAGAAATGGAAAATATCAGAGAACAAGGATTAGGAATATTGGAGTATCGAAGGGATAAGGGAATCAAAGGAGTGAGAATATTAGAGATCAGGGATTTTTTGAGGATGTTCATATGGAAACCACCGATATGAGAACTCCTAAATTCCACATAGTATTTATGTGGGGTCCAACCTTTAATTATTATTTTCACGAAAATGCTTTATTACTTTAAGGCTTTTAAAACTATTTGGAACTCTTAATCGAAGGATTGATATCGGAAATTTATTCGAGACGCATGGTGTACATAAAAGTTCTGATCCCAATAAGAGTAAAAGCCTATGAGTGTTTTATTTATGATTAATTTCTTTTAAAACCTAAAATCCTATATATAGTTCCGATAGGGGAATTTTCTTTCTTAAAGTCATTTTTTGATAACCAAAAACTAGAATTGTCCAGTTTTATTAAAATACAGTGATTTTATCTAGAAAATTTAAAAGTGTCCCCATTATTTATAAGTCCTACTATTAAATTTAATGAGTGGGTTGTTGAGTACTACAACTCGATCTTAATGACTACTACACCACTCACAGGCGGAGCATCGACACTGTCATCAATGTCGCCCCCCATAGTCGCAACATGAGGATAATTCTCCCTAAAAACGCTTGTAAAATAAAGAGTTTTTTTATAAAGGATGAGATAATTAGAGTCATAAATAAATAAATGGATAATTAAATGAGTTTCTCATCCTATAGTGATAAATGTATCCCATCACGGTTTTGATTTGTCCTCTTATCTCTTCTATCTTTGACTCAATCAAATTTAAAGAACTGAGTTTCTTGTTTAATTTCATTTGAATATTCTTTATTGTTTCGATTGGATCAGTAGAAAAAAAAAATTCTTCTTCAGTAAGCAGTTCCTCGGGAGCATCTGTGGACTACTATGAGGCTAGTTCCTTCCCATTGTCACCCTATTTATCAAACAAGTGTAATTTGTAATTTTATTCAACCATCCTCGGCTATAAACATTCAAATATTTGAATTTCATGGAACAATTTAGATCAATAATTTTTTTTCACTTTTTTTATAAGAGGGGAAGTTTAGCCAGTTAAATAATTTCTCATAAATATTATGATATCTTGAAATTTCATTATGACACATTAAAAAAAATAAAATCAAGAAACTCATCCCCAATTATTCATCATTATATTAATAAGAAAACCACTGATGGCATATGTCTAAATTTATATAGAAACATCATGTTATATCTTGGGCACTTGTATCAAATAAAGAAAAAATATTTTTATATGGAATTTTAGGCTTACCTGAGGTCCTAAATTGTAGTAAGTGCTACAAGCTATCTTGGAAAGGATGACAGGCTAGAAGGGACCTAAAGAGCATGCAACATCTTGATTTAGTATGGCATCATGGATATAAGCATATGATAGTAGCATGTTTAAAAGTTTACTTGGTTGAGTTTCTTTAAATTATCTAGTCCTTTAAGAATAAAAAGCTTGGAGACCGTTGTCCATAAATATTCATCCACAGATTGTCTAACATTATGTTTGAGGAAGTCATTTTACTAATATGGATCATCGTGATCCTATAAGAGTCATCATATTGGAAGGTAGTTGGAAGATGAATTATGACAAGATCAATATATATTCCATATTATATAGAAACAATACTTTTAAAAGGATGAAGGAATGCATTTGGTCAAGTTGCAAACTCATTATAGGACACACATAATTAGATGATTGTGTGAAATATTAAGAATGCATGTTTAAAGTAACTTTTTGAATCTAAGATTCATATAACCCTATAAGGAAGTTTGGTCATATGCATAGTGAATATTTAATTTAGTTATATGATGCCTAAAAACCATACTATTCATGAGCTACAGGACACGAGAACAAGAGCCAAAATAAGTGTGAACTATACTGTAAATGTGAACTGTGACTAATCATAGATAAGCATTACACCAATAATGGAAATTAGAGAATAAAAACTTCAATAAATCTATAAATTGATCAAGGGGTCCCTAGGAGATTTCATTTTATGATTGAGTCAACAAGGATCAAACATATCCATAAATTACTTCACATAGTGAAGTTGATTCATTTAAGTGAAATGGAAACAAGTCTTAGACATCAAATGATCATAAATTTTTTAATAATATATGAAATGAAAAACATAAAGGTACAAGAAATGCACACATAGACTAACTGTGTACTTAAGTATTAGGGTATTTTACCATTAGCATGGGAAAATTTCCCCTGCATCAGCCCTAGAAGCATGTGCTTATGCTGGATACTTATTTCAAGGTCGTTGCTTCACATTTAATTCATGATACCCCAAGGGTGGTTCCGGTCAATCTAGTAAGCATTCATTAATGCAAAGTAATTCCACATGATAGCATTCTAATACATATATGGTCATCATCTAAATCTCTATATTGCTTTACAAATCTCCAATCTTGTGTTTCATCTTTAAGTTCATTCTAATTTTTTTCTATAGCATTGATTACAAGCTCGATGAAGAAATATTTTGGATCCCCTCCAGAATTAATCAATGTTGGCTTATAGTTGGTTCCACGAATTTAGAAGGAGTTAATACTTGTGTAATGGAAATAATTTTCATCTCTTCCAACTTTGATCATAAAATCTGGAAAATGGATCATTTTACATGGAAATATTTTGTTAAAAAAAAATATTCCTTTGACTACATAGCCATTATAGAAAAGACGACATTGAATGAGAAAGGGGCGTGCCTTTGAAATCTTATTGCTTAAATTTTTGCCTTCTAATACATTTTTTGGGCATTGCGAAGCCAAATATTCATATATAAATCCAGTTCCATCGGTATGTATTAGAAGCTCTCCATTCAAGTCATAAACCTCCATTTTATTCTCATCCAAACATGGTATATCCACCATAGGGATAAAATTTACATCTGAGATATCACCTCCAAAGGGAATGGTTTTTTGAAAAAATCAATGTAAAAGAAGATATGTACTTCTTCAAATTGACAAAAATATGTATATGCATAAATAGGAATCATGCCTCATGAATATATTTCTTAGACGAAATGTATGTAATTTTTTCATCTACTTTTGCAAATGATTCGATGCAAACAAATTAACATTTGACTGATGATGACATGGTATTTTTCCTTTTTTCCTTTCCACCATCCTTGATTAAGTGCTATAGGGAGAGGGCATAAGGCTAGGTCTTAATGCAGGTGTGACAGGTGGTGTAGTTTTCTTTGCGTGATAAGAAACAAAGGAATCTCTAAACTAAGGAATATTAGGAAAATGGTGTGAGTAATGGCCATATGCCCACCAAGATAACTCGTTGATTATTTCTTTCATATTTAGAGAGATCTTACTTATGCTAAATAACAAGAATTTTGTCTATGTTTGGTCTAAATCAACTTTATTGCCTCTATTTCTTCAAGTGAAGGTATATACAATTGTCCAAAGGTCAGATCTAGGACGGCGGAGGAGTGGGTATAAGTCGTGAAAAATTCTTGTTCTATGGATGTAGAATGGCCAATGCGTCAAATGGGGTGAGGGTATGAGAGGCTCTTTATAATGCCAGCTAAGGTAAGTGAAATCAGGAATGTTTTTTGTTATTTTATAAATAGTAAATCATAGTAAATAAATGTGCTAGATCTCACAAATACAACATGTTTTTACCTTTTACATCAACATCTAACCATTTTGGAGCCTTTTTGGACTACACTTGACCTTTTGAACATACAAATTTATCATTCTTAGCCAGTTTGTGTTAAATTCTAACCAGAGTAGTTGTCGGCTACTAGAAATTCCACATTTATTGAAAAGAGCTTACATGAATTCGAATCAGCCCTCTTGAGGTCCAAAGTTTCCATTTGAGAGAAGAAAGAAATAGTGAGTAGATGATACAGACCTAGGCAAAAAAATAATCGACGTAAAATTATAGCAAAGAGTGCCTCCACCATATTCGAACTTCTAGAAAATCCTTTGGTCATACAATCACCATCAACCAAAATATTCCCTGAGATTAGGGCTACATTGCACTACTAGATTTACTATTGGTCCATTGGCTAAAAATTGTGGGAGGAGGAATTTATGGTTTTCATGGATGACAAGAATTTGTGGTGGGAATACAAAACTTTTCATTGATGAGAAAAAATTATTTTTCCATGCCTTCATCTTATTAAATATTTTAACATCAAATCAAAGGCCGCAACTTATACTCTAAAAATCTAAGCTAGCAGCTTGTTCCATCTTATTGTACCTCTGACAACAAATATATCCAAATGGAATGCTATGGTATCGATCTATGCTATGTTGTGTGAAACTAGGAATGGTTAGAAGAATGAATAGTTGTGTTTCTTCCAATAAATTTTCCTTGTTGAGAGAAGAATCTAGGGTATCATAGAGGTTACAAATTTATATAGGACCAAGTTGGCATATACACTCAATAAGTGGAAGAAATAACTAAATGATGTCCAAATATTGCATATACAGTTAAAGAGTGGAAGAAATACCTGAATGATGTCCATATATGTACAATAGAAATATGGATGCTTAATTGAAAAAAAATTTAAAACCTTACTGCCATATTTTTCAATTCCTATGTGCCTTTGTGCTACCACCTTCCCGCACCTGCCATGACCACCTATCCTCATGCTGTCAAATGCCCTCTATTGTAGAATGCCCTTGTGCCCCTGTGCCCTACTTAAATTCCCCTTCTCATTTAACACTATGCTCTATGATTGGTTTATGTTTGATGCAGGGTTTATAATATTTTTTGGTTTTTTGAATCATGCTCTAATACCAAATTACTCATATAATTATTATATTATTACATTTTGATTTAAAATATCTACGGTCATCATATATACGATGGTATTTCCTTAACCATCAAATATTAGATGGTAAAGGAACACCATCAGATATCTAACAACTATCAGTATTTAGGTGAAAAAATACATTTAACTTATGATAGTTTTCCCAATTTTATCCATTACATTAGATTCCACCGTTAGATTTTCGCCCATTTATATTAGTGATAAGTGAAATTAGGATATGAAGAGCCACCTTATACAACACAACTGTTAGTATGGAAATGGTTAATTCATAATCGTGGATGAATAAAATTATGCTTATGGGATAAAATATATATATATATATATATATATGTATATATGTATATATGTATATATATATATATGTATATATATATATATATATATATATATGTATATACATATATATATATATATATATATATATATATATATATATATATATATGTATATATGTATATGTATATGTATATATATATATATATACTTGCATTTGAATGCATGGATGGATGCTTGTGTTAATTAGTTGTTTGTGTTTCATGGGAAGTATCATTTCCATAGGTAGTAGGGAATTGTGTAATTGAAAAAAAATGATTGAACATATGTGGAAATATTCATGTGTTAAAACATACTCAAACTTAATTTATAGCTACTACTAATAATGATTATGGAACAACAAACAACAAATCTAATAAAATATAGTAAATATTGATTAATTTAAGAGTTAGGCAATGCATGAAGGTTGGAATACACACTATATTTGTGTGTGGATATACATTGTGGGTATATAGGTAGAATTAATTCATGCCACCTATGTATGATTTTGTGTAATAGTAAATGGGGAAAGAAACATGCATTAGAAAAATAGATGACATAGCAAAATTTAGAACTGCATAAATGGTTGTTGTAGACCTAAATGAAAAGATACTTGTGTAAATAGGTGAAATACCATGAGAATATATCCATGAGTATGTTAATTCAATATGAGTAGGATAATGGACATATTTCTTTAGTAGTGATACATGGAATACAATATGTATTTTAATGTGGCTTAGTAATGCTAGTTGTAAAGCCACTAGTCCTACTCTAGCTAGAATTTCAAATGGCCCACAGAGCCTCGGTGCTAATTTAGCATAGATTCACGATCTCAAAGTGCTCCTCAATCTATCTTTTATAGAAACATGTCCCCCCACATTATATTCTTCATGAATCCTTTTATGATTTGCATAAATTATGTATAGTCTTCCCATCTAGTGGGGTATTCCATTACATACATGAAAAGCATGTCTTTGAGAATATACATGGTTTTTTTAGTCTATCCATTTGTTTTACGATGATAGGAAGTGATGACATTCAATTATGTGCATAATCATGTGAAGAGTTCCTTTGAAAAATTTGATGTGAATTTCACATCTCTATCATATACAACCATTTTTGGTACCCCATGCAGTCAAAATCACCTTAATTAAAATTTTACCTATATAAACTACTTTATATGTTGACTAAACTAGTATACAATGCATTGTCTTGCTCAATTTTTCAACTACAACCATGACCGAATCATGTTCTCTTCTAATTCTAGGTAACACTATAATAAAATCTAAATAAATAATTTCCCATTTCCACTCAATAATGCGTAAGGGGATTAATAACATAGTAGGGTGTTGGTGTTCCACCTTAACATTTTGACATTCCAAACACTTTACTAAATATTCATATACCTCTCCTTTCATTCATGGCCAATAGAATTCCCTCCTAGTTGTTGTAAGAAGTGTTTCGTATCGTGGGCTAGCTAAAAAACACTTTTTATGATTCTCATCTAGCTTAATTGCTTGAGTTTTTATATATTAGGAATTTAAATTATGTTTTTTAAATTTAACAAACCCTCCTTATTCAGTGCATAATATAATTTTTCTATTTGGGAAGTTTCATTCATCAATTTTTCTTCTATTTGTTTATATTTTGGACCCTCTAAAGTTGTAGTTTTGATCTATTTACTAAAGTTTGTTTTAAAAGTACTTACAAAGATATGAAAAACCTTATTCAAACTCCTTCTTAATGTATCTAGAATTTTATTGTCTTTTCCTTTTATATATTTGATTTAAAAGTCAAACTAACTTTGGAAATCCATCCACCTTACTTTCCTTGCATTTAAATCCAGCTGACTAAATAAATATTTTAAGTTGAGATGATCAATAACTAATGTTAATTTCTTTCCCAAAACATAAATGCACCACATTTAAAATAAATAAAAAATCATTGTAACTAGCTCTAAATCATACATGACATAATTTCACGGTCCTTTAACTTCCTAGATTCATAAGCTATAACCTGGATATATTACATAATACCCCACCTAATCCTTCTAGGAAATAATTTGTGCAATAATAAATAATTTTTATCATGATCGAAAATCTTAAGTATAGGAGCCATAATTAATAGGTATTTCAACTGATCAAAACTTTCTTGACACTTTTTGGTCACCATATTTTTAACTCCTTTCTTCAATAAAGTTGTTATAGGGTAGTTCAACTTAGAAAGAAATTTAATAAATATGTATTAATAAGCTATTATTTCATAAAAGCTTTGACATATGATACATATTTAGGGATATCCCAATTAAGGATTTCTCTAATGTTTTCAATGTCTACTACAATTCCTTCTATGGAAATTACATGTCCCAAATACTAAATTTGATCATGGTAAAACTCACCCTTACTAAATTTGGCAGAAATATGATGTTCTCTATGTGTTTGTAGCATTATCCTTAATTGTTTTTCATTCTCTTCTAGTGTCTTGGAATAAACTAAGATATTAGATAAATGAAAATCAGTACAAACATATCCAAGTATTTGTTGAAAAAAATATTCATTATATACATAAACATGGTTGGCACATTGGTGAGTATGAAAAGAAGCACAACAAACTCATAATGGAAATATATGGTTCTAAAATAAATCTTATGTATGTCCTAATATTTAATTGTGAGTTGGTGATAATGATATCTCAAGTCTATCTTAGAGAATATTGTGGCTTCTCTTACCTAATCAAATAGATCATCAATTTTATGTAATAGACATATTTTTTTTTTCAACTTATTAAGTTATCTATACTTAATACATAACACAAGGGTGTGATCGGTTTTCCTTACGAAAAGTATTGGTGCTCCCCAAGGTGAGAGACTTGTTCTAATATCCCTTATCTAAAAATTCTTAAAGTTTCATCTTTAATTCAGTTAACTTTGGTACACTCATCATATAGGCTTCCCTTGACACTAGTGTTTCTCTAGGTACCGATTCAATGGTATAATCAATATCTCCTTTTGGTGGTAACCAGAGAATTTTATCCAATAAAACATCCTTCAATTCCTGTGCCACTGCAAAGTCATACAAATTCTCTGCATTGGTCTCCTATAATAAGTATTCCTCCTATACTGTAAACAATTTACAACCCTTTCATACACATACTTTTAATTGTTAGATCGATATTTCACTGGTTGATATTAGTATGGTTATACCTCTAATGAAATGTAAGGAATGTTATTTTCTTATGTCCCTAACAAAAAGGTTGAAACATCGGTCTTGGATCTAGTCCAATTTTCATTATTGAGAAACACATAGATAGTGAATCTAAATACATAAATTGGGAAATAGTTAAGTTATTTTTATGAAAACCTTTGAGTTTTCAACATATAGATGTAATGGATTAAAGTTAAAAATTTGTGTTTAAGTTCCTAGCAAGGGACTACAGAGAAAGTTCCCTACAAACCAAATGAATTGAAGTCACTCAAGGTATAAGTGATCTTTAGCTCGATATGAACTATCACAAGTTACAACACACTAGGTTTGGAACATCCCATTCATAATTTTGTCCATAATTAATCCTATTATGGTCGAGGAATAACCATAAGAGTGTGCGAAGATCAGATCCCTAACAAATAAAGGATAATTAGTACACTCATCCCTAATAGACACACACACATTTGTGTGACAACCTTCCAAAATAGACAACCTTAGTGCAAGGAATATTGTTCTCTGCACTTTCCTCGAGAAAAATATTTCATATATAAGGCATACAAATTAGTTTTCCTAGGTTTCCAACCATACTAATTATTTATCATTGCAATCCAATGGACACATATCAACATTTGGACCATATTGTTTTTATCCTAGTAGAAACATTGTTTCCTATGCCATAATGTTATTTTGTTATTGATTTCAATCTACTACACTATTGTTGGCATTGTAGTGTTGGCATTCATGTCAACAGGGTCATGGTCATGGTCATATTTTTCATATGCATGTGTGATGGATGTGACATGGTGTTCATATTGGTTGGAATTGATGTATTGACAATGAGATGGTTGTGTTGGCATTGATGTCAACTCTTGAGGTCATGCACTTATGTCAACCTCATCATGATGTAGCTTGATGGTCGCATGTTTGTCATGGAGGAGTTGGCATGCGTTGTCATGTACATTGATGGACATGTCATGATGATTGTGGACATTTCTTCTATAGGTACATGATGCTACTATACATTTATCATATAGACTACATGTGATGGTGATGGTTCATGGCACACTAGTTGAGTTGTCAACTAGGTCTTCATTAGGTCTTCATGTCTATTCTTATGACGATGACTTGTTGTACCGATGTGATGGTTTTATGATGGTGCTATAAAGGTTTTTGTAGATCTTTGAAAGTTGTTGCATCTTGTTCAGATGTTTGCTGGAGAGTGGGGACTTACTAGCATTTTAGGTCAATTTGGAAGTGACACTTGGGAGGAATTTTTGGTCTACTTGAAGATGTGTAATATTCCATGTCATAGCTCTGGAGGTTAGCATATATGAAGGAGAAGAGGATATAACTGATGGCAGAGGTTCTGAGCTCAAGGAATGAGGTTTTCCTTGAACTTGAGCCATGGTCACATGGAGGAAAGCCTCTGGGATCGTTTGGACACTGGCACAGTAGGCTATGGGAGGGGTTATAGACTTAGTCACATGCAGATAGTGTTATGGGAGTCACTAATGGATTTAATGAGATTTCCTCCACATTCCTCGTGCTAATCAGAAGAAAATTTTCTTGGAAATTTCCAAAGGCTTCCAGAATTATTTGAAAAGGTCAGAAATGGTTTGAAAAGGTCCTCTCATTATGTAAATGCATTTAGTGCACTAGTAGTGATCTTAGTGGATTTATTTGGTCTAATTTTTGCACCTTTGATACTATCCCCAAGTTCAATTTCACCCTACATTTTTTATATACTTGATCTTGGAGCTGAGTAATGGTTGATTTTGAGTTGATGACGTGTGTATGTATGTAAGATAAGGCTACAAAGTGTGTTGATTCTTTAAAAATACTGGATATATCTTAAATATGATGTGATGGATGGTGGATGATATCCATAAAGTCCCATAAATGGGGTCATTTTTGCTCCAGTATGGAAGGAATTGTTATACTACCATTCATCCAAAGGTAACCACTTGACCCATTGTGTCTATTTATCAGATACAAAGCAATGAAGATATCCTTCCAAACATTTGTTTACTATATCAGTTTTCCCATAAGAATGAGGATGATAAGATGAGCTATGAGCGAATTGATTACCCATACAAGAAAACAATTTCGTCCAAAAATTTCCAGTGAAAATGGGATCTCTGTTGCTTACAATAATCTGTGGGTTTCAATGTAGCTTTTGAAGTAGCAATTATATTTGATTTAAATGGATGAGATAATGCACAAAAGTGTGCACACTTGGTAAGTATATCAACTACCAACATGTTGAAACTCTTTCCTTCAGACTTTGGTAAACCTGTGATAAAATCCATTGAAACCCCCTCCCAACATTGACTTGGAATGGATAAAGGTTTTAACAGACCCAAGGTCTAAATTGTCTCAACTTTATTTTGTTGGAAAACCAAACATTCCACCACAAACTTTTGAATATCATATTTAAGGTCAACCCAAAAAATATCCTTCTTAACCCCGTTGTAAGTTTTTAAAAATCATGAATGCCCTCCTAAGGGAGAGATGTGCAATTACAAAAGAATATTTTGTTTTATTTGGGAATTCTTACAAAGATATAAGTGAACTTTGTACCATAATGAATCATTTTTCCAACTAAATGTATAAAATCTACTGGGATCTTGCTGCAACTTTTGAATGAGTGCCCACACTTCTTCATCATTCTTCCATTCATCCCTTACTGTGGTTATACAATCTAGTTGGATAATATAAATGGAGAAAATCAATTCTTCCACATCGTCATCCTTTCTTGAGAGTGTGTCTGCAACAACATTTTTCTTCCCTTTTTGTAGATTATTTCAAATTCATAACCCAACATATTTGTGACCCATGTTTTTTCTCTTGTAAGGATAATATTTGTTATAAAAAATATTTAAGACTATCATGATCCATTTTTACCTTGAATTGTGTTCCCATTAGGTAAGGTTTCCATTGCTTAAGTGCATGTAGTATTGCCAAAAATTCTTTCTCATAAATACGTTTGTGTAAATACTTTACCTTGATTTGATTGCTTTAAAAATAAATGGGTCTTCCTTCTTGCATTAAAATAGCACCAATTCCATATCCTGAGTCATCACATTCCACAATAACGGTTTTTGTGAAGTCTGGTATAGCTAAGACTGGTGCTTGCCGCATTGCCTCTTTAAGATGTTCAAAGGCCTTAGGTTCTTCTGGAGTCCAAGAAAATGCATCTTTCTTCATTAATGTTGTTAGACGTGTCGCTATTCTCCCATAATTCTTATTAAACTTGAGATAATATCTTGTAAACCTGAGAAATCCTCACAGATTCTTTATGGTTGTGGGCATTTTCCATTCCTTAATGGATTTTTTTTTAAGGGTCTACCTTAACACCCTCACGAGATAAAATATGACCCAGATATTCCACCTCCTATACTCCAAAGAAACATTTGGAGGATTTTGCATATAATTGTTTCTCCTCCAATAGCTTCAGCACCCTGTCAACATGTTGAACATGATCCTTCTAACGCTTGTTGTAGATTAGTATATCATCAAAAAATGCTAACACAAATTTTCCAAGGGTGGGTTTGAAAAAGGAATTCATCAAACCTTTAAATGTAGAAGGTGCATTGGTAAGTCCAAAAGGCATGACCAAAAAATCATGACCTCATGATTTCTAAATATTGTTTTCAGAATATCTCCAATCTTCATTCTTATTTGATGATATCATGAATGAAGATCCAACTTGGTGAAATAAATTTATCGAAGTAATTCATCCAATAATTCATTAACGTCAGGAATTAGAAATTTATCAGTTAATAGTGAGCTTGTTGAGTTCCCTATAATTTGAAAAATCCGCCATGATCGATGCTTTTTGTGGGCCAATACTACGGGAGTAGAGAAATAAATTTTACTAGGTTTAATTATAATTACATCTAGCATTTCTGCAACCATACATTCAATTTCACTCTTTTTGGCATAGGGATATTTGTAAGCCCTGATGTTTGGAGGAAAAATTCCTGAAATCAAATGAATAGAATGATCATGATGACGAATAGGTGGGAGGGCTTTAGGAGTCTCAAATACCTTGGAATGATTGTCCAATAATTTTTGGAGATATGGAGAAATAGATGATTTTTATGTTTGAACCTCTAGTGAACATACTTGTGAAATTACACCCCATTGTGCTTTCTTTAGAAGATTTTTGATGCCATTAGAGTTGATTATATTTCTCGATTTCCTTTCAACTTACTTTCCTTCCGAAAAAAAATTCAAGAAAATTTCTTGAAAATTATAAGTTATCGTACCCAAAGATTGTAACCATTGGACTCCTAGTACAACATCAACACAACCCATTGGAATGGAAAGAATTGGACTATTCAATACATATTATCTCATGGATAGCCTTATATTATGGCACATTCTAGAGCAATTTATAGTTCCTCCATTTGAAACCATCACTTGACACTTTGGTGTTGGATATAGGAAGCAATTCAATTCCTTGGATATCTTACAATGAATAAAATTATATGCACTACCTGAATCAATATTCTTGATATGTCCTTCTTTCTTGAGAATTTAAGGAGTGGTAATTCCTGCCAATGCATTACAATATATGGTCGGATTCATTTCTTCTTTTTCTGGAGTTGGTTCCTGGTGTATATCCTCTTCTTTTGGCATTTCTTGTTCCTTTTATTCATCCTCTTCAAAATCTATGTAAAATAATTTCTTCTTAACACACTTATGACCTTTAGTGTATTTGCTATTAAAACTTAACAAATCCCTTTTGCTCCTTTTTCCTTCAATTTTTGTGGTGTCAAACGTATAGGTTGTGGAATTATAGGATCAACAACCCTTCCATCTTTATAGTTGTGATTGGTATACTTCCTTGTTTCCACAATTTTTCTTTCAACTTTTGTGGCCACCCTGAATGCCTTCTCCAATGAATCAAGTTCCAAAAGGTGAAACTCATGTTGGATGTTATCCTTTAAGGTCCCTATGAATACATCAGTCCTATGCTCCTCTAGAATATTATTTACCCTTATATTTAATTTTTGAAGGTCCTCAATGTGCTTCACTATTGAACCCTTTCATTTGAGATTTATCAATTAGATAAATAAGGTGTTACTCTTTGTATCCTAATAATGTGCTATCATTTTCTCCGTAAAAATTGACCAAGTGACAAGTGGTTTACAAGAAAAAATCCATAGATACCATACAAACTAATTGGGATCTAAATATAAATTTGCAATGCATACCTTTTTTATGTGTTGCACATTATGGAGATCAAAATATTTCTCCATTTGTAGTATCCATGTTACCATATCCTTGCCATCAAACTTCCTCATATCAATATTTGGAATATGGTGGGTCTTCAATCCAAAGTTAGAGTCTATGAAATCCTGACTAACATGTGTTTTTTTCTCATCATGAGTTTCATCTAGTACCTTTTCTTCATGAGGAAGCATTTCTTGTAGAAACTTTTTCAAATCTTCCTTCAAACCTTCCATGTATCCTTTTAAACTATTATTTAAATATTCCATGTTACCTTTCATTTTTGTTTCTATAGCATCCATCTTAGCTTTCATGTCTGATTTTAAGCCATTCTTCAAATCTTCCATGTTTCCTTTCATTCTTTATTATATACCATCCATATTAGCTTCCATTTCAGTTTTGGTTACTCTTTGCGAGAGTGAAAATTGTTGCACTTGGTCTCATAATTTAGATTTATCATGTAGTATTTCTTCCTCTTCATGTGTCATAGTAGAGATTTTTTTGGATTTAATGACTTTAGAATTATTTTTTTTGGGAGGCATATTAGAACCAAATGCTGATATATATGCTTCAATATTCCCTTTAGATCACTTCAAACTAATTTTTTTGAGCGAAATTTATGAAAAATTAAAAATACACACCATTTTCTTTCTTTTTAGGAGGTCCATATTGAAACTATTGTATCTTTGTGATTTCATATCTCAAATATCTGAATTTCATTCCTGTGGTATCCCTTTGATTCTTCTTTCCAATTTCACAAGTCAGACCAAATTTAGATTCTTCCAGGTAATGTTATGCCCAATCTCCCACGATGACCTTGTTGTTGACTTGTTCAATAGTTTGAACTTGTATAGAGTGCCAAGAGTTACTATTTTGACCTTTGGCCTTGAAAAGTATACACAAGATACTATAGTATGTGCATGTTCATCCAATTTTTATGAAATTAAAATCCAACGCTCATATAGGAATTTATGATGATTTTCCTAAGGTCACATATTTGAGATGAAATTCTAGAGCATGAAAAAACTCTAACTTCTTGAGACCATATATTTAAAAAAATGGAGAACAAAGATTTGAAATGTTTACAAGATGTTCCTTGGGATTTTGGATCCTCGTAGTAAAAAATTCATCTTTTGAAACTTTGTATAAAAAACGTTATAGAAAAAAATCCAAGATGACCTGTTTGCAGCAGTGAAACCCTAGAATCCAAAGCTTTGATACCAAATGTTATGCAACCAACTTACAAAATAGAATAAAATATAGATCAAAGATTTAGAAATTATCTGATACAGAATCTATTTACATTACATAAATGAACATTTCTTGGATGATTCAAATGAAAAAACCTCCTTTATTTATATAAGCATCTAAGGGGTCACAATATAAACATAGGACATAACAATAATAATGTAAGGGCACAACAATAAATATAGTGGGCTTATTTGGGGAAAAATAATAAAAATATGGGGACTAGATGGGCACAACAATAAAAATAAGGGGCCTACACTAATAACAAAATAAGGGAATACACTAGTATGATAGGGACCTAACAATCTCAGCCTAAATATGAGAAATTTTGGTCTTCTGTAGATTTCTTATATGCTTTGAATATTGCATCCCTTTATGGCTGAATTTCCTTTTGTAATCATCATTTCGTAGGTTGTTATAAAGCCAAGCAATTTATCCATTATTAAAATTTCAACATTATACATCTCTTGAATACTTTATACTTTGGGATTAAATTTGGAAGAAAGTGGTCTCAACTAGCCTTTTTGAACTATTGTAGAATCCTTATTTTTTCATTTAGACACTTCTTAACAATAAAAATTTCATAAACTCAAAGAAATAACTTATCTATTTATTCATCGTCATCCATTCTCAAAGACTCAAATTTCATTCTATAAACTTGTCATTTGGTCAATTTCACTTTACCATCTCCTTCATGAATGTTTTTTTATTTATCTCACATTTCTTCAGCAGTCTTACAATGCATTACTTTTACAAATTATGACTCCACTAACCCACTAAGGATAGAATTCATGGTTTTTTAATTCAAGTAAAATTCCAATTTATCATCTATATTTACAATAGTAGGGGGTTCCTCATAACCATGATCAACTGCACCCCAAACATCTAATCTAAGGGAAACTAAATATGTTTTGATTCTAACTTTCAAAAATGTATAATTAGTACCATTAAATAAGGGATATTTTTTTGTATAACATCCTTCCTAATTGGTCATTTATTTGATTAATATATTCCATCAATTTTTTAGATAACGTTGAAGGAACCTTGCTCTAATACTAGTTGTTGGAAACTAGGGAATTACTGACACGGGAGTAAATTAGTAATTGTGTCTTTTAGCAATGGCCAATTTTAATTTACTTTAACTGCCTTTTAATTTTTTCTTTAACAATTTGCATATTTATATAGGTCTTAAAAAATTAACCATGAATTTAAAGGAAAAAACACAAGTAACAAATGAAACACATGTAGATACCAAATATAAGTGGAAACCCATAAAACAAGAAGACCACAAAGTTTGTTGATGTGATGTAAATGCAAGCACCCAACACCTTCTTACATCATCTTTTTTAGGCACCCATCTACTGGAGGCTTCAACCCATATTTTATTTTGCAAGCTATAACTCATTGGAAGCTTGCAAGTCCACTTCTCATAGGCTCAAATTTTAGGTTACTACCTAAAAGGAGACACCAATCCCCTAATGGATTAGACATTTAATTTGTTGGTTTACTTGATTTTTGAATTTGTCGATTCCTCCTTATATTTTTTATGTACTATGTCTTTGTTTCTATACAAATTATTATCTCCTCTTCTCCTCTATATCAATTATTTTTTTCGCTTCATCTTATATTTCTCTCTTTCTAAGAAAATATTGAATAAAGTCTCTCAACTGTTCAATTAACTAGCACTGCAACATTCCAAATATATATTTTTATATAACTCATTGTCTGTTTATGTTCTAATGTGGGTATTTGAAGTGATTTGATTTGTCTTTCATGCTTCACACCCATTTTTTTCAAATTATATTTAAAACCAAATAACTTTGCTTCACTTAGAGATGGTATCGAGATTTTCATAATCAAATACCTAGTACAGAAATTAATAATCTTCATGAATGGAGATAAGACACTCGGAAATTCACACATATATTGACTGTAACATTAAATTATACATTATCATGTTGTGCAAATCATCACCTCCTATTCGATATAGTAATTTAAATCACCTATACACAAAATTATGCCAAATGTTTCATATCAAAATTTAAAACTCCTCCGATGTAAATTTGGAAGCTATAGTATACGAAAATTCCCACTAGAATAAAGAAAAATAAAGCAATATGGTACAGGGATGTATTAGAATTCTATCATAAAATAGGACGCTAGGTTTAGCTAAACACTCCATCACTTCTTGAAGGGTCTTAGAAGGTAAGCATATTGGCATCTCAGTCCACCATAAGCACCACCAAATGTACTTCTATATTGCTCTAATTGCAATTATTGTTGAATATTTATTGTTTTAAGTTGAACTTGGGCATATGTTCTATCTTTTTCCAAATATATAATGTCACTTTTATAATATATATCCAGTAGTGAACCATTTTCATCAACTATTGGGATTTCACTAACATGAGTTTCAAGCAAAAGAGACAGAGTAGAAATAAGGGATGAAATTGACCAAAGTATTGCTAGAGGATGACCACCTCCATTCCCAATTTTTGGTATCCATGTACCTATGGGAAACACATAATTGAGTGTTAGAAATAATACGAGGGGGTGTGAATCAATATTTCATGCTCAACTCAAATTTACTTAGTTTATGCTTTCATTTCCAAAGTTATCTTGAACCATTACTTTAGTAACATAGCATTGTGTTATAAATCATAGCTTCTCCAGTAAGCCATGAGCAACATTAAGTATAAAAGAATCTAAACCATAAAATGAATATTACATCAACACATCAATGCATAGGTACACTGTATTTTTAGGTGGAAACCCAAAGTGGGAAAAAACCATTGTTGTTGTCATCTCTTTTTTATTTCTTATTATGAAGAAAATATTTTACATATTGTAATGCTGCATACTCTTACCAATATTCAGGCTTCTATATGCAGGAGGTTACAACCTCCACAAATTCTCCAGCTCTGAATGGAACGAAGCTACTACTGCTTGATCAATTTTACCAGCTACTACTTCCTCACTGAAGGCTACAACCCTCAACACCTCTCTGATTACGTTTCAAAATTTTCATACTGGATCCACTTGTCTTAATCAACCATCAAAAACATGCAAGCCATGTTTCATCTTATTTTCAAACTGGACCCACGCTCAAAAATATGCTCAATCATAATAATTGAATACCAATAAACCAATAACCCTATGAAATCAACCATTTATCAACCTAGCCAAATCTCAATAATAATTACTTTCAATACTAATCCATAACCGACTCGAGTTCTCTACACATCAACCTTGCAAAATATTAACCCAAAACTCTTTGCATTTTCAAACAAATCTCATGCTCATCAAACCCTAATTGAAACATTTTCAAGCCATATACTCACTCAAAAAGACATCATCAATCATCCATCACATTAATTTAATCTAGGAAACCTATCATATACCACATCAAATCAAGAAGAAAAAAACTCAAACATAAAGTTCCTCCAACTAGACCTATCATTGTAGGCATCATTTTCCAACATGTAGGTCAATCAAGAAATTTTCTTAGCTAGACACGTCATAAAATGTATTATGTCAATAATACCAGCCCCAAAGATTCAAGAAACCTTAGCGGTAAGACAATGTATAAAATTGTTGCAAGAAATTCAAACAACACTTGTCACAAGAATAACATTGTTTCCATAACAATGTTTCCATAGAAATAAAACTGGTGTCACAAGAATAACAACAGGAACCATGTCAATACTTTGTCTCAAACATTTCTCAAGCCATTTATAACCAGAATACCATGATCTTCAACTGTTATCATAAGCGAAGACAATCAACATATCCAAATTTTCATTGTGATAATTAACCATGTAAGAAACTTATACATCAACAACAGAAGATATATGAAAAAAATCCATAAACCTATGTCCTATGCTTTCAACTCAATAATAGTAGAAAATCATAAAAACAAGATCAGAACTTGTCAAAATAATATTCTGCACAAATTATGTATCTATGTCCTAGGTCTAAAAACCCTTCTTTATTGAAACAACAACAAGATAATTATCGAACAAGAATTTTCATCACTTTTCTGCAACCAAACAAGACCTATCATGCTCACAAAACTTCAACGCCAGAACCAATAGTCAACAACTCATATAAAATTGATTAAATATATATGGGACCATGAAAATTGTGCATATTTTTCTTTGATAAACCAAATTGTGATAGAGTGAAATGGAAATAAAAAGCACAAGTAAATTTCCCTATCACTTACAATCTAACCATAATACATAGAATAATGTTAAATAGTTGCAACAACAAAACACAACACTGAAAAAAGATGTGTAGTCCTCTCCTACCTGGCCATCTCCTGTGCCGATTTTAGTTCAATTTCCCTTCAAAATATGATATTGATCCAAAATTCCATCCAGTGCACATAATTCAAACAATCTCTACATAGTAATTTTTTATAGTGTCCAACCAATCACTAGAACTTTGATATCGTATTTTATGATCAAAATTATGCATACAAATCGGTGAGCCACAAGTATTAAACACCCATCAGATCATACTCCATTCTGCATAAAAATACAAAGATATTTGGTGTTAGAGACAAGACATGTCTCCTTCAAGTGTTCAAAAATTCACCCATGCATTGATCATCCTTCATATCTTTGACTCAATGTTAGAACATAAAGATAAATCAAACCGAAAAAACAAAACCAGCTAGATCAACTGCGCACAACAATATTCAGTCACATATTTAACTCAGATATTTCAATGATGAGATAGATAATCATTCCACCACAGTGATATATCTAAAACACTAAATAAAATAACATAAAACCAACAATGCCCAAATCGACCATGACCATCCCATGTCTTTGTGCACACACCGAATATCAAAATGTAATTGTCTTACCCGCTCGTACTGAATCTTCATCCATGTACAAGGTGAACCAAATCGATCTAACAAGTGCATCATATAATGATGAACATCTATTCCTATTTATATCCTTTCTCCTTGGTTATTACCATGGGAAAATTTATGGCATTCGTTGATTGTTTCAATAAACATTGGATGCACGATCTCCATGTTAATTTAATTAAATTTCTAGATCTAATTTTGACAATTAAAATAATATTTAATTATATAGCATTCTTCATGACAATATATGGTCGATAACTAAAAATATTTTTGGGCCATAACCATTTTAGTTACCTCCTCCATAGTTATCAATGACCAACTCCTTTTTCAATGTTTATGTAAAAAAATATTTCTCTTCAACCGTCAATGACCAAGCCAACTCTACAACCGCAAGCTCATAAAAAAATATTCTTTATGAAAATAAATTTTGTTCAATATTGAATAATTTAACATAAGCACCATAAAAAAGTATTGGACTACTTCACTAGCCATAATGTTTATTACCATTGACCAATTAACTAAATGAGTAATAACCAATCAACATTAACCAAATGAGTAATAGTGCCTAATTGTAGTGCCACACTTCATAGATATCTGCATGTATACTATTCTTGTGAATAATTTAGTGTTCTTGTGACAAGAAAACTAGTTAGGTTGACATCAAGGCCAACATATAGCCATTTATGTCAACAATATCTCTCTTTGGGCTTGATGTAAATATCCTACAAAACATCAAAATATCAAGTCTTTCTCTTTGCCTTTGTCATCAAGGAAAAAGGACAAAATCATGTTGAGAGAAGTACTCCTCTTGAAATGTTCAACACTATAAAATTGATATGTTGATGTGTATGAAAAGAGTTTGACTGCAATATATCACTCTAATCAACACCATATCCCAACCATGCTCCCCCTAATCATATATATAAACCTTTTAATGTAAGTATAGGGTGTTATAAATGAAATGAACATATTTTCACAAGAATGACACGGCCCATACATGACTGAATTTTAAAATGGTTGCATCATTAGTTGCTTTTTGACCAATACACTAAAATATTGGACAATACTGACACATCAATCATGATAGAGTGACTGTACTATATATATATATATATATATATATATATATATATATATATATATATATATATATATATTCCAAAAATAAGCAATGCATCCAAGAACTAGTGTAATAAATATGATCACAACAGAAATAATCATGAATTCATCATGGATCGATGTCAAATTAATAGTCTACAATAAACCAAAATTAGATAAGTAGTGCCCATGATCCTTGAAACCATGATGCCAGCAATGAACTATCCGAAGCATAGGATATGCCCCCCTAAACTTGTGCCAACTCTTCATCACAAATCTTGAAAACAATAGATTTAACAGATGCAACATTAGTATCATAAATCATCAAAATAATAAGTATCAAAATAACACTTGGAGCTATCAAATAACACACAAGAGTAACTCCCCCTAAGATCATGCACCATTGATCTCATGTACCTAATTGTCATCAAGTTATCATCTTATCCAAATGAAATTTTGTGGTAATTTTAGAAATATGCATTGGGTACAATAGACTCCAATGAGTACTACCTTCCCCTACTCTGAATCTAAAGAGGAACTTAATTTCTTATTTTTTCCTGGATTTTTATTTAGAACATATAATTTGTTTGCACTAGTCCTTTTGTTATAAGTTTTCCAACATCTTCTTTTATAATTTTTCATCCAATTGATGTAAATACAATTACATGCCCTTTATCATCTATTTGGCCTACACTTAGAAGCCCTTAAACCAACAATACATTAGCCACTTTTGTTTCCTTAACATCAAGATAAACACTACCCTTTCCTAGTACCTTTTAAAATGCATTATTTCCAAGAATAACATTACCACTCTTGTTTTTCTTGAGAGAGATAAATTTTCTCTTATTTCAATACATGTGATGAGAGCATCCACTATTTATGTACCTTTGTTCTTCTTCTTCAAATGCACCCAGAGAAAGGTCACACCTCACTTGTTTCTCTTCCTTTTGCTTAATATGAGGAGTGTTGGTGAATCCATCCTTTTTAGATCTTTTGATAACAATATTCTTGGCAAGTTTCTTACTTTGGAGGGAATCTACTTGTTTTCTGTATGAATTCATTGAATTATTCCTACATTCTTTTTCTACATCTATAACATATTACATGACCACAGAAAGGGGCAAGAGAATCATAATCATATAGTCTTCCTATGGAGTGACTATTTTCTTGACATATGAACAATATGTTTCTGCAATTGGATGCAATGTCTCCAAAGTTATGATAGATAAAACATTCAATATCATTAACCAAGAGATATAATGGATTGTTATTTCTAATATTGGGAGAAAATTATTTCTTTTGAAAATTCACTTTTCTCAGTTGCTGATTTGGTTGACTTCTTAATTAGTTACCAGGATTTTCAGAATTTTTATTTATTAACCTTAAAAATTGTTTCCACAAGCTTGTGAGCTAGATTCTCCCTTAACAGTTTCATGAAATCCAAGGTCTGGTTTGATGGAGGGGGGTCTTTTACTTTTAAGAAGATTGTCCAATATCTTGGTACTATCTTGAAATTTCAAATGCTTGTCTTTTTCTGCTATTTTACCTTTTATAGTGCTTACATTAGTCTCTAGTCTTCGACACTCATCTTCCTTGTCCTTATATTGCTTCCTCGTTCCTTCTTCAATTTTTCTTCCTTCTTCCAATTTTGTTCTTAACTCGATAATTTCCTCTTTAATCCAATACTCTTGTTCTTCAAATACTCGAATTATTTTCTCATATTGTTTATTTGAATTTTCAAGATCATATTTGAGAGCAATGATATCAACTTAGATTCCTTCAAAAAAAAATTTCCTTCTGTTAACTTGTTTCATTACTACCACAATATTTACTGATTTATCAGGGTCCTTGTTTTCATATTCCTGAAAATTATTCTCAAGATTGTTAATCCTTTTCAAGGAAGAAATATTTTTTCTTGTAAGTTTAAATACTCCATATAACTTGTCTTCTTTTGAATCAATAACTCCATCTTATACAATAAAGGATTTTTCATGGTCACCCTCATCCTCTAATAGACTACAATTTACTTCAAATTCATCTAATGTTTTTTGAAACAAGATTACCTATCAGTTTACCTAATGAACAAACTTCCTTATTTACTAGTTTTCCTTATCCTTCATAGATGCCTTTTATGTTATCCCATATCTCCTTTGAAGTTTCATAGTGCATGATTTTCTCTAATATTGAATCAGGTAGGTTACAAAATATTTCATTTAATGCCTGACTATTCTTTTGGATTTCTTGTCCTCATGGTGGAGTTTTAATATAACCATTATAGACTAAATTTCAAACATAAAATCCAAGGAATATTATCCTAGACTTCATATTTTCTTTCCAATCTTGATAATTAAGATCATCAAGTACAAGCATACCTTTATTATCCATACTTTCTAACTTGACTTGTTTCACTATTGATTTTCGTTGATCTATGAGTGTTGATATTGACACCACATTGGATACACCACTGTCACACATTTCTTAACTTGATATATGTATTTTTTTCACATTATTCTTATGCTTCCTTACCATTGTCTCTGATTTTCTCTTAACCAATTAGTTTTTACGGGAGATACCTAATCAAATACCAATTGTTAGAAATACCGAGGGTGGGGGGGAGGGGGGGTGGGTGGGGGTTGGGGTGGTGTTGAAACAATATTTAATAACCAATTCGAATTTACTTAGTTTGTGCTTTCATTTCTAAATTTATCTTTAACCATTGTTAAATTATCAAAACACTGTGTTATAAATCATAGCTTATTCAGTAAATCATGAGAAACATTAATTATAGAAGCATGTAAACCATAGAATGAAAAACACATCAACACATATGGATACCATATTTTTAGGTCAAAACCCAATGTGGGAGAAAACCATTTTTATTTTCATCTTTATATTATTTCTTATTATGAAGAAAATATTTTACATATTGTACTGGCACAAACTCTTATCGGTACACAAGCTCCTACCTACAGGAGGCCACAACCTCCACAAATTCTCTGGCTTTGACTGGAATGAAGCTACTACTCCCTAATAAATTTTACTAGATCCTACCAAAAGGAAGCTTCTAGTGCCTCACTGAAGGCTACAACCCTCAACACCTTTGTGGACCACATTTCAAAATTTTCATACTATATCCACCTCTATCAATAAACCATCAAAAACCTATAGGCCATGTTTCATATTATTTTCAAATTGGACCCACCCTCAACAATACGTTCAATTTTAATAATTAAATACCAACAAACTAATAACCCCTATGAAATCAACCATTGATTAAGACAAATCTCAATAGTAATTATTGTCAATACCAAGCCACAACCATATCAAGTTCTTTTCACATCAACCTTTTCAAATGTCAACCCAAAATTTTTTTCACTTTCAAACAAATATCATGTTCATTGAACCCGAACTGGCCAACACTATCAAACCATATACTCACTCAACAAGACATCATCAATCATGCATCATATTCACTTAATCTAGGAAACCTGTCATATACCACATCAAATCAAGTAGAAACAAACTCAAACATCAAGTTCCTTCAACTAGACATATCATAATAGCAATGATATACCAACATGTAGGTAAATCAAGAAAGTTTCACTTTCATCAATTCTCCTTCGCAAATATACTATTAGCTAGACAAATAATCAAAGGTATTATGTCAATAATACCAGCCTTGAAGAGTCAAGAAACCTTAGCCATAAGAAAACATATAATATATATGTCAATAAATTCAAATAAATATTGTCATAGGAAGAACACCATTGTCATAGGAATAAAACTATTGTCACAAGAATAACAATAATGTGATAGGAACCTTGTCAATACTTTGTCTCAAAAATTTCTCAAGCCATTTATAACCAAAACACCAAGATCTTAAACTATCACCATAATCCAAGAAAAACAACAGTATCCAACTTGTCACTATGGTAATTAACCATGTAAGAAACGTATACATCAACAACAGAGGCAATACAAAAAAAATCCATAGGCCTTTGTCTTATTCTTTCAACTTGACAGCAGTAGACTATTATAAGTGCAAGATTAGATCCCATCAAAATAATATTTTGCCCAAATTCTTTATATTTTTTCTAGGTCTGCAACCATTATTTAATGCAACAACAACAAGTTAAGTATCAAAAAATATTTTTAATTAGTTTTTTGTGAACAAACAAGAGATATCATGCTAAAAAAAAATCAACACCATAACCAATAGTCAAAAAATCATATAAAATTAATTAAATATATATGGGACCATGAAAATCATGTGCATTATTCTTTGATAAACCAAATTTTGACAAAGTGAAAGGCTAAGACCAAGCACGGGTCAATTTTCCTATAACCTATGCTCTAACCATAACACATACAATAATTTAAAATATATTCAAGAACAACACACAAGACTGAAAAATGATGTGTACTTCTCCCCTGTCCAACCATCTCCTATTTTGATTTGAGATCGATTTCCCTTCAAAATCTAAGATTGATACAAAACTCCATACAGTGTGCATACTTCAAACAATCTCTACATAATACTTTGCCATAACATCCAAGAAATCACTAAAACATTGATCTCATATTCTATGACCAAAATTGTGCATACAAACTCGTGAGCCCCCAGGATTAAACACCCATAATATCATGCTCCATTATGTATAAAAATACGAAGATATATGGTGATAGGGACAAGACACACATCCTTCAAGTGTTCAGAAATTCACCAATTCGTTGATTATCCTTCAAATATTTGACTTTGTGTCATAACATAAAGAAAAATAAAACCATAAAACCAAAACCAACTAGATGAAATGTCCACAACAATATTCAAGTCACATATTTAACTCAAATATTTCAATATTGACATAGATAATCATTCCACCACAACGATAGATCTAAAGAACTATATAAAAGAACATAAAAACAATGATTCTCCAACACTTGAACATACCCAAATTGACCATGTTGTGAAACCAGCTCGAAAAATAGAAGAAAAGAGACATCAAAGCCTTAAAAATCAGCCACTTCGAGGGGGAAACCTCCAATACGTTACATAAATGAACAATTCTTGGATGCTACAAATGAACAAAACCTCCTTCTATATATAGGATTCCATGGGGCCACAATATAATCCTAGCTGACCTAACAATAATAATTTAAGGGCACAATAATAACAATATTGCGGTTATAGGGGTACAACATTAACAATAAGGGGGCTATACTAATAGCAATAAGGGACTAAACTAGTAATATAGGGACCTAACACACTAGGACCATCCCCTGTCTTTGTGCACACACCAGTTATCAAAATGTAATGCTCTTACTAGCTCACATCATATCTTCATCCTTGTACAAGACACACCAGATTGATCTCACAAGTGCACCACAGGATTATGATGATTGATTCCTATTTATATCACTTCTCCTTGGTCGTTACAATGGGAAAATATATTGTATTGGTTGACTATTTCAATAAACCATGGATGTACAATCTTCATGTTAATTTAATTGATTTTCAAAATCAAATTTTGACAAATAAAATAATATTTAATTGTAAAGACTTCTTCATAGCCATATATGGTCGATAAATAACAAATTTATTGTCATGTCCATTTTATTTACCTCCTCCATGGTTATCAATGGGCAACTCCTTTTTTTTAAATTTTTATGTAAAATAGTATTTCACTTCAACCATCAATGACCAAGATGACTCTACAACCACAATATCATAATAAAATATTCTTTTATGAAAATATATTTTGTCCAATAATGAATAATTTAACATAACCACCATAAATAAAATATTGGAGCGCTTCATTAGCCATAATATCCATGACAAATTACCAATTAACTAAATGAGTAATAATCAATCAACATTAACCATATGATTAATAATGAATAATTCTAATGCCATTGTCCATAGTGATCTACACTTGTACTGTTTCTATGAATATTGTAGTGTTCCTATGACAAGACAACTAGCTAGGTTGACATCAAGGACAACAAATAACCATAAATCCAACAAAGGGATGTTTCAAAAGTGCCATAGAACTAGAATCATATTTGAAATGTTTTTGTATACATGTTAGTATTTATCAAAGAGATGCAAGGTGCAATATTTGTGGACATGATCCATATTGTGTTGAAGATTATATGGAAGGTATTGTAGCAACCTCATCTTGAAAAATTATATGTGCCACATCCTTCAGATAATGATAAGGAATTAAATATACAAGATGTCTCTAAGATGCTTCTATAGACTAATCAGACAGTTGTCTCTTGATAAAAATCTTTTTATCTTTTCAAGTAACAATGGTATTGTTCTCAAGCCCCTCCTTTGAGATAATTTCTCCATAATTTCCAATCTCCCGTAGGATTGTGATGAAGTCTGCAACACAACAGACCTATAAACTCTCTGTTGTTGAAATCCTACAAAGAAGCCACATAAATTCTTGATTTACAAAAAAATTAATATACATATTTTAAAGGATCAAAATTTTTAAATATATATCAATTCCTTTCTGAGGCAAGGTTCCCACATGAAATTCCTTCAGATGCTTCAAAAAAAAATTCCTATATAATAGGGTGTGATTGCTTCTTCATGTAGCCACAATATTCCAACTTCTTCATCCATATTCAAAGTATTCATAAAATTTTTAATAAATATTCATTTGAAACATCTCAATACTCAACCAAATATTTACATTTAAAACTATCATTTATCAACTATTATAAACTATATTCCTAATCTAGACCATGGCAATCTTTTGGAACATGAAAAATTTGAATGCAGCCTAATAGTTATAGTGATAATCCTTAAGCCTCATGGTAGAAGAATGTGAATTAACACAACTGTATATACATGTTGAGGAAAATTTTATGCCTGCATGCCCTATGGAAGCTCCATTTTGAGTGAAATATGGCTTTAGATCATGAACATCAGCTGGATGTTTATCTCCTTATACAATTTTCATGACTCATTATCATCATGTATTGGAATTTATCCTTCAAGAGTAATGATATGATGATTGAAAAGGGGGTTTGAAACCAAAACCAATTTGAGAGACTAATGGCTTCCTCTGATACACACTAGCCTCAAATTTTCTTAAACATTTATCTAATTACTCAACATGTTCAAGTACATGCCCATTAAGGTCAAACTAGAAGATCAAATAAATATGTTTTCTAACATTGTATTTTATTTTTCAATCATAGGATGAGATTCCTTCATGCTTCTTATGTCCATTACTTTTTCTTGTTTATTTTCAATTTCTTCGACAAACTATCTATCTATTATTTAAGCTCGCAATATTTTCCACCTTACTTACTCGAGCAAGCAACACCAAGCCCAATAATACCCGTTTCAACAAATATAAATATACTTATGGTCTCTCCATATGTTCCATTTTAGGATGGAATTTCCAACTTCATACTTTGATTCTGTAACATGCCTAGCTTTGTACTACTACTAATTATTAATTCTTGAATATAGGGTTCGAATACAGAGTCTATTGTGCACTGAGTTATAAATATGAAGGAACATTTGATAGAAATATATCCTTGGATAGATATTAGGTCAGAATAAAATGAATTAGAAATTGATTGGAACAAAGCATATAATCTAATTCTAGATATCTTTGAGGAGGTTGACATCTGTATTTATCATGATGTGACTGCACTAATGGTATTTTGATGGAATTTTGCAAGAATTATATTTTAAAAACACTGACTATTTATTTAGGGAAGATGGTTTCATGATTTATTAATGGTGAAAAAAACTCATATTGCATAACCCCTCATGAAATTTGAATTGCAAGGTAAAGTCTATAACCATGCATGTTGGGCTAGACCTTTGATCGTGTTGATAATCCAATAGTGGTAGATTAGTGTTTGATTTATTCTTTCTTGATAACTACTTGTGAATTATGTTGGATTCTTTTCATTCTTGATGATATTATCTTTCATCAAGAAATTACAAAATTATGTGTGTATGAAGATCACAATAACATGAGACACAAGATGTAGGAAATATTCCAAGGAAAACCCCCTCTCTAGGGGAAAACCCAGTCAAAATTCTATTCCTTCAACAGTTTTCCTTGAGACTCTTCAACCTAGACATAGACTAGAGCTTCCTCCACACCAAGTCAATCTTCCAGATCTTCGACCTTGTAGCAACAACAACTTAATCCCAACAAATTTGACTATGCAACAACATGCAGTAGCAGTAAACAACTACCAGTAGAAACAACAAAGAGAATTTGATCTTAAAAACTAGGGCACAAGAGAGAGAGAGAGAGAGAGAGAGAGAGAGAGAGAGAGAGAGATTAGCGTCCTTTTCCTCCTTCGTACTTTTCCCAACCACTTCTTGAGATATCGAATTGGAGTGAGTGAGATGGTCTAAATGAATTCGATCTTCTCCAATATATAAGCTCCAAGTGAGGTCGATTTGCATATTTTGAGGCTAACTTGATATCTTTTAGGCTCACGTGGTGTGGAGGTGACATAATACATATTTGACTCAAAAACAATTATTTTTACATGATTTGAAATCTCAAGAAGGGTATTATAAAACGTACAATGACTATAACGACTCAATATTAATCCTAGGAGTCCACAATGGTGACTATGACTAATATAATGGTGACCCAGCTTGAAACAAATGCTTTAATAAGTCATTGTAATAATAATAAAAATTATTTTCTTTATTATTTTAACAAGTACATTACATAGTGACTTAATTACATTTATGAAGATCAAATCTAGTTACAATTTTCAACACTCCCTCTGAACTAGGGAAGTGATGAGCCCTGGTATTGCACCAAGAGTGCTGCAACTTCCAGGGGTTTCCCTGCTTTACTTTATCAACCCGGGGTTTGTATAAACTTGGAGGGGATAGTGCTATATACACAACATATGCATTATTTTCATGTCATCTTCTTCTGCTTTACGAAAGGGCGCTATTTCTTAAACTATTACAAAAAATAAAAATTAAATTGCTGGAAGGAAATGATAGAAAGAAACTAAATTAAATTGCTAAAAATAAATGACATGAAGGAAACTAAACTTAAACTGCTGAAAGGAAACTAATTCAAACCCCACTAAACTTTGGCCAATCGGTTAAACACACCCTACTTATCTTATGATCTATCTACCATGCTCCTATCCATGCATCTAAGCTATCCAGGACTTAATTCTAATTGAAGAAGTGTTGATTTGAAGCTTGGAGAAGAAAAGGGTAAAGGTGTTAATGGAGGGATCAACACATGAAACTGGGCTTAGAAGTGAAAAGGGTGGGTTTAAACCTTATTAGAGATTTATTATTGCATAAAAAGGCTTTGGAGTGGAATTATTTGAAAAGTGCGATGGAGAAAAATTTGTGATATACAATATGTTGAGATTCAATAAGATGATGATCCTAGTGAAAATTAAGCACCTACACTAGGTGGTGCCCGCATGTTATTTTTAGGTTTATGTCTATTTTTAGAATGTTGAGAAAATTCTATTTATAGTACGAGTTTATTTATAGATGGTTGAGAAAAATCTATTTATAGATGAGATTCTATTTTTATATGCATGTGCGAAGTCTATTTATAGATTTCATGTCTAAAAATAGAATCCATGTCAATTATTACTATCTCTTAATAATAATTGGACAATAAATATTAATATATTCTCTTGAAGCACTTGATTTCAGTTAACTAAAGTGGAAAACCAGTTATCTGAAGTAATTTCGATTTCTAAGGTTGGCTAGTGGGACATGCAAGTGGACTTAATTGTAACTGAGTGATTCGAAGTTGAAACAGAGTTGGATGTGTAGTTATGTGAGTTGTAAAGTATTTTAACTCAGTTGTGCTAGTTGTAACTAGTTTGTAACTAAAGATACACTAGTGAGAGATCAGTGAATTAATTATTTAATTAATTCACAAGAAGTGGTCTCACATGCAATTGAATATTTACTACTGTTAACTGCATGCATGTCAGCTCTGGTGGAGACGCAGTTGAGAGATAGGTGAAGGGGACATTTTGACTATGTGTTGTGACATTAGTGGGTGCACTCATGAAACCACACACACATTGGAGATTCCAATGAGGTTTGCACAGTCAAGGCAAGGAAGTATCTCATTCATTCAGGGACTGTGATTGACAGGGATTGCGTAGTGGAGGTAGGCTGTTAGGAGGCAGTAAATTGGCGCATGTATTTGTCAATTTTTGTATGACAGTGTGAGACGATTGTATATTGTACTGAGAGATCTTGAATTATAGTTTTGTATAATATTTTTTCATGATCCATGATATATACATAATATATGATAGTGGGGTTTTTAGCTTTATTCTTTCCCGAAAAAAAACATTTGTGTTATGTGTGATTGATCTTTCTTCATGTGTTTTCAATTGGCGATTAAATTTCCACAAAGATTTTAGTAGAAGGATTCTTTATTTAACAATGGAATATAATTGTTACATCAGGGGAATCCAGACAATAAATAATTGTATTAAAATTTCTACATGGTATCAGAGAAAAGAATATTGAAAAATTGAAGCAGTAGCTGAGTTTGATGGTGGAAACAATTCGAATTTGTTGCATGAATTTCTTGGTGCGATAGTTGAGTAAACATCAAAATGGCTTTCAATGGTTTGTGGCTGGAGTATGCACTCGAGGGCATCTCAAACTACATTGCATGGAAGGACAGGATGGAGGTGGTGGTTGAAGATAATGCTTGAAGGAATTCATTGACAATGATGTTCCTAAGCCCACTTCGACAGACACTGCATTACTTGACGCATGGAAAAAGAAAGTAGTGAAAATGAGAAGGATTATGTTGGAAGGCGTGTGAGACCATATTGTCTCAAGCCTTAATTGGAAATCCACTCCATTTTCTATGTGGAAGGCTTTGATGGATCTTTTCCAAAGCAGCAGTGACCATAGGAAATTAGCGCTAAAGGATAAACTCAGAAAGATCAATATGGAGAAGGTCAACAATATTCCTAAGTATCTCGTGAAGTTTTTCCAATGTTGGGATGAACTGGGGAGTGTGGGAAACATTGTTTTTGATGATGATTTGGTGAGCTTGGCTCTCCTGGGACTTCCTAATATTTGGCATAGTTATCAATACTCTATCAAAAGACAAGAAAAACTATCGCATTGGGAATGACTGTGGTCGGATCTAGTGTAGCAAGAGTTCAGGCGAAACACCAGAGATGGCTCTTCATCAAAGAATGATGATGAAGAGGATTTTGATTTGGCTGCCAAGGCAAGGAAAGGGAAGGGGAATAAATTCCACTCAAAATCCAAGTCTAAAGGCAAGAAGTTGGATTTGTCCAAGGTGAAGTGTTTTCACTCTCACGAACATGGTCATATCACCACTAACTTCCCACAGAAGAAGAAGAATAATAAGGCTCCTGGATTTATGGTTGGTGAGGCCCTTGCCTCGAAATTTGATTTCTCTTTGATCACATGCTTGGTATCAAGCACAATGGGATTGGTGTGGTATCTTGATAGTAGTGCTTCCTTCCACATGACAGGAGATAAGGATATTTTCAGTGACTTGGAGGAGAAATATCTCCAAATGCATATAGAGATGGGTGATGTTGGATGATACAGTGTGACCAGAATTGGTACCATTACCTTTGAGAGGGAGTCAGGTAAATAATTTCATCTGGAAGATGTTATGCATGTTCTAGGTATGAAGAAAAACTTGGTCTCATTCACGATGTTGGAGGACAAAGGCTATGACGTTGTTTTCAGCGATGGAAAATATTTCCTTCAACATAAAACAACAAGTAAAGATAAGAGGATAGGGATTCTAGTTAAAAATATCTACAAGCTAGAGGTAGAAGGCTTCGTTTCCATGATGGGAAAGGTGGAAAAAGTGGCGAGTTGGGATGAGGGCGAATTATGGCACAGGCGATTGAGCCATCTTCATCATGGAGCTTTGAAATCCATGTAGAAAATATCTACTGGATTTCCAATGGGAACACTTGCTCAGTTAGATCAGTGCAAGCGTTGCACCATGGGGAAGTATGCAAATTCCACCTTTCATGAAAAGGAGAACTGTGCTTCGGTGATCATGGAGAGATTTCACAAAGATGTGTGTGGACCGATTTCAGTTGCCTCAACAGCAAAGAACAGGTAGCATGTTATTTTTTTTTATGACTTTTCTCATAAATGTTGGATCTAATTCATGCAGAATAAGGATCAAACATTCTCAAAGTTTTGTGAGTTTAAAGCATTGGTGGAGAAAGATCTAGGGAAGCAAGTGAAAGCTCTGAGGAGTGATAATGGTAGATAATACATCTCGAAAAAATTCAAATACTTTGGTAGAAAAGAAGGAATTCAAAGAGAACTCATAGCCTCTCATAACCCATAGCAAAATGGGGCCGTTGAGAGGAAGAATATAACGAGCGTGGGTGCTGCACGGGAAATGCTGCATGATCAGGGCCTACCAATGCATTTGTGGGTGGAAGCATGCAACACTTCGATTTATGCGCAAAAATATTGTCCTCATAGAGTAGTTGGCATGAGTACACCTGAAGAAGCTTTTACTCGTAAGAAATTAGATGATTCTCACTTTAGAATTTTTGGCTCATCTGTTTATGTGCATGTGACCAAGAACGCCAGGAAGAAGTTGGAGATGACTGCTAAAGTTGAGATATTTATGGGGTACATAGAAACACCCCATAACTATTGTGTGTATTTTCTAAATAGTCTAATGACTGTGGTGTGATGGGATATAAAATTCAATGAGGAGAAAGCCATGAAGTTGTCGCTTGAGAGGAAGCTAGACTTACATGCATAGGAGAAACTTTTGGTTCTCAAAGATGAGTCTCTAGATCTGGATCAGCCACAGGAGGAGGTTCATGGAGTGGATGAGTCCACTCACGCAGAGCCAAACATTAGAACTAGCAGGAGGCATACCATAGAAGCTGAAAGGCTAAAGCTTGATGCGGCACAAAATGTAGGAGTCCCTACTTCATAACGCAGACAGAGACAGTCTCCTCACTGATTCACTGGATATATGCCTCTCATGAGAAAATGTATTGTGACTGAGCCATATTCGTTTCAGGAAGCAGTGCAGGAGCCCACATGGGTAAATGCAATGGTGGAGGAGTATGACTCCATTGATAGAAATAGTGCTTGGGAAATTTTTCCAAGGCCGGTTGATAAATAAGTGGTAGGTTCAAGATGGATCTACAAGGTAAAGCAAGCCGCTAATGGGAGTGCTGAGAAATATAAGGCCGGATTTGTGGCCCGGGGTTTCTCACAGATCGAGGGGATTGATTATGAAGAAACTTTTGCACCTGTCACACGGTATTCTTCCATAAGTAACATCCTTTCTCTCTCAACATAGATGGGTTGGCACATTCATCAGATGGATGTGAAGATTGCATTCCTTAATGGGATCATTAAGGAAGAAGTGTACATTGAGTAGCCTAAAGGATTTGAGATCTTCAGCAGTAATTCACATGTGTGCAAACTCAAAAGAGCATTGTATGGGATGAAGCAAGCACCCCGTGCTTGGTACACTCGGATCGACAGCTATTTCACTGGACTTGGCTTCACCAAGAGTGAGGCAGATGAAAAACTATACCAGATTTTGGTGGAGGGTAAGCTTTTAATAATTTTTCTTTATGTTGATAATTTAATACTAACTGGTGATGAACAGATAAGACACTCATGCAAGGAGGACCTTGCAAAGGAGTTCGAGATGAAGGATATGGGCCTCCTTCATTATTTCCTTGGATTTGAAATATTGCAGCAATATGGTAAATTTTTTTTGTCTCAAGGAAAGTATGCAAGGGATATACTGGGTAAGTCTCACGTGGAGGGCTGCAAACCCATGGATACTCCTCTTCCAGGAAACTGGAGGAAAGAGGATGCTACATCTGGAGAGGTAGTGGATGCTATTGTCTATCGACAGTTGGTGGGTTCGCTAATGTATCTAGTAAATACAAGACCGGACATATGCTATGCAGTGAACCATCTTAGTCAAGCGATGGTTATGCATACCAAGCTCTTTTGGAAGGTGGGCAGGCATGTCCTGAGATATCTCATGGGAACATCTGAGTATGGCTTATGGTACAAATAGACGAATGAGGTGAAGTTGTATGGCTTCATGGATGTTGATTGGGCGGGCAGCCCAACTAATAGAAAGAGCACATCAGGAGGGGTCTTCAGTATCGGATCTAAATTTTTTTCTTGGTATAGCAGGAAGTAGAGATCTGTGGCACTCAATTCAGCAGAAGTGGAATACATGGCAGCAAGTCAAGCTGCATGTGAGGCTATCTGGATGAGAAATATCCTGGTTGGTTTCTTTGGTTCTCATTTAGATCCTATAGTGATTCATTGTGATAATAAGAGTTGCATTAAACTCTCGATTAATCCTGTGTTTCATGATAGATCTAAGCATATATATATCCAGTATCATCATATCAGATATTGTGTGCAGTGGAAGATCATGTTGCTTCATTACATTCCTATAGAAGATCAGGATGCAGATATATTGACGAAGGCACTCAATAGGAGAGAATTCAAACACCATAGAGAAAATATTGAGGTGAAGGATAATCCCTTTCTTGTTGAGAGGGAGTGTTTAGATTCAAAAAGATGATGATCCTAATGAAAATTAAGCACCTACACTAGGTGGGGCCCGTAGGCTATTTTTAGGTGTATGTCTATTTTTAGAATGTTGAGAAAATTCTATTTATAGTGGGATTCTATTTATATATGGTTGAGAAAATTCTATTTATAGATGAGATTCTATTTATAGATGCATGTGCGAAGTCTATTTATAGATCGCGTGTCTAAAAATAAAATGCATGTCAATTATTACTATCTCTTAATAATAATCGGACAATAAATATTAATCTATTCTCTCAAAGCACTTGATTTCAGTGAACTGAAGTGGAAAACTAATTAGATGAAGGAATTTCGAGTTCTAAGGTTGGTTGGTGGGACATTCAAGTGGACTTAGTTGTAACTGAGTGATTCAAAGTTGTAACAAAGTTGGATTTGTAGCTATGTGAGTTGTAAAGTGGTTTAACTCAGTTAAGTGAGTTAAACTCAGTTGTGCTAGTTGTAACTAGTTGTAAATAAAGATACAAAAGTGAGAGATCAGTGAATTAATTATTTAATTAATTCAAAAGCAGTGGTCTCACATGCAACTGAAGATTTACTATTGTTAACTACATGCATGTCAGATCTAGTGGAGACCCAGTTGAGAGATAGGTGAAAGGGAAAATTTAACTATCCATTGTGACATTAGTGGGTGCCCTCATGCAACCACACACACATTGGAGATGCCAATGAGAATTTTGTAGTCAAGGCAAGGAAGTATCACATTCATTCATGGATTTTGATTAGTAGGTATTGAACAGTGGAGGCAGGCTGTCAGGAGGCAGTAAATTGGCGCATGTGTTTGCCAATTTTTATATGACAGTGTGAGACGCTTGTATATTGTACTAAGAGCTCTTGGATTAGAGTTTTATATGAGATTGTTTCATGATCCATGATATATACATAATATATGATAGTGGGGTTTTTAGCTTTATGATTTCCCGATAAAAACATTTGTGTTATGTGTGATTGATATTTCTTCATGTGTTTGCAATTGGCGATTAAATTTCCGCAAATATTTTAATAGAAGGATTATTTATTTAATAGTGGCATATAATTTTTAGATCAATAGAATCTAGGAAATACATAATTGTATTAAAATTTCTACACAATATGCGATATCGCAATTGCAATATCGCAAAATTAAAGGGATAGCGGAAGTATTGTTCAGGAGTAGGAGCGAAATGCGAAGTGTGATGAGGTAAGAACTATGAAGTGCGAAGTACGATGGGGAGAAAGTTGTGATGTGCGAAATGTGATATTGCAATCGGCGGAAGGGCAGAAAGTATTAACAATAACCAACTAAACGGTGTGAAGTGTGAAATGCGATGGGTGATGTGGTGGTAGGACTGATGGCGGAGTGCGATCGCAATATCGCAATCGAAAAAAGTGAGCAGTAAGTGTTAAAAGGAAAGGGAAAACAATGCCAAGTGTTATTTGCGATTTCGCAATATCACAATTAGCGAAAATGAGTGGTAAGTGTTAAAAGAAAAGGGAAAACAATGCGAATTGCGATTTTTGATTTCACAATATCCCAATCGGCGAAAGCGAGTAGTAAGGGTTAAAATAAAAATAACAAAAATCATGCGAAATGCGATTACAATGTGCGGTGGCAGGAGATTCGAGGAGAAAACGTGGAGGTCAATTTTCAAAGGTTTTCAAGCATTTTGTGAATAAAAGGGCTATGGTCGCTGTGATAAGATAAAAGGAAGGAATAGAACCATAGCAACAAGGTTCATAAGTGTAACACGGAGATGGGTAGGGACTGGAAAATGGAGCGGAACGGCTTGATAATATCTCTAGGGCTTTTGATGATCATTCCTGAAAACGACCATTCTGATCCATGCATGAAAAATAGATGAAGTGCATGATAAAATTAGTGAACATAAATCAGTTTTAGGGTCTATGGGAAGTTTTACACTCCTCGAGCTCTATTGACAGAGATGAGCAGGGTCTTGATCCACAACTTTTTGGTTTTTTTCCTCTATTCTATTACTCACAAGAAAACGAAAAACTAAAGAAACATACTGAAAGAAAAAATAAACAGCAATGAAACTATTAAAATCAGTAATTGAATGACAAAAATAAAAATATCTTAATGGAAGAAAGGAAAGAATGGTAACAACAAAGATGTTGAGGCACATGGATCGAGCCCTAACCCACGAGCCTAGCTCTCTGAAACTTAAATCAATAAAATGAAATCAGTCAGCTCATTTCATAAAATAATAGCCTGATACATCTATGAAATTTTGATCACTGAGTAACTAATAAAAATCTCAATAGCTTTCAACAAAGTTCCAACTAGAATTGACTAATTCTTCCTAGCTCTAGCTCTACTCTATTTATTCTACAGGGTAGCTACCAATAGCTCCCTAGAAAATGGTGATTGAGTCCACTTTACTCCAAGTAAACAGAGATTGGGTTCACTCCTATTTGAGCTGCTTGGCTGCCTCTGTAATTGAATTGCTGGAGAGAATCCTCGGGGATCCTTTGGCTGCCTTTGGAATTCGAATTGCTGGAGAGAATATTTGGGATCCTTCAACCGCCTTTGATAGTTAAGGAGGGTGGACAATCCTCCCCTAATTTCTCTTTGTTGTCTCCTCCAAGTCTTTATGATAAAATCCTTATAAAAATGCTAATAATTCATGAATTTCTGCACTCAACCATGGGGTCTTCACTCAATCAACCTCTATCCTATCACGTGCATTCGTGGCATATTAAACAATACCCTTAATTTGACTACATATTGGAAAATACCCCTAAAAATCACATTTTTTAACCCCCTACCAATATGAACCCAATACACCTTCCCAATTTAAAAAACCCCTACTTCCACTAGATATTGTAGGTATCCATTTTTTCATTAACATTTTTTATACCCCTTTATATTTTTTCATTAACTTTGAGCTCCATTTTTTATACCTGTCAGTATAAAAACCCTTTAGCCCCTATATATCCCCCAATATATTATGCCATTTTTTCCTCAATATAAATCCCCTAATGTGAACCCACGTGGTATAATATTGCTCCCCGAGTGCAGTCCCTGTGCACTCAACCTCATATTAGGCACTCAGAGTGTGTAAGCCTTAATCACCACCTATACTAGCATCATAAAACAAAATAATAATAAAAATGCAAGAAAAAGAGATATAAGAAGGAAAAAATGTGACTATTAACCCCTCCAAATATGTCTAATGATGGAGCTCATCATCACCCCCCTACTGAATGGTTGCTCATCCTCTAAGAAACTAATCCTCCTCCGGAATTTCCTTCAAGGCTTTGACAACGCCCCTAATTTCCTGAGGAAGAAGTGTGGGAGATTCCCCAAGGGGGTAAAAACCATTATTATTTTCTGCATTCTCCCATTCTCTATATTGTGCATCTGTGTCCTTTTCATCATTCAACCCCAGCAGCAAAGGTGGGATGAGCTTCAGTCCCAACTATTGGATCTTTTTGTCATGCATGGCCCTCTTGTATAATGGTGCCATTTCCAATGCACCGCTCAGTCTTTCTGGAGTATGGTACTCCCTATTCTTGAGGCTGTGAGGGAGGTTGTTCCATCTCCTCTGGCTGGCCATCATGCACTCATCTTCTATTTTCCTAGAAACATCATCAAAGTGGCCTATTACTTGTGTTTGAGTCTGAAGGTAGCTCTCAACTATTGGAGGGTCTCTTTCAATCTCTCAATGGTTAAGGATGACTCCTCTTGGGCTGAACAATTCTGGCCTAATATATAGGGGTTCTCTAGTACTTCTTCCCATGACCCCCGTATGTCTTTTGCACTAGTGTCCTCATTCGTCATCCAAGATGCTAGAGCCATTAGCTGCATATCCCCCATTTTGGAATTGGGGTCCCAACTATCCAGATTTGTCAGCACAAGGTTATGCACATATAACTCTGCCATTTTTTCCTGATCAACCATGTTAGCTTGCTTATAGAAATCCATGAATTTCCTACAATCCTGGAAAGGTAGGGATCCATGGGAGGCTAGATTTTTGATTTTAAATAGGAGCCATTTCTCCTTGAATTACACATCATATGGGTCGGAAGGGAATCTGTGCTGAAGGGCTTCTATGCATAAGTATGCCATGGTGGCTAATTGCTGCCCTTTTTGCTACAATTTCTTCTTCAGTGCTACATTCTCTGCCTGTTCCTTCTGCAGTTTCTCCTTCAGAACTATTTCTTTGATTCTTTCATCCTCCCTTGGTGATTCTTCAATGATAATCAAGCTCGTGGGAGGAGTTTATGGCTCTCTCTGACTTATCATTTGACTCTTATCAGCTCTGAAATACATAGAGGTCTGACCTTTTCTCTTTGAACTCAAAGGAGCTAAGGTGGAAAATACCTCTTCGCCTTGAGAGGATGTGGTGTTATGTTGTGAGTCTGTTTCTTGCTCACTTTCTGCTACCTCTATGACTTCTATTGCTATCTCTTCTGTTTTTCCTTGGCCCTTTGTCTTTTCCTCTTCTTCTTCTGGTTCTTCTTTCGGTTCTTCCTCTTATTTTGGTTATTATTCTTCTTATTCTCTTCCTCTGGTTCTTCCTCTTATGTTGGTTCTTCTTCTTCTGTAAGGCTAGACGTGGAATACTGCCTCGTTCGGGTTGCTATAAAAGCTTCCCTGCTCATATTTACGAAAGAGGATGAGGCCATGGGTAGGGTGACGTTTTTCTGCTGTTTTTGTTGCATGTTTTTCAAATATGTAGCCCACTCTTGATACTATTGTGTTGCAGGCTCCCTTCGGTCTCTTTCCCTCAAACATTCTTGAATCATTGGTTTGGATGAGACGGTATCTCTTTTTATTATATTTCAAAACTAATTTTGGAGCGCTTTTGTAACTCGGCCTCAGCTCCAGTTTTCGTTAGAGACCATGGTTTTCTTCTATCGTTTAATTCATTATGGAATGCATGTTTCCTCCCCTCATTCTCCTCTACTCCACTTGATTTAATTTTTTTCTTCTACATGCCCAGGTGGCATGACTTTACAGTTCTCCCTATACTTCACGATGGTGGCCAAGCTAACTGGCCACCTTTCTGCCCCTTAACCTCTAAGTCTGCAAATTTAATTATTTCTGGCTATTATGGATGCATAGCAAGGGGTGAGAAGCTATACCTAAGTTTTCCTATTGCTGTCAAGGCATTTGCAGGAGATGGAATTTGGAGACAAGCCTCTTATATGCCGCATTCTTCCTTATTTTCCTGTTTTCTGAGTGAGTAGCTTGTTGAATGAGAAACTCTCTGAGTGAGTTGCTAATCTTTATTTTTTTTTCTTCCCATTGTAGATGATGTGTGGGGTTGCTCCACATGCCATGTGTGGCACTCCTATCTTTCCTAGGGTCTTCTTTATCATATCCTCCTTGTTTTTTCCTTTGTAGTCTATGAACAACTTTGTTTTTGAAGGAACTTCTTGATTTTTGTAGCAGTTTATGGCTTTCTTTCTTCTACTACATTGTGCTCAAGAATGGAGGAATATGGTGTATGGAGGTGATGGAAGGAGTTATGGAAATGAATGGAGTGAATGATGGGATGGATGGTAAAATAGAAGGGAAAATTTTTTTAATGCTTCCTTGTGTTTCCAAAAACCATTAATGACCTGCAAAATAGCAAACACAGAGATGCAGATGTTTTTTTTTTTTTAAAGAAAGTGGAGGCAATTTTTTTTTTAAAAGAAAGTGGGCTACCTCCATGGAGGTTTTCAACCCACAAACTTTCCTTGGGTGCCTCAGAGAGGTTTTCACCCATGGATCATTATTCTCTCTTCTTCTTTTTTATAGCAAGTGAGCTTCCTCCATCGAGGTTTTCAACCCCCAAACTTTCCTTGGGTGCCTCAGAGAGTTTTTCAGCCATGGATCTTTATTTTTTCCTCTCTTTTTTTCAGGAGGTGTGAGAAACTATGGAGTTTCCCATCACATACACCTCTCTTATTATTCAATTTATGAACTCTGCCTTTGACAAAGGCTTCTTGTAAATTTTAAGTCTGTGACCATTGAAAAGAAAGGGGATTCCTTCCTCATCTATGGTTTTGATTTGAACTATGCCATTATCAAGACAATTTTTTCACTGTGTAAGGTCCCAAACATCTTGTCATCAGCTTGCCTTTGAATTCTTTAAACCTTCAATCATACAACAAAGCCCAATATCCTTCTTGGAAGGAATTTTCCTTGATGTTATTTTCATGCTAGACCTTCCTTTGCAACTGAAATACCTTTGTGTGAAGAAGTGCTTGCATTATGAACTCGTCTAATCCATTTAGTTGCAGCAGCCTCTCTTTTTTGGCATTTGATAGATCTAGATTTAATTCAACTTCCATTCTTTAAGTATTGAATTCAGACTCAAATGAAAGTAGATCTTTCTTACCATAGACTACTTCATAAGTAGTGAATCTTGTTTTTGTCTTCCAAGTAGTGTTGTAGGCCCAAGTAGCTTCCACCAACCTGTCTGCCCAATATTTTCTGTTGTTGCTCACAATCTTGGTGAGGATGCTCTCTAAAGCTCTGTTAGTTACTTCTACTTGGCCATTCAACTAAGAGTGATAGGTAGTAGAAGTTCTATGCTTAATCTTGTGCTTCCTCAAAATATTCTCAATGAGGTGAGAGGTGAATTATGCTCCTTGATTAGTGACTATTTCTCTGGGGTACCCAAACTTGTAAAACACATTCTCCCTCATAAATTTTTCTACTTTCTCCTCGATTTATACCTTCAATGATTTTTAATCAGCCCACTTTGTTAGGTAATTAGTGCAGACAATTATATATGTATTTTTCCTGAATGGTGGATCGATAGGTCCAACAAAGTGCATGCCCCATTTGTCAAATGACTCAAGAACCACCTGATGGTGAAAATGGATCTCATCCCTTTGTGATGGTTTCCCCACCCTTTGGCATTGGTCACACCTTTTGGTGTATCTTCTGGAACCTTGGTGAAGGGCAGGCCAATAGTATCCTGTTTGCAAAACTTTGTAAGCAATTCTCTTTGCAGCAAAGTGGCCTCCACATCAGTTGTCATGACATGCAAAGAGGATATCAAAAAATTCTTCCTCCCTCATACATCTCCTTAGGATTTGATCACGGCCTAGTTTGAAAAGTTTTCCCCCAATCCATGTGAAAGGGGTGTTTTTTCTGATGATTCTTCTCCTCTCCCTAAATGAAATATTAGGAGGGAGTCTCCTAGCAACCAGGTAGTTGGCTATATCAGCAAACCATGGTGAGAGTGTTGATATATCAAAGAGATGGCCATCTGGCAACTGGTCATCCACCTGCCCTCTTGCTGAAATATTTGATGAACCTTCTATAGTAACCAAATAAGCCTAAGAAACTCCTGACATCTTTCTGCTTTTGAGGAGAAGGTACCATTTTGATGATAGTGATTTTGTTTGGGTCTACCTGTATTCTTGATTGGGATATAGAGTGTCCTAATACAACCCCTTATTTCTTCAAGAATTCACACTTTTATGGGCTCAAGGAGAGATGCATCTCAATGCACCTTCTTATTACTTTACCCAAATTGGAGAGATCTTCCTGGAAGTCATCCCCATATGGTGTGAAATCATCCATGTAGATTTTTACAGAGTCATGGACAAACTCAAAAAATATGCTTAGGACAACTCTTTGGAAGGTAGCTGGGGCATTGCACAACCCAAAGGGTAGGACTATATAAGCAAAGGTACCCCAAGGGCAGGTGATAGTAGTCTTATCTTGGTCTTCAGGGCTGATTTGAATCTGATTGTACCCACTGAACCCATCTAAGAAGGAAAATAACTTCTTCCCTGCAAGGCCATCCAGAACTTGGTCTATAAAGGGCAAAGGGAAATGGTCTTTCTCGATGGCTTTGTTAAGTTATCAATAGTAGACACAAATTCTCCACTTCCCATTCTTCTTTGGGACTAGGACAACAGGAGATACCCACTCACTATCGGATATAGGATATATGAACCCTACATCCAATAGTTTTACAACTCTTCTTTGACTATGTCCTTCAGAACCAGGTTCATCCTTCTTTTGGGTTATCAGACAGGCTTGCATCCTTCTTTTATGTAAATGTGATGTCTGCATACTAAAGGATGCACCCCTTTCATGTACTTGTAATCACAAGAAAATGATTCAATATTCTCTTTCAATATTTGGCATAGCTTCTTCTCTTATTCATTTGAGAGTTTTGGGTTGATTTTCAAAGATCTGGATGAGCCAAACTCAATAACCTTGTTGGTTTTGTTGGAAATATGATGCAGAGTGTTGTCCTTGATGGCAACCCACTTGATGAAGATAATGGCAATCTGCTTAATGAAGTTGTCCTTGATGGAAACCTACTTGATGAGTTGCCTATGATAAGCAACCTATGTACTAAAGATGTAAGAATGATGTATCTACAGATCAGTTCAGATGTGACAGAGAAAAAATTTCCAGTAAGTGCCAGAAAAATGATAAATATAATATGTCACAATGTATACGCTACTTTTTTGAAGGCAAACCATGTATATACACTACTTTTGTGAAGGGAACCCGTGTATACATTCAGGGTTAGCATATACACAGTTTTTATGTGGCAAAGTTGCATATACACGCGAATATGCACGCTCAAAGTCGCGTATGCCTTTTGCACTCTAAAAAATATGATACCTAGGGGCATTACCATGGTATTGACCCATTTTATTGAGCGTTGGATTATCTATTTGATCCCATCCATGAATACCATCGGAAGTTGTGTGGTTTTGACTCATGGTATTGATAAAGGCTAAATCTATATAAGGAGAAGAAGATCATTGTGCAAGGGTGTGCATGAGTAAGGGTTGTGAATGAATAAATCTCTCTAAGGAATATCTGCATGGATGAACTCTGTTCTTGATTGATAGATCTGAATCTATGATGCAACTATGAAGAAAATGATGAAGAGGGATCTCTAGATCTGAAATGTATATGTATTTTCTAGATATGATTATGGATTTTTTAGATCTGAGATGAGGCGAAATACTTTCTGAAGTAAGGGATGAAATCTGAGTTGTTTATCTGATCTGAAGAGCTGCACAGTCCTGAAAAGTTACAAATGTATATGCAGGTTCGCTTCAGCAAAAGCACGTGTATACGTGGGTCTGCTTAAGGAAAAGTGTGTATGGGCAGAAAGGATTTTCTGAAGAATCCACTGAAGTATACGCGGGTTGGTCTATATGAAAGCGTGTACATATGCAAGTTCAGTGAAGTAAAAGCGCGTATGGAATCTAGGGTTTTACCGAAGTATGTGGTATGAAATATCTAATTTATTCTGTTGTTTTACTGTTGTCTATCAATGATGTATTCATACAGAACTGGGTTGTTTGAATGATGAATATGCTGTTGATTATGTTAATTGAAGTTCAAGTTGTTGGTTGATTGGTTGATGATTCAATGAATGAATTGATGGGGTTATAAGTTTCAGTTTGATGAATGTTGAGCTTAAATGTGTGGAGTGGGTCCAGTCTGAAAATCTGATGAAAAGTGGCCTACAAGATATGTTGTATGGAAGCTGTTGGATCCAATGTGAAAATTGATGAAACGTGGTCCATGGTGGTGCTAAGGGTTGTAGCCTTCAGTCAGGGGGTTGTAGCTCCCTTCCATGAGAGGCTGGTAAACGAGAGAAGGTTGTAGCCTTCTGCAGGTGGGTGCCTACGTGCTGGTATGAGTCTGCGCCAGTACATGGTTGTAAGATGTTTTCTCTATAATAAAATATTGAAGGATGAGACAACGACAGCGGTGGTTTTCTCCCGACTTGGGTTTCCACCTAAAATCCTGGTGTTCATGTGTGTTGCTTATGTGTGATGTTTTATTCTGTTATTACTGCACATGCTTACTGTTTATTGAAAATCTAATGAATGAATGATGTAATGATATAAGTGAAGAATTATCTGCATAATAATATTGTTGGATATACGCATGTTTTATTAAGTATATCCGCGTGTATAGGCGAGTTGGCTTCAGGAAAGTCGCTTATGTGTTTTGAAGTAAGAAAAAGTAAAAAAAATTGAGTAAGTCCTAAATATTGATTCACCACCCCACCTCTCAGTATTTTTCCCAACAATTGGTATCAGAGGAGGTCCTTCTGCAGAAGCTTGATCGCTTGAAGGAGATCTGTCGCAATGGGAATTCATGAAGGGATAATGTCTATAAGGCCACCTCTATTCAATGGAAATAATTTGTTATTCTATAAAATACAAACAAAAGCATATCTGCAAAGTCTTGGTGTAGAAGTATGGGATTATCGTGGAAGGAGGTTATCAATATCCGACAAGTATTCCTACTGATGCAGCAGAAAGGAAGAAATATGAAATCAATGCCAAAGCAGTCAATGTCTTATTAGGAAGCATGTCTGAACCAAAATTTGCTAAAGTGATGCAGCTAAATTCAGCAAAAGAAATATGGGACAAAATCATTCTGAGCTATGAAGGAGATACAAAGGTAAAAAGTGCAAAACTCCAAACTCTCAGAATTGAATATGAAAATTTAAGGATGCATAGTGATGAGAGTATTTCTAGTTTCTTTTTATGTCTAGATGATATTGTAAATCGTATGAGAAGTTTGGGTGAAACCATAACCGATACTACTCTGGTGGAAAAAGTCTTAAGATCTTTAACTTCAAAATTTGAGTCAAAAGTGTTAGCTATTGAAGAAAGGCAAGATCTGCAAACTCTTACTATTGTTCAACTACATGGTATTCTGACTGCTTATGAAATGAGACAAGGAGGTCCCTCTCAAATCAAAGAAGCTGCCTTTAAGGTGTGTGCAAAAGGAAAAGAAAAGGAATTTGTCAAGAAATCAAGTTATATATCAGAAGAAGAAGAAGCAAATTTTGTGAGAAGACTCCAACCAGGTACTGGAAGATTCAGAGGTAAGCTTCCTTTCAAATGTTTTGATTGTGGAAGAGTGGGTCATTATGTGCTAAATGTCCTTATAAACAATTTGAAAATGGAAAGAGTTATTATGCAAATGAAGATAATAATGAAATGTCAAATGAAGATGAAGAAGATTCTGACCAAGATCTGCTAGTGCTCATGGCAAAGAAGCAAAAGAAGAAAGCTACTCAAGAAAAGAAGATATCTCAGAAAATATGTGCAACAGAAAATGAAGAAGAGGAAACAGGTATTGATTGTTGTTCTTGTAATCCACTCACTTGTGCATGCAATGATGAAGATAGTGAAAGTAACAATATAAGTATAGAAGAAAATCTCAAGATCAATGATGAAAGTAATTTTGGGGATCAATTTAAAAGGAGGGAATATATTCTCAAGGATGTGATCTCTAGATTGAATGAACAGATAGAAACAATGAAGGGACAGATAGAAATGTATCAAAGACTGCAGGACAAAGTAACCAATCACAGTGAAGGACTTGAAGCAGAAATCATCTCTTTGAAAGAAGACCTTGAAGCATCAAATAAGAAGAATGAAGAACTTCTACAATCATTTGAAAAGGAAGGACGTGAAGCAGAAATCATCTCGCTCAAAACAGATCTGGAAAAATAAAATAAGAAGAATGAAGAACTTTTACAAGTCTTTGAAGAGCAAGAAAATGGGTTGAAAGAAGAGATCTTAAATTTGAATGATCAAGTAGAAGAAGGAAAAAGGGTTGAAGAAAGCATGATGAAGCAATGCCAAAAATTGGAGGTTGAGGTAAACATTCCCAAAGGTAAATTAGAAGAAAAGGATAAACTCTTGAGGTTTCAAGATAGTACTAATATTCTAGAAAATATTCTTAGTAGTCAAAGGTCTCCTTCTGTTAAACTCGGTCTTGGTTTTCATGAAACTGTTAAAGGAGAATCTAGTTCACAAGGAAGTGCTAAAGATTCAAAGGATATCAATGCAAAGCCTGAAGTGTTGAAAGAAGCAAAAGGTTAACCGACAATCATGAACTCTCAAAAGAAATCATTCCCTCCATTGATCAATAATGTTGAATGCTTTAAATGTCATAATTATGGGCATGTTGCAGCAAATTGCAGAAGCAGATTGTTTCAGTCACAAACAAACAGATTCTATACAGAAAGGTACTCTGGGTTCTTTGAGGGATATTGTTTTTCATGCAACAAGTATGGTCATAAAGCAGCTGATTGCAATAGAAGAAAGTATAGAAAAACACATTATGAGCCATATGCTTACTTTTCTAGTCATGCAAGATGTTATGTCTGTAACAAGTATGGAAATGTAGAAAAATAATGCAGGATGAACAGATCTGAGAAATTGAACAATTTCCAGCACACAATAAGAAACTTCAAGAAAAGTTGGAAAAGGAAGGAAGACCGGTCAGAAACGTAGGGAATATTGACCCTACTGCAGTCATCCTCTTCTAAAGCTTATTTCTCATAATGACTGCATGAATGATGTGAGATACATTATAGAGATTAGTAATGTATCATCACAGGGGGAGCAATGTGTGGTGATTCTCATTATTCTGGTTATATTTATTTCTGACAGAGCATCTGATGTGAAGCAGACAGGTACAGGTGGTACAACTTCAGGGGGAGATGAAGGAATGTGAAGCTTTCAATGTTTCACTTACCATACGCAGGTTCAATGAACTAAATCCGTGTATGCACGCGAGTTACAGTGGAGACAGTCGCGTATGAACTTGTGACAAGAAAATTTGTATGACAGCTGAAGATCAGGAGCACAGGTTCAGGGGGAGCATCAGTCTGACTATTAAAGATTGTATTATTGGCACTGTATCTACTTATTATTCAGTTCTAAATGATGATGAAATGATACATGGTTTCTTATGATGAGAATATGAATGAGCCCTGTTTGCTTTTTGCTGAAGATTATTCCTTGCTTTCACACATGGATGAGATAGAAGTTTTATGATTCAGAGATAAGGACAGATCATGCAGAGATTATTGTTGATGACTTGCTGTTGAAAGTGTTTAGGATGCACACGCTAAGGAGGAGCCTTGGTCATATGGAAAAGATGCTTGGATGTACATTTTTTAGGGGGAGCATTAGACTTGCTGAGTATAATGCATTGTTGGCATTATGATGGTTCTGAAACATGATATCTTTTGAGGTCTTCTTGGTAGTGGTCATAAAAGGTCATATTGGTAATTTGATGAAAAGGTCATGATGAGATCTATGATGTGAAATTGTAAAATTCATTCATGTAAGGACTTTTTCATTTTGTAAACCCACTTGGTTGGGTAGTTGAGTCAAATTGTGTAAACCCACTTGGTTGGGAAGTTGAGTCAAAATGTGTAAACCCACTTGGTTGGGTACTTGAGTCTCTTATGTAAATCCACTTGGTTGGATCATTGATGTAAGTATGAGTCCTTAGTGATAGGAAAGGTCATAGAGTCATGTACTTCATTGAAAAATATGTTTGAACATTTAGCATGAACTCAGGGGGGAGCATGGTAACTTCAGTGCACATCATATCTACAACGCTCTTCTTTCTACATGAGTAGAAAAACCTTGTGTTGGTTTTTGATCCACCCTTTGCCCTTGATGTCAAAGGGGGAGAGTGACATGGTGTTTGAATAGGGGGAGAATATCATTATGCATAATGTATCTATCTGTTGTGATCAAACACCATCGTGGTAGCCATCAAGTCCAAAGGGGGAGATTGTTGGCAATATGATGCAGAGTGTTGTCTTTGATGGCAACCCACTTGATGAAGATAATGGCAATCTGCTTAATGAAGTTGTCATTGATGGAAACCTACTTGATGAGTCGCCTATGATAAGCAACCTATGTGCTAAAGATGTAAGAATGATGTATCTACAGATCAGTTCAGATGTGACAGAGAAAACATTTCCAGTAAGTGCCAGAAAAATGATAAATATAATATGTCACAATGTATACACTACTTTTGTGAAGGCAACCCGCGTATATACTCTACTTTTGTGAAGGGAACCCGCGTATACATTCAGGGTTAGCATATACGCAGTTTTTATGAGGCAAAGTTGCGTATACACGCGAATACGCACGCTCAAAGTCGCGTATGCCTTTTGCGCTCTAAAAACTATGATACCTAGGGGCATTACCATGGTATTGACCCATTGTATTGAGTGTTGGATTATCTATTTGATCCCGTCCAAGAATACCATCGGAAGTTGTGTGGTTTTGGCTCATGGTATTGATAAAGACCAAATCTATGTAAGGAGAAGAAAACCATAGTGCAAGGGGTGCATGGGTAAGGGTTGTGAATGAATAAGTCTCTCTAAGGAATATCTGCATGGATGAACTCTGTTCTTGATTGATAGATCTGATTCTATGATGCACCTATGAAGAAAATGATGAAGAGGGATCTCTAGATCTGAAATGTATATGTATTTTCTAGATCTGATTATGGATTGTTTAGATCTGAGATGAGGCGAAATACTCTCTGAAGTAAGGGATGAAATATGAGTTGTGTTGGGAAAAATACTGAGAGGTGGGGTGAATCAGTATTTACTGCATATTCAAAACTTTTACTTTTTCTTGCTTCTAAAACCCATACGCTACTTTCCTGAAACAGACTCGCGTATATACGCGGATACCCTTTAAACTCGAATATACAGGATATCTAATTATCTTTAGATCTTCACTTAAATCATTCCATCATTCATTCATCGGATGTTTAATAACGATAAACATGAACGATGGAAACGAGTAAACCACCACAAAGCATCACACATGAACACCGAGGATTTTTAGGTGAAGCCGTCAAGGAGAAAACCACATTGTGGTTATTTCATTATTTCAATATTTTATTATTGAAAAACATCTTCAACATGTTCTGTGCGGACTCACCACGGCACGTGAGCACCACACGCTCGTTCGACCTCTCACGGAAGAGCTCCAACCCACGACCTAGTTTACCGACCTCTCCCCGGAAGGGAAGAACTCGACGCCACATTGGTTTTACTAGCCACTCACGGAAGGGAGCTACAACCCCCTAACTGAAGGCTACAACCCTCAGCACCTCTATGGACCGTGTTTCATCAATTTTCACACTGGATCCAAAGCTTCCTTCAGGACACCATTTGTAGGCCACATTTCATCATATTTTCAGATTAGACCCTTTCCATACTTTTAAGCACAGTCAACCATGAAATAGATACACATAACTTACAGACAGATATCAGTAAACCAGCAGAACAGATCAGACATTTCTTACCACAAACTTCAGCAAACCCTAGTTTGCATACGCGCTTTCCTTTCTCTGATGTCGCGTATATACGCGCTTCCGTCCACACAAACCAGCGTATACTTCAGTACAAATTACAGAACTAATTTTATTGTGCATACGCGCTTTCTCTTCAGCGAAGCCGCGTATATACGCGCTTCCTCTTCGGTGACCTAGCATATGGTTCTTCAAACTTAAATGTTATTGCAATTCTTCAGAACAGATACATCACTTCAAATTTTACCCTTTACCTCAGATAGATGTTCGCCTAGATGTTCGCGTCATCACAAATCTAATCATTCCATAAATAGATCTAGCAAATACAAGTACAATACAGATCTAGATCCCCTTCTTCATCACTCCATCATTGGTGCAGCATACTTTCAGATCTTTCATTCAACTGTAACCCTTTCAATTCAGATATACTCCAGAGAGAAGTATTCATTCAAGCTCAGACATCTTGCACCCACATTCATCATTTGCACAATGAATTTCATCTCTTTATATAGGTTTATCCTTTTTCAATACCATGAGCCAAAACCATATTACTTCCGATGGTATTCCTGGACGGGGTCATTTAGGTGAATCATTACCCAATACAATGGGTCAATACCATGGTGGTTACCCCTGGTTTTGCACTTTTTGAGCGCTTTTACCCATACGCGACTTGGCACGTTCTTTTCCGCGTGCATACGCGACTTCCCCTAGACAGATCCGCGTATTCCTTGAAACATAATCTTTTCATCATATATATAGCACATGTTGAATTCCTTTCTTCATTTCCTTTTGTACTTATTGTAGATACATCAGTTTTAGTTCATCAAGACATATTCTATCAAGCACAACTTCATCCAGTAAATTGCCATTATCTTCATCAAGAGGGTTGCCTTTCAAGGACAACACTCATCATCATATTGCTAACAAACATCATTTGCCAAGTCCATTACGTCAAGAATAGCTTCATCAGGTGGATTGCCATCAAGGACAACACATGTCAACAGTCGCATGTCTTCATCTTCATTCAGTGGGTTGCCATCAAGGGCAACACTCGGCATCATATTGCCAACAATCTCCCCCTTTGGACTTGATGGCAACCACGATGGTGTTTGGTTACCACAACTGATAGGTACATTAAGAATACAATGAAACCATGTCACTTTCTCCATTTTGACACCATTCAAACACCATGTCACTCTCTCCATTTTGACACCATTCAAACACCATGTCACTCTCGCCCTTTGACATCAAGGGCAAAGGGCGGATCAAAAATCAACATACTCTCCCCCTTTTTTTCTCCTCATGTGGAAGAAGCATTCTGCAGATCTGATATATACTGAAGTGACCAAGCTCCCCCTAAGTTCATGTTGAATCTTCAAAAATATTTTCCAATGAAGTACATGACTCTATGAATTTCCTATCACCAATGACTCACACTTACATCAAAGATCCATCCAAGTGGATTTACATAAGAGACTCAACTACCCAACCAAGTGGGTTTACAGATTTGAATCAGCTACCCAATCAAGTGGGTTTACAATAATTGACTCAGCTACCCAACCAAGTGGGTTTACAAATTTGACAAGTCCTTACATGACTGAATATTACAATTTTACATCATGGGTCTCAACAAGACCTTTTCAACAAATATGACCATTTATGACCAACACCAGAAAGACTTCAAGAAAAAAGAACATATTTCAGAACCATCATAATGCCAACAATGCATTATACACAGCAAAGCTAATGCTCCCCCTGAAACTGTGCATCCAAGCATCCTTTTCATATGACTAAGGCTCCCCCTTAGTTTGTGCATCCTGAACACTTTCACCAACAAATCATCAAGGCATATTTATCAAAACATTAGAAATAGAAATATGAGAACTGGAACACCACCAGAGATACCAAACAGTATCAGAGATACCAAACAGCACTGCAGCTGTGCTGAAGAGAGCTGACTCCAAACAGAAAAATGTCAGCAATCAGACATACGCGGTTTTCTGTGCATGAACTTGCGTATATACGCGACTGTGTTTCAGGAAATCCGCGTATCCAATGCCATCTTCGAATTTTATGTAGATTTGTGCTTTTGACTGGCAGAGAACACTCCCAGCTTCTGTCTTAGATACTCGAACGCTTCCCTGGGCAGAGGTTTGGTAAAGATATCAGCAACTTGTTCTTTGGACGGAACATACTCCAACTTCACCTTTTGCTCAAGCACTTGTTCACGTAAGAAGTGTTACTTGATGGGAATGTGCTTGGTCTTCGAATGCATAACAGGATTCTTTGAAATACTGATGGCACTTGTATTGTCACACTTAATGGGGACAGGAGGTGTACATTTGATTTGAAAATCTTGTAAGGTTTGCATCATCCAAAGGAGTTGAGTGCAACAAGATGCGGCAGCCGCATATTCTGCTTCTGCTGTGGATAAGGCAATAGAATTTTGCTTCTTGCTGAACCAAGATACTAACCGAGGTCCCATATAGAATGCACCACCACTAGTGCTTTTCCGATCATCAACACTTCCAGCCCAATCTGCATCAGTGTAAGCATGAAGAGTAAGATCATCATTCTTTGGATACCATAGACCAAGGTCTTGAGTTCCTTGAAGATATTTGAAAATTATTTTAACAGCCTGAAGGTGAGACTCTTTTGGATTAGCTTGGAATCGTCCAACAATCCCAACTACATGCATAATGTCTGGTCTAGTCCCAGTGAGATAAAGTAGACTTCCTATCATTGATCTGTAATCTGGTTGATTCACTGGAGGAGAATCATCATGAGAACTGAGATTGCATCCGGTTATCATTGGTGTACTTACAGGTTTGCATTCTTCCATGCCATACTTCTTCATAATTTGCTTAAGATATTTTGCTTGTGATAGGAATATACCATCTGCAGTTTGATGCACTTGCAAGCCAAGAAAGAATGTTAGTTCCCCAAGTAAAGACATTTCAAATTCTTGCTGCATGACAGAAGCAAATTTTTTACTCAAAGATTCTTCGTTACTCCCAAAAATGATATCATCAACATATACAACCACAATCAATAGTTTATCATTTTCAACTTTTGTGTATAAGTTGCTATCAGCAAACCCCTTTGAAAATCCTTGTTGATGAAGATATTTGTCAAGACGATAATACCATGCCCTTGGAGCTTGTTTGAGACCATATAGAGCCTTTTAAGTCTACAAACAAGTTTTTCATCATTTCCCAAAATGAATCCTTCTGGTTGTTCTATATAAACTTCTTCTTCTAGATCACCATTGAGAAATGCAGATTTAACATCCATTTGATAAACTTTTATTTGTTGAAAACTTGAAAAAGCAAGAAACATTCTTATGGCTTCAAGTCTAGCTACAGGAGCAAAAGTTTCTTCAAAGTCTATACCTTCTTGTTGAGTATACCCTTTGCAAACCAATCTAGCTTTGTTTCTTACAACCTCCCCATTCTCATTTAACTTGTTCTTGAAAATCCATTTAGTTCCAATGAAATTTTTATCATGTGGTCTTGGTACCAGTTCCCAAGTATCATTATTTTCAATTTGATCAAGCTCTTCATTCATGGCTTGCTTCCAACATTCATCTTTGCTAGCTTGATTGACATTGTGTCGTTCAATTGTGGATAGAAGTGCCAAATGATTAGAAGATCCCACAAGAGTTCTCCTTGTTCGTACCCCTGATTCCTTGTCACCCAAAATTTGAGATTCAGGATGATTCTTTTGAACATATCTGGATGGAGCTTTTTCAGATAGATCATCTTCAGGTTCTTCATTGGATCCACTGTCTATATCATTTCTATTTGATGTAGAAGGACATAGGTCACCATCATCTTCTTTTTTTGTTTGTTTTTCTTCTTTAGGAGCTGCAGGAGACTCATCAATAACAACATCAATACATTCAACAATCTTTCGAAGCCTTTTATTGTAACATTTGTATGCTTTGCTTGAATATGAGTAACCAAGAAATATCCCTTCATCTGATCTAGGTTCAAACTTGCCAAGCTTTTCATCATTATTTTTGATAAAGCATTTACTTCCAAAAACTCTAAAATGCTTCACAGATGGAGAATTACCATACCCGAGTTCATATGGAGTTTTGTCACTATTTACCCGAACATGAGCCTTGTTGAGAATGTTAGCTGCTGTATGTGCTGCTTCTCCCCAGAACATGTCAGGAGTTCCAGAATCATCGAGCATAGCTCTAGCCATTTGTTGAATTGTTCTATTCATTCTTTCTGCTACGCCATTTTGTTGTGGAGTATCTGCTACAGAGAATTGTCTTTTTATGCCATGTTGTTCACAAAATTCAAAGAATTCATTTGATGTATATTCTCCTCCTCGATCAGATCTAAGACACTTGATTTTTAGATCTAATTCATTTTCAACTAATGCTTTGAAGATCTGAAATTTTTCAAATGCTTCATCTTTGTGTTTAATGAGCCTGATCCAACACATTCTAGAGTAATCATCAATAAATAAGATATAGTATTCTTCCCCACGTGGTGAATTTTTCCTCATAGGTCCACATATGTCGGTATGAATGAGTTCAAGAGGCTCACTTGATGATCCTTCTTTGGCATTAAATCTTACTCTGGTCTGCTTACCGAATTGACAAGATTTTCATATGATACTTTCTGGTAGATTAATATTGGGAAGACCACAAACAGCTTGAAGTCTACTTGCTTTGTTGATTTGAGAGAAGCTCAGATGCCCCAGCCTTCTATGCCATAGCCAATTTTCTGAAGACTTGCTCAAGTAACATTGATCTATGCCGTTCAGTACATACAAGTTGCTAGGATTTCTTTTTCCTTTTATAATGATTTTACCTGTATCAAGATCACGAACCACACATTCCTTTGAACTAAAGACCACTTATGTTCCTTGATCACACATTTGACTTACACTTAACAAGTTATGCCTTAGTCCATCCACATACATGACATCATTAGCCTTCACCTTTTCTTTTAGAAATACTGACCCTTTTCCTTTAATTACAGCAGGAGTATCATTTCCAAATGTAACTTTCTTTTCCTTTTCAAGAGCATTATATGTAAGGAGTTTGCTTTTGTCACCTGTCATGTGTCTTGAGCACCCACTATCAATGTACCATTGATTTTCTTCACCTTCTGCAAATAACGCTATCCCACAATTTTCAACCGGTATTTCTTTCTTTTTCCACACTTTAGAGCTTGAGGGAACATGTTCTTTTGGCTGGACCTTGCTCCTGCATTCATATTCTTCATGACCAAAGTTATTGCAATAAGTACATTCAACTTCGTTTTGAAGAGGAGAGAAGTTGTTATAGGTGTTCTTCTTTGGTTCAATATTCATCTTTTTCTTTCTTGCTTCTCTTGTCATGATGGTTTTATATGCAACACATTGAACAACTTTATGACCAAAATTGTGACATGAGAAACATTGTCCATTGAAGTAGAAATTTATGCGATCATGAAATCTTCTATTTGAATTTACCTGTTGGTTGTTGCTTCTTTGAGGGATCTCCCTGTTAGTGATCCTTGAATTGAGATGATCATGCTTTACCTGTAAAGATCCTTTGTTCCCTTGCTGAGTGGCTGAATGAAGAGAACCAGTTGTGACTGCTTTCAGATAATTTGGTGCTGAAGTCTAGGAAGATTCCCCAGTATATCCAAGACCTGTTTTTATAAGAGGAGACCGTTGTGTCTTGATAATCTCATCTAAGGTTTCTGAACCTTTAGCAAATCTAAGATTGAGAGTCTTCACTTTCTCATTATCTTTCCTTAGACTTACTACTTCACACTCCAATTCCTCAATGCATTTTTCCTTGACTTCAAGCTGATTTTCAAGAGTCTCTATGATTATGTTCTTTTCTTCTAGGCTTACTTTGAGTTGATTGTTTTCTTCAAGAAAATCATTGTCCTCTAGAGCATCCACAAAAGTATCCTTTTCTTCTCTTTGTTCAAAATCCATGAGAAGTCTAAAGTCTTCTTCACATTCTTCCTCACTATTATATGATCCATCACTGTCTTCATTAGTATAATAACTTTTTCTTGTGCTAGATCGATTCTTATTCCTTATTGCTACTTCTTTTCCTTTAGCCGAAGTTTCTTTATAAGGACACTTTGCAGCATAATGACCAACTCTTCCACAATTGAAACATTTGAATGGAAGCTTACCTTTGAACTTTCCGGTACCTAGTTGAAGTCTTCTCACAAAATTTGCTTCTTCTTCTTCTTCAGATATATAGCTGGATTCTTTGACAACGTCCTTTTCTTTTCCTTTTGCAGACGCCTTAAAAACAACTTCTTTGATTTGAGAAGGACCTCCTTGTCTCATTTCAAAAGCAGTCAGAATACCATGTAATTGAACAATAGTAAGAGTTTGCAGATCTTGCCTTTCTTCAATAGCTGAAACTTTAGAGTCAAATTTTGAAGTCAGGGATCTTAAGACTTTTTCCACCAAAGTAGTATCAGTTATGGTTTCACCCAAATTTCTCATTCGATTTACAATATCATCCAGACGTAAGAAGAAATGGGCAATACTCTCATCACTATGCATTTTCAAATTTTCATATTCAATTCTAAGAGTTTGGAGTTTTGCACTTTTTACCTTTGTGTCTCCTTCATAGCTTAGAATGATTTTGTCCCATATTTCTTTTGCTGAATGTAGCTGCATCACTTTAGCAAATTCTGATTCAGACATGCTTCCTAACAAGACATTTATTGCTTTGGCATTGATTTCATACTTCTTCCTTTCTGCTGCATCAGTAGGAATACTTGCTGGGTATTGATAACCTTCTTCCACGATTGCCCATACATCTGCACCAAGACTTTGCAGATATGCTTTTGTTCGTACCTTCCAGAATATCAGATTGCTTCCATTGAATAGAGGTGGCTTTATAGACATTACTCCTTCTTGACTTCCCATTGCGACGTATCTCCTTCAAGCGATCAAGCTTCTGCAGAAGGACCTCCTCTGATACCAATTGTTGGGAAAAATACTGAGAGGGGGGGTGAATCAGTATTTACTGCATATTCAAAACTTTTACTTTTTCTTGCTTCTAAAACCCATACGCTACTTTCCTGAAACAGACTCACGTATATACGTGGATACCCTTTATGAAACTCACGTATACACAGATATCTAATTATGTCATTAGATCTTCACTTAAATCATTCCATCATTCATTCATCAGATGTTTAATAAACAGTAAACATGAACAGTAAGAACAGAGTAAACCATCACACAATGCATCACACATGAACACCAGGATTTTTAGGTGGAAACCCAAGTCGGGATAAAACCACCACTGCTGTTGCTCAGCCTTCAATATTTTATTATAGAAAAAACATCTTACAACATATGTGCTGGTGCAGACTCCTACCAGCACGCAGGCACCCACCTGCGCTCGTTTACCAGCCTCTCCTGGAAGGGAGCTCCAACCCCCTGACTCGTTTACCAGCCTCTCTTGGAAGGGAGCTACGACCCCCTGATCTCGTTTACTAGCCTCACCTGGAAGGGAGCTACAACCCCCTGACTGAAGGCTACAACCCTCAGCACCTCTATGGACCACGTTTCATCAATTTTCACACTGGATCCAAAGCTTCCTTTAGGACACCATTTGTAGGCCACATTTCATCATATTTTTAGATTAGACCCTTTCCATACTTTTAAGCACAATCAACCATGAAATAGATACACATAACTTACTGAAATATATCAGTAAACCAGCAGAACAGATCAGACATTTCTTACCACAAACTTCAGCAAACCCTAGTTTGCATACGCGCTTTCCTTTCTCTGATGTCGCGTATATACACACTTCCGTCCACACAAACCAGCATATACTTCAGTACAAATTACAGAACTAATTTTATTGCGCATACACGCTTTCTCTTCAGCAAAGCCGCGTATATACGTGCTTCCTCTTCGGCGAACTAGCGTATGGTTCTTCAAACTTAAATGTTATTGCAATTCTTCACAACAGATACATCACTTCAGATTTTACCCTTTACCTCAGACAGATGTTCGCCTAGATGTTCGCGTCATCACAAATCTAATCATTCCATAAACAGATCTAGCAAATACAAGTACAATACAGATCTAGATCCCCTTCTTCATCACTCCATCATTGGTGCATCATACTTTCAGATCTTTCATTCAACTGTAACCCTTTCCATTCAGATATACTCCAGAGAGAAGTATTCATTCAATCTCAGACATCTTGCACCCACATTCATGATTTGCACAATGAATTTCATCTCTTTATATAGTTTTATCCTTTTTCAATACCATGAGCCAAAACCATATTACTTCCGATGGTATTCCTGGACGGGGTCATTTAGGTGAATCATTACCCAATACAATGGGTCAATACCATGGTGGTTACCCCTGGTTTTGCACTTTTTGAGTGCTTTTACCCATACGCGACTTGGCACGTTCTTTTCCGCGTGCATACGCGACTTCCCCTAGACAGATCCGCGTATTCCTTGAAACATACTCTTTTCATCATATATATAGCACATGCTGAATTCCTTTCTTCATTTCCTTCTGTACTTACTGTAGATACATCAGTTTTAGTTCATCAAGACATATTCTATCAAGCACAACTTCATCCAGTAAATTGCCATTATCTTCATCAAGAGGGTTGCCTTTCAAGGACAACACTCATCATCATATTGCTAACAAACATCATTTGCCAAGTCCATTACGTCAAGAATAGCTTCATCAGGTGGATTTCCATCAAGGACAACACATGTCAACAGTCGCATGTCTTCATCTTCATTCAGTGGGTTGCCATCAAGGGCAACACTCGGCATCATATTGCCAACAAGTTTTTTATCTGATCTAAAGAGCTGCACAGTCCTGAAAAGTTACAGATGTATACGTAGGTTCGCTTCAGCAAAAGTGCGTGTATACTCGGGTCTGCTTAAGGAAAAGTGCGTATGGGCAAAAAGGATTTTCTGAAGAATGCACTGAAGTATACGTGGGTTGTTCTATATGAAAGCGCGTACATACGCAGGTTTAGAGAAGAAAAACCACGTATGGAATCTAGGGTTTTACTAAAGTATGTGGTATGAAATATCTGATCTGTTCTGTTGTTTTACTACTATCTGTCAATGATGTATTCATATAGAACTGGGTTGTTTGAATGATAAATATGCTGCTGATTATGTTAATTGAAGATCAAGTTGTTGGTTGATTGGTTGATGATTCAATGAATGAATTGATGGGGTTATAAGTTTCAGTTTGATGAATGTTGAGCTTAAATGTGTGGAGTGGGTCCAGTCTGAAAATATGATGAAAAGTGGCCTACAAGATATGTTGTGTGGAAGCTGTTGGATCCAGTTTGAAAATTGATGAAACGTGGTCATGGTGGTGCTGTAAGGGTTGTAGCCTTCGGTCGGGGGGTTAGCTCCCTTCCCATGAGGGGCCTCCGAGAGAAGGTTGTAGCCCAACATACAGCAGTGGTGCCTACGTCTTTGAGTATGGTCTGCCCTTGATACATGGTTATGGAATGTTTTTTTCTCTATAATAAAATATTGAAGGCTGAGACAACGGCAGCGGTGGTTTTCTCCCGACTTGGGTTTCCACCTAAAATCCTGGTGTTCATGTGTGTTGCTTATGTGTGATGGTTTATTCTGTTATTACTGCACATGCTTACTGTTTATTGGACATCTAATGAATGAATGATGGAATGATATAAGTGAAGAATTATCTGCATAATAAGATTGTTGGACATATGCATGTTTTATTAAGTATATCCGTGTGTATACGCGAGTTGGCTTCAGGAAAGTCGCGTATGTGTTTTGAAGTAAGAAAAAGTAAAATTTTTTGAGTAAGTCCTAAATACTGATTCACCCCCCCCCCTCTCAGTATTTTTCCCAACAATTTGAATATCCAGGCTGGAAATCCTACAACGAAGCAATCACTGAAAGGCCTCATCATAATGAAGAATCATGAGAAAGTTAATGTGCATATGGCCACCTCTATTCAATAAATATTTTGTTACGGAGATATACAAGACAAAAGCATATACAAAGTCTTGGTGGAAATATGGGCAATCGTGGAAAAAGGTTATCGGTATCGGCAAGTAATGCGATGCGATAGAAAGGAAGAAGTATGAAATCAATGCCAAAGCAGTCAATGTCTTGTTAGGAAGCATGTCTGAACCAGAATTTTCTAAAGTGATGTAGCTAAATTCAGCAAAAGAAATATGGGACAAAATCATCCTAAGCTATGAAGGAGATACAAAGGTAAAAAGTGCCAAACTCCAAACCCTCATAATTGAATATGAAAATTTGAAGATGCATAGTAATGAGAGTATTGCCAGTTCTTTTTACGTCTAGATGATATTGTGAATCGTATAAGAAGTTTGGGTGAAACCATAACTGATACTACTCTGGTTGAAAAAGTCTTAAGATCTTTGACTTCAAAATTTGAGTCAAAAGTAGTAGCTATTGAAGAAAGGCAAGATCTGCAAACTCTTACTATTGTTCAATTTCATGGTATCTTAACGCTTATGAAATGAGACAAGGAGGTCCCTTTCAAATAAAAGAATCTGCTTTTAAGGCATGTGCAAAAGGAAAAGAAAAAGAAGTTTTCAAGGAATTAAGTTATATATCAGAACAATAAGAAGCAAATTTCATAAGGAGACTCCAACCAAGTACTGGAAGATTCAAAGGTAAGCTACCCTTTGAATGTTTTGATTGTGGAAGAGTGGGACATTATGCTGCTAAATGTCCTTATAAACAATTTGAAAAGGGAAAGAGTTATTATGAAAATGAAGATAATAATTAAATGTCAAGTGAAGATGAAGAAGATTCTGACCAAGATCTGCTAGTGCTCATGGCAAAGAGGCAAAAGAAGAAGGCTACTCAAGAAAAGAAGATATCCCAGAAAACATGTGCAGCAGAAAATGAAGAAGAAGAAACAGGTATTGATTGTTGTTGTTGTAATCCACTCACTTGTGCATGCAATGATGAAGATAGTGAAAGTAATAGTATAAGTCTAGAAGCAAATCTCAAGATCAATGATGAAAGTAATTTTTGGGATCAATTTAAAAGGAGGGAATCTATTCTCAAGGATGTGATCTCTAGATTGAATGAACAGATAGAAACAATGAAGGGACATATAGAAATGTATCAAATACTACAGGACAAAGTAACCAATCACAGTGAAGGACTTGAAGCAGAAATCATCTCTCTGAAAGCAGACCTTGAATCATCAAATAAGAAGAATGAAGAACTTCTACAATCATTTGAAAAGGAAGGACGTGAAGTAGAAATCATCTCGCTCAAAACAGATCTGGAAAAATCAAATAAGAAGAATGAAGAACTTTTACAAATCTTTGAAGAGCAAGAAAATGGGTTGAAAGAAAAGATCTTAAATTTGAATGATCAAGTAGAAGAAGGAAAAAGGGTTGAAGAAAGCATGATGAAGCAATGCCAAAAATTGGAGGTTGAGGTAAACATTCTCAAAGGTAAATTAGAAGAAAAGGATAAACTCTTGAGGTTTCGAGATAGTACTAAGATTCTAGACAATATTCTTAGTAGTCAAAGGTCTCCTTCTGTTAAACTTGGTCTTGGTTTTCATGAAACTGTTAAAGGAGAATCTAGTTCACAAGGAAGTGCTAAAGATTCAAAGGATATCAATGCAAAGCCTAAAGTGTTGAAAGAAGCAAAAGGTCAACCGAAAATCATGAACTCTCAAAATAAATCATTCCCTCCATTGATAAATAATGTTGAATGCTTTAAATGTCATAATTATGGGCGTGTTGCAGCAAATTGCAGAAGCAGATTGTTTCAGTCACAAACAAACGAATTCTATACAGAAAGGCACTCTGGGTTCTTTAAGGGATATTGTTTTTCATGCAACAAGTATGGTCATAAAGCAGCTGATTGCAATAGAAGAAAGTATAGAAAAACACATTATGATCCATATGCTTACTTTTCTGGTCATGCAAGATGTTATGCCTGTAACAAGTATGGAAATGTAGAAAAAGAATGCAGGATGAACAGATCTGAGAAATTGAACAATTTCCAGCACGCAATAAGAAACTCCAAGCAAAGCTGGAAAACGAAGGAAGATCGGTTAGAAACGTAGAGAATATTGACCCTACTGCAGTCATCCGCTTCTAAAGCTTATTTCTCATAATGACTGCATGAATGATGTGAGATACATTATAGAGATTAGTAATGTATCATCACAGGGGGAGCAATATGTGATGATTCTCATTATTCTGGTTATATTTAATTCTGACAGAGCATCTGATGTGAAGAAGACAGGTACATGTGGTACAACTTCAGGGGGATATGAAGGAATGTGAAGCTTTCAATGTTTCACTTACCATATGCGGGTTCAATAAACTAAATCCGTGTATACACGCGAGTTACAGTGGAGACAGTCGCGTATGAACTTGTGACAAGAAAATTTGTATGACAGCTGAAGATCAGGAGCATAGGTTCAGGGGGAGCATCAGTCTGACTATTAATGATTGTATTATTGGTAGTGTATCTACTTATTATTCAGTTCTAAATGATGATGAAATGATACATGGTTTCTTATGATGAGAATATGAATGAGCCCTGTTTTCTTTTTGCTGAAGAGTATTCCTTGCTTTCACACATGGATGAGATAGAAGTCTTATGATTCAGAGATAAAGACAGATCATGCAGAGATTGTTGCTGATGACTTGCTGTTGAAAGTGTTCAGGATGCACAAGCTAAGGAGGAGCCTTGGTCATATGGAAAATATGCTTGGATGTACATTTTTCAGGGGGAGCATTGGACTTGCTGAGTATAATGCATTGTTGGCATTATGATGGTTCTGAAACATGATCTGTTTTGAGGTCTTCTTGGTAGTGGTCATAAAAGGTCATATTTGTAATTTAATGAAAAGGTCATGATGAGATCTATGATGTAAAATTGTAATATTCAGTCATGTATGGACTTATTCATTTTGTAAACCCACTTGGTTGGGTAGTTGAGTCAAATTGTGTAAACCCACTTGGTTGGGAAGTTGAGTCGAAATGTGTAAACGCACTTGGTTGGGTACTTCAGTCTCTTATGTAAATCCACTTGGTTGGATCATTGATGTAAGTATGAGTCCTTGGTGATAGGAAAGGTCATAGATTCATGTACTTCTTTGAAAAATATGTTTGAACATTCAGCATGAACTCAGGGGGGAGCATGGTAACTTCAGTGCACTTTAGATCTACAATGCTCTTCTTTCTACATGAGCAGAAAAACCTTGTGTGAGTTTTTGATCCTCCCTTTGCCCTTGATGTCAAAGGGGGAGAGTGACATGGTGTTTGAATAGGGGAGAATATCATTATGCTTAATGTATCTATCTGTTGTGATCAAACACCATTGTGGTTGTCATCAAATCCAAAGGGGGAGATTGTTGGCAATATGATGCAGAGTGTTGTCCTTGATGGCAACCCACTTGATGAAGATAATGGCAATCTACTTAATGATGTTTTCCTTGATGGAAACCTACTTGATGAGTTGCCTATGATAAGCAACCTATGTACTAAAGATGTAAGAATGATGTATCTACATATCAGTTTAGATGTGACAGAGAAAACATTTCTAGTAAGTGCCAGAAAAATGATAAATATAATATGTCATAATGTATACGCAACTTTTGTGAAGGGAACCCGCGTATACATTCAGGGTTAGCATATACGCAGTTTTTATGAGGCAAAGTTGCATATACACACGAATACGAACGCTCAAAGTCACGTATGCCTTTTGCGCTCTAAAAACGATGATACCTAGGGGCATTACCATGGTATTGACCCATTGTATTGAGCGTTGGATTATCTATTTGATCCCATTCAGGAATACCATCGGAAGGTGTGTGGTTTTGGCTCATGGTATTGATAAAGGCCAAATCTATTTAAGGAGAAGAAAACCATAGTGCAAGATAGTGCAGGAGTAAGGGTGGTGAATGAATAAATCTCTCTAAGGAATATATGCATGGATGAACTCTGTTCTTGATTGATAGATATGAATCTATGATGCAACTATGAAGAAAATGATGAAGAGGGATATCTAGATCTGAAATGTATATGTATTTTCTAGATCTGATTATGGATTGTTTAGATCTGAGATGAGGCGAAATACTCTCTGATGTAAGGGATGAAATTTGAGTTGTTTATCTCATCTGAAGAGCTGCACAGTCCTGAAAAGTTACAGATGTATACGCAGGTTCGCTTCAACAAAAGCACGTGTATACGCGGGTCTGCTTAAGGAAAAGCACGTATGGGAAGAAAGGATTTTCTGAAGAATGCACTGAAGTATACGCGGGTTGGTCTATATGAAAGTGCGTACATACGCAGGTTCAGTGAAGAAAAAGCGGGTATGGAATCTAGGGTTTTACTAAAGTATGTGGTATGAAATATCCGATCTGTTCTGTTTTTTAACTGCTATCTGTCAATGATGTATTCATATAGAACTGGGTTGTTTGAATGATAAATATGCTACTGATTCTGTTAATTGAAGATCAAGTTGGTTGATTGGTTGATGATTCAATGAATGAATTGATGGGGTTATAAGTTTCAGTTTGATGAATGTTGAGCTTAAATGTGTGGAGTGGGTCCAGTCTGAAAATATGATGAAAAGTGGCCTGCAAGTTGTGTTCTATGGAAGCTATTGGATCCAGTATGAAAATTGATGAAACGTGGTCCATGGTGGTGCTAAGGGTTGTAGCCTTCAGTCAGGGGGTTGTAGCTCCCTTCCGGGAGAGGCTGGTAAAAGAAGGTTGGCAACACGGGTGGAGTGCTGCATTGGTATGAGTACGCGCAGGTACATGGTTATAGATATTTCTTTATAATAAAATATTGAAGGCTGAGACAACAGCAGCGGTGGTTTCTCCCGACTTGGGTTTCCACCTAAAATCCTGGTGTTCATGTGTGTTGCTTATGTGTGATGATTTGTTCTGTTCTTACTGCACATGTTTACTGTTTATTGAACATCTAATGAAAGAATGATGGAATGATATAAGTGAAGAATTATATGCATAATAAGATCTCTGGACATACGCATGTTTTATTAAGGGGATCCACGTGTATACGCGAGTTGGCTTCAGGAAAGTAGCGTATGCATGTGTTTTCAAGCTGAAAAAGTAAAGTCTTTAGTATGCCCTAAATGCGAGTTACCACCCCCCTTATCGGTATTTTTGTAAACAATTGGTATCGGAAGCGGGTCCTTAACGAAACGTCGCTTGAAGGAGATCCGTCGCAATGGGAAGTCCTTGAAGGGATAATGTCTATAAGAGCCACCTCTATTCAATGGAAATAATAATTTTTTTTGTTACGGAAGATACGACAACATATCTATGAGAATCTTGGTGTAGAAGTATGGGCAATCGTGGAAGGAGGTTATCAGTATCCGGCAAGTATTCCTACTGATGCAGTAGAAAGGATGAAATATGAAATCAATGCCAAAGCCGTCAATGTCTTATTAGGAAGCTTGTCTGAACCAGAATTTGCTAAAGTGATGCAGCTAAATTCAGCAAAATATGGGACAAAATCATTCTGAGCTATGAAGGAGATACAAAGGTAAAAAGTGCAAAACTCCAAACTCTCCGAATTGAATATGAAACTTTAAAGATGCATACTGATGAGAGTATTGCCAATTTCTTTTTACGTCTAGATGATATTGTAAATCGTATGAGAAGTTTGGGTGAAACCATAACCGATACTAACTCTGGTGGAAAAAGTCTTAATATATTTAACTTCAAAATTTGAGTCAAAAGTATCAGCTATTGAAGAAAGGCAAGATCTGCAAACTCTTACAATTGTTCAACTACATGGTATTCTGACTGCTTATGAAATGAGACAAGGAGGTCCCTCTCAAATCAAAGAAGCTGCTTTTAAGGCATGTGCAAAAGGAAAAGAAAAGGAAGTTGTCAAGGAATCAAAGTATATATCAGAAGAAGAAGAAGAAAATTTTGTGAGAAGACTCCAAACAGGTACTGGAAGATTCAAAGGTAAGCTTCCCTTCAAATGTTTTGATTGTGGAAGAGTGGGTCATTATGCTGCTAAATGTCCTTATAAAGAAAATAATGATAAAGGGAAACAATTTGAAATGGGAAAGAGTTATTATGCAAATGAAGATAATGATGAAATGTCAAGTGAAGATGAAGAAGATTCTGACCAAGATCTGCTAGTGCTCATGGAAAAGAAGCAAAAGAAGAAGGCTACTCAAGGAAAGAAGATATCTCATAAAACATGTGCAACAGAAAATGAAGAAGAGGAAAGAGGTAGTGATTGTTGTTCTTCTAATCCACTCACTTTTGCATGCAATGATGAAGATAGTGAAAGTAACAATATAATTCTAGAAGCAAATCTCAATATCAATGATGAAAGTAATTTTTGGAATCAATTTAAAAGGAGGGAATCTATCCTCAAGGATGTGATCTCTAGATTGAATGAACAGATAGAAACAATGAAGGGACAAATAGGAATGTATCAAAGACTGCAGGAAAAAGTAACCAATCATAGCGAAGGACTTGAAGCAGAAATCATCTCTCTGAAAGAAGACCTTGAAGCATCAAATAAGAAGAATGAAGAACTTCTACAATCATTTGAAAATGAAGGACGTGAAGCAGAAATCATCTCGCTCAAAACAGATCTGGAAAAATCAAATAAGAAGAATGAAGAACTTTTACAAATCTTTGAAGAGCAAGAAAATGGAGTTGAAGAAAGAGATCTTAAATTTGAATGATCGAGTAGAAGAAGGAAAAAGGGTTGAAGAAAACATGATGAAACGATGCCAAAATTGGAGGTTGAGGTAAACACATTAACAAAGGTATATTAGAAAAGGATAAACTCTTGAGGTTTCAAGATAGTGCTAAGATTCTTGACAATATTCTTAGTAGTCGAAGGTCTCCTTCTGTTAAACTTGGTCTTGGTTTTCATGAAACTGTTAAAGGAGAATCTAGTTCACAAGGAAGTGCTAAAGATTCAAAGGATATCAATGCAAAGCTTGAAGTGTTGAAAGAAGCAAAAGGTCAACCGACAATCATGAACTCTCAAAAGAAATCATTCCCTCCTTTGATCAATAATGTTGAATGCTTTAAATGTCATAATTATGGGCATGTTGCAGCAAATTGCAGAAGTAGATTGTTTCAGTCACAAACAAATAGATTCTATACAGAAAGGTACTCTGGGTTACTCTGGGTTCTTTAAGGGATATTGTTTTTCATGCAACAATTATGGTCATAAAGCAGTTGATTGCAATAGAAGAAAGTATAGAAAAACACATTATGATCTATATGCTTACTTTTCTGGTCATGCAAGATGTTATGCCTGTAACAAGTATGGACATGTAGAAAAAGAATGCAGGATGAACAGATCTAAGAAATTGAACAATTTCCAGCACACAATAAGAAACTTCAAGCAAAGCTGGAAAAGGAAGGAAGACTGGTCAGAAACGTAGGGAATATTGACCCTACTGCAATCATCTGCTTCTAAAGCTTATTTCTCATAATGACTGCATGAATGATGTGAGATACATTATAGAGATTAGTAATGTATCATCATAGGGGGAGCAATGTGTGATGATTCTCATTATTCTGGTTATATTTATTTCTGACAGAGCATCTGATGTGAAGAAGACGGGTACAGGTGGTACAACTTCAGGGGGAGATGAAGGAATGTGAAGCTTTCAATGTTTCACTTACCATACGCGGGTTCAATGAACTAAATTCGTGTATACACGCGAGTTACAGTGGAGACAGTCACGTATGAACTTGTGACAAGAAAATTTGTATGACAGCTGAATATCAGGAGCACAGGTTCAGGGGGAGCATCAGTCTGACTATTAATGATTGTATTATTGGCAGTGTATCTACTTATTATTCAGTTCTAAATGATGATGAAATGATACATGGTTTCTTATGATGAGAATATGAATGAGCCCTGTTTGCTTTTTGCTGAATAGTATTCCTTGCTTTCACACATGGATGAGATAGAAGTCTTATGATTCAGAGATAAGGATAGATCATGCAGAGATTGTTGCTAATGAATTGCTGTTGAATGTGTTCAGGATGCACAAGCTAAGGAGGAGCCTTGGTCATATGGAAAAGATTCTTGGATGTACATTTTTCAGGGGGAGCATTAGACTTGCTGAGTATAATGCATTGTTGGCATTATGATGGTTCTGAAACATGATCTCTTTTGAGGTATTCTTGGTAGTGGTCATAAAAGGTCATATTTGTAATTTGATGAAAAGGTCATGATGAGATCTATGATGTAAAATTGTAATATTCAGTCATGTAAGGACTTGTTCATTTTGTAAACCCACTTGGTTGGGTAGTTGAGTCAAATTGTGTAAACCCACTTGGTTGGGAAGTTGAGTCAAAATGTGTAAACCCACTTGGTTGGGTACTTGAGTCTCTTATGTAAATCCACTTGGTGGGATCATTGATGTAAGTATGAGTCCTTGGTGATAGGAAAGGTCACAGAGTCATGTACTTCATTGAAAAATATGTTTAAACATTCCTCATGAACTCAAGGGGGAGCATGGTAACTTCAGTGCACATCAGATCTACAGCGCTCTTCTTTCTACATGAGCAGAAAAACCTTGTGTTGGTTTTTGATCCGCCCTTTGCCCTTGATTTCAAAGGGGGAGAGTGACATGGTGTTTGAATAGGGGGAGAATATCATTATGCTTAATGTATCTATCTGTTGTGATCAAACACCATCGTGGTTGCCCTCAAGTCCAAAGGGGGAGATTGTTGGCAATATGATGCAGAGTGTTGTCCTTGATTGCAACCCACTTGATGAAGATAATGGCAATCTTCTTAATGAAGTTGTCCTTGATGGAAACCTACTTGATGAGTTGCCTATGATAAGCAACCTATGTACTAAAGATGTAAGAATGATGTATCTACAGATCAGTTCAGATGTGACAGAGAAAACATTTCCAGTAAGTGCCAGAAAAATGATAAATATAATATGTCACAATGTATACACTACTTTTGTGAAGGCAACCCGCGTATATACTCTACTTTTGTGAAGGGAACCTGTGTATACATTCAGGGTTAGCATATACGCAGTTTTTATGAGGCAAAGTTGTGTATACACGCGAATACGCACGCTCAAAGTCGTGTATGCCTTTTGCGCTCTAAAAACTATGATACCTAGGGGCATTACCATGGTATTGACCCATTGTATTGAGTGTTGGATTATCTATTTGATCCCGTCCAGGAATACCATCGGAAGTTGTGTGGTTTTGTCTCATGGTATTGATAAAGACCAAATCTATTTAAGGAGAAGAAAACCATAGTGCAAGGGTGTGCATGAGTAAGGGTTGTGAATGAATAAATCTCTCTAAGGAATATCTGCATGGATGAACTCTATTCTTGATTGATAGATCTGAATCTATGATGCACCTATGAAGAAAATGATGAAGAGGGATCTCTAGATCTGAAATTTATATGTATTTTCTAGATCTGATTATGGATTGTTTAGATCTGAGATGAGGTGAAATACTCTCTGAAGTAAGGGATGAAATCTGAGTTGTTTATCTGATCTGAAGAGCTGCACAGTCCTGAAAAGTTACAGATGTATACGCAGGTTCGCTTCAGCAAAAGCGCGTGTATACGCGGGTCTGCTTAAGGAAAAGCGCGTATGGGCAGAATGGATTTTCTGAAGAATGCACTGAAGTATACGCGGGTTGGTCTATATGAAAGCGCGTACATAAATAGGTTCAATGAAGAAAAAGCATGTATGGAATCTAGGGTTTTACTAAAGTATGTGGTATGAAATATCTGATCTGTTCTTCTGTTTTACTGTTATCTGTCAATGATGTATTCATACAGAACTGGGTTGTTTGAATGATAAATATGCTGCTGATTATGTTAATTGAAGATCAAGTTGTTGGTTGATCGGTTGATGATTCAATGAATGAATTGATGGGGTTATAAGTTTCAGTTTGATGAATGTTGAGCTTAAATGTGTGGAGTGGGTCCAGTCTAAAAATCTGATGAAAAGTGGCCTACAAGATATGTTGTATGGAAAGGCATTTGTTAGATCCGGTGTGAAAATTGATGACGTGGTCCATGGTGGTCTTGAGGTTGTAGCCGCCCGATTGAGGGGTTGTAGCTCCCCTTCCGGGGAGAAAGTACAATGTGAAGGTTGTAGCCTTGCGGTGGGTACTGCGTCTTTGTAGTATAGTACGCACTTGATGTGGTTGTAAGATGTTTTCTTTATAATAAAATATTGAAGGCTGAGACAACGACAGCGGTGGTTTTCTCCCGACTTGGGTTTCCACCTAAAATCCTGGTGTTCATGTGTGTTGCTTATGTGTGATGGTTTATTCTTTTATTACTGCTCATGCTTACTGAACATCTAATGAATGAATGATGGAATGATATAAGTGAAGAATTATCTGCATAATAATATTGTTGGACATATGCATGTTTTATTAAGTATATCCGCGTGTATACGCGAGTTGGCTACATGAAAGTCGCGTATGTGTTTTCAAGTAAGAAAAAGTAAAAAGTCTTGAGTATGCCCTAAATACTGATTCACCCCCCCCCCTCTCAGTATTTTTCCCAACAGGTTTCAAAGGTTGAATCAAATGAGTGCACTTCCATCCAAGGTTGTCTTTCAGACTCTTTGACGAAGGTTTTGAGAGGAATGTTAGTGGAAGACTAGTTTTGAATGGCATGGTCGATGATTTCATCTTCATCAAGTTGCCCCCCTATAATAATAGCATCTTCGGTACACATATAGGTAGTGTTATATAACTCATATTCTTCATCCTCCAACCATATAGGGAGATCATGATCAATGGAAGGCTGGATGGAGGATATAATACTAGCTGTTTAGAGAAAGGCCCATTTTTTATAGTCATATTTTCGACCCGACAACTAATATAAGAATCTGTAGTGGCTAACCAAGGTCTCCCTAAGATGAGGGGATAACCATTAAACTTGGTTTTTGGTTGTAGGACCAGGAAATCTGTAGGATACTCCCAAGAGTCAATGGTAACCATAACATCCTCAACAATTCCTTTTGAAGTTACTGTGGACCGATCTATAAGTTGTAAAACTATCATGGTTTTCCTCAAAGTCCCTTGGAGATTAAGTTTCAACATAGTTTCCTTGGTCATGATATTGATGGCAGCCCCTAGATAAATCAGAGTGTTGTGGACTATGAAACCATCTATATCCACATCAAAAACTAGACTGCTAGGGTCCAAGTACTTTGGAGATATCACCTTCCCCAATGTTAGGTCATACAGTTGTCCTACCACATTGATGGTGGGGGTATCTCTCTTCCTTCTCCTAGGTTTATTGAAGAAATTTTCTTTATGAGCCTATTGTAGATAAGGACATCCTTAATGGCCTGGAGAAGTGGTATCTTTACACAAAATTTTTCCAATTTTCCCAGGATTTCAGTCTAATCTAGGGTGTGCTGACTAGGGTGGATCAAGTGCTCAGGAAAAGGAGGTTGTTGGATCTGAGTGTTACCCTCTTCATTTTCCTCCTCAACCTCTAAAAGTGGAGATGGAGGATGGTTGTCTGGGAGTACTCTTCCCGACCTAAGATTAACCTCCTGTATCTCCATAGCATAAGCTGGATAGGATGTTTCTCCACTGGGATCCTATTTTTCATGTCTGTTGTCGTGTTCGGATTGGGTTGTGTAGTTATTTGAGGTAGCCTAGGTGGAGCAACATGAGTAAGCTAAGGTTTAGGTTGGGGTGGAGGCAATAGAGCAGGTGGTTTACTTTTTTCAGGCCTCCACCCTTGGGATGGATTTTTCCACTCAGGTTGTTGTGGAACATACTACTGAAATTGTTGGTTTACTAGCTGAGGATGATATGAATGGCTGTAAGGCCAAGTAGAATTTGTAGACCAGGATGGAGGAGTGGGGGTGTACCAATGTTACAGGGGTGCGCTTTGATTGTTGTGATATTAAGATTAAGGTGTGCCATGAATAGCTTGTTGATATGACTGAGGGCCTTGAGGCCTTCTCTGGTTGATGAAACAAAGTTTCTCTAGAATTTCTTCCCCACCTTGATATATAGCCTTAAGTCTAGGTAAGGAAGGACACTTTTCTGTGGCATGATTCTCCTCACAAACTAAGCAAACCTCTATGACATTCAGTGAACATTCATTTCTTGGGTGCTTCCTGGTACATTTAGGACAAAATATGGCCAGGGCTCTCTCTACTTCCTCTTGCTTCCTTTTGACCTACATTGTGTCCATTTGCAAAGAAAAGGTGTGCATCATGTCACTCTTGAAGTCCTCTAGCATGTTTCCAATCTCATGTTTTATGAAGGTGGAAGAGGGAGGGGTATTAGATGTACTTTAGCTAACTCTACCCTTCTTCCTGAATGCCCTAGAATGGATTTGGAAGACAGTTTTGATTGCTTCATAGGGTTGTTGGTAGATATCTCCTCCCAATAGCTTCAGGGTTTATATCATCTCTTCTCTGATCCCTCAAATAAGTACGAGTTTAAGTGAATCAGGATCAAGAGTACAGTTGGCTCTCTTATAGTTCAATTGAGACCTCTCTTCATAGTCCTCTAAGGATTCATTCGGCCTTAGAGTCATCCTAAATATCTCATCCTTTGTTTCCTTGGACCTATAGTAGTATTTGTATTTGTTGCTGAAGGTCTCTTCCATCTGTGCCTAGGTAGTAATGTTATCCCCATGCATACCCATGAACCAGTGCAAGGTTGCATCTTTAAGGGTGGATGGGAAGAGCTTCAAATTCTGATCATCAGAGGTGTAGTCATAAGTCCTACAAACAACAAAAAATTCAAACATCAATGTGTTAGGGTCCTTATAGGTTATTCCATGAAAGTGTGGAAGAGCTGAGGGGCTAATGTTCTTCATCTTAGTTTCCCCATATTCCTCTCTTATGGGAAAGTCTCTTTGGATCCTAGCCATGGTTAAGATAGGTGAAGTAGGTCCCTCAGTTGAAACAAGGTCTTATTCTTATTCCCCATAGGATCCTAAAAATATTCAGAAGGATTTCCTATAGGGGGTTCAATCTCACTGCCACTGAAGAAGAGTGAAGGGTGCCTAGGAGGTGATGTGGGGGTATTAGGTAAGATTTGTTTTTTAGTATTCCTACTCCTACGAGGCATGAAAATAAGATATTTTTATATTTTTTTGAATATTTCTAAAATAAAATGAAAATAAAGGAAAGCATAAAAGAAAGCTAAAACAAAATCAAAATATCTACTAGACACCTCCCCGACAACAACGCCAAAAAGTGGTGAGCCCTACTATTGCACCAAGAGTGTTGCAACTCCCACGGGCTGCTCTAATTTACTTTATCAACCCAAGGTTCATAAAAACTTGGAGGTGACAGTGCTATATACACAGCAGATGAATTTTGTTCATGTCATCCTCTTCTTCTTTATGAAAGGGTGCTATTTCTTAAATTATGACAAAAACTGAAAAGTAAATTGCTGGAAGGAAATGACAGAAAGAAACTAAATTAAATTGCTAAAAATAAATGACAGGAAGGAAATTAAACTTAAAATACTGAAAGGAAACTAATTTAAACAACAATAAACTTTTTCCAATTGGCTAAACACACCCTACTTATCTTATGCTCTATCTACCATGTTTCTATCCATGCAGCTAAGCTATCCAGGACATAATTCTAATTGAAGAAGTGTTGATTTGGAGCTTGGAGAAGAAAGGGGTAAAGGTGATAATGGAGGGATAAGCACATGAAACCAGGCTTAGAAGTGAAAAGAGCGGGTTTAAACCTTATTAAAGCTTTATTATGGTGCAAAAAGGCTTTGAAGTGGAATTATTTGAAAAGTGTGATGGCGGAGATGCGATGGACAAAAAGTTGCGATATGCGATATACAATATTGCAATCCCACTATCGCAAAATTAAATGGAAGAGGAAGTATTGTTCGAGAGTGGGAGTGGAATGTGAAGTGTGATGAGGTAAGAATTGCAGAGTGCGAAGTGCGACGGGGAGAAAGCTATGACGTGTGAAATGTGATATCGCAATAAGCGGGAAGAGTGGTAAGTATTAACGAAAACTAACTAAATTGTGCAAAGTGAAAAATGTGATGGGTGACTTGGCAGTGGGACCGACGACAAAGCGCAATTGCAATATTGCAATCGGTGAAAGAGAGCGGTAAGTGTTAAAAGAAAAGGGAAAACAATGCGAAGTGCGAACGATTTCGCAATATCGCAATCAGTGAAAGCGAACGGTAAGTGTTAAAAGACAAGCGAAAACAATGCAAAGTACAATTTGTGATTTCACAATAGCGCAGTTGAAAGAAAGGAGCGGTAAGTCTTAAATGGAAATGGGAAAAGATGCAAAGTGCGATTTGTGATTTCACAATATCGCAAACGGCGAAAGCGAGCGGTAAGTGTTAAAATAAAATAAAAACAAAAATAATGCAAAATGTGATTGCGATGTAAGGCGGCAGGAGATTCTAGGAGCAAATGCGGAGGTCGATTTTCAAAGGTTTTCAAGCATTTTGTGAATAAAAAGTGCGTGGTAGCTGGGATAAGAGAAAATGAAGGAATATAAGCGTAACAAAAATGTTCAGAAGCGTAACACAGAGATGCGTAGGGACTAGAAAATGGAGCGGAACAGCTTGATAAGCTCTCTGGGGATTTTGATGCTCATTCCTGAAAACAACCCTACTTATCCATGCATGAAAAATAGATGAAGTGTGCGATAAAAGTAGTGAACAAAAATGAATTTTAGGTTCTGTGGGAAGGTTTACCCTCCTCGAGCTCTATTGACAGAGATGAGTAGGGAGTCTTGATTCACAACTTTTTGATTTTTCTCCTCTATTATATTACTCATAAGCAACAGAAAAACTACAAAAACATACAGAAAGAAAAACTAAATAGCAATGAAACTATTAAAAATAGAACTAATTGAATGAAAGAAACAAAACTAGCTTAATGGCAGAAAGGAAAGAATAGTAACAACAAAGAAGTTGAGGCACATGGATTGGGCCCTAACCAACGAGCCTAGCTCTCTAAAACTTAAATCAGTAAAATGGAATCAATCTGATCATTTTATAAAAGAATAGCCTCATACATCTCAAAAATTTTGATCACTGAGTAACTAATAAAAATCTCAATAGCTTGCAACAAAGTTCCAACTAGAATCGACTAACATTTCCTAGCTATAGCTCTGCTCTATTTATTCTACAAGGTAGCTACCAACATCTCCCTAGAAAATGGTGATTGAGTCCACTTGACTCCAATTAAACAAATATTGGGTGCACTCCTCTTTGAGTTTCTTGGCTGCCTCTGGAATCGAATTGCTGGAGAGAATCCTTGGGGATCCTCTGGCTACCTTTGGAATTCAAATTTCTGGAGAGAATCTTTGGGATCCTTTGACTGCCTTTGAGAGTTAAGAGGGTGGAAAATCCCCCTATAATTTCTCTTTGCTATCTCCTCCAACTCTTTATAATAAAATCCTTATAAAAATTCTAATAATTCATGATTTTCTGCACTCAACCTCATATTAGGCACTCAAAGTATGTTAGCATTAATCACCATCTATACTAGCATCATAAAACCAAATAGCAATAAAACTGTAAGAAAAAAATATCTAAGAAGGAAAAAAGGTGACTATTAACCCCTAAAAATATGTATAATGATGGATCTCATCAGGTATTCATAAGGAAGATCTAAAACTATATTAAATATGAAGAGTTTAGGCACCTCATTTCCATGGACTAGATTCCTGACCAGGGAAATCTATCCATATAACGAGGTGGGACAAAGATGGAATAAAGCTTATGGCCTCTCTAGGTACCATCAGGCTTACTTTCTAACCATCAACCCAGAGATCCAGGTGTGTATCTGAGGTCAGAGCTCTAAGTTCAATGCCACCATCCCTACTTTGGGATCTATACATCAACACATAGTGTTAGCCTAATTTCCTCCCATGCAATGATTCACTCACAAAGCCTCAACAAATCTCTTTCAAATTTTTATCAACAAGACCATCAATATCTATTAGACCAAACATGTTTCTAAGATATTAAAACTTCTTATTTGGAAGATACTTTGTTAGTATGCCAGCTACATGTTCATATGTTGGGACATATGCTAGCTTCATGATACCATCCTGCACCAACATCCTGATATAGTGGAACTTTTTGTTGATATGTTTCATTCTAGCATGAAACACATGATCTCCAGAAATATTGATGAATATTTGGTTTTCACCATTGATCATAGTAGGACCTAGAGGCTTCTCAAACAAGTCTGTCAGAATCTTCCTCAAACATACAACCTCTTTTCCTACTTCACATGCATCCACATACTCTTCCTAAACACTACTCAACTCAATGGTATCTTGCCTCTTTCTCATCCATTAGACCAAAGAAGCTCCAAAACTAGAGAATCCACTAGTAGTGTTTCTTCCATCAGTCTCACTACCACCCTAATCAGAATATGTGAAGCCAATTATCTTGAATTCCTTACTATCATACTTTAGGCAGTGATGTATAGTGCCATGTAGATATCTCAATATATGCTTGGCAATTATCCAGTGATCTTGATGAGGCTCCAAATGAAACTGAATAATAATTTTTACATTAAAAGATATATATGCCCTAATGTTTACCAGATACATCAGGGAGCCTACCAACTTTCGTTAGGAGGTAGGATACACAAGACTTGAGTCAAAGCTCCCCAAATTCTTGAGATTGGTGATAATTGGAGTAGTCATGTGTTTGAAATCCATCATGCCAAATTTCTGCAACAATTCGATGATGTATTTTCCTTGCCCCAAATGTATCTCCCTAGGTTTCTACCGTACTTCCAGACCCAGGTAATAAAGCATTAGTCCTAGATCCTTCATATCGAATTTATTTTCCATCATATTATTGCATTCTCAAATTCTTTTCTCCACACTAGTGTTGAGTAGATCATCCACATAAAGTATAATAATGACTGGCTCATTATTCTCTACCTTTATGTAGATATTTAGATCAACAGAACTATTCATGAACCCAATTCTTAGAAGGTATGCATCCATTCTTGTATACCATACCCTAGGTGCTTGCTTCAAACCATATATGGCCTTCTTGAGTCAACATACATGAGTATCTCTATTATTTACCTCAAATTCTTTAGGTTGTTCAATGTATACTTCCTCGTCAATGGTCCCATTCAAAAATTCGGTCTTCATACCCATTTGATGCATATTCCAACCCATTGTACTAGCCAATGAAACCAAATATCTCATGCTCATATACCTTGCAGTGTGTGAAAAAAATTATTCATAATTTATGCCTTATTTTTGATAGAAACCCCTTGCAACAAATCTAGACTTGTACTTGTCTATGCTTCCATCAACGATGTGCTTGATCTTATAAATCCATTTAGAGTTGACAATTGACTTGTCACTAGGTCTAGGAACAATTTCCCAAACTCATTATTCATGATGGATTGATATTCTTCCTACATTTCCTTCTTCCATTATTCTTGATGTGCATCTTCTTTGAATGTATATGGTTCAACTTCAATTAGTTTTGTTATTTATGTAGCATATCCAAAGTATCTCTTCGGTCTTTTGCTTTCTGTAAAGGTTCCTTTTGCAACTTCATGTCCTTTAGTATCTTTGAAGTTTTCTTTTAACAAAATTGGCCTTTTCTAGTGTTTGTAAATACCACAGGTTGAATAGACTCACTTGGTCCTTCTTCTTCTTCTTGAATAGTAGTAGTATTTGTTGAACCTTTAATTAAACTGAAAGGGGGGGGGGGGGGGGTGAATCAGTTTAATGCATTCCTGATCTTTTAAAACTTTTCATTAAGCTATTTACACCTTCATTTCATATCCAATTTAATGTGCAAGTAATCTTAGAATGCAAGCAGCAACTATTATTTTAATATAGCAGTAGACTTAATATGAGAGTTGCAGGTATTAAGCAGATGATATATATCAGATTCAATACATAACTATCATGCACAGAGACACCAGATATAAGTGGAAACCCATAATGGGAGAAAACCACATCTTATTATTGTTGTGATGCAAAGGCAAGCTCCTACTCCCTCTCACCACTGTTTTTCTGTAGGCACCAACCTACAGGAGGCTCCAACCTCAATTCTGCAAGCTACAACTTGCAAGGAAGCACCAACTCCCTTCAATTTTCTGTAGGCACCAACCTACAGTAGGCTCCAACCTCAGTCAGCTACAACTGACAGCTATCAAGCTACAACTTGATAGGGAAGCTCCAACTTCCTCAATTTATTAAACTGAATGTTTGATGATTTACCTCAGATATCAGCTCTGTTTTGTAGCTTTTCTTTCTGCTCTTCTTCTCTTAATCTTCTCTGCCTCACTCTTCTGTATTCTGCCTTCTCTAAATTTACTCTCTCTAACCCCTTTTTTTGAATATCAAGATGATATTATTTATAGATTTCCTCTCATGACTGTTTGTATTCTACTTGGAATTTGAAATGGACAGTCATGTCTCTTTGCCTTCTGCCTTCTCACTCCTTTTATCTGCTTACTCAGGAATTATAACTGTAGGTGTCAATTTTAACATTACAGTGGGAGTTTTTTTTCCTCTCGGACACTTGCCAATGCATCACAAACAATAAAAATCAATTAAAACAATTACATTCGAATTACAAAATGAATTCGAGTTCAACTCATTTAGTCTTTTGGCTTTTCTTTGACTATGCTTGTATTTTCTGTGACTGTGTTTTAACTCTTTTCTGCTCTGTATCCTTTTCTGTCCTCTTCTGTGGTGTAATTGCTGCATACGTGTAAGAGTTCCTTTTAAATAAATAAAATGTAGTTGCAAACTTTTAAAACAGGGAAATTCCAATCCTTTTCGTGTCACGAGTGTCTTGTTGATGTGGCGAGTTCCGTAGGCCGGAACAGACATATATCACAATTTTATTACATTAATAATCGCCCTCCACCTTGAGCAGAGGCCCGTGGGTCTACAGACCACGCGGCATACTTTGATACCACCGCAACCATGTTATATCTATATATATAACATCGCCCTTTTATATATACATATAATGTAATTTCAACTCTCAGCATACACACAAACTTCCTTTTGAAATGAATTAAATCAATTCTCGGCGTAATATAATAAAAATTCTTTAAGCATATAACAACTCCTTTCTGGCCCACTTGCCACGCTTCTCGATGCAATGAGTCTCCTCCAATTGCGATTGATCGTTCCTGCTCTGATTGCAATTGATCGCTCCTGCTCCGATTGCGATTGATCGCAATCGCAACTTCAAATACTCTAATGTGATTGAATCACTTTTAATTTCTTCCGATTTCGATTAATCGCAATCACAAATTCCATTTGCATGTCCTGATGCTCCGCTTTGACTCCGATTGTGATTCAATCGGAAATCGCCAATCGCCTGAATTGATATCACTCAACTATTGCAACTCCAATGTGCTCCAATTATGATTCAATCGGAAATCGCCAATCGCCTGAATTGATATCACTTGATTATCGCCGATTCCACAGCTCTGATCCGATTCAATCGGAAATCGGAAATCGCAACTGCAATGCGCTCTTCAATTTCAACCCTCCAAAGTTCCGAGGCGATTCCAATCGGAAATCGCCAATCGGCAATTGCAACGCGCTTCCACCTTTGGACTCTTCACATTTCCGATCCGATTGGGGAGGGGTCCCACCTTATAAAACTTTGTTTTATGCGCTCCATAATATATATGCATTGGACCTTTGGTTCTTTTTTTTTTCTGGATTAATAATATGAAACTTATAATAAAGCGCTCCTTATAATGTACATGCTTTGGACCTTTGCAACATATGTAATGCGCGGCATTTATATGTATTGTAATGGATATATATATATATATGTATCCTCCATCGGGGTAGGCGATTCCTGGAATTTATGTGCCTTGCTGCTTGGGGTTAAGCGATTTCCGGAATATGGTTCTGTGCAATTCCCAGAATATTTTTGTTATGTATAACGCCGGTTGGAGTGTGCGATTCCCGGAATATGATTCTGCATTATATGCGTAACGCCCGGCTTGGGGTATGATTCTCGGAATTTTATAACTGCTCTACCTCTGCCTCTGTTGCTTCTGTCGTTCTGCCTCTACTTCTGTCTCTGTGATAACGGTTTTGCCTCTATTATATTTGCTTCCTCTGCCTTCATTTGCTTCTTTGCTGCCTCCATTGTATTCGTTGCTTCTTTTGTCTATCTTTGCTTCAGCGCTACCTCCTTTGCCTGAGTGCTACCTCCTTTGCCATCAATGACAACATTTCCAATAGTATTTTCATGGTGTACTTATTATTCTTCGAATATATATATGTCTTCATCATTGAAATTGATAGGAACGTCCCTGGATCTTTTTTAGGCTTGATTTTCATCAAATATGACATCCATGCTTACTTCAATATGTCTTCCTTATTTGATGTATATTCTATATGATTTTGAGGAGAGACTATAGCAAACGAATGTTCCTTTGATTCTTGTAGAGTCTAACTTCTTTTGATTGTCTTTTGGAACATGCAGGATGTAGGAAGGACTCCCCAAGATTCATAGATGATCCACACTAGCCTTCTTTCTAGTGAATACTTCCTCAAGAGTGATTTTTTCAAGAATTCTATGAGGGCTTCTATTTTTAAAGTATACCATTGTCATTGTTGCTTCCCCCGATAATAATTTTGGTAAGCCTTGATCAAGGAGCATTATTCAAATGTCTTCTTAAATTGACCTATTATTTCTTTTAGCTAACCCATTTTGTTCGAGATAGTATGGAACAATGAGCTCCCTCTTAATTCCTACTTATTTACAATATCCAATTGACTCTTTAGAAGTGTATTCCCCACCATTGTAAGACCTTTGAGTTTGTATTCTTCTTTCAGTTAGGGTTTCCACTTCAGATCTAAACTCCTTAAACTTCTCAAATAGTTAATCCTTCTTCTTGAGAAGGTAGAGCCATGTCTTTCTAGAATGATCAGCTATGAATGTTACATAATAAAGATGACCTCCAAGTGATTTGTCAGAAATGGGTCCACATACATCAGAATGAATGAGGTCTAATATTTCCTTAGACCTTGTTTCACTATTTGGAAATGGTTTTCTTGTATGTTTACCCAAAGAGCATCCCTTGCAGACTCCTTCATGAACTTTTTTGATATTGGGGATGCCATGAAATAGTTGATTAAGAGTAAGAATGATATTGTAACGTAGATGACCATATCTCCTATGCCATACCTCAATTAGATTTATTTCCATATGAACCAAAGCTTGAGGAGGTTTTATAATGAATCTATATAGGCTTCCTTCATTAAATCCGATAACCCTATCTTTATCGATACTTGATTATTTTCCCAAAACCAAATATTTTCCATCAAAAAATGCAACTGTATCCCCTTTATCCTCTAAACAAGAAATAGAAATGAAATTATTTTTCAAGCTTGGAACATATAGTATGTTGTTGAGATGTAGCTTAGATCCATTTTCCAGCTTTAAAGATGTTAATCCCAAGCCTCTAACAACATAGCTTTTGTCTTCTCCCAATTCCACTACATGAGAAGATGGTTCCTTTGATAGAGTATGAAGTTATTTTGTTTCTCCTATCATGTTTCTCGATGCTCCACTATCAATAATCCATGCATTATCATCACTAAGAGAATTTGTACGAGAAGCCAAGAACCCTTGACTCTTGACCTTGTTGAATTAGTGGAAGAGCTTCTTGACCCAACTTCTTGCAATATTGAACCCCATTCTTATATAGCTTTTCATAAAGGGAGTAGACATTTCCTTTGAGCCAACAAAGTGATCTTCAATATTCCTTACCCTTAGCTCTGATACCATGTTTAGAAATCCATACTAGTAGATTAGGGTTTGATTTCTTATTTTTTTATAATTACTTGTGAATTATGTTGGATTATTTTACTTATTTATTATATTATCTTTCATCAAGAAATTTATAAATTATGTGTGTATGAAGACAAAAAACATCACGACACAAGATGTAGGCACTCTTCCAGGGAAAAACCCCCCTCTAGGGGAAAGCCCGGTGAAAATTATCTTCCTTCAATAGTTTTCCTTGAGACTCTTCAACCTAGATATAGACCAAACCTTACTCCACACTAAGTCATCCCTTCCAGATCTTCGACCTTGTATAAGAAACAGCTTAAACCCAGAAACTGTGACTATGTAACAGCAGGCAACAACTAGAAGAAACAACAACAAAGAGACTTCAATATTTCAAACTAGGGCATGAGAGAGAGAGAGAGAGAGAGAGAGAGAGAGAGAGAGAGAGAGAGAGGTTCTAAAAAAATAAATCGTCTTCTCCTCCTCCTTAGCGAAACTTGCGCTTCTTTTAGACTCGTTTTCCTCCTTTCCACTTTTCCGAGCTACTTCTTTAGATATAAAACTTGAGTGAGTTAGATGTTCCAAATGAATTTGATATGCTCCAATATATAGCCTCCATGTGAGGTCAAATTACACAGTTTGAGGCTGAATTGATGTCTTTTGGGTTGACTTGGTATGGAGGTGACATAATACGTATTTGAATCTAAAATATATCTTTTTACATTATTCTAAATCCCAAGAAGGGTCTTATAAAAGGTACAATGACTCTAGTGACTCAATATTAATCCTAGGAGTCCACAATGGGAACTTTGACTAATATAATGATGACCCAAGAATGAAACCCATGCTTTAATAAGTTATAATAATAATAATAATAATAATAATAATAATAATAATAATAATAATAATAAATTATGTATTTGTTTGACAAGTACATTACATAGTGACCCATTTACATTTATGAAGACATAATCTAGTTACAAATTTCAGCATTTATCTCCTTGAATAGGTGGTGGTAAAATTACTCCAATGAAAACACCTTTGACAACAATGCCAATACTACTAACAAGTAGCATAAGTTTTCATGTAACTTTCCTTTCAACAAGCCATTTTCTGCAATTATATTTTCTTATATCATATTTTAGTTATCTTAGTCCCTATACATCTAGCTTTCATTTCAATTCTCCCACCTAAAAAAAAATCAACATGAGAAAGAGATAGTGCTTGTTGCACATATAGTGTCATCCCCTCTTAAGTTTGTATGAACTTTGGGTTTATAATTAAAGTTGAGCCCCTTGGGAGTTTCATCATTGTCGTTGCAACACTGAGGGCCATCACTTTTTGGCGTCGGCTTTGATGAGGTGTCATAGTATGTACTTCCTTTTTCTTTAGTTGATTTTTTATTATTTCATTTCATCTCCTACAAAAATAAAAAATGCATTATCATATTCTTTTCATAAAATAAAATAACATAAAAAACACATTATTTTCTTTTATGCCTTAAATAATTAGGGACAAGACATGAAAATTTGTATTGAAAACCCCCACTTCCTCTAGCATCTATCACTTTTCAACTGATTGTGGGCCTCTGTCCTTGTCTACAGATACCTTTAAGTCTCGTTTTTGTGAGAAGGAAAGGATATATGATGATCTTGCAAAAGGAGAAACACCTTTTTACCCCACCAACACTATGGTTCAATATAGACAACAAGAAGTGTTCACATTTCCCATTAGAGAAATAGATGTAGATGCTAAAATGAAAAACATTAATCCATCTATGCTGCCACACTTATATTTTATTATTATAGAAAATCCTAACACTTTCATGTTTGATTCTGTTATGCTATGTAGGAATTATGGTTACACAAATGATGAGCAGAAGCTCAAATTGTTCCCTTCCACCTTGAATGATGCAGCCCTCAAATGGTTCATGAGCCTAGAAGGAAAAATGATCACCACATGGGAACTGTAATGTACACCTCCCCTCACATCTACCCACCTTCACTGGCTTGCCCGGGGTAAACATGAGATGAGGGGAAGTTATGACCAAACTAAACCTCCTATCTGACCTTAAGAAAATGGAGTCGACAAACAAACTTTAGTGAATTCCCTAGGGCACCACAAGACCCTCCACGAGTAATCAAACCCCTCTAGGTGTCCATCCCCTGAGCCAAATTAAATTTTCCTTAAGTTTTACCCCCAGTTACTCCCTTTCCAAAGCATGAGTGTGAATGGAAACCCCAAATCGCTCCCACATGCCCGCATTAGTGTGAATGTGGACTAATTTACTCATTGTTATCCTAGTGAATGTGGATTTTAAGGCTAGATTACAGGGCCGGGGCTAGAACTTTGCCCATAAATCTATGTAACTTTTAGAAATCATAAATTACATAAGGTCAATGCTTGTAAATAAAAAACTGACACTGAGACTAGGCTTGACCATCCTCAACTGGTGTTACACAGTAATTTGTCACCGTCCTTACCATTCCCCATCCCGCACAATGGAGGACCCATTCTGTGACCTGTGGACATTGTCATGCCTTGAAAACATCATCAATGCATCCCTCTGAACATGAGCTTCATTTGCCCTTGAGACATCTCCTTGCAAAAGTCATAAAAAACAGCCCTTTTAGCATTGGCGCAGGCAAGCAGTTCAGTACTCGCGCCAATGGGGAAATTAATGCAAAGAGGTCGCGCCACCTGGCGCTCTGTCATAGAGCCGTGGTCGCGCCACCCAATTTGGGAGTTGTTTTTTAAATATGGATGGCGGAAGTTGAATTCTAACAAATTCACAAACCATCACCTATCTTGAGTTGGGAGGTTGGCTGCGGGAGTTCTATGGAGGGGAGTAGTTTTGCCACCTCCCATGGAACCTTCCTTGTTGATAGGGCCAATCCCATAATAATAGGGATCCCAACTCCTCCTTCCCCATCTATAAAAGCTTGCTCAAATCAATGGCAAGCTGGTCTTGAAGTGCCTAAGCTCTGAATCTCCATATTCCCAAGAGCCTTTGTGTTGTAAAGCACCTTCTCTTTCCCTTAAGGCTGACTCAAGTAAGGAGACCATTGTCACGAGACTCTGGAGAGGTTTTCCCTTTCCTTGGCGAGCTTTGCGAGACGTGGACTACTGGAGACCCGTCCGAAGGAGACCGCGACGTCAGAACTTGGTTGTAATCTTTCTTCGCTAGTTATTTAATAGATGATTATGATTATGGTTCCACTCCGTTTTCCATCATGTTAATGCGAGTAATGTCCTTTCTGACTGATGTTTAGTTACGTATGCTGGTTTCTATGCTTGTATCTGTTCGTTTCTTCTATGTGCAGGTGTTCATCCGCGGAGATCGTGGAGGGATTGTGATCTGCCGAGGCTGAGGAACGGGGACGCTTCTTCTTCAAATCCTAGCGTTGGAATCCAGGTAGGCTTCTATCTCCAGCCTTTTCATTCGTAATTAGGAACCTGCGTCATGACATTGTTTGTTTGTTGCTAGACCCCTGCTGGGCTAGTAGGGATCGCCTCTGTCCGCAGAGGGGATTTACCTTCTCAACAAATTGGTGACTCCGCTGGGGATCCAGCTTGTTGTTTGATTGTTGTTTGATTTGTAAACTATAGACGGAGTCTGAAGTACAGCCAGATAGCCTTCGAAACGCTTCTGCCTAGCATTAGCGGAGTAGATCAACGCTACTTCAGTCGATCTCCGGTTTGGTTTGCAGACTGAACGACTTGGAGTCTTTGTCTTGCCTTGCCGTTTGTATCTTGCTTTTCCTTGCTTAATGAACCTTCTGGGTTGGATTTTTTGTGTGTTTTTGCTTCTTGGATTGCTTAGCTTGCATTGGTCTGTTTCTGGAGTGGCTTATTTTTAATTTTTTTTGCTGAGAAACTCGACTGGCGCGGTTTTTAACCCGACAGTCGCGCCACTCGCCTTCTGGCGCCAGTTTCACTCTTACAGTCGCGCCACCCCTGTAAGTTTTTTGAGATTTCTCATTTCTGAGCTCTCTGAAGTTGACCAGTGTTTTTCTTCTTGATTTTCCGACTGCCTGAGTGTGTTGGAGTCTTGTTTGGCTGGGAATTCACCTCTGTCCTTGGGTTGTTTTCTTTTATCTACCGATTTCACTTTCCAAGCCCTAGGTCATCTAGTGGCTTAGTGCATCGAGCCCTCCTTGGGAGTTTTGGTGTTTGGATTGTCCCGTCAACTATCTGATTGATTCTCCACATTCTCCAAGTAGTTGTTCATTGTGTCATTGCGATTTTCGGGTGATTGTTCATTGCTTCATTCGAAACTCGTTTGGGCCTGCTTCGGACCTAGATCACACAGTCCATTGGAAGCGTTTGAGTCTCTTCTTTGCTTTGAGAGACTTCGGTCGATTTGGGATCTGATTGCTTATGTTGGTTGAGTGAAATGTGTTTGTTTCGCTCTCTTGAATATCGTTTCTCAAGTTGCTCCATTTGTTTTCAAGTTTGATTAGTGCATATTAGCCATTAAACATTGAAAATCAAAAAAAAAAAAAATCTCTTTGCTTTTGTTAATTAGTGCAAATTGTAATCTTTTCCATATCGCTAGTGATTAGTGTTTTGAATGAAAAGTTGTCAATTGCATTAGTTACATTATAGAGCTCGTTGTTTGGTTTCCGTTCATTTCGTTTGTGTTAAAGCTCTCAACTCTTCTTAACTAGTTTTCATCGAACGAAATGTTGCATTGTGGCATATAGCTTTGCATTTAGGAGACACTACATACGATAGGGCCTAGAAATTGAAACTTAATTGAAGATCAACTGTAAAATTTATTCAATTAACCTAAGGCAGCATTGGAACTTAACGAAACATATTTAGAAGGTCTAGGCTAGAGACGTGTTCCGGCGTCGTTAAACCTAGCAGCTGTCGTTCGCCTGTTGGATTTAGACGGCGCTAGTACGGACTTGTGCTCCCCGTACCATCGCGTATATAAAGGGAGACCCCTATAGGTTTTCAATCCTTTATCCACAGGAAGTCGAGTCTGCCGCCCTATACCCGTGATACACCGAACACAGCATTCGGGGAGACTACCTGCACGTACGGAAAGTCCTTGGTCGATTTCTGTTTCATTATTGAAACCAAGGTGTATATTGCAATTCACGGATATTTGGTACACCCTTTGTGCCTAGTTTTTCCTGAGCAGTCATTTGGTCTTTTCTGACTCCCTAAACTTGAAAAGATCGTCAAGCGCTTGTCCTTTCACGCTTGTGTCAACTCTGAAAGAGATAGAGTCATCTTTTTATCGTTTCTCGACTCTTGAAACATGAAACGGTAGAACTTCTTATTTTCCAATGTGGTAAAATTAATCGCCCACGATTTCACACCTATTTAGACGTTGCTTGTTGACCGTTTGAGCGTGTGTCTTAACTCATTTTCAGCCCGTGTGTGTGTGTGTGCCCTTTTCTTTTAGTCTTTTGCCACAGTGGCGGAACCATCGGTTTCGTCTACTGGTAGTCCTTACACGGACGATTCTTCAGAAGCTTCTGAGCCTTCTGTTGAACCACAGCAGCCTGTTGTTTCCGAGTTTCCTGACGGGGGACCGGTTCTCACCGAGCAACCCTTTGGAGGACCAGTTGAGTTCAATTGGCCCTTTTCGGACCCTGTGTCTGAATTGAGATTAGGATCTGATTTCCTTTCTCTTACATCGGGTTCACGGTTTGTTGCTGTTGTTTTTCCTCCTAGTCCTCGCCGTCTTCTGCGTGATTTAACGGCAGGATCAACCATGAGTGATTCTGGTGAGGAAATTCCGGGGTCTGATGACTATCAGCGCATCCCTCGTAGATTTTTTGAGGGAGACGGTTCCGAGCTGGCTACCACATCGTCAGCCAGTCCTTCTTTGCCACAGGGATACAGATCTCTGGGTCAGATCATTTCAGCTGCTGCCTCTATGGGGATATCATCTCCCGTGTCGAGACCAGCTGCCACTACACCCGGGGTGTCCCCTTCGACGCCCGTCACTTCTGTTCCCGTTCGGCCCACTGTTTGTGTGGCTGCCTCTTCTGCTGTTGTCTCAGCATCTGCTACCAGGGCTGGGCCAACTCCGGAGGACATTTACCTAGCTACTGCTATACCGGAGAATATCTCTCCGGAGGAGTATCGGTTGTTTTTACAGCAGCCGAACACCGGAGCTGGACAAATCCCCCAAGATCCTTATCGATCCTTCTTCTCGCACTATGCACAGGATGGCACTCCCGTGTATATGTTCCCAGGTCAGTTTGACGAGCATGGGGAGGTTTTGCGCCTTCCTGCTCCTGAAGCTTATCTGTATGCTCAAGGTTTACCATACAACCAGGCTTACAACCCGCAGGGACAACCCTTTCAGGGCCAACCTGCGGGCCAACCTGGCTATTTGTATGACCCACAGGGACAACCCATCCAAGGCTACCCTGCGGGCCAGCAAGGGCCATTATACAATCCGCAAGGACCATATTATAGCCCTGCTGGTCAACCTGCTCAACCTCAGCTAGGGTATCAACCGGGACAGACCTATGGTCCTGGGGAGCAAATCCAGCCATCTTTACCAATGCAACCGCAGTATCCTGCTGTTTCTAACATTACATATCAGCCAGGACCACCCTATAGTTCTGCTTCAGGTCAAACTGGTTTCCAGCAAGCACCTGGTCCTGTTCCTCCACCAGGGCAACCGGCTCATCCGGTACAGCCCGGTGTTCCGCCTCCAGGCCAGCCGACCCATCCGGCACAACCTGGGGCTCACTTACAACCAGGTCAGCCTGCGCAACCAACACCGCCTGGTCACCCGGGCCAGCCTGGTCATTCAGGCCAGCCCCCTCACTCGGGTCAACCTGTTCATTCAGGGCAGCCCTCTCATTCCGTTCACTCTGCTCAGCAGCCTGCTCATTCAATGCCGCAGCCAAATCAACAGCTGCGCCCTACGTACCAGGCTCCGCAGGGTTCCACTTATCAGCAGTCTACTCATCCTCAGAGTGGTTATTATCCTCATGGTCAATCTCAACCGAACTATAACCACTCTGGAGGCTCTCAGTATCATCCTCCTCCACCCGGTTCTACCTACGCTCAGCAGCCAAATCCAAACGCTGCTTATACAGGGCAGATGCCTAATCAGGGCCCGAACCCTGGTTACCAAGCCCCGCACCATGGTTACCAGCAGCCAAATCAGTCTGGTTATACGAACTATGCCCCCTACGGTCAGAATCCTGCGGGACAGAACTCGTGGGGGTAGGGATATTCACAACCATCATGGAGCACAGGTACCGGACCTTATCCTGGGACTGGCATGGTAGTTAACCCTCCATTGCCGTTCCTGGCTACCTTGGAACTACCGGACGTCTCGAAATTGACCAATGATCCGATTGCACATAATCCATATTGGCCTCCGGTTCCAACCAAGATACCAGGTGACTGTCCCAAGTTTGAAGGCAAAGCTGGAGAAGACCCCCAGGCACATGTGATGACGTATCACCTCTGGTGTTCGTCTAACTCTTGGACCGACGATTCGATTCATCTGTGTCTTTTCCAGCGTACTTTAACAGGAGATGCTGCTAAGTGGTACATAGAACTGTCCCGTGGCATTTTTCAGGATTTCAATTCGTTAGCTATGGCTTTCCTCACGCATTTCCAGTTACCGGTCCGGTATGAGGCCGGGACGCACCTCCTCTCTTCCCTGAAGCAGGACTCGGCCACTCACATCTTGGATCACATCCATGAGTGGCGGCGCCATCGTCGACTGATCAAGTTTCACATACCTGATCAGATTTTGACTCATTGGTTCACCACCTCCTTTGTCAATAAAATCGCTCAAGATATCGCGATGGGAGCGTGTGTGACGGAGGAACAAGCTATCGCGCGTGCCCAGTACCTGGATCTTGTTTATTCGCAATCTGGCACGCTTTATGACATCTTGCCTGATGCTCCACGACCCGGAGCCACAAAGGCCCCGCCTACCCCTTCGGTGGATGGTGTCATTGGTTCCGTCTCTCAAAATTCGAAGAAGTCTTCGAATGGGAAGCAGAAGGCTAATTCTTCCAACAATACCTCTGCTAATCCCACCTCATCCGATTCTGGTAAATCCGCGGAGGTAAATGCTGTTCAGGCCAATCCTGCAGACAAATCCTCCAAGGGGAAGAAGAAGGGCAAAGGCAAATCAAAATCTGATGCCCCAAAACCGGAATCTAAAACTCGAACCGAGGATGGCTCCCAACGTAAGCCGAAATTCCCCTGCCTCATCTGTGAAGGTGACCATTACACTAAGGATTGTCCACGACGATCCGAAATCAGTCAACTTCTTAAAGGCTCAAAAGGAACTCCGGCTGTTTTAAAAGAGCCATTTCCATCTCAGCAGACCCAGATGGTCGAACAGGGCTCATCATCTGCACCGTTTGGGTCTCAGGTTTTCATGATGAAGACCAATGCACCTATCACTATCGCTACACGATCGAAGGATTACAACAGTCAGCAGCAGGCACCTGGGAAGGCAGTTGCGGAAGGGCCGCCTCCCCCACCTGTTTCTGGTCCGTTGGAAATCGAGAAGCCGACTCTCGAACCCGTTGTGAAGCCACCTCCCAAGGGTGTTCTTCGGAGATCCTCTTATAATCCAAATGCTCGTGCCGCTCAACATTACAGTATTGTTGAGGATCTGGCACAGGCGCCATGTGCTATGTCCGCACTTGAGGTTCTTCAAAGTTGTCCTTCACAATGGAAGGCTTTACTGTCTGCCATCGGTGGTATCGATCCCGCCGACTCGAGCCTTCTCACCTTCGATCTGGAGAATTTTACTCCCCGGCTTCCACATCAAATCGCTTTGGTCATTCAATTCGGGATTAACGGTCTGAACATTCATAGGGCCGTCGTAGATGAGGGTGCATCTACTTGCGTTATGTCCTCCGCTTGCTGGAAATCCATTGGCTCTCCAGCCTTGTCGTCATCTCCCAATGCCCTCGAGGCATTTGATGGTCGGGAGTCTAAACCCCTGGGAGTTCTTGAGAGTCTTGCGATCACATTACAGGGAAAAACTGTCAACGTGGAAGTGGAAGTGGTTGACGCTAAACTCAACTACAATATACTTCTTGGCCGCAGCTGGACCCATGCCATGCTCTGCGTGCCGTCTACCGTCTTTCTATTCATTAAGTTCCCCCATGAGGGCAAGATTGTCACGGTAGATCAGTTGTCATTTTTCACCTCTAGCTCTGAGAACAACGTGCCATACATGGATCAAATCCCGAATCCCCCAGACAGCATAGGACCTGGTCTTTTCAAAGACCCAGTTCTCATGGGTATATTCCCCGCACCGCCACCGAATACCGCTCAAGTCAACATGTTGTCCAGGACTGATGACCCCTGGCTTATTCCTACACCTGAGCAAGTATATGAGTTTGGAGAATCCATGCCTTTAACGCCAGTAGAGATCAGCTACTGTGAGATTGTTGACGCATCGGACCCTCCACCTCCTCAGCATGCTCCGATGAGCATGGCTCTTGACGTCTACTCACAATCCCCCTGGCTTTGTCAGGCTGATTCACCCGATCCTCTTAGAGAGACTTTTCCTTCAGATGAGGCTATCATTGAAACTATGTCTCTTGAGGAGCTGCCCTGGGGCGATGGGCATCATCGCTCCTCGTTTATGCCTAGCTTGGGGGCAATGACTGACTGTCTAGAGCGTTATGCTACTCAGGTTCCTTCCCCTCCTCTTCAAACACCGATCTTGATGCACGAGGTCTTTTCAGAGGGTAATCTGAGTAACATTACTCAAACTATTCCAATCAACATCTCCGTTAAACCGGGGATTGTTGAGAACATTCATGAGGGTGTGACTTGTTCTTCCGAGGAGATTCAATTCTATACAGAGCTTTTCAAAGAATTCCGAGATGTTTTCGCATGGTCCTACGAGGAAATGTCGGGAATTGATCCGAGTATTGTCGTGCACGAGATTCCAACCTACCCAGGTGCGAAACCCGTGCGCCAACGCTTACGTCCCATGCATCCTCGGAAAGCCGCCGCCATCAAGGCAGAAGTTGAAAAACTTCTGAACGCGGGTTTTATTTATCCTATCCCCCTTACAGAATGGGTGTCCAATATCGTCCCTATTGATAAAAAGCAGGGTACAATTCGAGTCTGTGTGGATTATCGCGATATCAATCGCGCCTGTCCTAAGGATAATTATCCCACTCCGTTCATCGACCAGATCATCGACGAATGTGCCGGGAGTGAGATCTATTTCTTAATGGACGGTTTCTCAGGCTATAACCAAATCAATATTGCACCTGAGGATCAACATAAGACCACATTCATCTATCCGTGGGGCACTTTCGTGCACAAAAAACTCCCGTTCGGCTTAAAAAATGTTGGCGCCACGTTCCAGCGCGCGATGTCCTATGCTTTTCATGATTTTCGCCATATCGTCCAGCCTTATCTGGACGACTTGCCAGCCCATTCGGGTAAGCGAGAGGACCATCCTGAGCATCTCCGCCAGATATTCCTTCGTTGCAGACGCTACAATATCAGGCTCAACCCTCATAAGTGCGTCTTCTGCATCGATTCTGGCCGTCTTTTAGGATTTATAGTCTCGAAAGACGGAATTCGCCTTGACCCTCTAAAGGTTGAGGCCATCATAAATCTCCCATCACCCTCCTTCCTGTATCAGTTACAGAGTCTACAAGGGAAAGCGAATTTTCTTAGGCGCTTTATCCCGAATTATGCCGAGGTGGCCAAAGGATTCACTCGTTTGTTAAAGCAGAATGTTCCCTTTCACTGGGACGAAATTGCTCAGGAATCCTTTGAGAAGCTGAAGACATTGCTAGTCAATGCTCCGTTGCTTCGTCCTCCAGACTACCACCGCGACTTTACTTTGTATCTAGCCGCCGCATTAAGCACCATCGCCATGGTATTGGTGCAGGATGACGAGAACGGTGACGAACATGTTCTTTATTACCTCTCTCGGAACCTTCTCGACCCGGAAACGCGTTATGCACATGTCGAGAAATTGGCCTTAGCAGCAGTACATGCCGTACAACGCTTTCGCCATTACATCCTTTTGCGTACGATAACAGTGGTTTCAGACTGCAACCCTATGACGTATATTCTTTCTAGACAATTACTAGGGGGCAAGTACTCCAAATGGATCGTCATCCTGCAGGAGTTTGACTTGGAGTTCACCACCGCCAAGTCAACTAAATCACTGGTCTTCGCGGATTTGATATGTTCTCTCCCTACAGACTCTGTTCCTTCACACTCAGAAGATCATATACTGGACGAAACGTTGTTTCTTATTGATACTCGTGATCCTTGGTACGGTGACATCATAGTGTATCTTCAGACCGCGACATTTCGGTCTGAGTTGGATAAAACTGCCCGCCGTCGGATTCGGCACTAGTCCCAACCCTACCGTATCGTAGGAGATACCTTATATCGTATTGGAGTAGATTCGGTGCTCCGATGATGCCTTACCTTGGAAGAGGCTGAGAAAGTCTTGAATGACTGCCACAGTGGCGCCTGTGGCGGACATATGTCCGGATATGCTACTGCCCAGAAGATTCTGAGGGCAGGATATTTCTGGCCTTCCATATTCAAGGATTGTATCACTGCAGTCCGTAAATGTCATCCGTGCCAGATTTTTCAGCGCAAGATGCGCGCGCCGCCATTGCCTTTGCATCCTGTTATTACCGTCGGCCCTTTTGCGAAATGGGGCGTGGATTTTATGACGTGTAACCCTCACTCGGCCGGGGGGCATGCGTATATCATTGTCGCCGTCGACTACTTCACTAAGTGGGCTGAGGCGATGCCTACACTAGCTGCTGACGGAAGAACGGCTGCTTCATTTATATTCAACCACGTTATTGCACGATTCGGGGTTCCTCAAGCCATCGTCACTGATCATGGTACTCATTTCCGTGATTACATGATGACGGAGCTGACTTCAGTGTTGGGCTTGCGTCACGACAGCTCAACACCATACTACCCTCAAGCGAATGGTCAGGTTGAAGCGGTGAACAAGGTCTTGGTCCCCATGCCTCATCGAACGGTTGGGATTCATAAATCCAGTTGGCATCTCCAACTGTTCTCAGCTCTCTGGGCATACCGAACATCTGCTAAGAGTGCAACCGGGTTCACACCTTTCCAATTGGTGTACGGTCTGGAAGCATACCGAACATCTGCGTGTTGAATGTGAAATTCCTTCGCTTAAATTAGCTGTGGAGCTCTTACCGGATACCTCCCCTGAGGAAGAACGTCTTCTGTATCTCGAACGATTGGATGAAACCCGTCGATTAGCTGCTTTGATCATCGAAGCACAAAAGAAGAGGGTCAAAACTCATTTTGATCAAGCTGTTTCTCCTCGTTCTTTCATTGAAGGAGACCTCGTTCTCTTGTACGATCAAGCACATGATAAGCTTGGAGCCGGTAAACTCCAGCCTATGTGGCACGGTCCCTATATAGTAAAACGCGTTTTGAAAAATGGGGCCTACGAGCTTATAGATTACGAAGGAGTTCCACTGGCGCAGCCCAGAAATGGGTTGTACCTTAAGAAGTACTACGCCTAAAGTGATTTTTTGGTGTGGTGTGTGTACATAGGTGTGTGATTGTCATTTGTGTGCATAGTGTGGTGTGCTTTGTAAACATCTTTCTGCTGATCGGGTCTTCCTGGTTGTGCAGATGTCTATTCATCCATTTGTTGGTTTCGCGGATGGTGCCTCCCGCAGTACCAAGAATCTGTCTTCCGCAGCTTGCGTAATCTATGATCCTGCTGGTGAGTTGATTGACCTGCAAGGTGTGTGTCTAGGACGTACCACGAACAACATCGCGGAGTATAGTGCCGTGTTGGAATTATTAACCAAGGCAGTAAACCTTGGTATCCGTGAATTGCTCGTGTACCTAGATTCACAACTTGTAGTGTTACAGCTGAACGGACACTATTCGGTAAGGAACCCGTCCATCTTACGTCTGTATTTGCGTATTCGATTACTGGAAGGGAATTTTGACTACATTACATATCATCATATACCCAGGCATTTGAATACATTAACAAATGCAGTAGCAAATTTGGTATTAGACAGACATTTGCGCAATTTATAATCATCATCACATGTAAAGAAAGACTCATCCAGAAATAGATATGTATATATATAGATATCGAAATGTTTACATAGAGTGTGTCACATAAAACTCAAAAAATATACATAATTGTCTTAATACATCCTGAGACATTGTGTCTCTCAAAAAATAGGTGTGGCTAAATCCTAGAGACTAATCCACATGGTGCTCATGATAACACGTCACTGCACGCACTAGGTGCCTCAGGATTCGGTGGATCCGGTTCGGAACTCCCACCGTATGGTGCTGGTATGCCATCGGTACATCTGATAGTCGGGCATAGTCTGGGATCCCATGGGCAATCCCCTCGAGGTTCTGGATCAGTTCCTCTCCTCCGGTGCCTTCCCCCTGGATCTCAGGGGCGAGTTGTGTCCTCCGGGAGATTGGAGACATCCCGGCTGGTCTCTCAGGTCCTACATCTACATGCATATATAATTGTGTTAAGACGAATGTGTATTAACAAAAAAAAACATATAAACATAAAATCAAAAAACATGAGGTCTTACCCAGCTCCTCGTCCCAGTCATCTCCTTCTGGTAGTGGGATATCTGGGTCCCCGGTAAAGTCAGTTTCCGAATAGGGCCAATCTTCCACGACGATCAGCTGGCGCCGCAACCACCTAAAGAACTCTGGCCTCCAGGACATCTGTTGGCCACCCCCAGATCTGGGCATCAGTGCTGCCCAGCGAGCCATTCATGGCTCTCATGGTATCGGACTCGCCACTGCGGCCCCTTGGCCCTGGAAGATTGGTATGCGTTCCAGAATGAACGATACCAAGATGGAACCATACCCGAACTGCTTCAGTTTCCCCTGTTTGCACTTTGTGAGCTGCCTTTTCATGTTGATGGTTACTGCTTCTGCCCAGTTGAATAGTAGGGGACCCATGCATTCTGAGGCTAACAGGAGTTGAGTCTTCGTGGCCTTGTGCGGAGCCTGCGACCCAGCAGCCCGCGTAATGGTGTGGAGAACTACTCTCAGTGCTAGATCAGGGATGGTGGAGATGTATACCTTCTTGCTTCCTGATCCTGTTTGTGCCCCTCGGCACACCCGCGCCATTACCCGTTCCATCTTTTCCCCGGATGGTCTGCTCCCAGTCAGTACAGGGATTGGACCTCTGCGGGACAATCCAGTAATGAAATAAATGTCAGTGACCTCCAGTTCTAACACCTGGTCTCGTAGCCTGAACACTTGTTCATTTTCATCCCAGATGCTGATTAGATATTGGAGGAGCTCAGGCTGAGCTCGTAAACATGGCGTGAGGAAGAAATTTTTCAATCCACAGTCTCTTAGAGCGTTCATGCAAGCTTGGCTTTGCATGGCCTCTTCATCCTCATCTCCGTGCTCTCGTTCCTTCCATTCGATTTTCATTTTGAGTGGTTATCTGCATTCATATGGTCAAAAACCCCTGATTAGATCTTTGGTGAGCTTCAAATTTCAAGAAATTTGGTGTAAATACCGGAATTTTAGGCGAAAATTAGGTTCGGCCGCTGGCGCGGCTGTTTTGCTAACAGTCGCGCCATGTGGCGCGAGCCCTTTAGTAAAAAGAGCTCAGTGGCGCGGGTCCGTGCCCGATACCCGCGCCACTGGGCCCGGCCCTAAAATTTTAAAAGTGGCCACACAAAGTTGATTTCTAAAGGAAACCATTAAAAAATGTATAGAAATGAAGAGCTAAGGAGCGCCTATTACCTGTGACAGACGAGAAGTTGAATGGTTGCCTGGATTGGTGGCAATCACCGTCAGAAGATTCTGTTCCAAAAGGACCACTGTTGCTTTCCACAAGGTAAATAGTAAAAAGTAATTTCATTTTTTACCAATTAGACATATTTATAACTTTTTCGATGTTAAATGAGCTTTAAAAGTTATTTTTGTCAAATATTTGCATATGTTATGTCGAAAATGGATTTTACGCTTGCTTGGGTATGTGCAGCAGCAGGTTTTTGCGACTTAAAAAGATGGACACGAGTTGTATTTTATACTTTTTCGGACTCGGTAAATACACGAAAAAGTCACTTTGGAGTCATCTTTCAGCTCTTTTCTGACTCTCTAAACATGAAAAGATTGCCGAGGCCCTTGTCGTTTCGATCTCGTTAAAATGGACACTAATCGACATCTACCCAGTATACGTTTACCCCTTTTTCGGGCTGGGATGGATTGATTATGAAAAAGGAATACCCTAGCCTATCGCGACTAGGAGGTTTTCTCGGATATTGTTTTCTACCTTTTCGGATCTGAGGAACTATTTACGAAAAGGGACCTTTGGAGTTTACTTTTCTGCTGTCTTTTCAAACTCTCTAAACATGAAAAGACGCTGAGTTCTTCCTTTGTCAGACTCGTTAAACCCTGATGACATTGGATTTCGTCGAAATGACGTTCTCCGAGTTTCTCCTTCCTAGGACTCGTTAAATGCACTAGGATGGATTCGCCCGAAGGGCGGACTTATATCGCAAGCATATGTTATCCCCTTCAAGCTTGTTATCAAAAATAATTGGGGTACTCGCCAGAAATGGTGGGGGAAAAATGGAACCATCGTCATTGTCGTCGGCAGTATGTCACTCTTGAACATGGCACTTGTCTGCATCCGTGTCGGGTTGGGGACATCTCATCTCGTTGCTTCACTTTGCCTCCATGGGTTTGGGTAATCTCTTTTGACCTCTCATCTGTTCAATGCCTCGTCACCATGACCTCTGATCTGTTGATGTCAAATACTGCCAAGTCCACTGTCGTGCCGTTCATATGTTCAAGAGAAGTTGGCCTCTGCAAATATCAACCTTCCTCTATTTCTCATACGATCCTGATTCACAACAAAACATTATGTTTCTCTGTCTCGTGTCGATGATGTGGGAATCATTATGGCCCACCTTCGATCAAGGTCACTTCCTGTCGACATCAACTCATTATCCAGGAAGTTGGTCTAGAGACTCCTTATGGTACCTTGGAGCCTGCATGCCTCAATGGCAGGTTCGTCGCATTCGACGGAAGGTTTACATCATTGGCCTCCGATTGAGTGATTCTGCGGGTGTTCGACGTCAGTTCATTTATTCGCACACCGTAGATTGTACCTGTAGTACCTTGAGGACCATTTTCATTATTGGTGGTTTCTCTCGCGTCGGTTAACAGCTTTCATCATTGGCTGGTAATCCGACGATGTTCTTGCATGTTCGACTTCAGCTCACATATTCACATGCATGAACTTGTACTTTGTTGGGTCGAGATGGAGCGCAAGACCCTGGATTGTGTCTGTTGTAATCCAGGCTGCGATTGTGGATTATTATCACTATGTACATGACTCACTGATTGGATGGTTGCGACCATACCTGAGTCTATTTATTTGATCTTAGTTGGATGGCTGCGCCCATACCCTGGATCCGGATTATATCATACTCTGTTTCGGATGGCTGCGTCCATACCACTTATACATCATGTACTTGAGATATCAGTTGTATCTTTCTGCGCAGGTTTTCCGACGGCGGGCTTTCAGCTGAACATGTTCTCGTAAAGCATTTCACCCCTCTCCCTCTCAGGCCTCATACTTTAGGGGGCATCTGTTACACAGTAATTTGTCACCGTCCTTACCATTCCCCATCCCGCACAATGGAGGACCCATTCTGTGACCTGTGGACATTGTCATGCCTTGCAAACATCATCAATGCATCCCTCTGAACATGAGCTTCATTTGCCCTTGAGACATCTCCTTGCAAAAGTCATAAAAAACAGCCCTTTTAGCATTGGCGCAGGCAAGCAGTTCAGTACTCGTGCCAATGAGGAAATTAATGTAAAGAGGTCGCGCCACCTGGCGCTCTGTCATAGAGCCGTAGTCGCGCCACCCAATTTGGGAGTTGTTTTTTAAATATGAATGGCGGAAGTTGAATTCTAACAAATTCACAAACCATCACCTATTTTGAGTTGGGAGGTTGGCTGCGGGAGTTCTATGGAGGGAAGTGGTTTTGCCACCTCCCATGGAACCTTCCTTGTTGATAGGGCCAATCCCATAATAATAGGGATCCCAAATCCTCCTTCCCCATCTATAAAAGCTTGCTCAAATCAATGGCAAGCTAGTTTTGAAGGGCCTAAGCTCTGAATCTCCATATTCCCAAGAGCCTTTGTGTTGTAAAGCACCCTCTCTTTCCCTTAAGGCTGACTCAAGTAAGGAGACCATTTTCACGAGACTCTGGAAAGGTTTTCCCTTTCCTTGGCAAGCTTTGCGAGACGTGGACGACTGGAAACCCGTCCGAAGGAGACCGCGACGTCAGAACTTGGTTGTAATCTCTCTTCGCTGGTTATTTAATAGATGATTATGATTATGGTTCCACTCCGTTTTCCATCATGTTAATGTGAGCAATTTCCTTTCTGACTGATGTTTAGTTACGTATGCTGGTTTCTATGCTTGTATCTGTTCGTTTCTTCTGTGTGCAGGTGTTCATCCGCGGAGATCGTGGAGGGATTGTGATCTGCCGAGGCTGAGGAACGGGGACGCTTCTTCTTCAGATCCTAGCATTGGAATCCAGGTAGGCTTCTATCTCCAGCCTTTTCATTCGTAATTACGAACCTGCGTCATGACATTGTTTGTTTGTTGCTAGACCCCTGCTGGGCTAGTAGGGATCGCCTCTGTCCGCAGAGGGGATTTACCTCCTCAACAACTGGGGATGACATTCTTTCAAACACTTGGAAAGAATGAGATATACATGTCATGAATATAAGGCTGAGCATAAGGGACTAGAAATTCATATGAAACTCATCAAGATGTATCACCACCCCCTTCCATTAGCTGTCTTAAAATTAATTAGGTATTTCATCCATTATTCTTTCAATTACAAGTAAAAACATGAAATGATGAGCATAAGCTCAAATTGTTCCCTTCCACCTTGAATGATGTAGCCCTCAAATGGTTCATGAGCCTAGAAGGAAAAATCATCGCCACATGGGAACTGTAATGTACACCTCCCCTCACATCTACCCACCTTCACCATCTTAACCGAGGTAAACATGATATGAGGGGAAGTTATGACCAGACTCAACCTCCAATGTGACCTTAAGAAAATGGAGTTGACAAACAAACCTTAATGACTTCCCTAGGGCACCACAAGACCCTCCAGGAGTAATCGAACCCCTCTAGGTTTCCATATCCTAAGCCAAATTGAATTTTCCCTAAGTTTTACCCACAGTTACTCCCTTTCCAAGGCATCAGTGTTAATGGAAACCCCCAATCTCTCCCACATGCCTGCAATAGCACGATGTGTACAAATTTACTCATCGTTGTCCCAACGAATGTGGATTTTAATGCTAGATTACAAGGCCAGGGCTAGACCTCTACCCATAAATCTCTATAACTTTTAGAAATCATAAATTACACAAGGTCAATGCTTGTAAATAAAAAAATTACACCAGGACTAGGCTTGACCATCCTTAACTGGGACTGACATTCTTTCAAACACTTGGAAAGAATGAAATATACATGTCATGGATACAAGACTGAGCATAAGGTACTAGAAATTCATATGAAACTCGTCAAGAAGTATCACCATCCTCTCCCATTAGCTGCCTTAAAATTAATTAGGTATTGCATCCATTATTCTTTTAGTTACAAGTAAAAACATGAAATGAACCATGACTAGAACTAGTCATATAACCATGCTTATAACCGGCATATAACCACATAAATAACCATAAGATAATAACCATTAAAGCCACATAAATACAAGTACAAAATCAAGATAAATTTGCTTTCATTAAACATAGGCAAGAGGCAACCAAGTTTGGGACTTCCATATACCACCCGACCATAGACATGGTTGAACTAAATATTTTTTTCATCCAGTCACCCTCGCTCCATATTCCCAACATGAATGCGGGATATAGAGGATAAACCAATCCAAAAAAAAACTAAGGAAAACCATTGGTTAGACCACCTCCACCCTCACCATACAGTGATCTCACCTAAACCAACACCGATATCACAAAACTGAACCGAGCTTGAAATTCCTCTGGATTTCATCACCATACTTGAGGAATTTTCTATCTCCTTATCTCTATGATTTACTGCAATACACACCGGATCACTAGGCCCTTACCGAGACACCACCCTCAAGCTTTACTGGGTATCCTGTCAAAACCGGTCAATGGATTCCTAGGCCTTTGGAAATGAACCCAAGACCACCTCCACCCCAGATTCTGAAACCATCCAACAATTCAAAGCTCAAAACTAAGAGAAATCCCATCACACCATGGTTATCTGGAAAAAGGCAACACAAGGCTTAAAACCACTGTCAAAACTTGGAAAAACCATTAACAACATAAACTTTGAAATGGTAGCTATAAACTCAAAACAAGAACTCTAGCCCAAAAACTCAAAAAAAGTGTGAAAAACAACCTAAAAACAAAAAATGTTGATGTTGGAATACTGGAATGCTGGAAAAATTTAAAATTTTGACAAATTTTCAACCATGACATTATGGAAAAATTTTCGACTAAAAAAAAATTGAAAATGAACACCTGAATGAAAGAGTCAGTATTCTAGGAGTAGTTTAATGTTAAAAATATGATGACTTTAAAATCTTGGCCTAAAACAACTTAACACATTGTAACAAAAATTTAAACTTGGCAACCATCAAATTGACACACAGTGTAGGCAAACTCGACCCATTCAAACGAAAACTTAAATATCAACCATAAAATTGACACATTGTGCGGGTGGACTCGATCTTTTACAACGAAAACTTTAAATTCAATATTCAAATTGACACGTAATTGGATCGACTTGCTAGTTGAGGATCGACACAGACCCTATATGAAAAAATAAAGTAAAACAAAATAATAAATAAATATATAAAAATGAAAAATATAAAAGAAAACAAAAAGTAAAACATTGAATAAAATAAAATAAACACGAAAAGTTTAAAAATTAATAATAAGTAAATAAAGTTTAAGGATTCTTGGATATATGGGGATTGGGTGGGTTGTTAAAGCACTTCTTGATGTGAAGTCATTGGTTCAATTCCTTGTGCCCGATCGGGGTGATGTATTTGGACATGATAATGAAGATGTAGTCCTTACAAAAAATAAAGCAAATCAAAATATATATTAAAATATTAAAAAAACATGACAAAAAAACAAATATATATAGAGAGAGAAATAAAAATAAAATGAATAACACAAAAAAAAATAAGAAGTAGATAATAATATATATTAAAACATATATTAAAAAACATGGCAAAAAATATATATATATAAAAACATGGAAAAAAAACACAAAAAAATAAATAAATAAATATATATATATATATATATATATATATATATATATATATATATATATATAAAAAAAACAAACATTAAAAAAAGACAAAAAAAATGACATTAAAAAAACAAACAAACAAAATTAAAAGCTAAAAAGTCCATAAAAAGTAAATAAAAATGAAAAAAGAAACATTTTGAAACAAGAATAATTTAAAGAAAAAGAAACATTTTAAAATAATTTTTAAAAAATTTCAAAAACCATAAATGTTTTTTTAGAAAACATTAAAATCAAATAAAAAACATTAAAAAAATTAAAATTATTATAAAAAAATTAAAAAACATAAAAACAAAATTTTAAAAAACAATTAAATTAAAAAAATAAGAATAGTTAAAAAAATAAAATAAAAAATCATAAATAAATTAAAAATTTTAAAAATGATATAACCTAATTAAAAAAAAATAAAAAACCAATATGAAAAATAAAATAAAAAAATTTAAAAAGAAATTACCCTGTCGAGCCCAGGGCCACTCGGCCGCTGGGTTGGGCGGTCGTGGAAGCCATGCACACAACTCCTACGGTTGCCTTTCCTGGCGGCACAACTCCCACGACCGCGCAACCGGACGGCAGAGCGGCCAAGGGTGAATTAGTGTTGCCACCCTTGGCCAATCGGCTACCGAGCTGGGTCACCGAGTGGCCAAGGGCGGCAAGGCAGATTCTCAGAATTAGCCTTGTCGCCCTTAGCCGCTCAGCCACCAGGCTAGGCGGTCGTGGGAGTTGTGTGCGCGGTTCCCAAGGCCGTCGAGCCCAACGGCCGAGCGACCCTGGGCTGGGCAAGATAAATTATTTTTAAAAAACATTGTTTTAATTTTAACAATGGTTTTTTTAATTTATTTATTTTTATTAAGTTACATCAATTTTTAAATTTTTTTATTTTATTCATGTTTTGTTTATAATTTTTTTTTATAAGCAATTTTTATTTATTTTTGTAATGATGCTTAATTTTTTTAATTTAATTGCTTTTTTTATGTTTTTTAATTCTATTATAATCTTTTTTATTTTTTATGTTTATTTTTTATTGATTTTAATGTATTTTTTTTAAAAAATTATGATTTTCTTTTAATTTTTTTTTTATTATTTAAAAATGCTTCTATTTTTTTGTTTTTTTTAATTATTCTTGTTTTGAAATGTCTTTTTTCATTTTCATTTGTTTTTTATAGTTTTTTTTTAACTTTTTAGTTTTTTTTTTTTTGTCTTTTTTAAGTTCATTTTATTTTTTGGTACATTTTTTATGTTCTTTTTTGTATTTTTATATTTAATTTTCTATTTTTTTTTCATATTTTTATTTTTTTTTAATTTTATTTTGCAAAAAAAAGAATAATTATTAAAAAAAAATTATTGCAAAAAAAAACACATGTTTGGAAAACCCTTAAAAAAATAATATCATAGGATAAAAAATACTAAGAGACATAAGACAACTTGAAAATTTGTTAAATAATCGACATTTAAAAAAAAATTGTTTATACTTTGGACATAAGAATATTTAAAGTGTCAAAAATGTCTTTGAAAAAATAAATGTTAATGTTTTTCAAAACATGCATGAAAATTCTCAACATTTAAAAAAAATATCGACACTTTGTTAATGTGAATTCTAATCACAAGCGTACGAAAAAAATTCACTTTAGCTGTGCATAACAAACAGCCCTAACATCAAATATGGTTGCAAATTCCCTTTAGATCTGTAGTTAGTTGACCAAGATGAATGCTACAGAAATCCAGATCTATGCAATTAAGGATATTAAGCAACAAATAATAAGAGTTGCACCATGCATCCAATGAACAAGACAAGAATACTTTTTAAAGAATTTTGTATTTATGACACCTGGGAAGGGAACATAGAAAGATGTTACTAGTCCCCCTCAATGGGATGGGTTCTTGTATGTCCTCAGTGCTTCAGATCTAAGATCTCTCTCTCTTGATGGTTTAGAAAACCCAGACAAAAATGGAACTCAAAGGGAGCTCACAAGAAAAATGGTATGACAATGATGGAAGACCAAAGTCAGACCAAAAGTATAGATGCACAGTGATTTTTAGGCAACAAAAGGTAGTGAGTGAATGGAAAAACCCTTCTATTTATAACAAAATATTGAGTTAGTCTAGATATTGGTGCATAATTAAAATATTATTGACGAAATTTAGATCCAACTTTTATGGAATATTTTATTATATTTGTTGGAGGGAAAAAGAATTTGAATTTGGTCAAATATCTTTATTTGTAAATAATAAATAAATAAATGATTTATTTATTATTTTAAGAATGTAGTTGAGTAATAATTAAATAAATAGTGATTTATTCAATTATTTATAAATGATTTAGTCAAATTTAACAAGGGATATTATTTAAATAATGTTTTAAATAATTATTCCTAGAAAATAATAAGATAAATAATGATTTATCTAATTAATTTTTCTATTTTGGGTTAAATATGACCAAGAATATTATTTAAACTATTGTTTAACTAATTATCCCTTGAGGAAAATCAAACAAATAAGGATTTATTCAATTATTCCTCATGGGGTTTCTTGTTTAGACCATAAACAACTTAATAAATTAAGGATTACTAAGTTATTTTTCATAGTGAAAGCAATTCTACTAGGGTAGAATTGGTCTTACATGGTGTACTTTGTTCAATCTAATAGTAACATGTTAGATGACCAAAAAATGGTGTAACAGTTGCCCCCCAGTGTGCAAGCATTAGGAGCAAATCGTATGACCAAAGTACGTTGTTAGAACTCAATCACTAGATATTGAAGGGGGAGTCAGAGAGAGAGAAATATAAGTTAGACTGAAGCGCTAGAGGGAAATACCCTTAGGAGGTGAGACTTACAGGTGTGACAAGTCTATTTTATGAGTGAGTACTTATTCAACATGATGTGGGGGGAGGCATACCTATGCCCACCGAGATAACAAAGTACAAAGAATAATGCATGCAGTAAACAAGGGAGTGAACTATATAGTACATGCAGGCATAAACATGAGCCAAATAAAAAACATGATAATGGATCCCACACACATATTGTGCTTGGGATAACAACCATGACTTATACAATAATATCTGAGTACATGAGATATGATTACAACCAAAGAGGCCCTGAAAAACAGGAAAGGGCTCTGAAAATCTGAATGATACATGCAAACTAAAGAGGCGCTGCAAGCGGATGAGGCCAAAACCATCAAATATATGGAGCTACATCCAAGGCTATAATAGAGAGGTCATCCAGGAATGTGGGGGGCTACCTGAGGGGCCACCCCCTCATGAGGTCTGAAACATCTCACACACACCTAGGAAATCACTGGTACAATCTGCTGCATCGCTGAACCATCGAGTATACGGATCTTGATCATGTTATGAGGAGCTAGTGCTGAGAAGCAATCAATTCAAAGGACAATAAAGAGTCCCTTTTCTTGATCCAAGACACCGAACAAGAGTGGAAGCTGGAACCAAGGTATACCGCCCTCTAGAACTGTCTTCTAGAATAAATAAGATAATTTTTGTAATCTAAGCTTCTGTGATCCATACTATAAATTAGTAGAAATTCTTTCGGCAATAATCACATGCAAAAGAACGTGGTCGACGCATTTTGAACCAACCAGTGTGGTTCATCATCAAGACTATGTGAGAGATTAGATCTAGACATTAAGTATAAATAGATGTAGAAATGGCTCCACTAGCCGTTGGGATAATGGCTAGTTTGACTTAGAAAAAGTAAATATTCCATTATTTATTTAATTAATTAATTTTTATTTATTTATTTATTATTATTATTTTAATTTATTTATAAAACCTTTAATATATTTATACAACTAATTGACCAATTAATTAATATAATGGTACGTAATTTAACAAATCTTGGTGTATATATGTAAATTATGATTAAATTATATAATAATCAATTATTATTATTAATAAATATAATTAATTCTTATTCGTGTAATTTAATTAAAACAAACCATCTATCAAATAGTCAAACATAGTAAAAAAAAAGATAAAAATAAATAAATAAGATAAAATAAAAATAAATAAATAAATAAATAATAAATAAAAATAAATAAATAAATAAATAAAAACAAAAATAAAATATAAATATAAATTAATAAATAATAAAAATATTTTATTTTAATTAATTAATTAATTAATATTATTATTATTATTATTTTAATTTTTTAAATAAATAAACAAATAAATAAAGTAAGTATAAAAAAAAAAATATTTTAAATAAATAAATAAATAAAAATAACAATAAATAAATAACAATAAATAAAAAAAAGTAAAAAAAAAAAAGTCAAGAATATAAGGCAGGAATCCAGCACCTGCTGATATTCCAACCGTCATCTCTATTGAGATTAACGGGCCTTTTTTCAATTTCAATAGCCTCTCTCAACTTACGATGATGGAAACGGTCGATTCTAGCAATGACCTTAGCATCTTCTATGCAAATATGATGGTTAGTCTTTTCTGCATGCTCAGATAAGGCGGACGAGCGAGATCTTCTATGCTTGATATCAGCAGCATGCTCACAGATCCTTTGATTATAGACCGACCCGTCTCACCAATGTAAGGAGTCCCACAGGAACAGGGAATGATGTAGACACCTTTTCCATCCCTGGGGTCAATCGGATCTTTAACGATTTTAGAGAGCTACAGATTGTATTAAGGGGCTTTAAATAAGAGGATACCTTATGCTTTTTAAGGATTTTAGCAATCTTATCAGTGGTACCGTGGATGAACGGAAGGCTGACATTGCCATACCATTCACTAGGTTCTTTTTTATTTTTAACAGAAGGACCTTTCTCTGCTTTAAGGAAAGCTTTGAGGCCCTGCGACAAACTATAACCATTATTACAAAAGACATTCAACAGATGGGTCTTTTCCCTCTCAAGGTGAGACTCATCAGAGATTCTTAGTGCCCTCATGGCTAAGGTGCTAAGGCATCCTTAGCACCTTAGCCACGAGGGCACTGAGAATCTCTGATGAGTATCACCTTGAGAGGGAAAAGACCCATTTGTTGAATGTCTTGCTGAGATTATGATTTGTCCTTGGCTCCATAAAGCGAAGAAGAGATCCTTGTTAAAAATAAAAAGAACCTGAGTGGTATGGGAGTGTCGGCCTTGCGTTCATCAGTGATAAAGATTAAGGCTCCTCTCGGCCCCCTTAATACAATTTAAATGTAGTTCTCTAAAATCGGTTAAATCCGATTGACCCCCGAGATGGAAAAGGTGTCATTCCCACTATTCTGTGGATTACATTGGTGAGACGGAGTCGATCTAATCAAAGGATGCGTGACTCTTCTATCAACAAATCCAAGCTCGTCTCTCCTAGGCATGCGTAGCCATCATATTGCATAGAGAAAATGCTGCTCATTAGAATGACCACATTTCAGTTGAGAAGATTGTGAAAAGGCGTTAATACGATAGGATGGCGATTGGAAATGGTCTTGGGTTCTCTTGACTTTTTACTTATTTTTTATTTATTTATTTTTATTTTTATTTATTTAAAATAATTTTTTTTATATATACTTACTTTATTTATTTGTTTATTTATTTAAAAATTAAAATAATAATAATAATAATAATAATTAATTAATTAATTAATTAAAATAAAATATTTTTATTTATTTTTATTATTTATTAATTTATATTTATATTTTGTTTTTGTTTTTATTTATTTATTTATTTATTTATATTTTTTATTTATTTTTTATTTTTATTTTTTTTTTACTATGTTTGACTATTTGATAGATGGTTTGTTTTAATTAAATTACATGAATAAGAATTAATTATATTTATTAATAATAATAATTGATTATTATATAATTTAATCATAATTTACATATATACACCAAGATTTGTTAAATTACTTACCATTATATTAATTAATTGGTCAATTAGTTGTACAAATATATTAAAGGTTTTATAAATAAATTAAAATAATAATAATAAATAAATAAATAAAAATTAATTAAATAAATAAATAATGGAATATTTACTTTTTCTTAGTCAAACTAGTCGTTATCCTAACGGCTAGTTGAGCCATTTCTACATCTATTTATACTTAATGTCTAGATCTGATCTCTCACATAGTCCTGATGATGAACCACACTGGTTGGTTCGAAACGCGTCGACCGCGTTCTTTTGCATGTGATTATTACCGAAAGAATTTCTACTAATTTAAATAAGCTAATGTCGATAGAAGGAGGTCCACCATAGGTGAGGCAATAAGGGGTCCTCAACTATGGCATGAGAGATAATAGCAGAGCAACTGATAGACTGACACCATGGATGATGGTGGAATGGGGGGTACTGAGTAGCGGTCTAACGACTTCCCTTTCTAGAGCATAAAGGGCATGGATGACCTGGCAGCAATTGACTCGACACTAGAAGGGATAGGGAGCATTATGACTGAAGGCCAAAATGTGCAACACGAGAGAGGATCAAAGAAATGAAGGATGGAGGACTATAGCAGGATAAAAATGGACTCGGGATGGACTCCATGAATGCGATGATGACTCGACTCAGATTCTCTAAACAAGGCCGACTCGATGATTCTTCCACATAGAACAAACCTAGTTGGGACCATAAAAACATGAGTATAAGATGGTTACTCACAACGAAAATTGACAAGAGCATGGACAAGTATGAAGGTAAGGTGGTGCCCCAAGCACAAGTGTTGCAAGTGAATAAATTTGATTTTGAGGAGTGGTGAAGTGACCCTTCAGTGAGAGATTTCCAACGGTATTGATGGTTTTTCAAACTGAGGTATGGTTTGGCCGCAGCTGGAGAAAGAAAAATCCATGGTTTCTCTTTTAATAAGGCATTTCACCTCTAAATTCATTCATTTGCAAGTGTAGCTGTGATGAATGTAGAGAGAAGAAAAGGCCCTAAATGTTACAGCGATCATACCAGACAAACCGATTGTTGGAATCGAGATCCATCAATTGTAGGTAAGAGGCCTAATCATACTCTTTCAAGTAAGGGGATAAAAATTTAAATTTAGGAACCGAGAGTTCATGAACAGACTAGGTCGCACTTTTTGGGGTCTGTTTTGTGACCTAGGTAGCAGGTACTAGGCAGAGAACTGCGACCTGTCACAGGAAAAGACCTGAAAAGTGCGACCTGCCAGAGAAAGGGGGTTTCAGTGTTGTTTTTGGCTGAGAGCTGGGATTTTTATGGTTGAGGAGCATAGGGGCCCCCAAGCATGTTGTGGTTATGCCAAAATGTATTTATAAAGGGGGAATCTAAACACATTTTTATGATGTGGTGTGCCATTGGTTTTCATTATGGTTATGCAGTTCGAGAAAGGGAATGGAGGATTACCAATCTCTTTTGGTAATAAATATATGAAGAAAATGGACTTAAGTTTCTTGGTTGGCATACATGGTGTCACTATCCCAAGGAGTGGATTTGGAGATAATGAACTGGTGCTCTCCTAGAAAACCCACAGGTTGGTCAACAACAATGTCTAGCGGACTGGGTTGCTAATGTAAGAGGAAGGAATGATAAGGGAGATCATCCCTAGAGTGATATGAAGTGATATTGGACTCTAGAGGCTCTTCAAAATGGGAAGAATGATGGTACTAGAGTCGACACGACCAGATGCACTATGAGGGTTGTGGAGAATTTATTCTCCTAGACTATCATATATGAACGCCCCCTTACCAAAACAATGGGTGGCAATGTAATGACCACAAGGTGTATGTGGTTCAAATGCATGGTTTCAATGTAAGGGGGAATAGATAAAGTCAGGGGTTGTAAATGCTTCCATAATTTCATCATCGTAATAGAAGATGGGGTGACTGGTGGAAGAAAGAGCACCTGACGCGGCGAAGCTACTTGACTCATCATCATGAGAAGAGAGGTTCCCATGCACATCGTCACAGAGGGTGACCAAAAATAAAGTAGATGAAGGATCCACCGATGTTGAGCTGAAGGTGATCACTAAAGGAGGTCAGGCGAAACAAAAGGGGAAGTCCCAGGGGGGTCTTCCACCGCGGATCTCATATATGATGACAGGTAGTGGAAAATGGTTGAATACTCTGTCATTTCGACATCCGGAGGGGGAATGTATATGGGATTGAATGTTTCCTCTAGATTTTCTAAAGCAAAACGAGCAAATAAGGGAGCGGTGGACTCGTTACGCTTGGCCTCGAATTGGCGAACCGCTTCCAAAGAGGAGTGGTACTCTTCAAGGTGGGGACAGAGGTAAGTATAGTGGCCATGGAAATCACAGAAAGAACAAGGGTGATTTGTGCACAAATACTTGAGTTTCGGGATGATATCAAGTATAGTGACATATACCTCTAGGATATTAGTCTCCGGAAATGCTTTTTTGACCATGGGATTGATACGAGGCAATTCAATACAATGATGGGTGGCATGACACACAACATCACACAAAGCACACGGGGGGGTACGCTTTGGAGGCTAAGGAGGAGCAAGGTTTGTTGGGGTGGCCTTGTCCTTAGGTGCCTTCTTGCGAGATTTCCCCCCCTCACCTGAAGCTTTCACAACAGGAGTAGGTTCTTGTTGAGGTGGCTGAGGCATGGAAGCGAAGGGAGGCGTCATGGCAACTGGTCGGACCGGGGTCAAAAAAACATAAGGTTTGGGATGAGTAGGCAGAATAGTGGATGGGGGATCAATGTACCAGACTAGGATCCCCAAGGTCATATTAAGAAGAGATAAGTTAGCCATCACAGGTACTGAGAAAACTCCAGGAGGGGGAGCTAGAAATGGTATTTGACCGGAGGGGTAATGGCCAGGTGGGACAACTCCTAGATGGTTAAGGCTAGAAGGAACCATTCCAAGAGGGTAGATAAGCTCATGGATACCAGCTGTAGATGAGGGGCCTTGAGTAGGGGGTCCTAAAGGCTAGTTCGAAGTGCTAGGAGCAGGTTGTAGAGGGAGGTGCTGCTGACTAGTCGAAGCGAGCCGCTTGAGGTTGGACCAGGACGATTGCATCAGGCAAACGTTTGACGAGCTGGGATCAGAGATAGGAGGAGAAAGACCAGGGAATGAACCAAGAAAAGAGGAGTCTTTGTAGACTCCAGGTGAAGCACTACTCAAAGGTTTGACTATTTGTTTATTGGCAACTGAAGATACGATGGACTCAGGGGAGGGATGAGACTTCGGTTCGTAATATGTCAACTAGTCGATGGTGAAAATATTTCCATTGTGAGGAAAGCACATTTTACGGTGAACCGTAGATGGGACAACATACATGGAATAAGTGTAGCTATGAACCCATAGAATGTTGTAGTCTAAGGGGGCATCTATGACTTCTACATCAACACAAACAGTCTTGCCCGCAAGAGTAATAAGACAGTTGCGGAATAATTCGATGGGCTGGGAAGAGTGGCCATCCCACGCACGGAGGGTGATGGTGGAAGGAGCCAACTCAAGATATCGAAGTTGCTTCCAAACTAAAGTGGACATCAAATAGGTGGATGCCACCTCGCCAATGATACAACGGGAGACGTTGGCATTCCAGATCTTGACAGGGGTTTGGAAGGTGACGGAAGCAGGAAGGGGAGGATTTTCTGACTAGTCAACATCAAAGACGATCAAACAATCATCTAAAGGATCCACAACGCCCATGGAAGTTAGTAGAGATTTTCATTGTGAAGGGAATGACTGGAGGAGTTCCAGCATTGAGATGGTAGCAGGAGATTGTGCTAAATCATCTAGTATACTATACGAATGGGAAGCTTTTCCGAAAGAATTATTATGGCATAATGGTCCCTTGGGTATCTTGGTATGAACCTCTGCCTTAGGACGAGAGATCTGTAAAGTACCATTGGTTGTCGAAAGAGGCTCTATGGGACTTGAAGAAGGGGGCTAGTGGGTAGACGTAGCGGGAAGTGTTTTGTACTAACTGGACCGAGTCTGAAAGTTGAGGTCAATAGTAATGGGTTGGTGAGATTTCATCATGAGAATATGGTAATCATAAGTACCAGATGGAGGAGGTTGAGTGGTTGAGTAACCTTCAGGGGGTTGGGAAGCCATGAATCCTTGCTAGGGGAAATTATTGGTAAACACAACTGGCTGGATAGGTGCAGCATTGGATGGAACCGAAGGGGAGGCTTGTGGTCCTCAGGATGCCGCGTGAGTTTCCCACATATGACACATATGAGGTAAAAGAGGAAAATCGTGGGTGTAGTGACCATAGACACCGCAACAAGAACAAGGTTTGTTCATGCAAACATGCCTGTCCTACTTGGTTTGAGTGCCCTATTGTTTATTAGCAGTTTTAGGTGCATTCCCTTGGGGATTGTTCCCTATATTACCTTGGTCAGATTGATTTTGGTTGCCTTTCCTCTTCTTTTTGGAAGTAGGAGGATTAGTCGCGCCCTACTGTGCATACACCTGCCCCTGGGGGGTGGTGGCTTCTGTTGCGGGGGTTGAGAAGACAAGGGATGCAAGGGTGATAATGTTGGAGGAGCTACAGCACCAGGCTGCGGATACTGATAATAAGGAGGTTGGGCAACATTGTGGTAAACAGGTTGGGAAAAAGGATGAGGCATGCCATATCCTAGATACATACTACTGGGAGGGGGAAAAGTGCTGGAGGATTTGGCCCCTCCCTGAGGGAAACCATAACCCATGGGAGGATGATTGTACGGATGAGAAAGGGCTCCAATGATACTGTTTGTGGCATGGGATGCCACCGGTGCGTTGGCACCACCAAGTCTAGGGATATCAAGTAAGACGGTATAAACATAACCAGACTGTCTGTAGATCAGGTCATATTTCAACACAATATGGAGAGTAGCTTCTTCAGTCTGAGGGAAATGAGATGTGACATATTTTCCAACAGCAGGAAAAACGGATCTGAGAAACCAGTCCATGTAGCCACGGTCTTCGAAGGTAGGGGCTCAACATAGGCTCTTTCTTCTCCGCTATTCCTGGACATGATCGGATAGGCAAGTCGCAGACGATTGACGAAAATAGGTCAAAAGTTTGGTACCGGTGTCATAACGAAGGAAAGTTGGAAGTAAGACAGAAAATCCCTAGCAATAGTTACAAAATTAGTATGAGAGGAGGAGCCCTAGTAAACATACCACTTAGAAGCTTCTCTGGTAAGCGTACGTTGGAACAACCGAAGACGGACAGAGTCATCGGTGATGAAGTTAGACAAACACCACATGTGGAAAGATCGAACATGATTTTTAGGATATTCTCTAGTAAGACCTTCAAACTTTGGGATGTCGTAAGGGAGCTTGGTTGGCATAGAAGGCTAACCAGGATCATGGTGTATGTGGTCATTGATAAACTGGTTGAAATCGGGAAGACTGAGGCCTTCCATATAAGGGAGCAAGGGAGACGCCAGGATAGTTCCTGTTGTGGTCCCACCAATATTTTTCCCAGCATTAGGACCGAGGCTACCACCAGCGTTAGGTCTTAAACCAAACATGGTGAAGGTGACAAGGGGATAGCCGGGGATATAACTATAAGGGAAACCCGATGAACCAGAAGGAGAGTTGGAATGGGGACTCGGTGGAGGACTAACTTGAATCCTACATTGAGGAGTAAGTCCTCCTAATGAAAACTGAGGATAAAGGCCAAAAAGTCTCCGGGATAAATTCCTTGGGGCCGCAATGATGGAAGAACAGAAACAGATCATAGAAGGAAGAGAGGCCAACAAGGGAAAGGATGTGCAATATCAAATGATTACAATGTCAAAACAAGGGCAGGGAGGTGTAGGATCAAATGATTACAATGTTATAGTCTTGGCTTGACGGTGTAAACTAGGTGCTCTTCACTTAGGGTGTGTGTGTATAAGTGTGTTAATTTTAATTTTAAACCCATACATGTGTAGAGAAAAAAGAAAAAAGGTGTTGTATAACTGTAAATAAGTCTTCAAATAACAATGAAGTAAACTGAATATAACAGAAAATAAACAGCTAAAGATGCATCAATTTTGACCCAAGAAGGAGGGATTCTCAACAACTAATCTATGGCTGGGAAAAGTCTAGTCAAAACACACAAAATGGCCAATGGATCTAAAATTGGGAGGGACGGGGATCTAAAGGTAAGATCTGCAAGAAATAGGTGCAAAAAAACAGAGAAAAACCAGAGGGGAAAATGCTGCAAATGAAGTGGCGAAAGGCTACAACCTGAAGGGAAACTGAAGGGACCCTAGAGGAGGACCAAAAAAAACTAAAAATAGGTGTTTTGGATGGATGAATAACCAATATAAAATGGATCTAAAAGTATAGCATCATATTTGAAAAATGGTTGAACACACTGAAATCTCAGATGACTTGCTTCAGCTAAACTCCTCCTAAAAAGGTGGAAGCATACTTCAGCCCAAGGGAGCTTGGTCCCTACTTTGACGAGTAAAACAGAGTAATTATAGTTCCAATATGGGTGGACACGGAGGTCAGACAACCCTGAATAGTAGCCCAGACAAACCCAGAAAAATCACAGAAGAATTCCCTTAAAATGTACAGGTCCAATTTCTGACCTGTTTTCAACAAAGGTCGCAGATTTGAGGTTGTTTTCTGCATCATGAAGGTTGAAGACGCAAATTTTGTCCCAAAAAGTGTGACCTACTCTTCTGACACTCTCGAGAGCAGGTTTCGGAAAAAGTGTCGTCTCAGATTCGACTGATACCTGTCACCTGCACAACAGGCCCAGAAACACACGGAAGTTAGAATTTTTATTGTTTTATGGTTTTAAAGGTTAAAAACAACATCAAGAGAAGAAAAACAAGAAGCTAAAGAAAAACCCTAGGGTTTGAAGGAGCTAGCCATGCAGGGATCTGAAAAACAACAGTGGTCATAATCATAAACCCTTGTGGAGTCGCCAATTGTTAATGTGAATTCTAATCGCAAGCATATGAAAAAAGCTCACTTTAGCTGTGTATAAAAAATAGCCCTAACATCAAATATGGCTACCAATTCCCTTTATATATGCAATTACTTGACCAAGAAAAATGCTATAGAAATCCATATCTATGCAATTAAAGATATTAAGAAAAAAATAATAAGAGTTGCACCATGCATCCAATTAACAAGACAATAATAAAAAGATGTTACTAGTCTCGCTCAATGGGATCGGTTCTTGTATGTCCTCAGCGCTTCAGATCTAAGATTTCTCTCTCTTGATGGTGTAGAAAACCCAGACAAAAATGGAACTCAAAGGGAGCTCACAAAAAAAATGGTGGCAAAATATGACAATGATGGAGGATCAAAGTCAGACCAAAAGTATAGATCCAGAGTGATCTTTAGGCAACAAATGGTAGTGACTGAATGGAAAAACCTTCTATTTATAAAAAAATATTGAGTTAGTCTAGATATTGGTGCATAATTAAAATATTATTAACCAAATCTAGATCTAACTTTTATGGAATATTTTATTATATTTGTTGAAGGGGAAAATAATTTGAATTTGGTCAAATCCCTTTATTTGTAAATAATAAATAAATAAATAAATCATTTATTTATTACTTTAAGAATGTGGATGAGTAATAATTAAATAAATATTGATTTATTCAATTATTTGTAAATGATTTAGTCAAATTTAACAAGGAATATTATTTAAATAATGTTTTAAATAATCATTCCTAGAAAATAATAAGATAAATAATGATTTATCTAATTAATTTTCCTGGTTTGGGTAAAAATATGACCAGGAATATTAATTAAATTATTGTTTAATTATTTAGCCCTTGAGGAAAATCAAACAAATAAGGATTTATTCAATTATTCCTCATGGGGTTTCCTATTTAGACCATAAACAACTTAATAAATTAAGGATTACTAAGTTATTTTTCATAGTGAAAGCAATTCTACTAGGGTAGAATTGGTCTTACATGGTGTACTTTGGTCCATCTAATATTAATAGGTTAGATGACCAAAAAATAGTGTAACACACTTAATACATTAGAAAATTTAAAGTGTCAAAAATAAGCCATCTAAAAAAAGAGTTTAATATTGTATCAACACTTTTCAAAATAAGCATGAGAATCACTAACATTTAAAAAAAAAATTATACTTGATACAAAAGAAAATGTAAAGTGTCAAAAATATGCTAAAAAAATATATGTATTTTGGATGAGCACTTTTCGAAATCAGATTACTTTTTTTCTACCCCAAAAAGGAAGGTACTCGTTTCCGTTCCTGTTTCAAAGTCTACATTATTTATTCAATTGATAACAAAAGAACTAAATACCAACATGCACATACCATGCATGTCAAAACCAGCTAGGAAATCATACATGCAATCCGTTACCTATAAGTATTCTTGTTGAAGCTGCCTAATCATGCTCTTCCTTACTTGATCTTTTCTTTCGTTACTTTCATTGTCCTTCCTTTTATTTCTTTTCCCTTTCGTGGTCCAATGTTGAAATTCTCCAAGAAAACTCTAAGTTTCCAAGAGTGTGAGAGAAAGAATATAGAGATAACTCCAAAACTGAACTAACAAAAGGTGCCAACTAATCCTCATAATCATTTTTATCAATGAGGCCTCTATTTTCTTACATTTTCCATTATTTTCCTTCATTTTCCTCCTCGCATGCAACCTTTGACCTTTGACCTTCCTTTTCTCCTAATTTCCTTTATTTTCATAAATAAATGTGCCAAAAAAAAATTTCCCCTTTTAAATGCCTTCGCCATTTCCTTTGCCAATTTCCCCTTATGCATAAACAAATCCAGTGATTCCTACTAGGATATCTTTGCCCAAAATTTAGCTTGGAATAAGTTTCCCTTAACCATGGTCTTATTTTTTATTTATTAACTTTTATCACATGAAGTTTTAACCTGGGTCTATTACAGACCCTCCCCCTTGGGGAACAATTTCCTCGGTGTTAAACCACACCTATACCTCAGCAAAACCGTTGAAAAGAAAACATATTACCCATGGAGATTTATAACTTAGCTCGATGCATTTTTTACAATGAATAACCTTCTCAAAAGCAAAAACCATCATGGCAACATGAACATATAACAACCATACCACTTATTGGAGCTTTATAACTTATTTCATGGCGGTATTTACAATATAAACTGCACATAAATATGTACAAATACCAAAACTACTTTTCCTAAACTGGAAAAAAATGAAGGATTCATAGCCCACATTTGATCAACTATCTCCCATGTAGCATCTTCGAGCCCAAAGTGCTTCCATTTCACTTTAACCTTCTCTATGGCTTTTTTCCCGAGCATCAGTTGTTTTTGTTACAATATGCAATGAGGTTTCGGCTGGAATTTTCCTTCTTTCTACACTTGAAATACATACCAATAAATAACATGATCAACAACCTTTATGTACCTTTTAAGTAATGAACAAGAAAAAAAACATCGACTCTCACTATTGGAGGCAGTGCAAGTCGATAGGCCACTGGTCCAATCCTCTCAAGGATCTCAAAAGGCTTGAAATTCCATGGTGCCAACTTGGCACATGATCCAATACACAAGGAGCTCTTCTTGGGCTTGATGCTCAAATATACATGCTCCTCAACTTGAAAATCCTTAAATTCTCTTTGTTGGTGTGCATAACTTTTATGCTTATCTTGTGTTTCGTTTAGATTCTTCTTTAACACCTGCATCTCCTATTCCATTTCTGCCAACATGTCTGGTCCAATAAGTACCATGTTCACTGGATCACTCCATTTTATGGGAGTATACAACTCTGCCCATATAGTTCCTCGAAAGGGCTCATCCTTAGCGACTCTTGATAACCATTGTTGTATGAAAACTCAGCTAATGGAAGGTTCTTGTTGAGCCCCAAAGATGTTCTTCTCTTTCACCACATTCCACTTCATTTTCTTTGTCCCTCATCAATTACAGGCTTAACTGATCAATAGGATTAATTAAAATTTCTTTAAGAATTTATATAATGACTAACTTGCTATGTTTTTATGATTTTGTTGGTGTAGTAATTTTGACTAAGACTCGGCTATAGAATACAGGCATTCTGTAGCTAGTCGTCTGTTCTGCAGCCATCCTCATGTTTATGTAGGTTCCAGGTGTCACTGCAAAGAAAAAGGCATATGGGTGAAATCACAACACCTCCCCATCATCTCTGGCTCCCCACGAAGTCTGAGTTAAAGTTTCCAAGCAGCTATGCACGTAGAAGAGAAGCAGTTTCCTATCAAAACACAGACTCTACAGATGTCCGCAGTAAAGCAGAAGACTGTTAATAAGAGTTTTAATTTGATTAGAAGTGGGAAAGACACTTATCCCCGTTTTTCTCAAAGAGTAGTTATGTAAATTCATTATAAGTATGACTCGGGAGACCGAGAAACTGTTGGTTAGATTTTGTTTTTGTTGCTAGATCTCAGAGAACCATGATACTCTGTTTTGAAGAATTTCTCCTTTAATGAAAGAAGCATCATTTTATTGCATGAGCTGAGTCAATCTTGAGTATATTTGCATGCAACTCCGATGGTAGAGGGCCCCTGCTACCTGAGGAGCTTCGTTCATATAATTTAGATAAGTAATTTAGCCTCGTTTCATTCCTAGTTTAATTGACTTTCTAAACTTTGCATTTTATATTCATTTGCATTAGATGCTATAGTTTAGTCTCGTTCCTACGTATTACTCCAAAATATCACTAATGTCGAATGAGGTGTAACTGTAGTATTTTAGGAGTGAGTTTTACGTTCTTGTGCTCAATTACATCAATTTTTACAGCTAGTCATGTTCTACAAACTATTCCAAAATACCACTAATTCTGAATGAGACAGAGCTGAAACATTTTAGTGATTAGTTGAATCTTTAGTCTAGTTGTAGTAATTCGGAGGTAGATGTCATTCTAGTTTAATTCTGTCACTGTATTTCAAGTTTGATAATGGCACTCTAGTTCAGTTTTAGTTCACTGTATTTCAAGTTAGATTAGTGGCATTCTAGTTCAACTTTGTTTACTGTATTTCAAGTTAGGCTAATGGAATTATAGTTTAGTTGTGGTTACTGTGTTTCAAGTTTGATCAATTGCATCCTAGTTCAGTGTTATCCATTGTTCTTTAAGTAGTATTAACTGTTAACATTAGATTCCACGACCTTCATTATTTACAAACTTATCTTGTTCTGAATTTCTATTAATGCATCATCATATGGACATGAATGAATTAGTGATATCAGTTTAAGGCCTTGATTTTTCTGCAACCTTTTGCAATTTCACAAATAAGCCTTTTTCCAAAACTATTATAGAAAATCTCTAACTTTCATATGAGGCTTAGTAGTGACAAGTTAAGCTGCAGAATGAATTAATCTTAGCATTATAAGTTAATGTAGAGTGAAAATCTTATTGTGCTACAAATAATCTCTTTCAACTATGTTCCAATAAACTTCTAGCCATGGATGAGATTATTTGTAATATTGTAAGATGATTGTTTACTTAGAAGAACCTTATTTGCACTAAACTTCTCCTTTTCTTAAGCTATTCCAACATATTTCTAATGAATGAATTGGATGGGTTTATGTTATGAGTTATTGAGTTCATTTTGTGATTTAGTTCCTTGCTATGAGTCCTTATCAAACTTTGAATTTTTTGCTCTTTAGTTCCTTACACAGTTTAGAATAGCTTTTGCTCTGTTTTTAGTGTGTCCAACAACTGTCCTTCATCAAAATTTAGTGCTTTCATTTTTAACATAAAACTATAGAACCAAAAACATCAGAAAAACACTAAACACAACGTAGTGAGAAACAAATACCTAGCACATATGGTGCACCTCACTTCAGCAGTTTACTAGCCCTGGTTGACAATTAATGACCTCAATTTAGGAACACTAAGTTGAGCACAACAGTACTCATCCCATTTCCTCTATTGGTGCATCATCTGCATGTCCTCCAGGATCTTGTTGACCCTCTCCATCTGTCCATCTCATTGTGGATGATAGGTTTCACTGAAGGCCAACTTTGTCCCCAATCCTGCAAACAACTTCTTTCAAAAATTGGAAGTTAACTTGGCATCCCTGTCCAAAATAATATTCTTCAGAACACTTTGTAGTATCACAATCTCCCTAATGAATATATGTTCCATCTCACTACATGAATATTTAGCCTTCATTGGAATGAATTGAGCAACCTTTATCAACCTTTTGACAACAACCATGATAGAATCATGCTCCCTCCTTGTCCTTAGAAAAGCTATGATAAAATCCATGGAAATGACTTCCCATTTCCATTCTAGAATTAGAATAGGTTGTAGTAGACCACCTGGATGCTTACATTCAACCTTCACCTATTTACAATCCAAACATCTATCCATGAACTCTACCATGCCCCTCTTTAGATTTGGCCAATAGTAGAACTTGTTCACCATTGTCAATGTCTTCGGATATCCTGGGTGATGCAAGTATGGTTTGAAATAAAATTCCCTCAATATAAGCTTATTGATTTCACTGTCATTCAACACATAGATCCTGTCCCTAAATCTCACCAAACCATTTTTCATGAGGCGATAGTCTGCATCCTGATCACATGTACTGACACCTTCACCTACACTTACACCTGTACATGTGCCCTGTTGTAACTTGTTCCTGAGCTCCACATACATGTTATCTTATTATCTTTCCTGTAAGATATGATCCTATAAATATGTCCCATAGGAACTCATAACTATTATATGGTTCACCTATACTTTCCCATTGAGAGCATATGCAACCCTATTCTCCTTTCGCTTGATGTATTTGATCTTGAAGTCAAACTCATTAATGGTGGCCAACCATATAGCTTGCCTATAATTCAGATTCTGTTGGTAAAACATATATCTCAACCATTGTGATCACTCAATAATACAAATCTCTTTCCAAGAAGATAATTCCTCCACATTTTTAACTCATGAATAATAGTTTCCAACTCAAGATCGTGATTCGCATAGTTATGTTCGTGCCCATTCAATTTCCTGGACTCATAGCATACCACCTATCCCTCCTACATAAGGACTCCACCAAGTCCTCTTTTCAAGAATTTGTACACACCATGAATTCTTTATCCAGATCTGTAATCATAAGAACTGGAGCACTGGTCAGCAACTGCTTCAGTTGCTCAAAACTATATGCAAATTAATCTTTCCATTCAAACTTCTTACCTTTTCTCTGAAAATATGTAATAGTATATGCAATGTGTGAGAAGTTCCTTATTAACCTATTGTAGTAAACTGCTAATCCCATAAATGATCGAACTTCCTCCACATTCTTAGGAGCTACCCACTCAATGATGGCCCTTATATTTTCTAGAAGGAATCTGCTATGCCTTCCTTGGAAACAACATGTCCCAAGTAGTGTAACTATGTTTGAAAGAAATTGCACTTGCTAATTTTAGCATATAACTGATGCTCTCTTAGAAAAATCAGCACCACTACTAAATGCTTGGCATGCTCTTCCTCATTCTTATAATATACCAAGATATCATCAATGAATATAATAACAAACTTTTTTATATAAGGACACGACACACTATTCATCAAACACATAAATTTATTTGGGGAATTAGTTAAACCGAATGGAACTAAAACAAACTCATAATGCCCATAATTGGTCCTGAAGGCAGTATTGTATGTGCCCTCTTCTTTGATGCATACCTAATTATATCCCGATCTCAAGTTGATCTTAGATAAAATTTCTTATCCCTTCAACTGATCAAACAAGTCATCAATCCACGACAATGGATACATGTTCTTAATTGTCACTTTATTCAGTTGCCTATTGTTATCACTAGAAAATCATACAAGAAAAGGTGACATTATTTAATGTTAGGCAGAAGGATTTACAGAGCTGAGAGACATTAGAGAATCTGAAAGTATTTAAAAATCTCTAAGGTCTGAGGAAAAATCAAATTGCGTACAAGAATAATTAGTCAAAAGTGCCTTTGTGCAAAAAAATCTTCGATAAACGTGCCTTTTTCTCAAAAATGCATGCAATCCTAGGAGTGGCGGAAGTCACTTTCTGGGACCACAAGGCACACTTCAAGACATTGATTCCACACTTGAAGCCACCCAAGCCTCCTTAGGACATCAATGGATCACACAATGGAATCACCCTCCTCTCTTGGTTCACTATCCACAATGTACCAAGAGAGGGAAGGAGGTTTTGAATTCTCGTATAAAATGCTACCAAGAGATGAACAACATGTGAGAAAATTGTTATGCTAGCCATAATTTCCCCAAGAAATACCAGCAGTGTGTGATCTGGATCAGCGATAGAGGGGACTCAGTTGTTAGCCATCCAACAACTCCATTCCACCATAGTAGAGAGAGGGAGACTTTGCGCCAAAGCAGCTCAGAAGTAAAGACATCCTTACATCGGGACTTAGACCCCTAGTTCTAAGGGCCCCTTGAAAATTGGGTTAAATTTTCATCCTCATTCCTACCAGCACTCACTAAGAAGGGAAGTAAGCGCTGTCATTTGGATTATTGAAATTGTTTTACTCTATTTAGAGATTTTTTATTATTTCTTTTTATTTTTTGTTTAGTTTTATGTTTGAATATGCATGATATTTCTCTATCTAGTATGTTTATGTTTGAGCATGTTCCACTAACTTGCATGACTCCATATATTTTCTACCTGTGACCAATAACTTAAGAGGGAAAACCACACCCCTTAAGTTGGTGTGATTTCATACATACATGCACCAAACACAGTAACACGGGATTGGAAACTCCACTATCTTTTATTTCAAATTTTATGTGGTTGTGGCTTTTTGCAGAGACCTCCATATTTTCTGTGGAGTTGGGCTCGAATTGCCCCCTTTCTATCCTTCACTGTATGGTTCATCCCAAGTGACAGGCTGAATCTGGAGAGCTCCAAAAAATTACATTGCAAGAATTTGCACGTTTTTCTTACAGACAGACATGCACCAAGGCACACATTCAGAGATGACCTGTGTGCAGAAATCGTGCATGTTTCAGCCCTTTGTGAGCAAAAAATAGAATGATAATTTTCTCCAAAAATTCCATCTCTTCCTACTTGTAAAGAGTGCCTGGTAGCCCATAATACATCTGCCATCACTGGTTGAGGTGCCAAGCAGCTTGCTTAAGCTCACTCTTAGCTGCTTTTTCTAGGCTTGGTGTTGGTTTTATTTCAAGTTGAATTTTGCAAAGTTAACACATAGTTTAAGTAGGAGGAAAATTAACTTGCATTCCGAAATAATTTATGTTTTGCGAATTTAGGTACCAAAACACCTAAATAATTAGCCAAAGTAAGTGGCCCAAGTCCACTCATGCTTATCTAGTTCTTTTTCTGGTGTAAAATTCATTAGTTTAGTTCAATTTTTGCACTAGGATTTCGGGACAAGGATCGAATTGTCGATAGAAGAGCAAGTAATCTCTGTTGCATTTGAAACCTCTGGTGATCCTAGGCAAGCATATGAACACTCTCTATTTACAACTCACCATCTCCCTATAGTTGATCACATATATTAACTAGGAAAAATTGAAAGAGGCCCATATCCGCACATATTTTTCTTTTTAGCAAGTAACAATAGAACATAGTTTAAATAGGGGATTTTCAAAAGGATCATTGCATATCCACATGTTCAAACTATGTGCTTGTTCAATTTTTCTCACACACATCCACACCCTAAGAAAAGAAAAGACACCTAAAACTAACTTAACAAAACTCACTAAATTCTCCCCACACGGGCCACAAAATAATTTATAGTCTAAGTTAGGATCAATGGGGTAGGCATCCCATAAGCCACGTTGATCATTCCTCATCTTCAAACATAGAAGTTGAATGTTTATGGAACTTTCAAATCCACCTATCAGCCCACGGAAAATAAAACCCGAGCATAGCAAAGACCCAGTTCAGAGGGGGTTAGGCTTAGGCGTAGTGCGTGCAGTATCAGTTGGGGCTTCCTAACCCGGTTGATACTTGGTATTGTTAGTTGTTCTACCAAGAAGCCCAAGAATTGAATGCTCATGTGGGATGGTGCAACCATTCACTAGATCGTCTACCATCATCCTTTCCCTATAGGTGATGGTGCAAGCAACACTAGATCCTCTACCGTTACCTTGGTGTATTTCCTTCGGCTGACTGGGGGCGTCTCCAGTTCCTTCGGGACGTTGTGCCAGCACTCGCAAGATATATTCTCAAGGCCCAATTACATTTGATCATGTGAGGATGATTAGGTCTTCTAGGATTTGAGTATCATACACAAACAAACAAACAAAACCATTTTTGATTGATTGATCACACAGGATTAATCTAAAGAGAAAATATATTTTATTTTCACTTTGTTTTATGTATGCTGTTGGAGTCTTGTAATTTGGCGGATTGGTAAACCAAATGATAGGGAAACATCAGAACAAAATTTGGATTCCTAGGACCTAGCCTTCCTGGACTCAGAGAAGGCTCTCTCTATTATGCGAAGGATGTGAACTTATTCGCTTTGTATGTTTGATTTTAGGCTAGTTGTTAAGTATATTTTGGTTTTTTTTGGGTTTTTTCAGGTAAACTGATCAAAAAGGACAAATAGAAAGAGATTTCATCAAATCAACAGGTCTATGGGGTTAGATAAAGTCAGGACTATCTAAATGGTGTGCAAGGTATTACTGCAGGGCCGATTTAGTCAAGGTAAATGGATTCTTTGGGTGAAAATGAAGTAAAATGAACATTACGTTTGTGAAAGACAAAGAGATCTTAAACATATATAGTTTTAAATTAGGTATTCATGACATAGGGGAAACGATAAATATCTATGAATAAAACTCAAACTGATAAATATGAAAGATAAACAACCTGGCGATACATAGAAGCATAAGAACCTCTAACTCTAGAAAATCACCTTCAGCTGTTGGGAAAAAAAATAAGATAAACAAACAACAAATCTATGAAGAGGGAACTCATAAAAAACATATCTTGAGCTATTGGGAACTCTGAAATAAGTTTGGAAGAATGGACAAAGGGTAAGATTGAACGAGACTTCTTTGACTTAACTAGAACAACCAATATTTCATAGAGAGATTTCAGAAATGGAGTTTTGAGAAGCTATAAGTAAGCAGGGAATACCTTAAATCATACAAGATAGCAAAAAATACTGACCATAAATGAAACAAATAACAATTTCTTGATGGACCTAAAGGGCAGTTAAGAATCCTTTAGAAATGATCAAGAAGAGGAAAACATTAAAGTTGTAACATGCAGGATGTTTGAGGTGCTTCCATGAGCATGTCTCAACATATACTTTTCTGATCTACAACAAATGAGAAATATGGAACATTAATGAAAACAAGAAAACATAAACAAAATCATAGAAACATCACCATTCACTAACCCATGGAATCTTGCACATGATGCTCCTCCACCATCAAGCCAAGCAAGACATCATCCACTTCATAAAACAAGTATTTCTTCCAAGCTCATAATGCTATGTATTGCTCTCAATATATCAATTTCTGCCTCTTGGTTATATAAGCCAAAGAGGAGGAAACCCACCTAGAGAAACGAGAAGGCCATTGGCCAAAAACAAATATCTAAAACGGTCCTTGAGGCTTAACAAAGTCCAAGGCACAAAATATCCTTCAAAAATATCTTTTCGGACCAAAATAGAAAAAAAGAATCACTTTCAAGGCCTGACACATAAGATAAACTTGCTTAATGCACATCCGGCCCAGTCATCACTCAGAAAACTTCTTTTCAGCAAAATCTACAGGAATGTAGTGCCAGAAAAAGGTTTGTTTTACAGTGATGTTTTGGTTGATCTCCTGATGTTGAAATGAGTCCCGTGATGGCTCTTTGGAAAGCTACGGATGTCTACTTTCCAAAAATACTTTATTTTTTCCAATATTATTCTTGGAAGTCAGTCAAAAAGGAGAAATTGTGAAAAAACCCAGGAGTGTAGCACTTGCTGATATTAGGGGCAGAAAGGTGAAAAATCGTTGTTTTTGGCCTTTTTGAGAGACCAAAACAGCTTCATTTGATCTAAAATTTTCTTAGCATGTTCCTTTGATTTCAAGGAATCCAAAAATATTTTTTCTTCAGCTTAGGATGCTCTGAGAAAAAGTTTAGGCACCCATGATTTTATGCTTTTAGGCCTAAAATTCACAAAAAAACAAGAATGTGTCCAAAAATGCCCAAATTTGGTAAGTAAATATCTTAAGGGTTTTTAGAAACATGAAATGAAGCTTGAGAAATAATTCCAAGCTGGGATAGGTCTTTTCCATTTTTTTCTGCTGGGCGCCTCCTTTGGGCAGCTTTGAGTTTCTTTTAGGAAAACTGATTCAACTTCTTGTAGTGCTCGTTCATTCTTCTTTGTAGGCCCAAATCCTTGTTAGCTTTCTCCAATTTGGTTTCCAAATGCTGATTTGCCCTCTCAAGCCAAGACTCTCGATTATTCTCAATTTCTTTGGCAAGGAGCTCCATAAGAGGGTACTGTTGTTCACGAGCTGATTCCTCTTCTTTCTGATTTTGTAATGCTTTTCTAAGACCCATGGTCCTAGGTCTCTTTCTTGCTGGTCGTTCTTCTTCATCATCTTCCGCATACTCACCCATGTATTCTTCTAGCCTCACTTGTGACTTTTGAGCTTCCCTTCTTTATTTAAGCGCCTGAGCCTCAAAGCTTTCCATATATCCACTCATTTGATTATTTTGGAATTGAAAATAGTGGATGATGTCTTTTGACCTTTCTAGGCCATTTTCCGAATCTTTAATCTGAGCCTCCCAGTTTTGCAAAAGAGATCTAAGAATACTGGCCTCATCATCTTCAGCATCACTGTCTATTTGTATTAGCTCAAACTCCCTGTCATGCTCATGACTTCTTTCTTGTTCTTCAATCTTCTCCTTGCCCTTGCCTTTGATGATTTTCTTTCCTCTGGTTTTCTTGGGCAATTCTACTTTGCTCTCCTTTGGAAATTTGCGTCTACTCCTTAGTGCCCCAGTGACATTGCTAGTAACTGTTTGAGTGGTTTTCTTCCTTGATGTTTTGGTGTTCTTAGCCTTTGCTACTTTTGATGAAGGAAGCATGGCCCCTTGCCTTGGAGAGGCAGTAAACACATGCTCTTGACCTTGCTGATGATGAGTGAGAGGAGTAATTAATACCTAGGTTTGTTTAATTTGGTCTCCTACAGCCTTGGGGCTGCCTTCTTCTCCAAAAATATTCTCTTCTTGCACTTCTTGGTTTCTTTTCTTTGGAGAATTTACTTGTTCATTAAATTTGATATTTGTGATGAACTCATTATCCAGAGTAAACTTAGAAAGATCATGCTCCTTTTCTGTTTGGTGGGAGATGCCTAGGTCTACTATTTTTTCCTTTTTAAAGCTATCCCTACCTTCATCCATTTTCTTTCTGTCATGACTGTTTTTATTACTTCCCTCTTTTTTGTGACTGCTTCTATCATTTTCATTGTTTTCAATTCTTTCCTAATGTGGACAGCCTGCTCTTTCATCACTGTCCTCATTTTTTTGTTGTGGGCTGCCTTTCTCTTTAATATCTTCACTGTCTCTCTATGGGTTGCCTCTTTCTTCATCACTGTCTTCATTTTCTCCTTGTGGGCTGCCTGCCATATCATGCTTTCTTTTACCTCTACTGCTGCTTCCCTCACTGTCCTTCTCTTTGTCAACATTACCCCATTGTTCTTTGTTTTTACTACATTCTTCTTTCTCACTATTGTCTATGGAGGATGGCTTTTTTGGGGGAGTAGACTCATGAGAAGAAGAGGAAACATAAGGTGTGGAAGGCAAGGAATGAGCATGAGAAGGGCCTTGGGATGAAAATGGCCTGACTTGTAGATGCATAGAAGACGAAGAAGTGAAATCAGGGTGAGAGATGAAAGTTTCCCAAGGGATGCCCTTTTGTTTTAGCTGGTGAGGGACAATGATCTTAATGAGAGAGTGATGAAATAAAATTGCTTTCTACTGAGTTGGAGGCTTTTTTCTAACAATGGAAGACATCTTGTCTATACTTTTGCACAGGAAAAAGGGTAGCAACTTAGTTTTTGTGAAATGCATAAGGAGTCTGATGTGATAGGCATATACTTTGGAGTATCTACCTTCACAAGTGAAAAACTTCATGATTATTTTCATGAGGGCTGCATAGTCATCTAGCAAGTGTGAGAAAGGAAAAATGGAGCTGCATGTATCTTGATGATTTGGCTTGAGAAAAGGTTGATTGTGGCTGAGGTCAAGGTATGATTGCTTGAACCACTCTTCTCCTATGTTAGGGATTTTGGTTGCCTTAGAAATAGCTCTAGGAGTGAGTTCAAAATATAAACCTGCTATGTGAACTTGCTTTCCATCCAACCTCAGGGAAAATAACTCTCTTAGATGAGGGTGGCTAGTGACCTCTGGTATTCTTCTACAAAATTCAATGCAACCTACCTCTTGAAAACATGACAAGATTGAGGGAGAGGCAGTGATTTCTTGAATAATGGTCGGCTCAAATCTGTTGTGTTGACCTCCCTTTTTTACCCTTTTCTTTGGAGGCATTTTTATCTTTCTATTTTTCTCCAAAATGAACTAGAAAACCCTTAAATAAAAACAAGTTTTCTCTTCCTTTAACACTGCTTCCTCCTTTAATTCAGTTTTCGAGATATCCTTTATGTATTAAGAGCAACTGAGGGGTAAAAATAGTGATAAATACTTCGAAAAATCCTTTGTAGTGATGAACACTAACCTTTGAGCAAAACTGGCAAATTTGGCCCTTTGAAACGAAATGGGCAAGTGCTACGCCCTTACACCCAAGAGTGTAGCGTCTGAACAGAGGCTGCATGAGGAAAATACACCATGCCAATTCAAAAAACTGTGTTTTTGAACGGAGTTTGAACGACGGCCAGTTTTGGGCACCAGGCAGAGGCTGAATGAGGGTCGGGCACCGAAATGCGTCGCACCAGTGCACAAGCACGTCGCGTCCTTTGTAAAATCCTGCAGTGAGCAGCTACAGGCACGTAGCGCTTGGCTATAGGCGTGTCACGACCAAGATTTTTTGCATGGGGGTTTGCTGAGGAACCAGAGAAGCCCTCCTTCTTTGCCAATCGGTAATATGAAAATGAAATATGCCTTTTGAGGCCCTTTGTGCCTTGTGCAATGATTTTAAAACATGCAACCTTCCTTTGACTTTTTCAAAATGGTTTTATCAAACCTCTGCCCTTTTTTACCCATTTACCATATTTCTTATGAAAAAGTTTCGAAAAAGTGCTTTGCAAACATCACAATAAGTTTTCATTTTTTGTGTAAAAACAAAACTCCCTGGTGTTAGCTTATAAAATGTTCCCTATACTTTTTATGAAAAAGGATCTTTTACCAACTGTAGTTTTTCCTCTGCTTATAAATTGAAGGAGGTCTTTTAAACCATTCTTTTCCCTCTACTTATATTTGAAGGAGGCATTTCAAAGAAACTGTGTTTTTTGCCCTCTGCTTATATTTGAAGGAGGAATTTCAAAGCAACTATGTTTTTTTTGCCCTCTGCTTATATTTGAAGGAGTCACTTCAAAGCAACTTTAGTCCAGGTCTTTGTTTCCCAGATGAAGCCTTTAGCCTTCTACATAAACTGTTTGTGTCATGCCCTTTGCTCATCATCCTTGAATGAGGCTTGTTAGAAATAAACTGTTTAGGACCTCTGCTCATGATTTGAATGAAGCCTCTCTTGAAAACTAAACCTTGTGCCCTGTGTCCACTTATCACTGAAGGAGGTAATTTAAACAGAACTGTTTATACCCTCTGCTTATCATCACTGAAGGGGGCGCCTCATAAAAACAAGTGATTGCCATTTGATTTTTATGAAGGAGGCAATTCAAATGCGTTATCCTTTATAAATCTACATGAGAGAGGTTTCTTTGTAAAAATTTGTTGTGAGGATGGTGAACAGGTAAGATATTTTAAACTCCAACATAACTGCTTTTGTCTCTTAGGTTAAATTTCTTTTGCAATAGCTTTAGCTTCCTTGCGATGGCAGAGTCTTTGATAGTTTAGAGTCTGGGCTATAGGCGTATAAAAAAGGCAGTTTTTCCCTTTTTATATTCTTTCACTTTGATGCCTAAACTACTTGAAGTCTTTTGCTGGAGAGCTAACATACCTGGTCTCATAAGACTGTTTTTCATAGATGTGCCCATATGTCCGGGAAGAATGTGCAACTGCCATTGTGAGATGACATGAAGTGTTAGATGCAGTAAACTCCCAACCTTTGTACTCATTTTTCCATGATGGATGATTCTTTGACTTTCTTGGTGATTTGAGTTGCAGGTATGAATCATGTAGGTTTCCTTTCTCTTTGAAGTCTGCATTTCCTTTATTTCCTAATCAGTCAACTGTTCTAACTTTGAAAACTTTCCTTGAAGTGTCCCTCTTGTTTCAAAACTAGCTATTTCCATATATCCATAGCACCCCTGCAGAGATGCATGGATAAAAGGCTCTTCGACCATTGGAGACCTTTCCTGAGGTATCATGATGATAATTCTTGAAAATTTCACTTGATCACTTTTCTTCGGACATAGGACCCTCTTACTTTGTTTCTTCCTGGACCGAATTTCTGAGTTTTGATGAAACAAAACACAGTGACCATTTTGATGGTGTGTGACCTAGGGGTAAACAAGGGTTTTGTTTTTCTAGATAAGAAGAGACGATGGCTGACTAATATTGAGAACAGGTTTTTTGACTAGAGATATTATTTTCAGGATACTTACCCTAAACACCATCACCTAAACCTAGACACTTTATGATGACTTCTAAAGGGTTTCTCAAACATATTCAGGTCATCAAATGGAAATTTAATCAGTGAGAGAGGAGGAGACAACCTTTTTCTATGTTTGACAGTGAGCTGTGTGAAAATAGGGGATTTTGACTATTTAGAGGTAAAAGGCTTATGACAGTTATGGACAGGGGAGTTTTATCAATACTAAAACTTGATGACCACTTCTAACATAGTCTGTAATAGAGGAAAAAGATAAAATTTTCTATGAGGGGTTTTACAGAGGACAAATTTACTGTTTGAAATTGGTTTCTAGAAAACCTAGGCAAGGCATATAGTCATCACAACAATCAAAAATACTGATGACTAACAGTGGCTCCATTTGGGGAGGGCAGCTCCTTTTCGGGAGGTGTCCAGAATTGTAGATCTATGGCTTATGAAGACCAGTGCCTCATCAATTGGCACAGATTTCTCTTTTTCTTGATGCTTTTCCTGAAAATGATGCTTTCTAACAAACTGACAGCATGATTAGCATCAACCTCATCTCTATTTACCCAACTATTTTGCCTAACATTTTTTCTTCTTTGGGTGCACTTGGATTGGCAAACCCTTTGAAATGATATTTTTGAAAAAATAAAACACTATCTAATTCTACACTTATATCTTCCGAGAGTCCAGATTAAACTAATGAACTCCCTTATTTCTCTACCTATACTAGATTGACTATCAAGATTAATCTGTTTGACAGGATTTCATTCACTAGACTAAAACATGGAATTGAAAAATGATCAAATCAGGATTAGGCAGTCTGATTTATCATGTGTTTGTGGCATAAAGACAAGATGCACACAACAGTTATTTTGCACAAAATGAGATTTAGTAAAATTAGGGCTAAGATACATAATTTTCTTTTCATCCCTATTTTCCTCTTTGGTTCTGTTTTGAGCATGTGGAACCAACATCTTTGCTTCCTAATCTACTTTCTTTGATAATTCAAGCTTTCAGATTTTGACTATCATTCTTTTTTACTAACTTATCAGCAAGCAATTTAAAACATGCTCAGTTATGATTACGCTAGATAACTGAACAATACATCTTTTGAGCACTATTAGTGGCATTTAGACTTGCACACTTTCAGCATGACTATTTTTTTGAACATGGGGCTTTACTGCTGCTTTAAGACTACCCTCTTTTTCTATTTTTCTATTGTTTTTTTATTTTCTGCTTTCTGATTTATTTATTCAAAAAAAATATGTACAATGAGTACCAAATTTCACAACTAGAACTCTTGATAACGGTGGAATTTGAGCATCTTATCTTCAAAAGGATTGCCTGATGCTCTTCGTCCACTTAGTTCTTGAAAGAAAAATCAGGAAAATTTTCTCTTGTAAGCACAACATAAGGGTTTTTGCAAGAACCTTTAAAAAACCCTGTGTCTGCTTGCTGTTTTTCCTTATACCTTTGATTTCCACTCCTGCCTTTGTTGTACATATTCTTTAGGTAATACAAATATTATTTGTCATTTTTAAAATATATGATGACATCATCAAGGTACATTATAGTAAATAAGTTCAACACTGGAAACATAGTTCTCTAAAACATGTCCCTGGTGTCTTGCAGTTTTGAAAAACTGGGTTTGAACTTGAAACTACTTCCAGTGTATTTGAAAAAATATTTGAGTTGTTTTCTTTGAAGAGAAATTAGCTGATGATGTCCTAAAATATTATCATGCAAGGACACATGGTTAGAAATTTCTAGCTTCTGTGTGGTATGACCTATTTTTGGAAGGATATGAGTGTTGTTTAGGGAGTGTTTATCTGTGTTTCTAAAATCTACACATTTCCTGTAACCAGTTGTTTTCTTCTTAAGTGTTAATTCCTGATCAAGATTTTTGTGTTCCCTTTTGTAAGGGTGAATTTTGGAAATGATGGTTGTGTCATGGTGTTTTGAGCTATTCTCTCGACATGTACTAGTATCTTGAAGAATCTTGTGTATCCTAGCACTTCTCAATTTCTGGTGTAATGACAAAATTTTAGCTAGTTCAATCAGCTCAGGTTCTCCAAGACTGCTTTTATCACATTCCCCCATATTATCTTTATCAAACATTTTTCCCAGACCTACAGAAGCATTTGCAATATTTAAAGTTCGATTTGCGGGGGTAAAGTCTTGGGATGGCCAGGTATTTAGATATGGTAAGAACATAAGGCTTTCTTGGCCTTGGTTTCCAAAGATTTTTGCTCTATGTAAGTTCTTTAGCGCCTCTGTATTGGGAAAATGTTATGATTGTATTTTTTAGGCTTTTACTTGGTTTGAGAAACTTGCTTGAGAGTGTAAGATGTTTTCTATTTTTGAGGTTTTATTTTCTATGTCTAGAACATCAGATTCTTTTTCATTAGGATACAATTGTTCCAGGTCATGATAGTTTTGAGTATCTAGCTCATCATAGAGAAGTTGGTGTGCTTGATGCAATGGTCCTAGATTTTCTTCAACTTTACCTATTTGTTTATCAATGTCCTCATCAGTATGTAAAATGAAAGAATTAAGGTCTGAATGTACAGAATAAAGAGGTATGTTGTCTGGGCTTTCTTGATTGCTAACCATATACTTCATGTGTGATTCTCGGTACAATCTTCTTGTTTGGTTAAAAACAAGAATGGTGGCATAAGACATATCCAGTTGAATATTTCCTTGGAGCTTGGCCCCCCAAGATCTGGATAAAACCATTTCGTACTTGGGAGGAATGTCTGCTACCACTATGTCCATGACTAGGTGTTTCGCAGGTACTTGTGCCAAACTGACACAAAGATATTTTATCAGGCCTAAACACTTGACTCTACTTGAATCAAATGAATATAAGTCTTTATAATGTTTCGTTATTTCTAAGCCTAATCTTTCCATTACTACTTTTGGCATGAGATTATGAGAGGCCCAAGAATCTAGCATGGCATTATGTAGGATTTGGTCATGTATATTCAGACTAATGTAAAAAGCAGGGGTAGTTCCCTCTTGATATTTTCCTTCTATTTTTGGTCCAAACAATACCTCAGGGGTATCATTAGCTAGGTGTAAGGTATCTACATCATTTCCTATGTTTAGGACCTTTAGCACTTGAGATTTGTATGATCTTTGGGAAATAAGTTCAGTTAGAGGCATGGTGATCTTAATTTTGGAAATTTCCCCTTCAAAACTGAAAGGTACTTGTATTTTAGATATATTTTCTTCTGTTTTCTCAGCCATGAATTTTTTTGTATTCTTAATTTGTTGATTTTGATTCGGGTTCTTTTTTCAATACAGTTGTTTTGGGGATCTTAGTAGAGGTACTAGGACAGTTAGGATCAATGTTTGTCTGGCTAGTTTTGTCTTTGTTCTGATAATTTCTCTTAGCCATGGTTTTGTTACTATCTTCTGTTCTTTTAAGAATAGCATCGGGGGCTTTTGTAACAACATTGTTTGGGCTACTTTTCCTAGAGATGTCTTCATTTTTCTTACTCCTAAGATCATATTGCCTATGAACTTCCATTATGGCGTTTTGTAATCCCATTTCGGGATCTTCAGGGTCGTCATAATTTGTTTCATTTTGGTTTGAGGAGAAGAAAACTTGTTCTTCTTCTATGAGAAAAACCTCACCCTCGCTATCGGAACCTATCAAGTTTAAGTGACTTTGATCCAATGTTTCAATATCTCTTTCTACCTCATAAACATAGTTTTCTTGGAAAGGTAGCCTGATCTGTCGATCATTATCCCTTGGTTTGATTTTAGGTGGGTGTATTCTAAAGGTCTGATTCTGGTTTTTGTTCTAAGGATTTGGCTGATTGTCTCTGGGAGGTGCCCTTTCACTTAGATTTATTCTTTCCAGCATTCTCTCCATAATTCTAACCAGGTTGTCTATTTTGGAATCTGAAGAGGAAATGGAAGGTATGGTCTCATCTCGGTAAGTGAATTTCTTTTCCGATCTCATCCTAGCTCTTTTCTTGGCTAGGTTGGATTCAGCACTAATAGCTACCTTTTTCATTTCTTCTAAAGTTGTGGGGTCTCTTTCTCTTAATTGGTATGTCATATCTAGATCAAAACCTTCAAGAAATTTTTCTAGTGCTAGGCCAAGTGGAGGTTTCATGTGAGGTGGAAGGGAATTATAGACATTGTTGAACCTAGTGCAATAGTCTTGAACACTTTCCCCCTTATTCCTTTTAAGATTGTTATATTCGGAAAGGATTTGGATGGGGTTTTTCCTGACTTCCCATTTGTTTATAAAATTTTGATAGAGTGATGGGAGGTCCTGTATACTGTTAGGAGCCAAGTTTTTAAACCATTTCTTGGCTTCTCCACCTAGGCTTTGGGAAAACATTCTCATCTTTATGGTTTCATATTCTACTTCCATATAGTCAAAAGCATCACTGATGCTATCTACATGCTGTTGGGCAATAGTAGACTTAGCCTCGGTGAAGTGTGGGATTCTGGAATGATAATCAATTTGCAAAGGTACCAAAGGTTGTGGTAACACTAAGGGCGCATACCAGGCTGCCATGATGGGAGCTGATGGTAGATTTACAATATGAAGATTTGTAATATGGGATGAGGTGATTCTCATAGTGATGTTTTGAATGGGTGTGATGGAAGTACTTGGACTTGTAGACTGATTTTGAGCAGATTTGGGGTGAAAAGAGCCGAAGTGGTGGAGAAGCTGAAAATTGGGTGGTGTAGAAGGTAAGGCTTCTCTGCTAGGGCTCTGCTACAAATCTAAGGGCTCGAGATCAGCTAGGTTGATTCTACTTTGTGACTTGTTTCTAAAAAGGATTTTTGCTGAACAGAATTCAAACTGGGGATCTTGCAAGGATGTAATATGTTTAGGTAGAGCTTGCTTTGTGAATGGACCTATCAGTAGCTAAGTTACTAGTTTCAGAAGTTTGCCACAAAATCCTTTCCTAGTCATCAACTATGATAGGAGGATTTGGGTCTGGATGAGATCTGGTATTAATTCTTCGTGAAGCCAGATTTCAAATTAAAAATTTAGAGAGGATGAGAGTTGTGATTGGTTTTTTGGATGGTTGTCTTCTCTAAGAGTCTTACGGATGCTAGTAAAATTTTAGAACTAACTAAAGGCTAGTGGAGTCGCCAGGTGGATTCCTCGAAGTTTATGGTCCACCATCAATACTGAAAAAGGTGTTTTTCTAGGGAAACTCTTTTTTAGAAAATTTTTATGCAAAAACTTGTAAGAGTGTTATAAAACTTAGATCAACAGTTTGCTAGGATGTTGAGAAAGCTATAGTTCTGTTTTTAGAATATTCTGCTATTTTTTTATGTTTGATGAAAATTTCTGAATTCCTAGGTAGTACTTAGTTTTTCACTGATTTCAGAGGTTGCATCGTGATCTTTGTGATTGGAAAGTTAAGTCAATGGGATAGCATGCTTATGGAAATTTTTTTGGTTTAAATGGAGTATTAGGCCTACTGGAGGCTAGTGGAGTCGCCAGGTGAATGTGATTGTCTTGTAAAGACAATTTTTTATGGTCCACCGCCAATGACTGATAGAAAAAAAATCTAGGGATGTTTTTGTGAGGTTTTTTATAGAGTTTTATATGAAGCCTATTTTGTAAAAGTGTCCTATATTTGATTCATCGCTTAGCTAAGGTGTTGAAACAAAGAGAGTCTACTTTTAAATCAATCTATAGGCTGTTTGTCTGATTTGAATATAGAAGGAATAATGAGTCTACCAAGGCTTGTTATGCTATTTATGTATTTAATGCTTCCACTGCAATCCCTAGTATGTCAGTGCGGCGATGAGGAAGCAAATTCACTGGTATTTCTAAGTCTAACTAAGCTTGTATGAGGTATTCAGGCAACTATGTACTCAGATTCCCACTGTGATTGCCATTATGTTGGAGTCCCATAATTTGGCATATTGGTAAAACAAATGATAGGGAAACATCAAACCAAACTTTGGAGTCCTAGGACCTAGCCTTCCTGGACTTAGAGAGGGCTCTCTCTATTATGCGAAGGATGTGAACTTGTTCACTATGTATGTTTTATTTTAGGCTAGCTGTTAAGTATATTTTGGTTTTTTTTTGGGTTTTTTGAGGTAAAATGATAAAAAAGGACAAATATAAAGAGATTTCATCAAATAAACAGGGCTATGGGGTCAGATAAAGTCAGGACTATCTAAATGGTGGACAAGGTATTACTGCAGGGCCAATTTAGTCAAGGTAAATGGATTCTTTCGGTGAAAATGAAGTGAAATGAACATTAAGTTTGTGAAAAACAAAGAGATCTTAAACATATATAGTTTTAAAGAAGGTATTCATGAGGTAGGGAAAACCATAAATCTCTATGAATAAAACTCAAACTGATACATAGAAGCATAAGAACCTATAACTCTAGAAAATCACCTTCAGCTGTTGGGAAAACAAATAAGATAAAAAAACAACTCAATCTCTGAAGAGGGAAATCCTAAACAACATATCTTTAGCTATCAGGATCTCTGAAATAATTTTTCAAGCATGGACAAAGGGCAAGATCGAACGAGACCTCTTTGACTTAACTAGAATAACCAATATTTCATAGAAAGATTTTAGAAATGGAGTTTTGAGAAGCTATAAGTAAGCAGGGCATATCTTAAATCATACAAGATAGCAAAACATATTGACCTTAAATGAAACAAATAATAATTTCTTGATGGACCTAAAGGGCATTTAAGAATCCTTTAGAAATGATCAAGAAGAGGAAAACATTAAAATTGTAACATGCAGGATGTTTGATGTGCTTCAATGAGCATATCTCAACATATACTTTTCTGATCTATAACAAATGAAAAATATGGAAAATTAATGAAAACAAGGAAACATAAACAATATTAGAGAAACATCACCTTTCACCAAGCCATGGAATCCTGCACACGATGCTCCTCCACCATCAAGCCAAGCAAGACATCATCCACTTCATAAAACAAGTATTTCTTCCGAGCTCATAATGCTATGTATTGCTCTCAATATATAAATTTATACCTCTTTGTTACAATGAATCATATTGGTTATATAAGCCAAATATGAGGAAACCCATTTAGAGCAACTAGAAGGCCATTGGCCAAAAACAAATATCTAAAACTGTCCTTGAGGCTTAACAAATTCCAAGGCACAAAATATCCTTCAAAAATATCTTTTCGGACCAAAAAAGAAGAAAAGAATCAATTTCAAGGCCTGACACACAAGATAAAATTTCTTAATGCACATTTGGCCCAGTCATCACTCAGAAAACGTCTTTTCAACAAAATCTACAGGAACGTAGCACCAGAAAAAGGTTTGTTTTGCAGTGAAGTTTTGGTTGACCTCCCGATGTCGAAATGAGTCTTGTGATGGCTCGTTGGAAAGCTACGGATGTCTACATTCAAAAAATACTTTATTGTTTCAAATCGGATTCCTGGAAGTCAGTAAAAAATTAGAAATAGTGAAAAAACCCAGGAGTGTAGCACCTGCTGATATTAGGGGCAGAAAGGTGAAAAATGGTTGTTTTTGGCCTTTTTGAAAGACCAAAATAGCTTCATTTGATCTGAAATTTTTTTAGCATGTTCCTTTGATGTCAAGGAATCCAAAAATATATTTTTCTTCCGCTGAGGATGCTCTGAGAAAAAGATAAGGCACCCATGATTTTATGCTTTTAGGCCTAAAATTCACAAAAACAAGAATGTGTCCAAAAATGCCCAAATTTGGTAAGTAAACCCCTTAAGGGTTTTTAGAAACATGAAATGAAGCTTGAAAAAGAATTCCAAGCTGGGACAGGTCTTTTCCATTTTTTTCCGTTGAGCGCCTCCTTTGGGCATCTTTGAGTTTCTTTCGGGCAAACTGATTCAACTTCTTGTAGTGCTCGGTCTTTCTTCTTTGTAGGCCCAAATCCTTGTTAGATTTCTCCAATTTGGTTTCCAAATGTTGATTTTCCCTCTGAAGCCAAGACTCTCTATTATTCTCAATTTATTTGGCAAGGAGCTCCATAAGAGGGTATTGTTGTTCACGAGTTGATTCATCTTCTTTCTGCTTTTGTAATGCTTTTCTAAGACCCATGGTCCTAGGTCTCTTTCTTGCTGGTCCTTATTCTTCATCATCTTCCGCATACTCACCCATTTATTCTTCTAGCCTCACTTGTGAATTTTGAGCTTCCCTTCTATTTTTGAGCACCCGAGCCTCAAAGCTTTCCATATATCCACTCATTTTATTATTTTGCAATTGAAAATAGTGGATGATTTCTTTTGACCTTTCTAGGCCATTTTCCAAATCTTTAATCTGAGCCTCTCGGTTTTGCAAAAGAGATCTAATAATATTGGCCTCATCATCTTCAGCATCACTCTCTATTTGTATTAGCTCAAACTCCCTCTCATGCTCATGACTGCTTTCTTATTCTTCAATCTTCTCCTTACCCGTGCCTTTGATGATTTTATTTCCTTTGGTTTTCTTGGGAAATTCTACTTTGCTCTTCTTTGGAAATTTGCCTCTACTCCTTAGTGCCCTAGTGACATTGCTAGTCACTATTTGAGTGGTTTTCTTCCTTGATGTTTTGGTGTTTTTAGCCTTTGCTAATTTTGATGAAGGAAGCATGGACCCTTGCCTTGGAGAGGCAGTAAAAACATGCTCTTGACCTTGCTGATGATGAGTGAGAGGAGGAATTAATACCTGGGCTTGCTTATTTTGGTCTCTTGCAGCCTTGGGGTTTCCTTCTTCTCAAAAAATTTTCTCTGCTTGAACTTCGTGGTTGCTTTGATGTGGAGAATTTCCTTGTTCATTAAATTTGATATTTGTAATGAACTCATTATCCAAAGTAAACTCAGAAATATCATGCTCCTTTTCTGTTTGGTGGGAGATGTCTAGGTCTACTATTTTTTCCTTTTCAAAGCTATCCCTGCCTTCATCCATTTGCTTGTTGTCATGATTGTTTTTATTACTTCCCTCTTTGATGTGACTGCTTCTATCGTTTTCATTGTTTTCAATGTTTTCCTGATGTGGACTGCCTGCTCTTTCATCATTTTCTTCATTTTATCCTTGTGGGTTTCCTGCCACATCATTCTTTCCTTTACCTCTACTACTGCTTCCCTCACTATCCTGCTCTTTCTCAACATTACCCCCTTGTTATTTGTTTTTACTACATCCTTCTTTCTCACTACTGTCTATGGAGGATGGTTTTTGTTGGGGAGTAGATTCATGAGAAGAAGAGGAAACATAAGGTGTGGAAGGAAAGGAATGAGCATGAGGAGGGTCTTGGGATGAAAATGGATTGAATTGTAGTGGCATAGAAGATGGAGAAGTGAAATCAGGGTAAGAGATGAAAGTTTCCGAAGGGATTCCCTTTCGTTTTAGCTGGTGAAGGAAAATGATCTTAATGAGAGAGTGATGAAATAAACTTGCTTTCTATTGAGCTGGAGGATTTTTTATAACAATGGAAGACATCTTGTCTATACTTTTGCACAAGAAAAAGGGTAGGTTTAGCAACTTAGTTTTTTTGAAATTCATAAGGAGTCTGATGTGATACGAATATACTTGGGTGTATCTACCTTCACCAGTGAAAAACTTCATGATTATTTTCATGAGGGCTGCATAGTCATCTAGCAAGTGTGAGAAAGGAAAAATGGAACTTCATGTATCTTAATGATTTGGCTTGAGAAAAGGCTGATAGTGGTTGAAGTCAAGGTATTATTTCTTGAACCACTCTTCTCCTATGTTAGGTATTTTGGTTGCCTTAGAAACAGCTCTAGGAGTGAGTTCAAAATCCAAACCTGCTATGTGAACATGCTTTCCATCCAACCTGAGGGCAAATAAATCTATTAGATGAGGGTGGCTAGTGAACTCTGGTATTCTTCTGCAAAATTCAATGCAGCCTACCTCTTGAAAACAGGACAAGATTGAGGGAGAGGCAGTGATTTATTGAATAGTGGTGGACTCAAATCTGTTGTGTTGATCTCCCTTTTTTACCCTTTTCTTTGGAGGCATTTTGATCTTTCTGTTTTTCTCCAAAATCATCTAAACAACCCTTAAATAAAAACAGGCTTTCTCTTCATTTAACACTTCTTCCTCCTTTAATTCAGTTTTCGAGATATCCTTTATGTATTAAGAGCAATTGAGGGGTAAAAATAGTGACAAATACCTCGAAAATTCCTTTGCAGTGATGAACACTAACCTTTGAGCAAAAATGGAAATTTTGGCCCTTTGAAATGAAATGGGCAGGTGCTACACCCTTACACCCAAGCGTGTAGCATCTGAATGGAGGCTGCACGAGGAAAATACACCGTGCCAGTTCAAAAAAATGTGTTTTTGAACAGAGTTTGAATGACGGGCGGTTGTGGGTGTCGGGCAGAGGCTGAATGAGGGTCGGACGCCGAAACGGGCCGCGCCAATGCACAGGCACGTCACGTCCTTTGTAAAATCCTGTGGTGAGCCGCTATAGGCGCGTCGCAACCAAGAGTTTTTGCACGGGGGTTTTCCGAGGAACCAGAGAAACCCTCCTTCTTTGCCAATCGGTAATATGAAAATGAAATATGCCTTTTGAGGCGCTTTGTGCCTTGTGCAATGCTTTTAAAACACATAGCCTTCCTTTGAATTTTTCATAATGGTTTTATCAAACCTCTGTCCTTTTTTACTCATTTACCATATTTCTTATGAAACAGTTTCAAAAGAGTGCTTTGCAAACATCACAATAAGCTTTCCTTTTTGTGTAAAAATGAAACTCCCTGGTGTTAGCTTATAAAATGTGCCCTCTAATTTTTATGAAAAAGGATCTTTTACCAACTGTAGTTTGTCCTCTGCTTATAAATTGAAGGAGGTCTTTTAAACCAGTCTTTTCCCTCTACTTATATTTGAAGGAGGCATTTCAAAGAAACTGTGTTTTTTTCCCTCTTATTATATTTGAAGGAGGCATTTCAAAGCAACTGTGTTTTCTTTTTCCCCTTGCTTATATTTGAAGAAGGCACTTCAAAGAAACTCTAGGCCCGGTCTCTGTTTTCTATATGAAGCCTTTAGCCTCCTACACAAACTGTTTGTGTCATGCCCTTTGCTCATCAACCTTGAATGAGGCTTGTTAGACATAAATTGTTTAGGCCCTCTACTCATGATTTGAATGAAGCCTCTCTTGAAAACTAAACCTTGTGCCCTGTGTCCACTTATCACTGAAGGAGGTAATTTAAACAGAATTGTTTATACCCTCTGCTTATCATCATTGAAGGGGGCGCCTCATAAAAAAAAGTGATTGCCATCTGCCTTTTATGAAGGAGGCAATTCAAATGCTTCATCATTTATCAATCTGCATGAGAGAGGTTTCTTTGTAAAAATTTGCTATGAGGATGGTGAACAGGTAAGATATTTTAAACTCCAACATAACTGCTTTTGTCTCTTAGGTTAACTTTCTTTTGCAATAGCTTTAGCTTCCTTGTGATGACAGAGTGTTTGATAGTTTAGTGTCTAGGCTATAGGGGTATAAAAAGGGCAGTTGTTCCCTTTTTATATTATTTCACTTTGATGCCTAAATTGCTGGAAGTATTTTTCCATAGAATAACATACCTAGTCTGATAAGACTATTTTTCAGAGATGTGCCCATATGTTTGGGAAGAATGTGCAAATGCCATTGTGAGATGACATGAAGTGTTAGATGCAGTAAACTCCCAACCTTTGTACTCATTTTTCCATGATGGATGATTCTTTGACTTTCTTGGTGATTTGAGTTGCAGGTATGAGTCATGTAGGTTTCCTTTCTCTTTGAAGTCTGCATTTCCTTTATTTCCCAATCAGTCAACTGTTCTAACTTTGAAAACTTTCCTTGAAGTGTCCCTCTTGTTTCAGATTTGGTTATTTCCATCTATCCATACCACCCCTGCAGAGATGCATGGATAAAAATGTCTTTGACCATTGGAGACCTTTCCTAAGGTATCATGATGATAATGCTTGAGAATTTCACTTGTTCACTTTTCTTCGGACATAGGACCCTCTTACTATGTTTCTTCCTGGACTGACTTTCTGATTTTTGCTGAAACAAAACACAGTGACCATTTTTATGGTGTGTGACCTAGGGGTAAACAAGGGTTTTGTTTTGCGAGAGAAGAAGAGAGGATGGTTGACTAATATTGAGAACAAGGTTTTTGACTAGAGATATTCTTTTCAGGATACTTACCCTAGACACCATCACCTAAACCTAGACACTTTGTCATGAATTCTGAAGGGTTTCTCAAATATATTCAGGTCATCAAATGGACATTTAATCAGTGAGAGGGGAGGAGAAAACCCCGTGGTGCTCTGGATACAGGTGTTAATGACAAGCTTTCAAATATCGTAACAATTTCCTCAAGTTCTAGTGGAATTTCCTCAATTTCCTTCTTAGTATGAGTCATCAAACTTCTAGCTTTATAGTCCAGAATTTAAATGCATTAAAAATTTGTATTACAAATTTTTAATTTCCTTAAAACCCAATTTTCATACCTTTATAAAATCTTTACATTCAAACCAATGTAAAGCCTTCATGAAAAATGTCGACAGCATGATGGTATCAATTATATAAAGTACAACAATATTAATATTTCACCAAATAAATATTTGATGATTCAACTTGACATATTTAAAACAAACATTAAAACTTTTTCGAAGATATTATCTCATCCAATTGAAATGCTAACCCTCATGCAATTAATTATGCGAAATCCGTCAGATTGGAAGCCTTGATGCGAAGACCCTCGGATTAAATCTGAGCTAGACACCTGATTTAAATTATCAAATCGGATAATTTATAATTTATCGCGTCCATTTTAATGGTTAAACATTGTGAAATTTAAAATGCGATTTCCGTTGGATATCAATTCAATGGTGAGGATTTACCTTGACTCTGTACACATATCAATGTTGCTAGTTTCTTAAACCCACCAGTTTTTTACTTCTACAATTAAACCGTAGTCCCTTTACAAACTACAACAACTTCATTCCTTCAACTTACCATATTTGGTATTCCGGTTAAGAAGTCACAGCCTCCAAAGTTTGTTTTAATAAAATTTGAGTCCTTTAAATATCGATTGTTGTAGCATCTTGATATGTGATATTATTTTAAACTCTTTATGTGCTACGATGATCTCAAATGGTCGATTTTGTCAGACTAACACTAGTTACAGGTTCAATAGAATAGCAGTTTCTGTGAATACTTATAAGATATCGATGTAAGGAATTTAATACATGCATAAAATCCATATTGTATTACATTTAATATAAATTGACACGCAGAGAGTCAATTAAACCAACCATAAACTAGATTCCCCTAAAATAAATAATAATTTGAAAGAAAATGAACATCCTCATTTGAAAATTATGCTAACATTCACACAGCTACAGAGGAGATGTGATTTTTTCTTCTCTTTGATTGATATTTCCATCAAAATCCTCCTCTAGCGATTACATTGTCACTTAAAAAATATATAATGTTTACATAATCCTCTCAATCCAATTCTTTGGAATCGGTTTTTCCCAATATTGGATAAAATCTTATTCCATAAGATTTGCCTAAAAATCCTAAATTAAAAACTAAATACATTGAATCAAATACAAGTAGATCAAATCCCTAAATATCAGTCAAATCCTATCTACTAAAACAATAAATCGCAGGCTAAAAGATCCCACTCCTTTTCTTGTAATTTTTTTTTTGTATTTTTGGAATAAAAATTGAAGGTTCTATCCCTCGAGCCTCATGCTCCTGTATCAACCCGCCCATGTAGAATAATCCACAGGTGAACTTTGTGCAACCTTCCCAAAACCAACTGCGCCAACTATATAACCAGGAGAATCCAAACTATCCTCCTAACTCAGTTAGGAAAAAAGGAAAAAACAAGCCTAAAGGAAATCTTGGATAGGGGGGAAACAATCAGCAACGTCCTCCATGATCTCAGGCTGGAAGAAACTCCAACCGAAATCAAAACCAGGAGCCAAGAAACTCCCAAAGGAAGAACAAAATCCCACCTCTTTGAACAAACCACTCTTGTTCGATCTGTGGTGAGTATGGCCATTACACTCACCACTGTCTCGACCTCCCTAAGTTGAAGAAGTTGCAGAGTAACTGTGGACAAGAGGGATCCTCCCATCAAAAAACAGTCATGCAAGAACCTTTACCCCATCAAGGGACAATTAGCACGCAGTAAAAAACTCTCGACGACTCTGGAAATAACATCCACTAAATATACATGACTAGCAAGGAAATGTTTTTTCGAACATGGAATCAAAATTACACTAGTAAATTTGGCAGAAATTCTGACACTTTAGTTTCAACACTTTTGACCAAATGTCAAAAATTTCCCCAAATTTTATCAAATTTTCAAATCTAGCCCACAACTATCGCTATACCGACGTTTGGAGACAAGTGTCAGTATTGCGACACTTGGAGGTAAATGTCAGTCTTGCGACGTTTGCAGAAAAGCATCGGAATTGCGACAGATTGGAGGAAAGCATCACAAGACTGACACTTTTTTCCAATCCGTTGTAATTCCTACGCTTTTCTCCAAATGTTGCAATAGCGACACTTATCTCAAAGTTTCGCTATTGCGACGTTTGGAGGGAGCAAAGCATCAGAATTGTGACAGATTGGAGGAAAGTGTTGGTATTGCGACGCTTTCCTCCAATCCGTCGTAATTCTGACGCTTTGCTCCCTCCAAAAGTCGCAATAGTAAAGGCAAAGTTAATTTCTCATTTTATATCGTGGGTTAATCACTTCGGTGAACAAATTTTGGTCAAAGGTTCTTTATAAAATAAACGGTTATTTATAAAATACGAGTGAGCGGATAGGGGTCAAACACCTAGCAAGATCACACAGCTTTCGCCATTGTAGTATAGTTATATGTAGCTTATAGGATTCTTCATTTTTATGGAGACTGTATAGTTTAATTAATCCCGAAAGCATAAAGCATCGGCCAAATCGGAGAAAATTGGCACAATGGATCTCCAGAAAACTTGATGAAAAATAAACAGGGCAACTGGCTTTTGGACCTCCAAAAATTAGGCTGAAATCTATATGTTGGTTGTACATAAAACACAAATTGAAGTGTCGTATTTCATTTTTAGTAGTAAATTAATATATTACCTAAATTGAATCGGATGGAAATTTTCTAGTCAATGTCCAAGCAATTGAAATAGAGATCCAAATATGTAAGAATCGGTAGCTTCCTAGATCTGTAGAAATCCTGCCCTTATCAGTTTTGCTAAGTTCTGACTGCCCGGATGCCTTGTACACATTCGGGTGGCCCGTTTGTCATTTTATCCCCTGTGGCATCGTTTTCCGTGTCGCGCCATGTGAGGCCACCGCCCGACCAGGCGCATTCAGGCCAGGCCATCTTGTTCGAGGGCGCCGGTATCAGTTTTGCTAAGTTGTGACCACCCGAGTGCCTTGTGCACGTTTGGGCAGCCCGTTTTCCGTTTGCTCCCTTGTGGCATCGTTCAGTCAAGCGCACCGTGTCGCATCGTGTGAGGTTGCCCAATCGGACACGTTCGGGTCAGGTCATTTCGTTTGAGGGTGCCTGTATCAGTTTTGCTAAGTTGTGACTGCCTGGATGCCTTGTGCACGTTCGGGGGGTCCATTTTCCATTTGATACCTTGTGGCATAGCTCGGTCGGGCGCGCCGTGTCGTGTCATGTGAGGTCGCCTGACCGGGCGCGTTCGGGTCATGCCATTTTGTTCGAGGGTGCCAGTATCAGTTTTGTTAAGTTGTGATTGCTCGGGTGCCTTGTGCATGTTTGGGTGGCCCGTTTGCCATTTTCTCCAGCCTTGTGGCATCGTTTGGTTGGGCGCGTTGTGTTGCACTATGTGAGGGCACTCGACCAAGCGTGTTCGGGTCAAGACATTTTGTTCGATGGTGCCCGTATCAGTTTTTCTAAGCTGTGATCTCCCGCCTACCTTGTGCACATTCAGGCAGCCCATTTTCCATTTTCTCCCTTGTGGCATCATTCGGTCAGGCACGCTATGTCGCATTGTGTGAGGTCACCCGACCGGGCGCGTTCAGGTCAGGTCGGGTCATTTCGTTCAAGGGTGCCCGTATTAGTTTTGCTAAGTTGTGACTGCCCGAGTGCCTTGTGCACATTCGGGCAACATGTTTGCTGTTGGCTCCCTTGTGGCATCATTTGGTCGGGCGCGGCGTGTCGTGCTGTGTGAGGTCGCCTGACTGGGCGTGTCTGGGTCGGGTCGTTTCGTTCGAGGGTGCCCGTATCATTTTTGCTAAGTTGTGACCGCCCGGGTGCCTTGTGCACATTCAGGTGGCCCGTTTGCCATTTTCTCCCTTGCGGCATCGTTCGTTTGGGCACGCCGTGTCGTGTTGTGTGAGGTTGCCCGACCGGGCGCGTTCGGGTCGAGTCGTTTCGTTCGAGGGTGCCCATATTAGTTTTTCTAAGTTGTGACCGCCTGGGTGTTGTTTTCTCCCATGTGGCATCATTTTTCGTGTCGCGCCATGTGAGGTCGCCCAACCAGGTGCGTTCAGGCCAGGCCGTTTTCTTCGAGAGCGCTCGTATCAGTTTTCGTAAGTTGTGATCGCCCGGGTGCCTTGTACTACACGTTCAGGTGGCCCATTTGCCATTTTCTCCCTTGTGGCATCGTTCGGTCGGGCGCGTCGTGTCGCGCCATGTGAGGTCACCCGACCGGGTGCATTCGGGTCGGGTCATTTCATTCGAGGGTGCCCGTATCAGTTTTGCAAAGTTCTAACCGCCTGGGTGCCTTTTGCACGTTCAGGCGGCCCGTTTGTCGTTTTCTCCCTTGTGGCATCATTCGGTCGAGCACACCGTGTCGTGTCGTGTGAGGTCGCCTGACTGGACATATTCGGGTCTAGTCGTTTCGTTTAAGGGCGCCTGTATCAGTTTTGCTAAGTTGTGACTGCCCGGGTGCCTTGTGCACGTTCGAGCAGCTAGTTTGCTATTTGCTCCCTTGTGCCATTGTTCGGTCAGGCATACCGTGTCGCACCGTGTGATTGTTTGCTCAATTTAGTGTGTCCTAAATTGCTGCATTTAATTTGTCAATCCGGGATTCGTAAGCTGATGAAGTGCGGCGCACTATATGTGCAAGATAACCTATTTCTTAACTTTTTTTCGTTTTTGGTTTTCTAAGATGAAATGGAAATTCTAAAATGAAAACAAGTATAGTTATGTTTGTTCAAGGAAATGATATCCTCTATAATGATTTACCAACTTGAAACTTAAAAAGGAATTTGAAACTTACAATGACAAAACTTGAAAGGAAATGAAAATGTGTTGCTGAAATGAAAAGGTGTTGCTAGTCTAATAAATCAAAATAGTGAAATATTGAGCATGAAAACCAAACTATTCTTGTTGCTGTCTAAACACAAAAGAAACTATGCTTAAATAAATCCAAAATTGCAACAAAGTAAATCTAAATCAGATTACATCAACTTGTCTTCTGATCCCTCATCATTAGTCCAGCTATGATTTTCGGAAGTAACCATAAACAACTTGAGTAACTGATATCTAATTTGTAGAAAGTAAACTAATATCAAACCATACATTCATAATTCAATCCCTCACCATCAGTCCAGCTGTGGCTTTCGGAGGTAACTGAAGATGTCATGCACAATTTAATATGTCTAAATTTGCAGAAAGGAAACTAATACCAAACTACACATTTCATAATACAATCCCTCACCATCAGTCCAGCTGTGGCTTTCGAAGGCAACTGAAGATGTTATGAGCAGTTTAATATATCTAAATTTGCAGAAATGAAACTAATATCAAACTACACATTTCATAATACAATCCCTCACCATCAGTCCAGTTGTGGCTTTCGGAGGCAACTGAAGATGTTATGAGCAGTTTAATATATTTAAATTTAACTACTGAAGCAAATGAGCAAAACTGAATTAAACAAAGCAGTACTGAAATTAAACAGAAACTAAGAAAAACAAATTAGCAGCAGAACAATGTTAATTCCATGTCATTAGTCAAAAAGTTATGCAAATGCCCGGGCTGCCTATCTATAACCTGAAACAAGAACACTGATCAGTAATCAATAACATAAAACATGAAAGACATAAGTGAAATGGAAAGCATGAAAGTTTATAAATAGAAATGAAGCATATATACCATGAAAGATGCAATATATAAACATGTGAATGGATTATGGCACAATGAGCTTTAAAGAAATAAAATAAGAACTATACAATAATGCACAGAACCTTGGCAAGTGCAGGGGCCCTCTACACCAGCCTTGGCAACAATCTTCAAGTACGAATTACGTTGGAAAACAGAGTCTTCTTATATTAAAATGCAATCATAACAGTAAGGTAGTATTACGGCACAAAGGCAGTGTAATTACATTACAGAGCAGACTAATAAAAACTAACAGAGACTAACCTCGACTAATCCCATATGCGTATGCAAACGTGTTATTTATAACAAAAGAAACATAACTAATTCCTAAAGTTTATGCTGGTGGAGAACACGTAGACCATTATGTCCACGGATCTAGGATCATGGCCGTATTTGAAAAGTAAATCTATGAGGAGTGGATGTTTGAATTCGGCTAAGGAGCCATGTACAGATGTTGATTTATCCTCTGCAATTCAGAAATGGCCATATGAACCTTCAGGTGACACGAAACAGAGTCCTGTCACCGTGAGACTCTACGGTTGACTTCCATTTGGACGCTTTTGACCGCAACTTCTTTAGATGAGTTTGCTCGAGCCAATAGGACACGAACCATGTCCACATCATTTTTGACTTGCCCATGTGGCTTGTTTTTCCTGTAGACACCTATAACATAGAGTTTCACAAAATGGCTGCGGAAAGTTTCAGCAGCTGCGGAAAGTGGCAAGATTTCGCAGCTAGATGAACAAAATCTAAATCAAATAGCAGACACAAAAATATAGTTAAAAACCATGTTAGATTCTCTTTTTCAATTAATATACAATGATATTGACAACTTGGGAGGTTCAGGTGAGCGAAAAAGGTATAGGAAAGTGTATGGAAAAGATGCAGATTTGAGACTCAACATACCCCCACTGTGAAGGTGTTGCATGTCCTCATGCAACCAAAATTTTGATATTCTTTCCTTAGTTCATATGCCTTGACACTTCAGCCAGCACATCCAATCCTCTCCTCCTCTTCCTTGGTGCTGCCAACATTCTGGGTTTCTTCATTAAGCACCTAAATTTGATATTAACCCGTGCTCTGCTCAACTTCTGGCATTTCCTTTTCAATTTCTTGTTCTTCTTCTGCCATATTCCCAGATGTAGCATGGTATTATCATGGATGATTTTGTCCAGTTTGCCTTGTTCCTTCAATGTCTCATTTTCATTTTTGATGTGTCTATTTAAAAGCTCTAGCTCAAAGATTTCCTGTTTTAGTGATTGGACTAAATCATCCTGTACTGTATGAGGCTGAATGGACGAAGTACTAGGACCTGTAGCTGCCTTTTCCAAAGATTCTATATAGTCATATACTTCCTGTTGCTTGGGGTCTATATCAGGTGTCATTTTTATTGGGTTGTCCCCAAAATGCCGTGAAGGAGAGTTATCTTCAAAATCTGGCTGAGAAGGGCTCACATCAACATCTTGCTGAGAATGGGATGGACTATGGTCAATGTCTGACTGAGAATGAAATGAACCAGGTTCACTAACTGACTGAGATGGACTATGGTCAGCTGGGGACTGTTTAGATGTCTCCTCTCCCAAATCAATGAAATGAGGAACCTTCATTTACGTTTTCCTCAATTTCCCCTTAAGTCTGCTGCTTCTTCTCACACGTTGTGGTACACTATCCTTTTGTTTTTGTTTTCCTTTCTCTGTCTTCTTGGCCATAGATGACTGTTTTTGAAGATAAACTAATCTTTCAGATAACATTTGATGATCTTCTTCAGAAGAAGAAGGGGTTTGATGTATAGCCTCAATATTTTTTCTCTCTTTTGGTGTTATTGGCTTCTTACCCTTGATTTCTTTCTTCTTCCTCTTTGAGAGTCTCTCTTCTCTATCAGTTTTTTCAATTTTAGTATTAGGAGTATTTTGAATTTCATGAATTGTTCTTTTTCTCCTACTTCTTCTTGCTGTGCTACCTTCAGGAATTTCTTGAGTAGGAGTAATTTGAGTTTCATCATTTATTCTTTTTCTTCTACTCCTTCTTGTTGTACTACCTTCAGGAATTTCCTAAGGTTCCTCAAAGAAATTTCTAACCAAAAATTGTTCCCATGTGTCTTTCTTCTCCTTTAACTCTTTTTCAATCAAAATTTTTACAAGACCGTGGTGATATAGATGTGGTTATACATCTCCTAAATGCTTCTGAACAGTCACGGAAATTTTCTTCAAGCTATTTAATAGAAAATATGGGAGATTGAGAGCTTGATTATATATAAAATTCATCAGCAACCTGGTATGGTACATATACATGGACCCAAAACGGCCTTCACATGTAATGAATTTCTGAACACTAGCAGCAAAGTAGCCCATTCCTCTTTCAATGCATGAACAGGAATTCCTCTTTTAAAAAAAATTATGTCCATACCTTGGTTTTGTAAGATTATTCTCCAGGCTTCATCACTGATGCTTTTATTCTTAAACCAATGCTCACCCTCTTGAAGAAGTTCCGTGGTTGTTGCTATAGATGCTTCATTGACTGCAAACTTAAGGTCTCCAATCTCTACTTCCAAACCATTGAACGACCTTGCGAATGCCTTTGTCACTTCTTTATGATAACCTCTGAATTTCTGGATAAACCACAGCCAATTTGCTTTCTTCAATATATCCCTTACTTGCAGATATCCCTCCATAAACTTAGGTCCTTCCGGTTCTGCTCTTAGCAATTTACCCATTCTTCTTTCTGCTGTTCACAAATTTTCCTGCATGAGGGTTCAATGGAAATAGAACGGTTGAATGCACGGAGATGAGCACAATGACTGTGGGTATACAGACTTATAACGTAATAGAGAACGAAATGGAGTGAACAGAATAGAGAGGGGTTTTCGTGAGCACGACAGAGATACGGCTGTGAGATTAACAGAGTATAACACATCCGGCAATGTTTTGAAATTTGGTGGCTGCGAAATAAATGTGACAATGGCTATAGATTAATGCGGCTGTAAGAGTCCGTGGTCAAATCAATTACGTTTCATTGTCACCGGTGGAATATTGGAACATGAGTGAAGATCGGGGGTTTAATGATGGAACCGTTTGAGAATGAATGCGAGAGGATAATATGGAGATCGTGAAAGGTTACGGAATTGTCAATATAATCATTGCACGTAATGGATGGAGCTTATGGTTCAGAACTATATAAAAATGTGTTTTTCAATGCTATTTGAAATAAATTTTATTCATACCTTTGGAATCTTTGCCTTTTCCCTTGGTCTTCAACTAGTTACTCTTTATTGGTGTCTTGAATGCTCCATGTCTTCATTTTGGATCCTCTCACCTGCATTTTATTTCATGATTATGGAAATAACATCTGGCTGTACATTCTTTTGAAAACAGAGTTGTAGCTGCGGAATCTGCTTCTGGCTGTGGAAACTGGAGTCAGCTGCGGAAACAGATGTCAGCTGCGGAAACTGACACAGCTATTATTTGGATGAATGGAGATGAATAGATGACAAATGACCAGATGGAAATGGTCATGAAAAAGAATTTTATTGATGAAATGGAATAAAATGAAGTGAAATGGAGTGAAATGAAGTGAAATGAAATGGAATGAAGTGGAATGAAATGGAGTGGGTGGTCACAAAACTTGTGAAATGAAAGAGAGATTTTTTTTTTTGGAAAATATAAGGTGTCAGGTGTTCCTGATTTTCACCCAATATTTTTTGTATAATACTGCCAATCAGTGATTGGTTTTCAGGCTTATACAATTTTTTTATATTTATTTATTTTTTTATTATTATTATTATTATTTTTTAACTGAAAAGAACAAAAGCTAGGCTGGTGGAGAAGAAGAATTCTTCTGTACCAGCCTGATTGCAGAAATTTCTTGAAACATTTTGACAAAATCCTCTTTTGAGAGTGGCTTATTATAAACTTTCAATCTATGGCCATTCACAATAAGAGGAGTTTGAAACTCATCAATGGTCTTAATTCTTACCGCTCCATTGCTAAAGATCTTGTCAATCTCATATGGCCCAAGCCAATGAGTCTGAAATTTTCCTTGAAAATATTTAAACTTGGAATCAAATAACAATGCCCAATCTCCTTCTTGAAACTTCTTCTCTTTGATTTACTTGTCATGCCATTTAGCTCTTTGATATTGAACTAGATCAGTTCTTAAAATTGCCTCTTGTCTGATCTCATCTAGCTCATTCAACTGCTCCATTCTATGCTTTTGGGCTTCTGATAAGTCCATCCCCAACTGAACTGCTATCTTGAAGGTCTTGACTTGGAACTCAATGGGGAGCAAGACTTCTTTCCCATAAACAAGTTCATAGGTAGAATGTCCTGTTGTATTTCTCCATGTAGTTCTGTAGGCCCACAAGGCTTCAGGAAGCCTTTCTTCCCAATCTCTTCTATGTAGATGAACAGTTTTGGTGATGATACTTTCAAGAACTTTGTTGGTAGACTCCACTTGACCATTTGCTTGCGGATGGTAAGGAGTAGATCTTCTATGCTTGATTTTGTATTCTTCCATCAGCTTCTCCACCAGGTTGGATGTGAATTGGCTTCCTTGATCTGTCACAATTTCTCTTTGAACACCAAAGCGAGTAAAAATATCCTCATAAAGAAAATGAACAACTGAATTTTCAGTAGCAGATACTAATGCTTTGGCTTCTACCCATTTAGTAACATAATCAGTACAAACCAATATATACTTCTTTTGCTTAGATAGTGGATTAATAGGTCCAATGAAATCTAAAGCCCATTTTTCAAAGGGTTCAATGAGTACCTGTGGTTGCAATGGCATTTCATTTGAAAGGGTAGGTTTCCCTACTCTTTGGCAGCTATCACACCTTTTGACATATTGTTTTGCATCTTTGAAGAGGGAAGGCCAATAATATCCTAAAGAGAGGATTTTATAGGCCGTCCTTTTGTCTGCAAAGTGTCCGCCGCATGGTTCATCATGACATGCCTTAAGAATATCAGGCATTTCATCTTCCCTGACACATCTTCTGATCACCAGATCTGGCCCTGTTTTAAACAATTCGTTAGAAATCCATGAATATTTTGAACTCTCCTGAATAATTTTTCGTTTTTCACTTGGAACTAAATGTGAAGGTAGTTTCCCTGTAACCAAATAGTTAGCAATATCTGCATACCAAGGAGTCTTAATAGTTACTGCAAACAAGTATTCATCAGGAAACTTATCCTCTACAGGAGAATCTTCTTTAGTATTCTGAATCCTAGACAAGAAATCAGCTATTGTATTTTGTTTTCCTGGTCTATCCAACACAGTAATATTGAATTCTTGCAAAAGTAAAAGCCATCTTGTCACTCTGCCATTAGTAACAGGTTTATTCATTAAATATCTAATTGCAGAATGGTCAGTATGAATAAAAGTTTCATAGCCTGTTATGTAATGTATAAACTTATTAATTGCATGAAAAATAACTAAAAACTCTTTTTCAGTCACAGTATAGTTCAACTCTGTGGGAGTCAAATTTTTACTGGTATAATAAATGGCATAAGGAACTAAATCTTTTTGACCCAACAGAGCTCCTAGAGCTGTATCTGAAGCATCCGTAGAAATATGGAAAGGGAGTTTCCAATTTTGTCCTCTTAAGATAGGTGCTTCAGATATTCTTGTTTTCAAAGTTTCAAAAGTTGATTGACAATCAGGATCCCATTTGAATTCACAGTCTTTTGTAAGCAATTTGAAGAGTGGAGATGCAATTTTAGTGAAGTTTTCTATAAATCTTCTATAGTAACCAGTAAATCCTAGAAAACTTCTAACATCTCTTCGACAATTTGGAATAGGTAACTTGGAGATGACTTCAACTTTTGATCTATCAACCTTAATCCCATCTCTTGAAATATGATGTCCTAAAACAATCCCTTCAGTAAACATCATAAAGCATTTTTCATGGCTTAATGAAAGGTTTGTTTCTTTACATATTATAAGAAATTTTTCCAAATTTTCTAATGCCTCTTCAAATGAATTACCATAAACTGTAAAATCATCCATATAAACCTCTACACAATCATGGATTAGATCAGAAAAAATTCCTAGTACCGCTCTTTGGAATGTTGCGGGTGCATTACATAACCCAAAAGGAAGCACTCGGTAGGCAAAAGTTCCCCATGGACAAGTAAATGTGGTCTTATCTTGATCTTCAGGTGCTACCTGAATTTGATTATAGCCACTAAAACCATCCAAGAATGAAAAGTACTTTTTACCCGCTAATGTGTCTAATACTTGATCGATAAAAGGCAAAGGAAAGTGATCCTTCAAAGTTGCTTTGTTCAATTCCCTGTAATCAATGCATACCCTCCATTTACCATTCTTTTTAGGTACTATAACCAAAGGAGAAACCCATCCGCTATCTGAAATTGGATAAATGAAGTTTACATTGAGAAGTTTTTGGAGCTCTTCTTTCACTATCTCCCTAAGATTTGGATTCATCCTTCTTTGAGGTTGTCCGATTGGTCTACTATTTTCCTCAATATAGATATGATGGATGCAAGTCTTAGGATCAATACCCTTCATGTCAGTATACTCCCATGCAAATGCAGTAGAATTTTTTTGCAAGATTTTGATTAGTTCTTTTTGTTGTGACTTTTCCAAATGTTTGTTGATATTCAATGTTTTTCCTGGAAAAATCTCAATGGTAGAACTACCAAACTCTTCCATAGAGTAAAGAGACATTTTTCTTGATGATAAATATTCTATGTCAGATTCCAACTGAAATTGTGTGGGGTCATATTATGAAGATGTCTCAAAATTTTCTAATGTGTTCAGAATTTGACTATCCTCACTGATTTCAGAAATGGTAAAGACAGGTTGTATAGTGTCCTCATCATCGACCCATTCGTTGTCTCCTACTTCTGTGATTGCTTTTGCTGCAGGATACAAATTGAATTTCTTTGTCGAATTACCATTAGAAATGTACATGTCCCCAGATCTACAACTAATAAAAGCATCAGCTGTGGCTAGCCAAGGTCTTCCTAAGATAAGTGGATGCCCTCCTAGATTACTCTTGGGAGTCAAAATCATAAAATATACTGGATATTGCCAAGAATCTAAGGAGACTGAAATATCTTCCAATACACCATCTGGTTTAAGAATTGATCGATCTGCAAGTTGCAGTAAAGTAGGTGTAAAAAGAAGGTTAGGAAGTTTTAGCTGGTCCATAGTTTGTCTACTCATAATGTTGATAGCAGCCCCTAAGTCAATCAATGTGTTTGGAATTTCTATCCCATTTATATGTGTCTTGACAATTGGACTTCCTGGATCTACATACTTTTGCATGGTAATTTTTCCCATCATAATATCTGCAATTTTTCCTACTAGGTGGATTCTTCTTGTGTCTTTTAGTTTCCTTCCTGGTCTTTTGAAACTCAACTCTTTTATTGTTTTTGCTAGAATAGGAATCTCTCGAATGGCTTGTAGCAAGGGAATCTTGATACAAACATTCTTCAATTCATCTAGAAAGTCATAGTTAGGCAACAAGATTTGTTTTTCCACCCCCTTGTCAATTTGTAGTCTTTCAGGAAAAGGAGGTGTAAATAAAGATGCAGGTTGCTCAACTATAGGAGTTGTGGGTGTTGACTTTTCTTTTTCTTTTTGAATGTTTGAATTTTGAAGAGATTCTTCCTCAGAACCCTTATTGACTTGAAGAGAGTCCTCCTCAGAGGATCTTGCTCTTGAATATCTATAGAAGGTTTTTCTAAAACTCTACCAGATCTGAGTTGTACATCGTTGAGAGGAACAATCATATAGGTAGGAAATTGTTGTCCTTCTACCATGTAAGTATTCTGAGGATTCTTATTGTTAGGATTTGGCAATGGCTGAGCTGGAAGTTGATTTGTTTTTGTTGGTATGAGAGCATAAGTTGAGGATTTGGATTTTTTTGAGAAGTTTGTTGTTGTGGAAATGGCACTGAAAGTTGTGGATTTGGGTTTGGAAGTTGTGGAGCTTGTTGATTTTGAAAAGATGGAGGATATTGATAAAATTGAGCAAATATCCCATAAGGATTTTGCATCCCTTGTAACCATGGTTGATATGGATTTTGATGTTGGGGCCAAGGTTGTTGCCAAGGATTCCAATTTGGTGGGGTTTGAAAATTCATAGGGTTGTTAAACCCTTGAGTTTGTTGTCCCTGCCAAGGTCTTCTTGCAACAAAACAGGGAGATTCTACTGAATTTGGGTCTTCTTGAAAGACAACTTTGAGTCCAGGAATTGAAGGACAATCCTTGATCTCATGATTCTCTAAGAAAATCATACATGTTTCTACAACTTTTGCATCCAAGGGACATTCCCTTAAAGCATGTTTCTTCCTACATTTCGGACAAAAGATGGCTAAGGCATCTGTTTCTGCTTTCTTCTTGTTTTGGATTTTAAGGGTGTCTAGTTGTTCACTAAGGCTCCCTAAGATATCAGTTTTGAACTCATCAAGCATATTACCAATCTCTGCCCTACTTACTGATCCAGTTGCAGATTTGTTAGCCCTAATAAGAGAAGGATCCCTAGGCCCTTTTCCTGTTTTAGATTTTCCTCTTGAGAGATGGACACATAGTTCCGTTATGTTACGAAGTGGAAGTTGAGAAATGTCTCCTTTCCCCATCATGTTTAAAATATATATCCATTCATCTCTAATGGATTTTAATATGAGGGCTTTCAAGGTTTCATCATCTAAGTTGCTCATCTTTGCTCTTTTCAAGTTGTATTGAAATCTTTCAAGTAAGTCTTCCAAATTTTCATCTTCTTTTTGCATCATTTTGAATACCTCATCCTTGTGATTGATGGGCATACAATAGTCCAAGTATCTATCCAAAATTTTTTGTTTCATATCATTCCAATTCCTAATAGATTGAGTGGCTAATCCCATGAACCATTTCAAAGCAGCTCCCTTCAATGTTGAAGGAAACAGTTTGAGTTTTTTAGAGTCTTCCATATAGTCATAAGTTCGGCACACAACTTCAAACTCAAACAGAAATGTTTCAGGATCCTCACTTCGCAATCCATAAAAGTTAGGGAGAATAGATGGTGAGATATTTTTCATCGTTGTATGAGTTTCCTCATCAACTATAGGGAATCCAAACAAGTTGTCTCCTTCCCTATTTCCTCCATTATTTCCTTCACCATTGTTGTCTCCATTGTTTCCTCCTCTTCTACCTCTACCTCTACCTCCATCTATTACTTCCTTTGCCACGATAGTCTCTTTAGAGTCCTTAAAGTCCTCTAGTTCTTCTATCAAGGGAGGATGAGAGAGAGTCTCTTTGTTTTCTAAATGGGATTTAGTAGATGGTATAGGAGAATCCTCTAATTCAGCTGTTCCTTGAATTCCAAAAATCTTAAGGCTAGGGGTAGATGGTGGTGAATCTGGTCTATGCCTTGAAGAAGATGGAGTTGTGAAAATCGAACTCTTGGCTTTAGCTATAAACCTTCCCCTAGAATCTCTTGCTCTATGTATGCCATTTTTTATTTTTTATTTTTTAAAAAGTTGGGCTAATAATTCTCTTTCTGATCTTCCAGGTCACACTAGGTGCAAGAAGAGAGCATACTTAAGAAATTACTGAACCAATAACTCTCTTTTCTGATCCTCCAGATCACACTAGGTGCAAGAGGAGAGAATACTTCAAGAAGTTATCAAGTTTTCCCTTCTTTTATGATTTTGTTTTTTTTTTTTAAGAAATTGGCTACCTAGTTACACTTCCCCGGCAACGGCGCCAAAATGTTTGGTCAATTTAATGTGTCCTAAATTGCTGCATTTAATTTGTCAATCCGGGATTCGTAAGCTGATGAAGTGCGGCGCACTATATGTGCAAGATAACCTATTTCTTAACTTTTTGTCGTTTTTGGTTTTCTAAGATGAAATGGAAATTCTAAAATGAAAATAAGTATGGTTATGTTTGTTCAAGGAAATGATATCCTCTATAATGATTTACCAACTTGAAACTTAAAAAAAGGAATTTGAAATTTACAATGACAAAACTTGAAAGGAAATGAAAATATGCTGCTGAAATGAAAAGGTGCTGCTAGTCTAATGAATCAAAACAGTGAACTAGTGAGCATGAAACCAAACTATTCTTGCTGTTGTCTAAACACAAAATAAATTATGCTGAAAGAAATCCAAAATTGCATCAAAGTAAATCTAAATCAGATTACATCAACTTGTCTTCTGATCCCTCATCATTAGTCCAACTATGATTTTCGGAAGTAACCATAAACAACTTGAGTAACTGACATCTAACTTGCAGAAAGTAAACTAATATCAAATCATACATTCATAATTCAATCCCTCACCATCAGTCCAGCTGTGGCTTTCGGAGGTAACTGAAGATGTCATGTACAATTTAATATATCTAAATTTGCAGAAATGAAACTAATACCAAACTACACATTTCATAATACAATCCCTCACCATCAGTCCAGCTGTGGCTTTCGGAGGCAACTGAAGATGCTATGAGCAGTTCAATATATCTAAATTTGCAGAAAGGAAACTAATACTAAACTACACATTTCATAATACAATCCCTCACCATCAGTCCAGCTGTGGCTTTCGGAGGCAACTGAAGATGTTATGAGCAGTTTAATATATCTAAATTTAACTACTGAAGCAAATAAGAAAAACTGAATTAAACAAAGCAGTACTGAAATTAAACAGAAACTAAGAAAAACAAATTAGCAGTAGAACAATGTTAATTCCATGTCATTAGTCAAAAAGTTATGCAAATTCCCGGGCTGCCTATTTATAACCTGAAACAAGAACACTGATCAGTTATCAATAACATAAAACATGAAAGACAAAAGTAAAATGGAAAGCATGAAAGATTATAAACAGAAATGAAGCATATATACCATGAAAGATGCAATGTATAAACATGTGAATGGATTATGGCACAATGAGCTTTAAAGAAATAAAACAAGAACTATACAATAATGCATAGAACCTTGGAAAGTGCAGGGGCCCTCTACACCAGCCTTGGCAACAATCTTCAAGTACGAATTACGTTTGGAAACAGATTCTTCTTATATTAAAATGCAGTCATAACAGAAAGGTGATATTACGGCACAGTGGCAGCATAATTACATTACAGAGCAGACTAATAAAAACTAACATAGACTAATATTGTATGCGTATGCAAACGTGTTATTTATAACAAAAGAAACATAACTGATTCCTAAAGTTTATGCTGATGGAGAACACGTAGACCATTACGTCCACAGATCTAGGATCATGGCCGTATTGAAGAGTAAATCTATGAGGAGTGGATGTTTGAATTCGGCTATGGAGCCATGTACAGATGTTGATTTGTCCCCCGCAATTCAGAAACGGCCATATGAACCTTCACGTGACACGAAACAGAGTCATGTCACCGTGAGACTCTACGGTTGACTTCCATTTGGACACCTTTGACCGCAGCCTCTTTAGATGAATTTGCTCGAGCCAATAGGACACGATCCATGTCCACATCATTTCTGACTTGCCCATGTGGCTCGTTTTTCCTGTAGACACCTGTAACATAGAGTTTCACAAAATGGCCGCGGAAAGTTGCAGCAGCTGCGGAAAGTGGCAAGATTCCGCAGCTAGATGAACAAAATCTAAATCAAACAGCAGACACAAAAATATAGTTAAAAACCATGTTAGATGCTCTTTTGCAATTAATATACAATGATATTGACAACTTGGGAGGTTCAGGTGAGTGAAAAAGGTATAGGAAAGTGTATGGAAAAGATGCAGATTTGAGACTCAACAGTGAGCTCGCCTAACTGGGCGCGTTCGAGTCAGGTCAGGCCGTTTCGTTCGAGGGCGCCCGTATCAGTTTTGCTAAGTTGTGATCGCTCGGGTGCCTTGTGCACGTTTGAGTGGCCCGTTTTCAATTTTATCCATTGTGGTATCGTTCATTCGGGTGCACTGTATCACACATGTGAGGTCGCCCGACTGGGCGCGTTCGAGACGGTTCAGGTCATTTCTTTTGAGGGCACCCATATCAGTTCTGCTAAGTTGTGACCGCCCGAGTGCCTTGTGCACGTTCGTGCGGCCCATTTTTCATTTTCTCCCTTGTGGCATCGTTTGGTCAGGTGCGTCGTGTTGCGCTGTGTGAGGTCACCCGACCGAGTGCGTTCGGGTCAGGCCGCTTCGTTCGAGGGCACCTGTATCAGTTTTGCTAAGTTGTGACTGCCCGGTTGTGTCCTTGTGCACATTCGGGTGGCCCTTTTTGTGTTTTCTCCCTTATGGCATCGTTCGGTCATTCAACTATCCCTTTCGGGTTGTGTTAGGTCTTGCCATGTGAGGCTGCCCAAGGAAACGTGTTTGGGTGTGTCGAGTTGGGTCTGGTCAGGTCATGTTGTGTGAGGCCAGACAAGGAAACACGTTCATATGGATCGGGTCGAGTTGGGTCTGGTTGAGTCATTTCATGTAAGGCCACCCAAGGAAACATGTTCATACGGGTCGGGTCGAATCATGTATTGATGGCGCTCAAGGAAACCCATTCGAGCGGGTCGGGTTCGGTCTGGTGATCGGGTCTTGTCATGTGACGCCACCGAAGGAAACACATTCATACGGGTCAATTCGAGTCATGTGATGGCGTCGGCCAATTAGCTAGAAATGAGTTCGAGTTAGGTTAGGTCGGTTTGTGCCGTATTGTAATTAAGGGCGCCCAAGGAAACACGTTTTGGCGGGTCAGGTCAGGTCAGGTTAGGTCAGGTCGTGCCGTGTGAGGCCGCCCAAGGAAATGCGTTTTGGTAGGTCGAGTTGGGTCTCGTCTGGTTGTGTCGTGTGAGGCCGCCTAAGGAAACGCGTTTGGGCAGGTCGAGTCAGGTCGGGTTGGGTCATATGAGGGTGGTCGTATCAAAAATTCTAATTTGTGACCACCGATGTTGCTTGTGCATGTTTGTGTGATCCCTTTTCCGTTTCCTCCCTTGTGCCACTTTTTTCGGGTAGGTTAGGTCATGTCGTGTGAGGGGCGCGCCATAGGAAACTCGTTCAGGTCAAATCATGTGAGGGAGGTCATATAAAAAATTCTAAGTTGTGACTGCCCATGTACCTTGTGCACGTTCATGCGACCCATTTGTCATTTTCTCCCTCGTGCCTTCAATGTTCAGGTGGGTCCGGTCGGGATGGGTTATGTGATGTCGCCCAAGGAAATGCATTCAGATCGGGTCGAGTCAGGTCATGTTGTACCATGAGGGCACCCAAGGAACATGTCCGACCAGGTCGGGTCGTGTTGGGCCGTGTCATGAGGGCGCCCAGGGAAATTACACATTCGGGTGGGTCAGGTCGAGTCGTGTACTGATGCCGCCCAGGGAAACGCATTCGGGTTGGGTCAGGTCGGGTCGTGCCATATTGTGAGGGCACCCAAGGAAATACGTTCGGGCGGGTTGGGTCTAGTCCAGTTTGGTCAAGTCATGTCGTGTCATGAGGCCGCGCAAGGAAACACGTTCAGGTAGGTCGGGTCGGGTTGGTTTGGGTCGTGTGAGGGTGGTCGTATAAAAAATGCTAAATTTTGACCGCCTTAAAATCCAGTGCCTCCTCATAAAATCCTCTCGTCATATAATTGACCACCATTACAGATGTTTACACCACAATTGGTTTAGAAATTTAGTAGGTAGGTAGGGTGCCCCTATCTCCCATCTCCATATAGAGTAATTTGGTCACATATTCTTTCTTCTATGATATTGGTTCCTCTCTCTTAAGTCTTATCTCTTAATAAATAAAGAAGACATGGCAACAAGCAACAATACTTACAAAATTGTTACATTGAGACACAAATAATAAGAAACTAATGTGCACAAATAGAGACCAATGAATCTATCATATTAACCCCTAACCCCTTAAACACTAACTCCCAACCCCTAACCCATTTAACCCCCTAAACCTCTAAACCCCTAACCCATTTAACCCCTAAACCATAAACCTCTAAACCCTTAACCCCTAACCCATTTAACCCCCTAAACCCCTAGTAAACCCCTAACCCGTTTAACCCCCTAAACCCTAAACCTATAAACCCTTAACCCCTAACCCCTTAAACCCTAAACCATTAAACCCTTAAACCTAACCCCTTAAGCCATAATTCTCGACCCCTAACCCAACTAACCCCCTAAAACCAAACCCCATTAGCCCCCAACTTCTAACCCCTAAAATCCTTAACTGCTAAATCCCCTAACTGCCTAACCCCCTAACCCATCTAACCCCCTAAACACTAAACCTATAACCGCTTAACCCCCTAAACCTCTAAACCCCTAACCCATTTAACCCCTAAACCATAAACCTCTAAACCTTTAACCCCTAAACCCCTAAACCATAAACCTATAAACCCATAACCCCTTAACCCCCTAACCCCTAACCCCCAGCTAAAATCCTTAACTGCTAAATCCATAAGCCCCTAAACCTCTAAATGCATAACCCATTTAACCTCCTAAACCCTAAACCTCTAACCCTTAACCCCTAACCCCTTAAACACTAATTCCCAACCCCCAACCCATTTAACCCCCTAAAACCTAAAACCCTAACCCATTTAACCCCCTAAACCCTAGCCCCTAACCCCTAACCCCTAATCCCCTAACCCCTAACCCCCAATCCCCTAAGCCCTCCAAATTCGAATTAGCTTTGAAGAAGCAATTGTTTTCTTACTTCTGTCTAATTCACTATATACTCAGATCATGAATGTGAGAAGGTTGTTTGCAGATTATATTATTATTGTATCAACAGTGTAATTATTTCTATGTAGTTATATCTTTCTAGTCAAAAACCTCATCTTCAGAAATAATTTCTTGTCATTTTCAAAATTGACTGCTTCATTGAGCACAACATGCAGCTTATCTAATACTTTATTGAAGCAAAGAGCTCCATCTTTGCGGCAAGCTTCTTTTTGGGTGCTAACTCTAGTATGTTTGGGGTTAATTAACCCTATGCCTACAATGTTTATTGTTTGCATATCAGATTGTGTGGGGGTAGATAACTTGTAGCCATATCACATAGGCCCCATTCACTTACGAAGGTTCCCCAAACTCTGCCCCCAATTTGGTTGATCTTGCTGATCATCTTGAAAATTTTGAATTTTCATTGATGATTGATTTTCCTCTCTCTCAAATGAAAAAGGAAGATGAATTTCATCTTTTTCCTCCATAATTTCCACATTCAAAATCTATTGTAGCTATTCATCTATGCTCATCTAGAATCACCACAAGTTGTACTTTTTTTTTGCAATGGATTCTTGATGTTGATCTCGACGATATTTCTCCTCCTCAAAAAAAATATCCTGGTTGTAAGCATGGTTGTGGTATGTTGATGTTCAGATGAAAAATAAATCTTGTAGCCCTTGATCTACTAGGGGCCAGTTACTTTGATATTAACGGTGGTGTATTCATACTCCTTTTGAATAACCAAGAAAGGGTCAAGGAAATTGACCAATATGTTGTCAAGTGTTATCTTATCCATCTCTGGGGCAAGCTGCTTTTCGACTAACTCCACTTCTTTTGATCTCAATTTTTCCAATTTCTTCCTTCTCTCATATGATACCTAAGCCTTTTCCTTTCTCTTCCCTTCTAATTTTGTAGTAGTGTCATAGTGATTCCAGCCAACTTCTTTGGAAAGCCTTCCTAGCTAGCAGACAATACTTTTGACCTGGTTGAAGCCTCAACACTTTCAGAGCATCTGGAATGAAAACTCTCTTTTTCCAGTCATATGGTGGGGGAACCCCTTCAAAATCCCTTTGGGTGGCCCATTTTTTGTTTTCTCCCTTGTGGCATCGCTCGGTCGGGTGCATCGTGTCGCGCCGTGCAAGGTTGCCCGACCGGGCGTGTTCAGGTCGGGTCATTTCGTTCTAGGGCACCTGTATCAGTTTTGCTAAGTTAGGACCGCCCGGGTGCCTTGTACACGTTCGAGCAGCCCATTTTCCATTTGATACCTTATGGCATCGTTCGGTCGGGCGCGTCGTGTCGCGTTGTGCGAGGTTGCCTGACCGGGTGCGTTCAAGTTGGGTCATTTTGTCCGAGGGCACCCGTATCAGTTCTGCTAAGTTGTGACTACTAGGGTGCCTTGTGCACATTCAGGTGGCCCGTTTACCATTTTCTCCCTTGTGACATCGTTCGGTCGAGAGCGTCGTGTCGCACAGTGAGAGGTCTCCCGACCGGGCACGTTTGGTTCAGGCCATTTCATTTGAGGACGCCTGTATTAGTTTTGCTAAGTTGTGACTACCTGGGTGCCTTATGCATGTTCAGGCTGCTTGTTTGCCATTTTATCTCTTGTGGCAACGTTCGGTCGAGCGTGTCATGTCGCTCCGTGCGAGGTTGCCTGACCAGGTGCGTTCGGGTCGTGCCGTTTCGCTCGAGGGCGCCTGTATCAATTTTTCTAAGTTGTGACCACTCGAGTGCCTTGTGCACATTTAGGTGGCTCATTTTACATTTTCTCCCTTGTGGAATCGTTTGTTCGGGTGCGCCGTGTCGCACCGTGTGAGGTTGCCTGACCGGGCGCATTAGGGTCGGGTCATTTCATTCTAGGGTGCTCGTATAAATTTTTCTAAGTTGTGACCGCCCGTGTGCCTTGTGCACTTTTAGGCAGCCCCATTGGCTCCCTTATGGAATCCTTCAGTCATTCGCGTCGTGTCGTGCCGTGTGAGGTCACCTGACTGGGCGCGTTTGGGTCGAGCCGTTTTGTTCGAGGGCGCCCGTATCAGTTTTTCTAAGTTGTGATTGCCTGGGTGCCTTGTGCACGTTTGGGCGGACCGTTTTCCATTTTCTCCCTTCTGGCATCATTCTTTCGGGTGCACCGTGTCGTTCCGTGTGAGGTCGCCCGACCGGGAGTGTTCGGGTCAGGCCGTTTCGTTCGAGGGCGCCCGTATCAATTTTGCTAAGTTGTGACCGCCCGGGTGCATTGTGCATGTTCGGGTGACTCGTTTTCTATTTTCTCCCCTGTGGAATAATTTGTCATGTCGCTCTATGTGAGGTCGCCCGACCGGGCGCGTTCAGGCTGGGTCATTTCGTTCGAGGGCGCGCATATCAGTTTTGCTAAGTTGTGACCGCGCGGGTGCCTTGTGCATGTTCGGGTGGCCCGTTTTCCATTTTCTCCCTTGTGGCATCGTTCGGTCAGGCGCCTGTTGTGAGGTTGCCTGACCAGGATTGTTCAGGTCGAGTCGTTTCGTTCGAGGGTGCCCGTATCAGTTTTTATAAGTTGTGACCGCCTGAGTGCCTTGCGCACGTTCGAGCGGCCCGATTGTCGTTTGCTCCCTTGTGGCATCATTTGGTCGGGCGCGTTGTGTCGTGTCGTGCGAGGTCTCCCGACCAGGTGTGTTGGGGTCGGGCCATTTTGTTCGAGGGTGCCTGTATCAGTTTTTCTAAGTTGTGACCCCCCGGGTGCCTTGCGCACGTTCGGGCGGCCTGTTTTCTGTTTGCTCCCCTATGGCATCATTCACTTCATTATCCTTACTAAACCAAAAATTTTATTGAAAATAATCATTCATACCATAACATTACTACTTCCCTTTTAACCACATAAAACTTATTTTTAAGTTACCATAATTCATCTTTAATATCACATAATTAGATTAAAAAATCAACCAAAATCCCTAGTTTATGAAATAAAAATTCAAAAATTTTATATAATTAATAATTTAAATAAATGTCTTATCTCTAATCTCATTAATAATTATTTATAATCAAAAATACCACTTATTTACCCAAAACCCTTATTAACCCCAAGAAAAGTCTCACACATTTTATTTAATGGAATTTGAGTGGCCTTAAAAAAACACACATATTTCATTTCAAAATGTCAAAAATTTACAAATATCAAAAGTTTTAATTTCCCTCGCACATTTCCCTCCGGTTGCATGGTTTGTCCAAGGAAGGAGGGAGGATGCGGGAAATCCCGTTTGGAGGGGTAGTTCAGGGTTGAAACAAAGTCACTCGATCTATTAGCTCTGCAGCCAAAGGTTTTCAAATAAGCAGAAGTTGTAAAAGGGTTTCTGAGCCATGTTTGATATTGGGGTTTCGTTGTTCTTTTGGTTTGGTTTCTGTGGGAATTATTGAGTTTTATTGCAGGTTTTGAAGTCTGAGGCATTGCACGCAGCATCATCACATCTACAAGCATCGCACCTATATCTTTGGCACTTCAATTATAATAGTCACATCACATCCATAATCTTGGAGACTAGCATTATCTTTGTGAGGAAATATGTATGTAATAAAAATACTGGAATGTTGACCTCAAGCCATGTGTCCTGCATCAAAAACACAATAAATGATCTTCAGATTTGTTGATTGCATCCTATAGGAGTTACACGCAGATATATTGAAATAGGAAGCAACCTAATGATGCTTTTCTTACCTTAATCACTGAGTGATCTTCTGCAATAATTCTTGATGTATTGAGTGAAGACAGAGGGGCAGTTCAGATCTGATCCAAATATGAGTTGGGTCGATAGAAAAAATGCGAGATATCCTTCACATTCAGGGGGGCCAATGTGGCAACCATATCGGCTCCAAGTTCTGGGAGGTGGTCTGTGAAGAACACGGGATCAATCCTATTGGGAGATATCAGGGCACTTCAGGTTTATAGCTTGAAAGGGTTAATGCTTACTACAATGAGGTGAGCTGTGGGAGATTTGTGCCCCGAGCTGTGCTCATGGATCTGGAGCCTGGCACCATGGACAGTGTGAGGACCGGGTCTTATGGACAGGTCTTCAAACCTGATAACTTCTTTTTTGGCCAATCCGGGGCTAGAAAAAACTGGGCCAAGGGGCATTACACGGAAGGAGCCGAGCTCATTGATTCTATGCTTGATGTCGTTAGGAAGGAGGCTGAGAACTGTGATTGCCTACAAGGTATGTGTCTTTTTCAGATTCAAATCCTTGACCTTGTGTTTTTGAAATGAAGGATTTCATTTGCTAAAATGATGTGGGTTTTTGTTGTGTATAGGGTTTCAAGTGTGTCACACATTGGGAGGAGGTACTAGATCTAGAATGGCAACCCCCTTGATCTCCAAGATTAGGAAGGAATACCCTGATAGAATGATGCTCACATTCTCTATTTTCCCATCTCCTAAGGTGTCAGACACAGTGGTGGAGCCTTACAATGCCACACTCTCTGTTCATCAGCTGGTAGAAAATGTAGACGAATGTATGGTGCTTGATAATGAGGCTCTCTATGATATTTTCTTCAGGACTCTTAAGCTCACCACACCTAGCTATAAGTACTCTTGGTTTTGGGATCTTAGAAAGTTTGTTTTGTTTATGGAATTTATAAATTTTTAATGAAATTGAAGTTACCAGGGAGGTGTTTTAAATCTATTTATATGCCTATAAATATGATTACTAGTTTAAAATATTATCAGTTTCTTTGGGTTCACTTAGGAGATTTCTTTTTTCGTTTTGATTTCTTGTTCTATCGAATGAAAAATATTCATTTATGTCGTCAGATTTTCAATATTTTGTTTAATTCTACTCAGTAGGACATTATATTTTTATACTTTAAGGTCCAAGTTTGAAATATCTTGGTCTCATTTTAGACAAATTCCTCACAAGTTTCCATAGATATCATTCGTAAGTAGGGAGGACATCCAATGGTTTATAACTTTGAAGACCTGTTGCATGCCAAGCTAGGTTATGCTACCTATGATAAGGAATTTTTTTTCATAGTTTAAACAATTAAACATTGGTGGCACTTCTACCTCGGAAAAGGAAAATATTCTACGTACAAACCATCAACCATTGAAATTATGCAATTTGTCAATTCAAACACATATCCATACAGAACATGCATAATGTCTACAATAATTACATCATTATCTAATAACAGAATGAATCCACAGACGAGATAATAGAATATATACCTTCTCAGTCATCCCCGTAGGAATACTTGTTAGCAGATTAATCATTAGACATCATATGCAGTAATTATGATGACTAAAAATTGGTTTATCCTACTTATCCATATTTTGTACTCATTTTGTATAATTTATCTTTCCTAAATTATACTCTTAAATAATTTATTGTACAAAATGAATTATTCATGTGTGTTATTTGGTGCTAAATAATCTACTCAAAGAATATCATTCCTTCTCCTTGGAAGGCACCTTTCAATCGATGAGGCTCTTCATTTCCTTCTGCAACATATTGTCGAATCATGCTAAAGAATATTAATGATTATATATATTAGTGCTCTCATTGTAGCTTGTTTATGCCTCCCAATCAAAATCTTGGCATATGTTAGCATCTACCAGTGCCTTCTTAACCATCGGAACCTAGTTAAATGAATTTCATTGCTAGAAAGTATACAAATCAACATAAACATGATTACATCTTCATAATAGTGTGTTGTTTTTTCCAACATGGTTTGTCGATTCCGTACAAAAATAACAATGATGCACCGAAAGTTGCAATACTAATCTTCCAACAAATTTGGTTACACTTCAGGTTGCTTCTCTCCCTATGTTTTTTAGTGTTAGACTGACGACTATACTGAGATTATTAATAAGCCAATTGTGCACAACTTATCATTAAATCATCAATCCAACAAACATTGTGACAAATACCTCCATGTCAAAGTTATGTTAGAACACCACATGTTTGCATTGATCATTCAACTACTAGTTTTTTTTAGAAGTTTCAACCCCTTGCGTCACATCATCTTTCATTGTCCCTCTTTTCCTCTTTCACATCACATGAGCAGATAGAGTAGGACAAAGACACTTCATTCATAGAGCTCTTGTTGCAAGGTTTAGCTCAGATTTCTTGACCATGTTTTTTGGTATCAATCCCCTCTAAGTGTAAATTAGTGTAAGGAACATTTGTGTTATTTCAAGTTGAATTCACCACGGCGTGCTCTTATTACACCTACTGCAAGGCATGCCATATATCATTTTATTTTCATTGACTGCTATTAGTTTAGGCATTGACCAAAATTTTTTCCCAATTCCCCTAAGGGTTACTTTAGGCATCAGGTTTTTATTTTATTTTTTCCTAATATTTAAATGCATTTATCTCTCATGCCATTGGTTTATCAAATGGGGGTCTTACTTTGGAGCCGGCAATGGCCATCTTGGGATAGAGTAAAATTCCATATTTCCAACCTCCTCTTCGAGAAGATGTATTATATCAAAACAAGGACCACCAAAAATAGGTAGACTTCAATACATCTACTCTGTAGAAAAGTGAGCGTGTCTTTCCAGGTTGACTGGATCTTACAATACAAATTTAAGCATTGGATTCCCTATTTATTACAGAAATCAATGAAAAATTCATGTTAAGCAAGGATTATATGGTAAGGACCTTAAATTTCCTTCATGAATTTTATTGTATATCTCAAGTGTATAATTTAGCACTTTCTCTTGTAGTGGTTTGTCCCTAGTGAGATGCTTTGGTAGCCATTGACATCTAGTGTGTTTGTAATTCCTATATCTATATGGCACATTAGATTTGTAACTTGCTTAGAGATACTTGACATCATCTTTTAGTGTCATTCTTCTAAGAGAGGTCTTCACCTTTAAGGTCTTTCTATTCTTTTGAGCAAGTGCAAATTTATGTTTCGAGTGTGCATAGAAACTTAAAGTTAATGAAAACATCATATTGTGTTTTTTGAACAAGATTTTCACCTTTACATTTTACAATCTATATCTTTATTTTGCTCATCTTGCTTCGTCTTTTCCTTTATCACTTAGTAAACATTGTAGAAAAAATATTCATTGTAATTTTCACACTAAGCTTCCTAGGAGATTTTGTTGTCTAATTCTTAGCCAAAGATGGAGATATTTTTAATATATCTAAACTTTTCATTTATTGCTAAGAAAAGAAGTTGGCATTCTACTAGATGCATCATCAATGGATTTTACAAAGAACCTTGCACACGCATGCCATATAGTTTGCAGTGGCTCACATATGTTGCTGTCTATATGAATCAATTCAAGAAGTCCTTTAAAAGGGATTGTGGTATCTTTAAGGAATTTTCCTAATGATGCTTACCTTTAAAAGGGATTGTGGTATCTTTAAGGGATCATCCTAATGATGCTTGCCATAAAAGTAATTTAAAGACAACGACAAAATTTATGATGAATCCACATCCCACCCGTAACCAAGTTTTCCTCATCTCTACTAGTTTCTACATAGATGGCCCAATCTATAATGTCACAACTCCACACTTGCAATACCCGTCTACTAAATCTGTGTAAACTACTGTACAAAATTTTATACCATGATCCTGGAGATTGCACTTTCTCTAATCTGGGAAAAAATTATATTACGCAAAGAATCCTGAAAGTGTGTGTTTATTATTATCTTTGAAGAATTGTAATCTCGGCGGTCCAAGAGAACCGACCTATGGCAACAAAGCACTAGTGAAAAATTCTTCATTAAAGCTGTGGGTCATTCTGCATCATGAAGTTGTCATGTGCGCTACATTCCAATTGATGAAGAGTGAAGGAGACCGTGCAACTTTAAAAATACATTCCTCTTTATCCCTATAGGAACCTTTTTTTCAAAGAGAATAAACAACCTGTCTTAAGGAGGTTATAACATTTGCAAAAATCTGAAGTCCCAGAAAAACTGGATACTGCAGAGGAAATATTCCCTCAGAATAGAACCAAAAAAACCCCCAAATCTATAGTATACTGGGCTCATGTAGAGAAAAATACAGAGCCAATACAGGCCATCAGAAAGATGGAATACAAACTTCACAAATGACTTCTAAATACGATGGAACTAGACACAAGTGTACACAGTCCACTGAAACGAAATACCATTAGTTCTGAAGCTATACCACATCTAAAAAGTAATGAAAGAAGACCAAAACCGCCGCTAATATATGAAACTGCCAAAGCCACAAGGTGTTGAAAGGTCACAGATCCGTGCTGTATTTTACAAATTGACTTAACAATGATAAAATTAAAAAATACTTAACAAAAATACACAACAAAACCAATTGGTATTCTCGTTAACGAATTGACCGTTCACATGGCTCAATGTGATTGTAACAACTCTGAACCCTTAAGTAAACCCTCATCCTAGGTTTCAAATCCAAATAATCAAAATTTCACATGCCATGAAGAATTCAAACACACTTATAAAGTTTCTCGGATAAATTAATTAACGTAAACCATCCATAAAATGGTCTCATTAAATAAATATGTATCGCAGGTATTTAAGCAGAAGGGCCACGGGTGTAGTTGACTATGCCCGGTCGATCCTTCAATGAAACAAAGTTTCAGTTTTTTTTTAAATTTTAAATAGTCGTCAGTCTTCCGACGCTTCTTTATAAGTGTCAGTATTGCGACACATATAAAACGTCGGTATTGCAACACTTATCAAAACTTCGATATTGCGACACTTATAAAACGTCAGTATTGCGACACTTATAAAACATCGGTATTATTGTGACACTTATAAAACATCATTATTGTGACACTTATAAAACGTTGGTATTGCGACACTTATAAAATGTCGGTATTGCGACGCTTATAAAATGTGGGTATTGCGACACTTATAAAACGTTGGAATAGCAACGCTTTTGATAACGTCGGAAGACCGACAGAATTCTGCAAACGTCGGAACTAGTGTCGCTCTTCGGACACTTTCTTGAAGTGTCGGAATTGCGATGTAATGGCAAGCAACGTTTTTCCTGGACTCAAACTGTCACTCTTGTGATGCCTATGTGTGGGAATAGCGGCAAATTAGCCGTCGGAAATTGGGCCAAATGTGCTAGTGTTAGGACACCCCACTAGACACCAATGCATCAGGGCCTAGTACCAGTGCACCAGCTGCACCTTTGATGATATCAAAGAAGCTTATTGAACCTTTTCCAAAGATGGCTAAGGGACCAACTAGGAGAGAAGGAAAATTTTCCAAAGAAACCAATAACTATAGCATTATGGATGATCTAGCTCAATCTCTCATTGTTATGTCAGCTTTGGAGGTATTACAGTCATGCCCAAAGCAGTGGAAATCCTTACTTTCTGCGTTATGTGCTATCAACCACTATCGATCCTGCCGATAGACGCCTAATTGCTTTTGATCTAGACAAAGCCACCCCTAGGCTTCCTTCAATGGTCGCCTTTCAGATAAAAATGTCGGTCCAAAACATTACCATTCACCGATGTATCATTAACGAAGGTGCATCCACATGCATCATGTCGAAGAACGTTTAGCAGAAGTTAGGGTCACCTGAACTAAAGCCATCAGAACTCACACTTAGAGCATATGATGGTCGCCCTTCATCCCCCGTCTATATCTACCAAAACGTCTCAGTTTTCTTAGCTAGAAAGATGGTCCTTATGGACATTGAAGTCTTGGATGCCTAGTTGGACTAAAATATACTCCTTGTTCAGAGCTATATGTAACTCATGTTAGTCGTCGCCTCCTCCGTCTTCCAAACTATGATGTTCCCCCATGAGGACCACATTGTTACTCTCGACCAATTGATGCATAGTGAAAATAATCCCCTAGAAAATACCAATGTCATTCTACCCTACGTAGACATGTCTGTAGATGTGCTTTCACGACACCAAGAATATGGTCCTGGCTAGTTCAAACCATCATCCATCCTAGGGTCATTCCTAGGAGACTCCCCTGTTATACCTGAGTCATCACTTGATATCACAGGAGATTCGGTGTGCATGATGTCCACATCAAGCACTAAAGTTATTCAGTACATGAACACGAGAAGTAATGACACTGATTCCTCAGCTACGGTAACCTCTATAGCTTATGCCGCTTCCCAAACCCCTTTCCTCTACCCCACAGCTGGTTTTGTATCCCAATAGGTCTTGGAAACAATGGTGTTACCAAATATACCTTTTGTAATACTAGTTTGGTACTTCATTCCCCCTACTAAGATGGGAGCCACACACATCACCACCACATGGTTAAAGACCCTCAGTCCCAAGGAGGCCCCACCCATTCAGGAAACTATTGAAAACATCCCTATAAAGGAAATTCCCATTGCAAAACCGATGATTATGGCTAAGAAAACGGAGAGAGGAAAGAGGATGGAGACTCCCATCATGCAATGGGAATCACTAGGTTGCACCATATGTGATGTAGTAGGACACCCTACCCACATCTACCCAGAGCTAGAACTTCATTGAACAATGCACAACCCTGGAACTCATCCAAAAATGGTATCTTATAGAATGGGTTTATTACGTTGGTTTGCGGATAACGCAATTCACATGTCCTTTATGTGCTGAAAACCACATTCTAGAAAATTTCCACTATAGATTCCCCTGATTTCGTTTAGCACTAGTTAGTTTTCACTCAGCTATAGTCTGCCTCTCCCAAGAAGATGGCTCAAAATCAAAATCTATGAACAACTCGACAACCCAAGAAGATGTGACAAGCAGATCCATCCTCTTCTTCTCAGTTGAAAAGTGACCAATCAAGGAATCCTTAATTACCCCTAATTTCTCTCTGCAGAAAAGACCAACATGTGTGTTACGCAAAAATCCAAATCATGTGGTCGCCATTTGCCCCGACTTAGAAGCGCTACGTCGATGGTACCCCACTAGGCCAAAAACCACGCATGATGGGCATCCCATATCTAGGCTATTTTTTCCATTCTGTAAAGGCAATCACTGTGGACAGTGTTTTACCTATATCTCGAGAGTACATCCTCTCATTGATATGATTCATACAATAGAGAAGAAATGCGACGATCTCCTCAAATGGCATATAAAGTATATCACCCCCAGGCTAGCAACCCCGCACCCACATCGATGTTATGGGAAAACTGAAACAACACACTAATGAAGCATGACCGAGGTCAAACCTAGGATAACATGTGGACTATGCGACCTGATTGACCATAGGGTCAATTAGTGAAAAGAATTGAAGCATATAGCAAATAGTTTTCACGTAGTCTCGTTTCTCCCACAGAAACTTCTCTATAACCAAGAGAAGATCAAGCATAATTATTATTGTATTTATTCACACTTTCATCATACAATTAAATGTGAGCATATCCCCAAGCTAAGAGTAGCAACATAAGCATTAAGTCTACACTCCCCAAAAGAACTAGACGCACCCAAGCCAGTGACACACAAATGGAAGCAGAAGACCTCGTCTTTCCAAGCGTCCAAATCTGGGATGATGAGTGGTGTTGATTCCCACACAATCTACTCAGTTGGCACAGTAGTACCATGCACCATTTACACTGGCTAGAACCACGAACCAAAGACATGCTCGTTAATGGAAACATTCAGGCAAATTTGCACCAGGCACAATTTCCACCAATAGGAGATTGATCATCCTAGCGATGGATCCAACATTGCGCTTACAAAAACTCCCATCACGGATATCATTCCCCCACCAACTGCCAATGACACGATACACCATATACGATTCATATCATCATATATCAGAACTATGACTTGAGCTTTCTGCTCATCTTCCATAGGTGTTGAGTCAGCTGCAACTACGAGAGTAGTTATTCCTACGACAATGCAGACCCAATCTATCTACACTCTGTCAATGACGTTTGGTTCCACCACATCGATGATGGAATCCTTCTCGTGTCTATCAACTAGCTCTATGAGGATTGAACCTCTTCAGCATAACCTTGCATAGGATCAATCCCCCTTAGGAACCCTATTTCATTTAGATGAGGACATCCTAGAGGTAATGATAGAGCCAGATTATCCATGGGATGCAATGCATCACCATTCGCTTTTTCTCGCCAAGCACACGTTCAATCCTAGGAGGAAAAAATAACAAGAGATATATGCAATTGAATCAAAATATTTACTCCCATTAGGAAAATTTTATTGGTTCAAAAATCCCATCCCGATGCCCGATGTGTTCGAGGAAGGAAATATGTCAAACATATCACCTACGGTCAAGGTGAACATATCCCAAAATCTTTGAAAGGTCAAAGAAATATCACTGGGGGTAGCATGCTCTCCAGAAGAAATAGCCTCTTATACCCAATTCCTACAATATTATTGAGATATATTCGCATGGGACTACTCAGAAATGCCTAGGATTAGTCCCACTATCATAGAGCACCATATTGACACTTGGCCTAACATACCTCCAGTATGCCAGAAATATCATCAACTGCACCCATCGAAGGCAGAAGCAATAAAAAGAGAAATCAATAAGCTTAAAAAATTCAGGTTTATCTACCCCATTTCTTACACATCTTTGGTTTCCAACCTTGTTCCCGTCATGAAAAAACAAGGCACCATACGCGTTTGCACCATTTTTCAGGATTTAAACAAAGCTTGTCCTAAGGAAAACTATCCTACCCCATTCATTGACCAGGTCATCGAATCTTGTCTGCGTCACAAGGCTCTCTCATTTATGGATGTATTCTATGTGTACAACCAAAATTCAAATTTTCCACAAAGATCAGTACAAAACCAAGTTCAGAACCCCCTGGGGCACATTCACATACAAGGTAATGTGATTTGGCCTAAAAAATGCTAGAGCCACCTTCCAAAGGGACATTAACTATATATTTCATGACATGGCACACCTTATCCTCGCCTACTTGGATGACCTAACCATCTGTTCCAAGAAGCGCTCAAACCATCTAGAGGATCTACGATTGGTATTCCAACGATGCCGACAATATGACCTATGCTTGAACCCTCTCAAGTGTGTCTTTTGTGTCATAAAAGGTAGACTCTTGGGTTTTATCATGTCCCAGCAAGGGATTTTCATAGATCCCCTCAAATTCCAAGCCATCAAAGAGGTACCTCCACCTTGAACCCTCAGGCAACTGCAAAGCCTGCAGGGGAATTATGCCTCTTGTGCTCAAGGGTTCCTACGCCTCCTTTTCTAGGACATCCCATTCAAATAGGATGATCATACCCAAAAAGCATTCGATGCACTGAAAGAAATATTATCTTCAACACCACTCATCAGTCCCCCAGACTATGATAAATATTACATCATATATCTATTAGCCTCTAGGTCCACCTTAGCCGGAGTTTTGATCCAGGAGGGCCTGGATGCGAAGGAGCATGTAATTTATTACATTAGTAAAACCTTGGCGGGCCCAACATTAGGATATGAGCCTGAAGGAAATACTTCCCTAGCATTAATACATGTAGTCCAGAAGCTTCGCCACTACATCATCTTAAAAACCATTATGGTCATCGCTGATATTAATCCCATCAAATGTATGCTCACATGCTACCTAGTGATACATAAGTACGCCCGTTGGATAGTCATTCTCCAAGAATACGACTTATAGTTTCGCTCCCCTAAAAGAAAAAAGGCACTTATCTTAGCAGAGTTCATTATAGACCTCCCAAAGGACACCAAGGGATCACCAGTAAACGATTCGTTACCATAAGAGCATCTCTTCTTCGTAGGAATCGATGACCTTGGTATGGAGACATTATCCTCATCCTACGAACTCAAAATTTCAGACCTCATCTCACTCAAGAGGACCGTCGATGCATACGCCATCAGGCCCCCCGATATCTCCTCATGGGTGATGTTTTGTACCAACAGGGCATTGACATCATTTTACGTCGATGCCTCACTCAAGATCAAGCGGAACAAGCCCTTACTGACTGTCACGAAGGAGCTTGTGGTGGCCACCTCTCCGGGATGGCCACTACCCAAAAAGTCCTATGGGCAGGATATTTCTGGCCCTCCCTGTTTCGCAATTGCATTACAGCAATCAAGAGATATGAGTAATGCCATCACTTCACTCATAAGGCAAGAGCCCCTCTCGCTCCTCTGCACCCTATCATTGTCGTCAGCCCCTTCTGTAAATGGGGAATTGATTTCATGACTTGAAGCCCCGCATTTTTTTTCAATCTTAAATACATCATAGTGGCTATTGATTACTTCATCAAGTGGGTAGAAGCCATGCCCACATACGACAACACCGCAGAAACTGCCACCTGATTTCTGTTTAACCACGTGATTTCCTGGTTCATCATTCCCAAAGAGTTAGTCTTCGACCATGGGACACACTACGAGAATGAATTTTTTGAGGAGCTATGTCACCACCTCAGATTCACCCATGAATTTTCTTCACCACACTACCCCTAATCCAATGGAAAAGTAGAAGTTGTAAACAAAGTCCTCAAAATGATGTTACAAAGCATGGTGAATAACCATAAGACCAACTGGCACTATATGCTCTTCTCCACCCTATGGGCATACCGAACGACTGTGAAGACGTCCACTAGTTTCACTCCCTTCCACTTAGTATACGGGGTTGAAGACGTGATTCCCATAGAACCTGAGATCCCGAATTTACATGTCGCTGTTTGGTCAATTTAGTGTGTCCTAAATTGCTGCATTTAATTTGTCAATCCGGGAATCGTAAGCTGATGAAGTGCGGCGCACTATATGTGCAAGATAACCTATTTCTTAACTTTTTGTCGTTTTTGGTTTTCTAAGGTGAAATGGAAATTCTAAGATGAAAACAAGTTTGGTTATGTTTGTTCAAGGAAATGATCTCCCCTATAATGATTTACCAACTTGAAACTTTAAAAAGAGATTTGAAATTTACAATGATAAGACTTGAAAGAAAATGAAAATGTACTGCTGAAATGAAAAGGTGCTGCTAATCTAATAAATCAAAACAGTGAACTAGTGGGCATGAAAACCAAACTATTCTTGCTGCCGACTAAACACAAAAGAAACTATGCTTAAGGAAATTCAAAATTGCAACAAAATAAATCTAAATCAGATTACATCAATTTATCTTCTGACCCTTCATCATTAGTCCAGCTATGATTTTCGGAAGTAATCATAAACAAATTGAGTAACTGATATTTAACTTGCAGAAATTAAACTAATATCAAACCATACATTCATGATTCAATCCCTCACCATCAGTCCAGCTGTGGCTTTCGGAGGCAACTAAAGATGTCATGCACGATTTAATATATCTAAATTTGCGGAAAAGAAACTAATATTAAACTACACATTTCATGATACAATCCTTCACCATCATTCCAACTGTGGCTTTCGGAGGCAACTGAAGATGCTATGAGCAGCTTAATATATCTAGATTTGCAGAAAATAAACTAATACTAAACTACACATTTCATAATACAATCCCTCACCATCAGTCCAGCTGTGGCTTTCGGAGGCAACTGAAGATGCTATGAGAAGCTTAATATATCTAAATTTGCAGAAAAGAAACTAATACTAAACTACACATTTCATAATACAATTCCTCACCATCAGTCCAGCTGTGGCTTTCGGAGGCAACTGAAGATGCTATGAGCAGATTAGTATATCTAAATTTAACTACTGAAGCAGATAAGAAATACTGAAATTAAACAACAGCTATGAAAATCAAATTAGCAGCAGAACAATGTTAGTTCCATGTCACTAATAAAAAAGCTATGAAAATGCCCGGGCTGCCTATCTATAACCTGAAACAAGAACGTTGATCAGTGATTAACAATCATAAAGCATGAAAGACAGAAATGAAATGGAAATTATGGAAGTGTATAAACAGAAATGAAACAAATGCAATATATGAACATATGAATGGATTATGACACAATGAAATGAAATTAAAATTATACACTAATGCACAAAACCATAGCTGAGCAGGGGCCCTCTACACCAGCCTTGGCAACGGTCCTCAAATACGAATTAAGTTGGAAAACAGAGTCTTCTTGTATTAAAAAGCAGTCATTTACATAATGGTAATGTTACGGCACAAGTGCAGCGTAATCACACTACAGAGCAAAAGATAACAGAGACTAACATTCACTAATATCAACTAACTCTATATGCGTATGCAAACGCATTATATATAACAACAAACTATAACTGTCTCCTAAAGTTCATGCTGGTGGAGAGCACGTAGACCACTACGTCCACGGATATAGGAGCATGGCCGTGTTGGAAAGTAAATCTACGAGAGGTGGATGCTTGAATTCGACTCTAGAGTCCTGTACAGATGTCGATTTATCCTCCGCAGGCTTAGAAACGGCCGTATGAATCTTCATGTGACACGAAACAGAGTCCGGCCGACATGAAACTCCATGGTTGACTTCCATGTGGACGCCTTTGACCGCGGCTTCTTTGGATGAGTTAGCTTGAACCAATAGGACACGAACCATGTCCACGTCATTCCCGACCTGCCCATGTGGCTCGTTTTCCTTGTATACACCTGTAGCATAGAGTTTCACAAAATAGCTGCGGAAAGTTGCAGCAGCTGCGGAAAGTGGCAAGATTCCGCAGCTGAATGAACAAAATCTAGATCAAATAGCAAACAAAAAAATATAATTAAAAACCATGTTAGATGCTCTTTTGCACATGATATTGACAATTTGGGAGGTTTAGGTGAGTGAAAAAGGTATGGAAAAATGTATGGAAAAGATGCAAATTTGGGACTCAACATACCTCCACTGTGAAGGTGTTGCATGTCCTCATGCAACCAAAATTTTGATACTCTTTCTTCAATTCATGTGCCTTGATACTTCAGCCAACACATCCAATCCTCTCCTCTTCTTTCTTGGTACTGCCATCATTCTGGGTTTCTTCATTAAGCACCTAAATTTGATATTTACAAGTGCTCTGCTCAATTTCTGGCATTTCCTTTTCAATTTCTTATTCTTCTTCTGCCATATTCCCAAATGTAACATAGTATTATCATGGATGATCTTGTCCAAATTGCCTTGTTCTTTCAATGTCTCATTTTCATTTTTGATGTGCCTATTTAAAAGCTCCAGCTCAAAAATTTCCTGTTTTAATGATTGAACTAAATCATCCTGCAATGTATGAGGCTGAATAGAAGAAGTACTTGGACCTGTGGCTGCCTTTTCCAAAGATTCTATATAGTCATATACCTCCTGCTGCTTGGGGTCTATTTCAGGTGTCATTTTTATTGGGCTGTCCCCAAAATGCCGTGAAGGAGAGTTATGTTCAAAATCTGGCCGAGGAGGGCTTACATTAATATCTTGCTGAGAATAGGATGGAGTATGTTCAATGTCTGATTGGGAATGAAATGAACCAGGTTCACTAACTGACTGAGATGGACTATGGTCAGTTGGGGACTGTTCAGATGTCTCCTCACCCAAATCAATGAAATGAGGACCCTTAATTTGTGTTTTCCTCAATTTTCCCTTAAGTCTGCTGCTTCTCCTCACACGTTGTGGTACACTATCCTTTTGTTTTTGTTTTCCTTTTTCTGTCTTCTTGGGCATGGATGACTGTTTTTGAAGATAAACTAATCTTTCTAATAGCACTTGATGATCTTCTTCTTCAGAAGAAGGAGTTTTATGTACAGCCTCAATAGTTTCTCTTTCTTTTGGTGTTATTGGCTTCTTACCCTTCATTTCCTTCTTCTTCCTTTTTACCAGTCTCTCTTCCCTATCAGTTCTTTCCATAGTAGTAGTAGGAGTGTTTTGGATTTCATCAATTGTTCTTTTCCTCCTACTTCTTCTTGCTGTGCTAGCTGCAGGAATTTCCTGAGTAGGAGTAATTTGGGTTTCAACATTTACTCTTTTTCTTCTACTCCTTCTTGTTGAACTACCTTCAGGAATTTCCTGAGGTTCCTCAAAGAAATTTCTAACCAGAAATTGTTCCCATGTATCTTTCTTTTCCTTTAACTCCTTTTCAATCAGAATTTTTACAAGGCCGTGGTGATATAGATGGGGTTCTACATCTCCTAAGTGTTTCTGAACAGTCACAGCCATTTTCTTCAAGCTATTGAATAGAAAATATGGGAGATTGAGAGTTTGATTTTCTAGAAAATTCATCAATAGCCTGGTATGGTACATATACATGGACCCAAAACGGCCTTCACATGTAATGAATTTCTGAACAACTAGAAATAAAGTAGCCCATTCCTCTTTCAATGCATGCACAGGAATTCCTCTTTTAAAAACAGTTATGTCCATACCTTGATTTCGTAAGATTGTTCTCCATGCCTCATCACTGATGCTTTTATTTTTTGAACCAACGCTCACCCTCCTGAAGAAGTTCCGTGGCTGTTGCTATAGATGCTTCATTGACCGCAAACTTGAGGTCTCCAATCTCTGCTTCCAAGCCATTAAATGACCTTGCAAAGGCTTTCGTAACTTCTTTGTGATAACCCCTGAATTTCTGAATAAAACGCAGCCAATTTGCTTTCTTCAATATCTCCTTCACTTGTGGATATCCCTCTATAAACTTAGGTCCTTCCGGCTCTGCTCTTAGTAATTTACCCATTTCCCTTTTCTGCTCTTCACAACTTTGCCTGCATGAGGGTTCAAATAGAAATGGAACGATTGAATGCACAGGATCGAGCACAATGAGTGTGGGAATGTATCATAAAATGGGAATGAGCACCATAAACGGAATGGAGTGAGACTGTGGGTAGATATCCGGGAGTGAGAATGAGCACAAGGAACGAAATGAAGTAAGACAGAACAGAGTGGGGTTTCGTAAACACAGCAGAGACACGATATTCGACAGCGTTTTGAATTTTGGTAGCTGCATAATAAATATGAACACGTTTTAACAACGGTTATGGATTTATGCGGCTGCAAGAGTCCTTAGTCAAATCAAATACGTCTCATTGTCTCCGGTGGGATATTGGAACATGAGTGAAAATCAGAATTTTAATGATGAAACCGTTTGTGAATGAATGCAAGAGGATAATATGGAGATCGTGAAAGGTTACAGAACTGTCAATATAATCATTGCACGTAATGGATAGAGCTCATGGTTCAAAACTATATAAAAATGTGTTTTTCAATGCTATTTGAAATAAATTTTATTCATACCTTTGGAATCTTTGCCTTTTCCTTTGGTCTTCAACTAATTGATCTCCATTGGTGTCTTGAATGCTCCATGTCTTCATTTTTGATCCTCTCACCTGCATTTTATTTCATAATTATGGAAATAACATCTGACTGTACATTCTCTTTGAAAACAGAGTAGTAGCTGCGGAATCTGCTTCTGGCTGTGGAAACTGGAGTCAGCTACGGAAACAGATGTCAGCTGCGGAAACTAACACAGCTATTACTTTGATGAATGGAAATGAACAAATGACAAATGACCAGATGGAAATGGTCATGAAAAATATTTTTATTGATGGAATGGAATGAAATGAAGTGAATGAAGTGGAATGAAATGAAATGAAATGGAATGAAGTGGAATGAAGTGGAATGAAGTGGAGTGGGTGGTGACAAAGCTTGTGAAATGAAAGAGAGATTTTTTTTGGAAAATATAGAGTGTCAGGTATCCCTGATTTTCACCCTATATTTTCTGTATAAGACTGCCAATCAATGATTGGTTTTCAGGCTTATACCATTTTTATTTTATTTTATTTATTTTTTTAAACTGAAAAGAACAAAAGCTAGGCTGGTGGAGAAGAAGAATTCTTCTGTACCAGCCTGATTGCAGAACTTTCTTGAAACATTTTGACAAAATCCTCTTTTGAGAGTGGCTTATGATAAACTTTCAATCTATGACCATTCACAATAAGAGGAGTTTGAAACTCATCAATGGTCTTGATTCTTACAACTCCATTGCTAAAGATCTTGTCAATCTCACATGGCCCAAGCCAATGAGTCTGAAATTTTCCTTGAAAATATTTAAACTTGGAATCAAATAACAATGCCCAATCTCCTTCTTGAAACTTCTTCTCTTTGATATACTTGTCATGCAATTTAGCTCTTTGATATTGAACCAGATCAGTTCTTAGAATTGCTTCTTGTCTAATCTCATCTAGCTCATTCAACTGCTCCATTCTATGCTTTTGGGCTTCTGATAAGTCCATCCCCAACTGAACTGCTATCTTGAAGGTCTTGACTTAGAACTCAATGGGGAGCAAGACTTCTTTCCCATAAACAAGTTCATAGGGAGAATGTCCCGTTGTATTCCTCCATGTAGTTCTGTAGGCCCACAAGGCTTCTGGAAGCCTTTCTGCCCAATCTCTTCTATGTAGATGAACAGTTTTGGTGATGATACTTTCAAGAACTTTGTTTGTGGACTCCACTTGACCATTTTCTTGTGGATGGTAAGGAGTAGATCTTCTGTGTTTGATTTTGTATTCTTCCATCAACTTCTCCACCAAATTTGATGTGAATTGGCTCCCCTGATCTGTTACAATTTCTCTTGGAACACCAAAGCGAGTAAAAATATCCTCATAAAGAAAATGAACAACCGAATTTTCAGTAGCAGATACTAATGCTTTAGCTTCTACCCATTTAGTAACATAATCAGTGCAAACCAATATATACTTCTTTTGCTTCGATGGTGGATTAATCGGTCCAATGAAATCTAAAGCCCATTTTTCAAAGGGTTCAATGAGTACCCGTGTTTGCAATGGAATTTCATTTGAAAGGGTAGGTTTCCCTACTCTTTGGCAGCTATCACACCTTTTGACATATTGTTTTGCATCTTTGAAGAGAGAAGGCCAATAATATCCCAAGGAAAGGATTTTATAGGCCGTCCTTTTGTCCGCAAAGTGTCCGCCGCATGGTTCATCATGACATGCCTTAAGAATATCAGGCATTTCATCTTCCCCGACACATCTTCTGATCACAAGATCTGGCCCTGTTTTAAACAATTCGTTAGAAATCCATGAATATTTTGAACTCTCCTGAATAATTTTTCGTTTTTCTCTTGGAAATAAATGTGAAGGTAGTTTCCCTGTAACCAAATAGTTAGCAATATCCGCATACCAAGGGGTCTTAATAGTTACTGCAAACAAGTATTCATCAGGAAATTTATCTTCTACAGGAGAATCTTCTTTAGTATTTTGAATCCTAGACAAGAAATCAGCTACTGTATTCTGTTTTCCTGGTCTATCCAACACAGTAATATTGAATTCTTGCAAAAGTAAAAGCCATCTTGTCACTCTGCCATTAGTAAAAGGTTTGTTCATTAAATATCTAATTGCAGAATGGTCAGTATGAATAAAAGTTTCATAGCCTGTTATGTAATGTCTAAACTTATTAATTGCATGAACAATAGCTAAAAACTCTTTTTCAGTCACAGTATAGTTCAACTCTGTGGGAGTCAAATTTTTACTGGTATAATAAATGGCATAAGGAACTAAATATTTTTGACCCAACACAGCTCCTAGAGCTGTATCTGAAGTATCCGTAGAAATATGGAAAGGGAGTTTCCAATTTGGTCCTCTCAAGATAGGTGCTTCAGATATTCTTGTTTTCAAAGTTTCAAAGGCTGATTGACAATCAGGATCCCATTTAAATTCACAGTCTTTTGTAAGCAATTTGAAGAGTGGAGATGTTATTTTAGTGAAGTTTTCTATAAATCTTCTATAGTAACCAGTAAATCCTAGAAAACTTCTAACATCTCTTTGACAATTTGGAATAGGCAACTTGGAGATAACCTCAACTTTTGATCTATCAACCTTAATCCCATCTCCTAAAATATGATGTCCTAAAACAATCCCTTCAGTAAACATCATAAAGCATTTTTCATGGCTTAATGAAAGGTTTGTTTCTTTACATCTTATAAGAACTTTTTCCAAATTTTCTAATGCCTCTTCAAATGAATTACCATAAACCGTAAAATCATCCATATAAACCTCTACACAATCATGGATTAGATCAGAAAAAATTCCTAGTACTGCTCTTTGGAATGTTGCAGGTGCATTACATAACCCAAAAGGAAGCACTCGGTAGGCAAAAGTTCCCCATGGACAAGTAAATGTGGTCTTATCTTGATCTTCATGTGCTACCTGAATTTGATTATAGCCACTAAAACCATCCAAAAATGAAAAGTACTTTTTACCTGCTAATGTATCTAATACCTGATCAATAAAAGGCAAAGGAAAGTGATCCTTCAAAGTTGCTTTGTTCAATTCCCCGTAATCAATGCATACCCTCCATTTACCATTCTTTTTAGGTACTATAACCAAAGGAGAAACCCATCGGCTATCTGAAATTGGATAAATGAAGTTTACATTGAGAAGTTTTTGGAGCTCTTCTTTCACTATCTCCCTAAGATTTGGATTCATCCTTCTTTGAGGTTGTCTGATTGGTCTACTGTTTTTCTCAATATAGATATGATGGATGCAAGTCTTAGGATCAATACCCTTCATGTCAGTATACTCCCATGCAAATGCAGTAGAATGTTTTTGCAAGATTCTGGTTAGTTCTTCTTGTTGTGATTTCTCCAAATATTTATTGATATTCAATGTTTTTTCTGGAAAAATCTCAATAGCAGAATTACCAAACTCTTCCATAGAGTAAAGAGACATTTGTCTTGATGATAAATATTCTATGTCGGATTCCAACTGAAATTGTGTGGGGTCATATTCTGAAGATGTCTCAAAATTTTCTAATGTGTTCAGAATTTGACTATCCTCACCGATTTCAGAAATGGTAAAGACAGGTTGTATAATGTCCTCATCATCGACCCATTCATTGTCTCCTACTTCTGTGATTGCTCTTGCTGGAGGATACAAATTGAATTTCTTTGTCGAATTACCATTAGAAATATACATGTCCCCAGATCTACAACTAATAAAAGCATCAGCTGTGGCTAGCCAAGGTCTTCCTAAGATAAGTGGGTGCCCTCCTAGATTACTCTTGGGAGTCAAAATCATAAAATCTACTGGATATTCCCAAGAATCTAAGGAGACCGAAATATCTTCTAATACACCATCTGGTTTAATAATTGATCGATCTGCAAGTTGCAGTAAAGTAGGTGTAAAAAGAAGGTTAGGAAGTTTTAGCTGTTCCATAGTTTGTCTACTCATAATGTTGATAGCAGCCCCTAAGTCAATCAATGTGTTTGGAATTTCTATCCCATTTATATGTGTCTTGACAATTGGACTTCCTGGATCTACATACTTCTACATGGTAATTTTTCCCATCATAATATCTGCAATCTTTCCTACCAGGTGGATTCTTCTTGTGTCTTTTAGTTTCCTTCCTGGTCTTTTGAAACTCAACTCCTTTATGGTTTTTGCTAGAACAGGAATTTCTCGAATGGCTTGTAGCAAGGGAATCTTGATACAAACATTCTTCAATTCATCTAGAAAGTCATAGTTAGGCAACAAGATTTGTTTTTCCACCCCTTTGTCAATTTGTAGTCTTTCAGGAAAAGGAGGTGTAGATGAAGATGTTGGTTGCTCAACTATAGGAGTTGTGGGTGTTAACTTTTCTTTTTCTTTTTGCATGCTTGGATTTTGAAGAGATTCTTCCTCAGAACCCTTATTGACTTCAAGAGAATCCTCCTCAGAGGTATCTTGCTCTTGAATATCTATAGAAGGTTTTTCTAAAACTCTACCAGATCTGAGTTGTACATCATTGAGAGGAACAACCATATAGGTAGGAAATTGTTGTCCTTCTACCATGTAAGTATTCTGAGGATTTTTATTGTTAGGATTTGGCAATGGCTGAGCTGGAAGTTGATTTGTCTTTTGCTGGTATGGGAGCATGAGTTGAGGATTTGGATTTTGTTGAGAAGGTTGTTGTTGTGGAAATGGCAATGAAAGTTGTGGATTTGGGTTTGGAAGTTGTGGAGCTTGTTGATTTTGAAAAGATGGAGGATATTGATAAAATTGAGAAAATCTCCCATAAGGATTTTGCATCCCTTGTACCCATCGCTGATATGAATTTTGATGTTGGGGCCAAGGTTGTTGCCAAGGATTCCAATTTGGTTGGGTTTGATAATTCATAGGGTTGTTAAACCCTTGAGTTTGTTGTCCTTGCCAAGGTCTCCTTGCGACAAAACAGAGAGATTCTACTGAATTTGGGTCTTCTTGAAAAACATCTTTGAGTCCAGGAATTGAAGGACAATCCTTGATCTCATGATTTTCTGAGCAAATCATACATGTTTCTACAACTTTTGCATCCAAGGGACATTCCCTTAAAGCATGTTTCTTCCTACATTTCGGACAAAAGATGGCTAAAGCATCTGTTTCTGCTTTCTGCTTGTTTTGGATTTTAAGGGTGTCTAGTTGTTCACTAAGGCTCCCTAGAATATCATTTTTAAACTCATCAAGCATGTTACCAATCTCTGCCCTACTTACTGATCCAGTTGCAGATTTGTTAGCCCTAATAAGAGAAGGATCCCTAGGCCCTTTTCCTGTCTTAGATTTTCCCCTTGAGAGATGGACACATAGTTCTGTTATATCACGAAGTGGAAGTTGAGAAATGTCTCCTTTCCCCATCATGTTTAAAATATCTATCCATTCATCTCTAATGGCTTTTAATATGAGGGCTTTCAAGGTTTCTTCATCTAAGTTGCTCATCTTTGCTCTTTTCAAATTGTACTGAAATCTTTCAAGTAAGTCTTCCAAATTTTCATCTTCTTTTTGCATCATTTTGAATACCTCATCCTTATGGTTGGTGGGCATACAATAGTCCAAGTATCTATCCAAAAATGTTTTTTTCATATTATTCCAAGTCCTAATAGATTGAGTGGCTAATCCCATGAACCATTTCAAAGCAGATCCCTTCAATGTTGAAAGAAACAGTTTGAGTTTTTGAGAGTCTTCCATATAGTCATAAGTTCGGCACACAACTTCAAACTCAAACAGAAATGTTTCAGGATCCTCACTTCGCAATCCATAAAAGTTAGGGAGAACATATGGTGAGATATTTTTCATTGTTGCATGAGTTTCCTCATCAACTATAGGGAATCCAAACAAATTGTCTCCTTCCCTATTTCTACCATTATTTCCTTCACCATTGTTGTCTCCATTGTTTCCTCCTCTTCTACCTTCACCTCTATTTATTACTTCCGCTGCCATGATAGTTTCTTTAGAGTTCTTAAAGTCCTCTAGTTCTTCTACCAAGGGAGGATGAGAGAGAGTCTCTTTGTTTTCTAAGTGGGTTTTAGTAGGTGATATAGAAGAATCCTCTAATTCAGTTGTTCCTTGACTTCCAAAAATCTTAAGGCTAGGGGTAGATGGTGGTGAATCTGGTCTATGCCTTGAAGAAGATGGAGTTGTGAAAATCGAACTCTTGGCTTTAGCTATAAACCTTCCCCTAGAATCTCTTGCTCTATGTATGTCATTTTTTTTATTTTTAAAAAGTTGGGCTAATAATTCTCTTTCTGATCTTCCAGGTCACACTAGGTGCAAGAAGAGAGCATACTTAAGAAATTACTAAACCAATAACTCTCTTTTCTGATCCTCCAGATCACACTAGGTGCAAGAGGAGAGCATACTTCAAGAAGTTATCAAGTTTTCCCTTCTTTTTATGATTTTATGTTTTTTTTTTAAGAAATTGGCTACCTAGTTACACTTCCCCGGCAACGGCGCCAAAATGTTTGGTCAATTTAGTGTGTCCTAAATCGCTGCATTTAATTTGTCAATCCGGGAATCGTAAGCTGATGAAGTGCGGCGCACTATATGTGCAAGATAACCTATTTCTTAACTTTTTGTCGTTTTTGGTTTTCTAAGGTGAAATGGAAATTCTAAGATGAAAACAAGTTTGGTTATGTTTTTTCAAGGAAATGATCTCCCCTATAATGATTTACCAACTTGAAACTTTAAAAAAAGAGATTTGAAATTTACAATGATAAGACTTGAAAGAAAATGAAAATGTACTGCTGAAATGAAAAGGTGCTGCTAATCTAATAAATCAAAACAGTGAACTAGTGGGCATGAAAACCAAACTATTCTTGCTGCCGACTAAACACAAAAGAAACTATGCTTAAGGAAATTCAAAATTGCAACAAAATAAATCTAAATAAGATTACATCAATTTATCTTCTGACCCTTCATCGTTAGTCCAGCTATGATTTTCGGAAGTAATCATAAACAACTTGAGTAACTGATATTTAACTTGCAGAAAGTAAACTAATATCAAACCATACATTCATGATTCAATCCCTCACCATCAGTCCAGCTGTGGCTTTCGGAGGAAACTAAAGATGTCATGCACGATTTAATATATCTAAATTTGCGGAAAAGAAACTAATATTAAACTACACATTTCATGATACAATCCCTCACCATCAGTCCAGCTGTGGCTTTCGGAGGCAACTGAAGATGCTATGAGCAGCTTAATATATCTAAATTTGCAGAAAAGAAACTAATACTAAACTACACATTTCATAATAAAATCCCTCACCATCAGTCCAGCTGTGGCTTTCGGAGGCAACTGAAGATGCTATGAGCAGCTTAATATATCTAAATTTGCAGAAAAGAAACTAATACTAAACTACACATTTCATAATGCAATCCCTCACCATCAGTCCAGCTGTGGCTTTCGGAGGCAACTGAAGATGCTATGAGCAAATTAGTATATCTAAATTTTAACTACTGAAGCAGATAAACAAAACTGAAATGTACAAAGCAATACTGAAATTAAACAAAAGCTATGAAAAGAAAACTAGCAGCAGAACAATGTTAGTTCCATGTCATTAGTCAAAAAGCTATGAAAATGCCCGGGCTGCCTATCTATAACCTGAAACAAGAACACTGATCAGTGATTAACAATCATAAAGCATGAAAGACAAAAATGAAATGGAAATTATGGAAGTGTATAAACAGAAATGAAACAAATGCAATATATGAACATATGAATGGATTATGACACAATGATCTCTAAAGAAACAAAATTAAAATTATACACTAATGCACAAAACCTTAGCTGAGCAGGGGCCCTCTACACCAGCCTTGGCAACGGTCCTCAAATACGAATTAAGTTGGAAAACAGAGTCTTCTTGTATTAAAAAGCAGTCATTTACAGAATGGTAATGTTACGGCACAAGTGCAGCGTAAACACACTACAGAGCAAAGGATAACAGAGACTAACATTCACTAATATCAACTAACTTCATATGCGTATGCAAACGCATTATATATAACAACGAACTATAACTGTTTCCTAAAGTTCATGCTGGTGGAGAGCACGTAGACCACTACGTCCACGGATATAGGAGCATGGCCATGTTGTAAAGTAAATCTACGAGAGGTGGATGCTTGAATTCGACTCTGGAGCCCTGTACAGATGTCGATTTATCCTCTGCAGGCTTAGAAACGGCCGTATGAATCTTCATGTGACACGAAACAGAGTCCGGCCGACATGAAACTCCATGGTTGACTTCCATGTGGACGCCTTTGACCGCGGCTTCTTTGGATGAGTTTGATTGAACCAATAGGACACGAACCATGTCCACGTCATTCCTGACCTGCCCATGTGGCTCATTTTCCTTGTAGACACCTGTAGCATAGAGTTTCACAAAATAGCTGCGGAAAGTTGCAGCAGCTGCGGAAAGTGGCAAGATTCCGCAGCTGAATGAACAAAATCTAGACCAAATAGCAAACACAAAAATATAATTAAAAACCATGTTAGATGCTCTTTTGCACATGATATTGACAATTTGGGAGGTTTAGGTGAGTGAAAAAGGTATAGAAAAGTGTATGGAAAAGATGCAGATTTGGGACTCAACAGTCGCCATCGAACTCCTCAATGATACCCAGCCCCTAAAACAATTCCTAGTACAACTAGAGCTCGTCGATGAAAGTTGATGACAATCGCTACAACACAACGAGGCCCACAAGAAATGGGTAAAAGCATCATTCAATTGCCACATCAACCCTCGCTCATTCACCGAGGGAGAACTAGTCCTCCGCTATGATGTTGCAAAAGAAGCCCTAGGGCTAGGAAAGTTCGAAACCTTGTGGAAAGGACCCTACATCATAAAACATTGCCTCTGATAAGGGGCATACATCTTGAAGGAACCGGAAGGGACATGCCTCAGCAACCCCGTCAACAACCTTTACCTCAAGAAATTCTACCCACAAGGCCCAAGAAGGCCCTACCCTAGAGTCAACGTACAAAAACCCAACCACCTTAACAAATTTACCAAAATACTTGTTACAAAACATGCTCGAGTGTCAGAATGGATTACCAACCCGACCCTTACCTCGGATTTGCTGATGGAGCATCAAGATGGTCTCAAAGTTTAGCAGCAATCGCCTGGGTTATCTATCACCCTAGTAGATCACCACTCTACACCAATTGTGTGTGCATTGGTTCAACAACAAACAATCAGGCTGAATATGATGTCGTTATCGAACTTATGTGCGACGCCCTCCATCAGGGCATATTCCATATGCATATCTACCTCAATTCCCAACTAATAGTATCGCAGTTAAACCAAAAATTTGAGATACGAGATTCACATCTATTTAAAAAATATTTGCGTGCAAAATTATTAAGCAGACAATTTTACTACACTACATACACATGTACCAAGAAGTCAAAAGTAAACAACTGATCGCATAGCTAACAATATTCTAAACTAGAATGCATCTCGAATAAACCATCATACATAAAAAACAAAAACATATAAAATATACATATCCATTAGCATAACATAATCCATAAGTAGAAACAGGGGGCACACCATATAGATCCGAAAAAAGTATCTCTCATATATATATCAAAGTGTATGTGTCTGAGTACAAAAAAAAGTGTCTATGACCCATCAGTCAACCAAAAGATATACACATATAAGTCATCAAAAAATAGGGGAAACATCCTCATAATGGGTGCTTTCCCCATGTACAAAATGACTCTAGGGCGGTGCTCCCCCAAGTGGGGCACCTGGACCCACTACTGCTCTCGGTACCACTACTGGAGCCATCGTCAATACCCAAATCGCCACCCGATGTAAAATTGGTCGATATTCCCTCTATCGGGCCATCAAGGTCTCCAACCATACCTCCTCGAGGTCATCTAAAAAGCCTTGAGTCAGCATCCCCTAGGTCAATTGTTCCACTCGATCCCAGGCATCCTCCTGAAATGGCACCTGTGTGATCAACTCAACAACACAAGCCTTCGTCACATCAACACGAGCTCACTCAGCTACAGCCTCGGCAGCAGCCAAGCTACTGCCTTCCCCCGAAGGGCCAGCCTCACCACTGAGTGCCACACTCTGAGGCTGTGCAGGAACTCCTCCCAAAGCTCCCTGAGGTGTCCGAATAGGATCATGGCCAACCAACCGAACCACAGGGTGACGAACCTCACCAACATCTATAAGAATAACCAAAAATATGTCAGTGTCATCATAAAAACACATAAACATAAATATTCAAATACATGAAGAAAACACAAAAGACATACCTGTTGGCCCCCAAGCGTATCCAGGAGGAAGACCCATGTCTGGATCACCCCAGAAGTCCATCCCTACATAAGGGAAGGGCATAAAAATCTAGGGGTTGGCCTCAAACCAAGTCTCTGTCATGGCGTTCCAATAACGCCCCACCCTACCCCGACCTCCTTGAGGCATCACAAGAGCCCAGCTCCTCATGCGAGGCTCCCATGGCCCCCCAACAAGCACCGCCACCATTCATCTTAGCAACACCACCCTCTCGTACATAATGCTAAATAAAATATTGGCATAGGAAAATAGCTTCATTCCATCTCGAATCTTGTACATTTGTGCCAGCATCACATCATAGCAAAAATGGGAAAAGTCGGATAAATGCCTAGCCCTCAGCCGGCATAAGATACAAGCCTACGGGCCTGATGCCCGATGTGGAGCAGACAACCCTGCCAATCACACAATAGCTTCCAAAGAACACTACTCGGCCAAATCTGTCACCAAGGAAATGGCTATGCACCCCTCCGTAAGAGGCGCCCCGCCACAGTGACGCATATGGAACCGCTCAAAATCCACCCTCCCAGAAGGTAGTGGATACCGATATGCCTCACCTTCAGGCAGCAGCTCGGTCACAAAATAGATATCCATATTAGGATGAATAGCAAGGTCACACCCATGTAGCACAAACACCTTGTGCCACCTATTCCAATGTTGGATCAGGTAGCACAGGAGTCGATCCTATGACCGAACAAGGTCATTCTCCACAAGTTTTAGGAGACCCCATCGCACCAAATATTCATGCACCTAACCATTGGTGTCTAAAGTAGTACGGAGCTCAGGCCAATCCCGCTCCCTCCATAAATTCCTGTCAACAAAATAGGAAAACATCAGCAGCATAAAAACATCAAAAAAGAGGAAAATTTTCCAAATTTCCTTAGCTCTCTGCGCGCCTATATCTCTCACAGGCGCACAAAAGGAATTCCTAATTCTAGGGAAAGCACACATAAGGTGCACAAAAGGAGCGCCCTTACCCTGATCATGCGCGCAATCCAGGGTAAAACTGGCTCAAAATTCGTACAAACTAGTATTGTATGGACCCCGGCACCCCAAACTGGAAAAAATTAAAATGCAGGATATCATGGAGTTTACCTGGCCATAAAATCGCTAATCCTGGGTGCTCAAGCTGACCGCAATGGCAAGAACTGCTCCAAAGAAGCCTCTAACCTCTCAATACTCAACATACACAAATTAATTGAATTGAGCCATATTTGCCTATATGTCGCCCTTTTCATAAACTTTGGAGGACCATAATGAGAGCTCAGAAGGTCTAATCACCGGACAGAAAGAAGCACTATGATCAGCACTCCATAATGCCCAAGGGTGGTGCCACACATTGACACCCCCGAGAAAATAAATTTTCAATGCCTACAGGTATGCCCTCTCTCATCTTCTTTTTAAAGGACACGCCTTTCAATAATATTTGGATAAATAAGATGATTTCACTTGGGGTAGTTTTTTTTGTAGGTAGTATGCAAACCATCCACAACTCCATCCACTGAAAGTTCTAGAGATGGTATCATTCTACCCCCAACATGATAGAGTCCCAGAAAAAATCTGCATATCCTGACATCATTTCTCCATCAGAAATCATCCATAGGTTCCACATATCCAACCATGTTTATCATCGCCTCACCTTGCACATGATAAGCATCCTTGTTGGTCGATAGAGCCTCCCCTCCATGGCACTCGTCACCCATAGTAGACCATATATCAAAACATTAGTGACACCATTGCCAGACCACTTTAGTCTGGGAAGCACCTCATGCTTATTCAGTCATCATGCATCATGTCAAGTTTTACCATATCAAAATAAACCCCCTTTCCTGGACGACCAGGTTGTACAAGAAGATCAAAATATCACTACCGTGCCTCACATTTGGCCCATCATACCTCCATCACCGTAACCTAGTTGCGATACCTTTTCATCCACTTCATCAACCTCACACATGAGACCAACCAATGGGGCCCCCACCCTCAGAAAAACACCTTCCTCACATCATCAGTGAGCAAAAACTTTCACGTTTTGGGGCATCCGTATCCGTGTTTTGTACAAACCAAACCCCATTATTTTATTCTTTTGGTAAGTGTACAAAGACCGCAAACGGTGCACTATGTCCCCCACCCACCCATTCATTTTTTCTCCCATAGAAGCAATCCCTCGTCACCCTTGGTTGGAGTATCAAACCCACACCCTAAAGCCACCATGACATTCGTAACCATTTTATGCTGACCTTGGAAGTCCTACAGACTCCAGGGCTTTCCCCATCAGAAATAGTTATGATCGTCGCCAAACTGATTTTTATACTTCGACCTTGGGCCATTAAATCCCCATCATCAGTTTTCAGTCACTCCTCGCCATCATGCCTATGTTAAACCCATGATCTTGATCCTCCATATCATTGACCCCCTTGTTCGGTTGAGGCTTCCTTTTTTTCGACATCAACACCTCTTTTCCAAAAAGGAAGCAGTACCTTGGATCACCCCTCTCCATAAAAGGGACATCCTTGGGTGGCACAGTTGGAGAAATCATTGCCCAAAAATTTCATCGATCCTCCTGACATTCGATTAAAAAAAAAATCTTTCATGTCAGGATGGTATCGTACCTTACAATCATTGCACTTTGATCAAATTTTTCGAAGACCCGTGCCTTTATAAGTGTCCCTTTCAACAATTCTTACATGGGAAGGTCCTAGCCAGCATCTATGCATACAATGTGCATTTCGATGCCATACCAAGTTTACGCATATGGGTACCACTTTCCACCTATTATCAAATAAAAAATGCCCCTAAGGACGTCATTACTCGTCGTCATCAACCAGCAGATCACTACCATATTAGTGACAGATAGAATCTTTATCTGTCAAATAGATTTGTTTAGCTAGCCAAAGCATCATGAGCATGGGACATGCCCACATCGTAGAAAATTTGCATATATTGTATTATACCATTACTTGCAAGGACCCACAGGACATGGTTTCTCTTCAACCCAGTGCATGGTGTCTCCAATTCCGAGCTACACGCAGGTCTCTCTCTCTCTACACACAGTATACAGAAAAGAAACTATAATGTATTTCGGCTATACATTTCTTCCTAGACCTCACACATTAGGGGGAAACAGTTATCATTGGAAAATTGTACAAGCAAAGGTGACATTATTTAATGTCAGGCAGAAGGATTTACAGGGTCGAGAGACATTAGAGAATATGAAATTATTTAAAAATATCTAAGTTCTGAGGAAAAATCAAATTGCGTACAAGAAGAATCGGTCAAAAGTGCATTTGTGCACAAAAATATTCGATAAACACGCCTTTTCCCGCCTTTTGCTAAAAAATGTGTGCAATCCTGGGAGTGGCGGAAGTCACTTTCTAGGACCATAAGGCACACTACAGGACATTGATTCCACACTTGAAGTTGCCTAAGGACAGCCGCCCAAGCCTCCTTATGACATCAAGGGATCACACAATGGAATAAATGTGGCACACAAGAATCACCCTCCTCTCTTGGGTCACTATCAACAATGTACCAAGATTTGGAAGGAGGATTTGAATTCTCCTATAAAAGGCCACCAAGAGATGAACAACATGAGAGAACATTGTTATGTTGGCTAGAATTTCCCCAAGCAACACCAACAGTGTGTGATCTGGAGTGGAGATAGAGGGGACTTAGTTGTTGGCCATCCAACAACTCCAGTCCACCATAGTAGAGAGAGGGAGACTTTGCACCAAGGCAGCTCAGAAGTAAAGGAATCCTTGCAACAGGACTTAGAACCCCTAGTTGTAAGGGACCCTTGGCAAGTGGGTTAAAGTTTCATCCTCATTCCTACCAGCACTCAATAAGAGGGGAAGTAAGCACCACCATTTGGATTATTGAAGTTGTTTGACTCTATTTAGAGCTTTTTTTTTTTTTTTTTTTAGTTTTAGTTTATTTTTATGTTTGAAAATGCATTCTATTTCTCTATGTAGTATGTTTATGTTTGAGCAGGTTCAACTAACTTGCTTGACTCCATCTATTTTTTGCATGTGACCAATAACTTAAGAGGGAAAACCACACCCCTTAAGTTGGTGTGATTTCGTACATATGTGCACCAAACACACTAACACACCTGTAATTAATGCACAACCTGAGAGTGCCATCCTTCTTCTTCATGAACAACACTGGTGCACCCCAGGGTGATATATTCGGCCTAATGTACCCCTTTTCAAGCATTTCCTTCAGCTTCAACTTGAACTCAACTAAATCTGGCGTACTCATCCTGTAAGGTGCCTTTGATGCTGGTGTTTCCCCTAGTACCAACTCAATAGAAAAGTCCACTTCCTTATGAGGAGGTAACTCTGGAATCTTTGTTGGAAACACATCCTGAAATTGTTGCAATATAGGATACCTTTGGAATATTTATGCATCCTAAACATCCTTACCCTTTTCACTGGAAACATGCACTACAAACATCACACAACCTTTTCTGCAACTACGCTTAGCCTACATAGCAATGACCATTCTCACTAATGTAGGATTCTTCTTTCCTTGAAAAATTATATTTTCTCCATTATCATCTAGGAACTCAATGGCCCTATCATAAAATTTTACTTTGGTCATGTGAAGGTACAACCAATCCATACCGAAAAGCATATCATATGATCCCAATGGCAGTGCATTCAAATGTGTTGTTGTAGGCATACCATTTAAATTAAATGCACTAGCTCTTTCCCAATGGTGAACTCTCTTCTTCATACCTGTATCCAATTACACCAAGCAAGATTTTTCATGCACTTATTTTCTCATGTCACACCTATCCACCAAGTCAGGATTAACATAACTATAATTAGATCTAGGATCAATCAAAATAGAAATAACTTGATCACAAAGCTTATTATCCATCTTAATGATAGATGTTTGGTGATCTTCTTGCATGTTTTCCACAACTACATAAATCCGAGGAATGTTATGACCAACATCCACAACTATATGCACCTCCTAAGAATTATAGATTTGGAGTTTACAACCTTGAAACTGTGGACAAACCCTCTTGTGATGATCCTTTCCACATATCCAACATTGCAATGGTGCTCTACCATCACCTCTAGTTTGTTTCTCTCCCGGATGCGATCCATGTCCCTTCTCAACTGTACTAAACTTCTTGTAAGGAACCACATTTTCTTTCTCACTTGCATCTTGAGGTATTCCACGCTTTGGTGGCCATCTTCATTTATCCTTCTCATTTCCTTTCAAATCATTCTTAGGCTCAACTTTGCACTTTGTCTACTCATAACAATGCTTCAACTTTCAAATGGCCTCTTTTAGCAATCTAGGCTCATCTAAAGAAATATGTTCTTTGTATGATATTAGAAGCCCATTGATGAATCTATGAACATTAGTATTGTCCTCCTTGAGGTAAGGCACATATATCAACAACTCCAAGAACCTTCTAGTATACTCATCATATGTCATGGAACCCATCTATAGCTCATAAAACTTCTTATATTTGGCATTATAGTACCTCTTCGATGGGTATTTCTTCTTGAAGAGCCTATCTAACTCATCCCAAATCAATTCATCCTCCTGAATACCTTTAACATCCTTCACATCCTCCCACTAGATATATGCTTTCCCTTTAAGACTGAAAGTGGTTATCTTGGCTTTCATGTTATCTATATAAATATGCAATCTAAAGAATTTATTTATCCCAAGAAACCATGCCTATGCATATTCTAACTTCTTCATATCTCCATAAAATGTAGGCAGCTTGAATTTCTTGAATTAATTAGGAAAGTACTCACCACTCCTATAAGGATGATGAAGGTGATGACTATGATCATGTCTCCTGGAAGAGAAATTAGAATGATACCCATACATACCAATCCTCCTATCAAGTGTTTCTAATGATTTGCCACTTCTAAGTGTGTCCCCTTTATCCAACCTGTGTCTAGACCAAGACCTACTACCATAGACTCCATTAGTATTTTCCTCCTTATCTTGACTAATCATCATCTATTCATGTTTCTTCAACTCTAAAAATCTCTGAAGAATCATTGCACCAACCTCTATCTTCTTTTCCTAAGCCCTTGAAAGTCTTTCATGAGCCTCAACCAACCTGTCATTATCTGCCTTGCAACTTCTGATCTCTTCCCTCAAGCTTCTAAATGTATCTGCAACACTAGGAGAATACTCATCTCCTTGCTGCCCAACTGATTTGTAGGGAGATTCATTGGAACTATAGTGTACCATTTTTCTCATCATCCTTGATTCTCTTCTTCCTGCAACTCTATCGTGTCAAAAAAACAAATAGATACGTCCAAAATAAAATTCATACCTTATTGTTTTTCAGGGGAGGCTTATCTCATCTGCAAGATCAATATACATTATCATGTACATTTATAATCATAAACATATCCTGATAATCAGTATATCAACATAAACCATCAAGCATGACCATACTAACAGTATACCCTGATCCCATGCATGACGATGACAACATTGACAACATCAGACTTTTCCCAAAGAGAGCGCAACCACGCTTTGATACCACCTGTATCATACACCTCCCCTCACATCTACTCACTTTCACTGGCTTACCCAGGGTAAACATGAGATGGTAAACATGAGATGAGGGAAAATTATGACCACACTCAACATCTTATGTGACTTTAAGGAAATGGATTCAACAAACAAGCCTTAGTGACTTCCCTCAGGTTCCACAGGACCCTCCAGGAATAACCCAACCCCTCCATGTGTTCATCCCCTGAACTAAACTAATTTTTCCCTGTGTTTTATCCCTAGTCACTCCCTTTCCAAGGAATCAGTGTGACTGGAAACCCCTTGTCTCTCCCACAGGCCTAAATTAGTGCAACTCTGGACTAATTTACTCAATGTTGTGTCAATGACTATGAATTTTAATTATATATTCAATAGTTGGGGCTACACCTCTGCCTAGAAATCGTTGTAACTTTTAAAAACCATAAATTACACAAGTTCAATTCTTGTAAATCAAAAAATGACACCAGGACTAGGTCTGACCATCCCCAATCAGGACTGACATTCCGTCAAACACTTGGAAACAATGAAATCTACATGTCATGAATACCCGACTAAGCACAAGGGACTATAAATTCATATGAAACTCATTAAGAAGGATCACCATCCTCTCCCATTAGTTTTCTTAACATTAATTAGGCCTTAAATCCATTATTCTTCCAGTTACAAGTAAAAACATCAAATGAACCATGAATTTAACTAATCATATAACCATGCTTATAGCCAACGTATAACCATAGAAATAAAAATAATATAACATAAATTAAATCCACATAAATACAAGCACAAAAGAAAGAGAACTTAGCTTTCATTAAACATAGGCAAGAGTCAACCAGTTTTGGGACTAACACGTACCACCTGACCATAGACATGGTTGAACCAAATATTTCTTTCAGCTAGTCACCCCCATGCCATATTCCAAGCATGAATGTGGGATATCATGGATAAACCAATCGAAAAACAACCAAAGGAATCTATAGCTTAAACCATCTCAACCCTCACCATACCGTGAAATCACCTAAACCGGCACAGAGATCACAAAATTAAACCAAGCTTGGAATACCTCAAGATATCATCACCATCCTTGAGGAATTTTCCATCTCCTTGTCTCTAGGCGTTACCACAATCGACATTGGATCACTAAGCGCTTAGCGAGACACCACCCTCAAGCTTTACCATGTATCTTGCCCAAACAGGTTAAGGGATTCCTAGGCCTTTGGTAATGAACTTGAGACCACCTCTACCCCAGATTCCAAAACCATATGGAAATTCCAAAGATAAAAAATGAGAACAATCCCATCTCACCATGGCTATCCGGAAAAATGCATGGCAAGGTCGAAAACCATTGTCAAAACCTAGCAAAACCATGCCATCGATAGAAAAAGAACCAAATACCAACATTCATATACCATTCATGTAAAAAATAGCAAGGAAATCATACATGCAATATGTTACCTGCAAGTATTTCTGCTGAAGTTGTTTGATCCTGCTCTTCCTTGCTTGATATTTTTTTTCCTTTCCTTTCCTTTTCCTTCCTTTTCTTTCTTTTCCCTTTCTTGTTCCAATGTTGAAATTCTCCAAGAAAAATCTTAGTTTTCAAGAGTGAGAGAGAGAGAGAGTATAGAGAGAGATCCAAAACTAAATTGACAAAAGGTACATGTTGATCCTCAAAAGCCTTTTTTTCAACGAGGCCTCTATTTTCTTCAATTTTGAATTATTTTCCTTCATTTTCCTCCTCACATGCAACCTATGCCCTTTCACCTTCCTTTTCTCCTAATTTCCTTTATTTTCATAAATAAATTTGCCAATACACATTTTTTCCTTTTTCATGCCTTAGCCATTCCCTTTTCACATTTCCCCTTAGCCATAAACACATCCAGTGATGCCCACCAGGATATATTTGCCCAAAATTCAGCTTGGAATAAGTGTCCCTTAACTATGGTCTTATTTTTCCTTTATTAAATTTTATTACATGAAATTTTAACCCTGATCTGTTACAAGAACAAATACAACAAGCCTTCAAATATAAATACCAGGGTTATTGCAAACAAAGGGATACTAGAGATGAAATATTGAGAATGATCCATGGAGAAAATGAGACTTTGGAAGGAATTGAGGAGAGATTCCAACTGAGTTATAGAAGAGTGCATAATTACACCTTGGAACCAAAATAATTGAAGCCAATTCTACTACAAGTAGTCAAGTAATATCTAATGGAAACACTTAACCAGCTATCCAATGGAAATATATACTAGCTCAATTATGATGGCATCAAACAGGTATTCAAAATCCATTCAAGAGATATAAGAAAAAGAGGTCGAGCAAACAAAATATCGGTGAGTCCTTCTTCCTCCTCCCTTATTAACAAAAATGAAATAGGAAGGTTATTATAGGACATGAATATTGAGATATTACATACATTTTCTAAGCATATGGACACCTTATAGATTAAAAGAAAACATGAGGAAGAAGAGAAGGCATTAGCAATATTTTTCGCTTATAGTTACAAAAGACATCCTAAGAATGAATATCCTTTAAATGTCATAGAAATATGATCTGTGTGGGAGGAGAACCATTCCACTGATAAATTTCCATATTTTCTAATCTTGAAGGTTGTGTACCAAGGAGTAAAATGGAGCATGGAGCATTTTTTCTTTTTCAACCAAAAGAGGCCACAAAATCCAAGATAATTCCAACAAGGTATAAGCTTCCCTTATCCTTTTAATACTTGTATTATAATTCTCATCAACCTTCATTCCCTCGTAACCCATCACCCTAGCCTATGCCCACTCCTTAGCCATATCCTCCTAAAATTAGTGTTCCTCCCTTCCATCCATAACCTAATCAACCTCCTCAATGGGGAAACCCAACACAAGGATGGAGACCTCAGGTGGCCCAAACACTTGCCTTAATGCCTCCTACTTAGAAACAAAAATTACCTTAGAAAATTCCTCCAAAGTAGCCATAGATTCTTATCCAATCAAATCCAAATCCCAATAATAAGTAAGCTCAACTAGTCTACAATGGATAAATTTGCAAACAAACTTATGTTGTATAAATCTAGTAATTTGAACTTTGGTCAGGGAAGGTCCTTATAGATATCCATCATCCTTCTCCAAGAGAGAATACTGAGGAATATAAGGAGGATTCTATACCTCAAATCACCCAAAAAAAAACCTCCCTATCTAAAAAGGTTGACAATCCAAAAAGTATAGACCCCAAAATAAGATAAACTTATCGGAGAATTAAGGAATATGTGTGTCAAAATATCTATCCTCTAAGACATGAGAGCTGTTCCTATCTATAAAAAATTCATTAAAGAGGAATTCCTCAGAAGGCATGGAAGGAATAAAAATATACACCTACTATTATTGTCATAGGGTAGCTAGCTGATCTAATGCTTGGGAGAGTAATCTTCCCCAAGTACCTAGATCTTGGATGATCAGGAGATCATGTCCAAGTTATACAAATTTCTCAAAAATGAAAGTGTTCAAAATTTGTTGCAATCTAAACAACCGGAAAGGTCTCTTCGCTTTGATTCTAGTGCCGTGAACGGTTTGCAAAACAGAGGTCGTATGCGAAATTTATTTAGGTTTGAAGTCGCCCAGTAAACTTCAAAATTCAGTTGACCAAGTTTGAATTTTATACATTGGAAAAATTTAAAAAGGAATATTCCTTGGAATATTCCACAGGGGTGAATGATAAGTTGACAAGTGGCAATCGACGGTTGGTTGTTTGGTTGACTTGGGAATTTTTTGGCCAATCATTGGGTGCCACGTGGCATTCCCGAACGCCGCTATGTGGCCCCAGGCCGTGGAGAAGTAGGCTTATTTAAAAATTTTGCAGCTCACGAGGTTTGAACCCTAAACTGATTCACAACAAATCCCATGGTATACCACTATACCACACGTATGGTTCTTAACAAGTGTGCGAACTGAGTTTTATTTAAAACTTAAATTTGATTCAGATGGTGGTAAAGTGGGCCAGCCCCCACTTTAAAGCACTCCATGCGAATAAGAGCCGAAGACCAGGTGCTAACAGGAATGGCAGAATTTATGGTGGCATGCCATATTTGGCGGAATTGGCTAAACTAACTGCAATTAACTTCAGTCCTCCACATTTAGTGGAGTTTTTTGGGGGACATTGGGGAAATCTTGTTTCGGCCATAACTGCCTCATTATTGAACCAAATTGGATGAAATTTTAGTCAATTTGGGGTGTCCTCGAACTTATGGAGACTTTGGAATAGGTTTCAGGTCAAATGGAGGTGATATTCAGTAGCTTTTTCTTCAGGGAAGATGAAGGAGCCATCAAGGCCACCATGAGACAAATTCAGTTTGAGGCCTAACCAGGGGAGTTAGAGTCCTTTTACAGAGTTCCAATAGTCTAAATTAGATAATTGAGATGTTATGAATCTGATGAAATATTTTTCATATCCTTTAGAGAAATTTTGAAGGCCGGCAAGCTTCAGTAAATTTCCAGGGGTCATTAGTGCTAGCTTTTGCCAGCAGTAGTGCAGGGCTTAGAAAGAGCTGTTTGAGACCATATGTAGTGAAAAAATGGTAATAATTGACTAAAAAAATAATTATGAATCTAATGAGATAGGTTTCAGCAAGTTTTGAAGACTTCTAGACGTCAAAAACTCAGCAGAGAAGTTTTCATTGACCCTAGTGCCAGGTGGTGCCGATAGGTGATTGAGGCGAAACCAGAGTAGATGGAGGCTATTTTTGATGAATTAAAAGTATATATTGACTATTTCAGAAATTTTTGAGCCAATGGAAGTGGTTTCAAAACATTTTTATAACTTCTAGAGCTTGAAAATATGATGTGAAGTTATGGGCAGCCTTAGGCAAATCGTGGAGGACAACCTATTTGGGGAATGCAATGCTCAATTTGAGCAATTTATCGGTTGATATTTGATGCCTGATGTATATTGGATACAGAAGGAGTGTTTTCAGTGACATAAACATATTTCTAAGGGATTGTTTCCATTTAGAAGCTCAGAGTAGCTTAGTGCACCAACAAAAGGAGTCATGTCAACAAGAGCCTAAAGCTATTTTCAGAGTTTGGATAGAAAATTGAGGGATATTTATGGTATTTTGAGTCCTTTGCATCATTTTTGTATTCATTGGAATTAAGTATTTACTTGTAAAAAACTTACCATAATCCCAAAGAGCTGAGTCATGATGACAATGCTCAAAGGAGACGTAGCCCACGCGATTTCGAGTGAACTCCTAGATTAAAATTTCTATTTTGTTTGAATGATTATTTTATGAATTATGTCACTGTAATACATGTTAAATTATAGAAATAAAAAATGAATTTAAGACACATAAACAGTAAAAATTCATACACCACTTTCAAGTAAAAAAAATTCCGCAAAATTGTCAAGTACAAGCTAGATCATTTAATTTAAACTGAGTGGTAGGTTCTTGAAATACATACAGATTATCCATACCATTTAAATATAATTGGAAGCCTCGTATTATATCTTCACGTAAATTACATTGCAATTCCAAAGACTCTCATTGACTAGGGAGTTATGCTGGTATTGTAACTAGGTTCGGTCTTTATAATTTCCATTATGTATATCATGTAAAAAAACAAAAAGAAGAAAATATATTATTATTATTATTATTATCATCATCATCAAGCATGTTCTTCATGGTTTGGTCAAAAGAAAATATAAAATGGCATGCTCTTAGTGACCCTTGTGAAAAGAAGAAAAAAATGAATTTTTGTGAATTTAATTTGTCCCTCCATGTTTCCAAGTCGACCCTCCAGGAAGACAAGTTAGCTTGCCAAAAATAAATGTCCTTTCGGATGAAGGAACAACTATATATTAGCACCTATCCTCCAACATTTGGAAATTAATTCAATTATCTTATATGGAAAATATTGAGGTGCATATGTGAGCTATCTGTGGAAAATTCAAAAGGAAATATGCGACCTACCTTTGGAAAATCCTGATGCATAAACTTTTGAATGAAAGTGAGAAACCTGTGGTGATATATCTCTTTGTAATGTAATTTTATGTGACATGCATACCTCTCTATGATTCATATCTATGTTGCAATACAGTTCTTTATAATGCGAGTTTATGTGACATAGCATAGTTCTCTATGATCTCTCGTGGAATATTTCCCTATATTGAAGCAAGATTTCTATGGCACCTATATCTCTATGACGTGGCATATTTATTGATTATATTGTAGACAAATTATCGCAAATTTTTGAGGGATGATTGAAACTTGGATCACTAGTTAGCTTAACTTGGATTTCTCTTATTGAAAAAGAAGCTATAAGGAAAGGATTGATGGGTTTTCCCCTTATGGGTTTTTCCTTTACCTCTAGCCTAATTTATGGTGTCTCTTTTCTTTTTGTGCATTGTAATTTTATAATTACTTGATGACATAATGAATGAAGTAAATGATAAAATAAAAACATATATATATATATATAAACTGACACAAGTAATTATCATGTCTAGAAATTCTCTCTTCCTTTGGAATTTTAACATGGTATCAGAGTTAGACTAAAGGAATTTGAAGGGTATTTTGATATAGTTGGACAAATTGATAAAAGGTTGTTTATGGAAAGTTATTGGCATATGAATCAAAGAAGTGGGATGAAGCTAATGCCTATGCAGGAACCAAATTTTGTGGTTTGATTCTTTAAGAGAAATTTGAATTCTATACCAATGAAATGTGATCCAAACCTATTATAAACAACTATAATAGAGGATTGTATATTCCTTATGGCATTCATACAAGTGATCATGTGGACTTGAGGCTTTAATTTTCTGTGCATATTCTCTATATATTACACGAAGTAATAACACATATATGACTGTGGAATTATATAGATGTATGTAACATCCAAAATAAATTTATGATATGTAATTCATGCACTATTCAAACTCATATTTGTGGCACCTCCTAGTCTTGTGGTATCATTTATATATACCTTCAATAATCTGAGATTTTTGTTTGTATTTTGGTGATCCAATTTACAACTATAATAAAATATGAGTTATAAATCTGAAGTATGGACCAAGGATCTTGTTTAGTTTCTATAGGAAGGCCAAGAGATCTACCTAATTGTGGATTGGAGACCAGAGTAGCCCCATAGAACAACAAAGGCATGTTGGAGGACTGCTATAGGATGGGAATAGAGCTACCGTGGGCCTATAATATGACCAAAGTTTAATGGGAGGTTGAATTCTAATTAAGAGTGAAGAACTATATTAATGATCCGATTACTAATACATTCTATGAAAAATATTTGTGGTTTAGAGCTGAGATCCCTAAAGGAAATTATTTGTGTTTTAGGGTCGATATACCTAAGGATCATTTCTGTATATAGGGTCAACATTCTTGAGGTATTTCTCTATGAAAAAGGGAAAGTTATATGTGATGTATCTTTGTGCTATTGGGACGTGTCCCCTATAATTCATCTTTGTGCGAAAAGGAGTAATTGAGGCCTATGAGAAGCTAGTTAAAAGGTATTAATTGAATGGTACAAAAATAACAAGTCTAAAAAAAATTGTTGTGGAAGAATGATTAGTTCAAGACCAAAAATCTACCATACCTATGGAGAGAAGTTGAAGAAATATCCAAATATTCTAATCATAAATTAGAGAAACATCTCTATGGAATATAGAAAAAGTTGAAGAATTAATCCTTTGTAACAAGAGAAGCTCCTAAAGTTTATTTTTTGTGTGGTATATGGCATCCTATTAGCATTGCAATCAACCTCAAAAAAATTTTATTTGACAATATGTTCAAGGAATATAGGTAAAGTTTCTCAAGAGATATGAATAAATCTTGTTTTTCATAAATTAGGCATAGATATATGTTGAATTTCTCTTGCATCTAAGATGTATGCTCCTAGAATACCTCATATATCACATTTCTAGATCTAATCTGCTTTGAAATAATCACTTTAGATGACAATCAACATGAAGTATAAATGACCAATCTTATGAAATAAATTATTGACACGTGTTATGCTATGAAAGGATCTTTCCATAAAGATTCATGTCTTCTATTTTGACAACAAAGACTATGATAATTACTTGGACCCTTTCCTTGAACATAAAGACTAAATCTATTTGAATTAGTGATCAAGATATCAAGAGACTCCACCTCATGTATAGAAGGCTTGTCAATAACATTTCTAGTATTTTTCAGCTAACATATTTGTATATTTGTATAATTTGAAAAATTGAAGTATGGAAGGTATTGAAGACTTTATATATTGAATCATATGGGTTTGTAAACATTTAAATTATAAAACAATAGGGAAAAACCCTAGGGTTGATTTTGTAACAACCCTAGTGAAAATTCCATGTAATAAAGTTAAAAATAATAACCACTGTTGATGGGACACTAATTCCAAGCTGAATGTTGAGAAAAACATCCTAGTGGGTGCTCATTTGATTTATTATGGCTAAGGAAATTGGAAAAGGGAAAGGAAAAGGGTTTGGAAAGGAAAAAGGCATATTTGGCACATTTATTTATGAAAATAATGGAAAATAGGAGAAAAGGGAGGTGAAAGGTCGCAAGTTGCATGTGAGGAGGAAAATGATGGAAAATAATGGAAAATGAAGAAAACAGATGCCTCGTCTATTAAAAGGATTCCGAGGATCAACTCGTACTTTTTTTTAGTTCAGTTTTGGAGCTCTCTCATTATTATCTCTCTCTCTCTCACCCTTGGACACTTAGATTTTCTTAGAGAATTTTTTCATTGGACCAAGAAAGGAAAGAAAGCAAGAAGAAGGAGGAAGCAAGTAAGGAGGAGTAGGAATCAAGTAGCTATAGTAGGAATATTGGTATAAGGTATCGATTTGCATGTGTTTTTCCCTTGCTAGATCTGGCATGCATTATATTGCATGTGGTGCTTTTTTTTCTTGGCATGGGTTTTTTTCCAGGTGTGACAGTATTTTCATCCTAGCCTTGCCATTTTTGGATAGTCATGATGTTGTGGAATTCTCATGTTTTGGTTTAACTGTATTTCCATATGGATTTAAAGTTGAGTGAGTTCTATTTCCGAATGATATGACACATAACCGATTTATGTGTTGCCTAGGTTTAGGTCCTAGTGATCTAGGTTTGGATTGCTGTAAAGCCCGAGAGGTGGTTTCGTCTCCATCAGGCCTAGGAATCCTAGGTTTTGGATATACTGTAAAGCCTAGAAATTATGTCTTAGTTTATGGCTTAGTGACCCCTGATTTAGACTGTGGGTTGCGTTAAACCTTGAGAGATTAGGAGACAGGAAAATTCTTCACGATTTAGACAGAGAGAGTTTGATGATATACATGCTTGTGTTCACCTAGTGATCATGTGTAGATCATGGTAAAGCATGATTTATATTGATGATGGTGAGGTGGTTTAGCCTCGGGATTCCATGGTTGGTTCTTTCGGTTTCAATCCCACATTCATTCTTTGAATATGGCATGGGGGTGATTGGATGAAGAGAGAATTGGCTCAGCCAATATATGGTCGGGTGGAACATGGAAGTCCCATATCCAGTAGATTTCTACATTTATTATTGAGAAATTCATTCACTTGGTACTTGGTATGAAAATGTATTGGTTTATATGTGGATTCTATGGTTGTTGTATCCATGGTATTTATGTTCTTATTATGTTTGTTATAAGCATGTATTTTAATAGTGATGATGTATGTCTCTCCCCATGTTTTTTCTTGTAAAGGAATGCACAATGTATATATGCTAAAATATGTTGTAGTTCAGCTAACTATGTACGGGAACAATGCTTCTTAGCGATTCTCAGATAACTATGAGACCCCTTTCTATGCTTTGTTGTTTGTACTTGTAGCTTTCATGTTTGTGACATGTTTGATGAAATGCATGTCATGGCTAGTAGGGGTCCAATTTAGTACTCATGTATGTTTTTGTAAATATATCACTATTTGGTCATTATAATTCATCTCTGAACTTGTCATGAAGTTCTAGGTAGTGAACTAGGTTCTGGGCCTGAAAAAGTGACTCAAAGTTTAGGGACACTGGCATAGCACTAAGTAATTTAGTCCTTGGACGCTGGCATGTGGGCTTATGCATGTGTCCAGAGCCTCATAGATGCTAGCTTATAGGCCTATGCATGCGTCCAAAGGCCCGGAGGCTAAAAAGGTCAGTGGGGCCCAGGGGTAGGATGCCTAGATGGTTGGGTTGGCTCTTGGGGGTGTTCTTGTTGATGTACAAGGTCTGTATGAGGATTTTATGTCAATTCCACTTCCTTAAGGTCACATAGGAGGTTGAGACTAATATTAGTAGGATCTCATCAAATGTTTACCCAAGTTAGTTGGTTACTTATGTAGATGTGGGAAGAGGGTGTTATAGAGTGATATCAAAGCATGGTTCAACACTTGGACTGGATGGGGGGTGTCTTGGTCATGCTTTTCTGATTGGTTTCATATGTGTCTCTCATACCTATGATGTATGTGCTTGTTGCATCCAGTTTTGTTTGATATGGTAGCATTGGTGTTGCCATGGAAGGACTAATAGTGTTACTATCATCATGTTGTCATGATCATATGACTGGTTATGTGTTTTTCATGCTTATGTATTGTTTGTGCATGCTTGCTTCCATGTTTCTACATGTGGTATATGCATTGATTTTTTATGCTAGGTCACATATTGGTCATGCTTGTGTGTTTTCCATGTATGCTTGCTTACGTGATGATATGTGTTGAACATGCATTGGTAATCCATGCTTGGTTATACATGTCAGATGAATACATGTGGTAAAGTTTTCATTGGTATGGTTGAGGTTGTCATGCATTAGGTCATGGTGTGTATTTGGTACGATTATGAATTTATGACTGGGCTCCCACTAGAATGATATTTATTCCCTAATATACCATGTGTTATGATTTTATATGTTGTTATGATTATGTATATACATTTATTACGTTGATTGGTTGATCTTCCAAGATGTATCCTCCCAAAATTACACTAAGGTGCATTGGATTACTATGATTTGGTTTAGCTGACATGTTATGTTTGGCCGAAAAGAGATCAAAGATGAATATCAAGATGGTAGACTACAAAGACTCCCCTTATGAGTTATATGAGCAGCATGGTGGGAAATCTTCTGATTTGGCAAACACATTGAGAAGCCTAAAGGAATAAATAAGAAGTTGCAAGGTAGATAATGAAAGACTCATACAGGAATAGGAAAAAAAAGCAAAGGCTAATGCCATACTTCTTCATAGTTTGTCATATTTTCAAAAACAATTGCCACTTCTAATCAGTTATGGACAGGAGGAAAGAACTAATGGGGCATATGGCAGTAGGTCTCCTGGAAGACACGGGCCGAATAGAGAAGATACAATGAGATATGTTAGTTTTTTGGACACTCTAGATAGGAGGGGTGATGAGTACATGTACCATTCTAGTTCTTGTTCGGGTAGACATCATGATTTTCATTAGTATCATCCTTACATGAGGAGTGATAGGGGATACTTTCCATATGAATTTAAGAAAGAAAATCCACCTAATTTCGATGGGGGCTTGAAGAAACCGAAAGAGTAAGAAGCTTGGATAATTGGGATGAAGACGTTCTTTGAGTTGCATGAGTACTCAGATAACATGAAGGTCAGGATTGTTGTCTTCAGCCTTAGAGGCAAGGAAAATATCTGGTGGGAAGATGTGAAGTGGATTAGACAATTCAGGACAGAGGACTTGAGTTGGCATGAGTTCAAAAGGATTTTCAGGAAAAACTACTTGTCAGAAAGGTACTATGATAGCAAGGCCAAATAATTTTATGAGCTAAATATGGAATCAATGACATATGAAGATTACACGACAAATTTCTTGGGGATATTGAGGTATGTATCATATCTTGAGGTTGAGAAACCTAAATTTCAATGGTTTATTAGTGGTTTTCCATTAGCATTTAGATGTTGGCATGTGTTGTCCTTGATGGCAACCTACTTGATGAAATAAGACTGTTGGCGATATGATGCAATGTGTTGTCCTTGATGGCAACCTATTTGATGAGGTTATTCTTGATGCAAACGTATTGTACTTGATGGAAACATACTTGATGAAGTTGTCCTTGATGGAAACCTTCTTGATGAATTAAGGGGGAGATTGTTGGCAATGTGATACAATGTGTTGACTTTGATGGAACCTGCTTGATGAAGTTGTCCTTGATGGAAACTGACTTGATGAGTTGTTAATGATGTAACTCTGATGTATCTACAGATCAGTTCAGAAGTAGCAGAAGAAAGGAATTCAGAATGTGCCAGAATAATGTTGAACAAAGTATGTCACAAGGCATACGCGGGTTTGTTAAGGCGAAGTAGCGTATGCATGCGGAAAAATACATGCCAAGTCGCGTATGGCTATTTGCACTCTAAATTTATAAATCCAGGGGTGTTACCATGGTATTGACCCATTGTATTGAGCGCTTTATTATCTATTTGATCCCGTCTAGGAATACCATCGGAAGTGGTGTGGTTTTGACTCATGGTATTGATAAAGGCTAAATATATATAAGGAGAAGAAGATCATTGTGCAAGGGGTGCATGAGTAAGGGTTGTGAATGAATAAATCTCTCTAAGGAATATCTACATGGATGAACTCTACTCTTGATTGATAGATTTGAATCTATGATGCACCTATGAAGAAAATGATGATGAGGGATCTCTAGATCTGAAATGTATATGTATTTTCTGGATCTGTTTATGGAAGGTTTAGATCTAAGATGAGGTGAAATACTTTCTGAAGTAAAGGATGAAATCTGAGTTGTTTATCTGATCTGAAGAGCTGCACAGTCCTGAAAATTTACAGAAGTATACGCAGGTTCGCTTCAGTAAAAGCGCGTGTATACGCGGGTCTGCCTAAAGAAAAGCGTGTATGGGAGGATAGGGTTTTTTGAAGAATTCACAGAAGTATACGTAGGTTGGTTTCTGAGAAAGCACGTATATACGCAGGTTCAGTGAAGTAAAAGTGCATATGGAATCTAGGGTTATGCTGAAGTAAGTGGAATGAAATGTCTAATCTGTTCTGTTGTTTTACTGCTATCTGTCTATGATGTATTCATACAGAACTGGGTTTTTTGAATGATGAATATGCTGCTGATTATGTTAATTGAAGATCAAGTTGATGGTTGATTGGTTGATGATTCAATGAATGAATTGATGGGGTTATAAGTTTTAGTTTGATGAATGTTGACCTTAAATGTGTGGAGCGGGTCTAGTTTGAAAATTGATGAAACGTGGTCCACAATGGTGCTGAGGGTCGAAGCCTTCAGTGAGGGGGTTGTAGCTCCCTTCCAGTGGTAGCTGGTAAACGAGTGCAGGGGGTAGTAGCTCCCTTCCAGGAGAGGCTGGTAAATGAGAGCAGGGGGTCGTAGCTCCCTTCCAGGAGAGGCTGGTAAACGAGAGCAGGGGGTTGTAGCTCCCTTCCAGGAGAGGCTGGTAAATGAGATAAGGTTGTAGCCTTCTGCAGGTGGGTGCCTGCGTGCTGGTATGAGTATGCGCCAGTACATGGTTGTACGATGTTTTCTTTATAATAAAATATTGAAGATTGTGACGACGACAGCGGTGGTTTTCTCCCGAATTGGGTTTCCACCTTAAATCCTGGTGTTCATGTGTGTTGCTTATGTGTGATGGTTTATTCTGTTGTTACTGCACATGCTTACTACTAACTAAACATCTGATGAATGAATGATGCATATATCTAAGTAAAGAACTAAATGCATAATAAGATCTCTGTATATATGCGAGTTTTACAAAGGATATGCAACGTGTATACGCCGAGTTGGTTGCCGGAAAGTAGCATATGGGTTTAAAGGAAGAAAAATTATAAAGTTTTGAGTATGCCCTAAATACCGATTCACCCCCCCCCCCCCCCCCTCTCAATATTTTTCCCAACAATTGGTATCATAGTAGGTCCTTCTGAAGGAGCTTGATCGCTTGAAGGAGATCCGTCACAATGGGAAAGAAGCAAAAGAAGAAGGATACTCAAAGAAAGGAGATATCTCAGAAAACATGTGCAGCAGAAAATGAAGAAGATGAAACAGGTAGTGATTTTTGTTCATGGGATTTATTTTCTTTAGCATGCAATGGTGAAGATAGTGAAAGTAATACTGTGGATCAAGAAACAGTTCTCAAGATCAAAGTTGAAGATCAACAAAGATTATTCAATAAGAGAGAATCTATCTAAAAAGATATGATCTCTAGACTGAAAAGGTTGTACGATAATATAACCAATCAAAGTAAAGGACTTGAAGCAGAAATCATCTCTCTGAAAGCAGATCTTGAAGCATCAAATAATAAGAATGAGGAACTTCTACAATCATTTGAAGAAAAAGGACTTGAAGCAGAAATCGTCTCCCTCAAAGAAGATCTGAAAAAATCAAATAAGAAGAATGAAGAACTTGAAGCAGAAATCATCTCTCTAAGAGCAGATCTTGAAGCATCAAATAAGAAGAATGAAAAACTTCTACAATCATTTGAAAAAGAAGGACGTGAAGCAGAAATCATCTCGCTCAAAACAGATCTGGAAAAATCAAATAAGAAGAATGAAGAACTTCTACAAATTTTTGAAGAACAAGAAAATGGGTTGAAAGAAGAGATTTTAAAACTGAATGATCAAGTAGAAGAAGGAATAAGGGTTGAAGAAAGTATGAAGAAGCAATGCCAAAAATTGGAGGTTGAGGTAAACATTCTAAAAGGTAAATTAGAAGAAAATGATAAACTCTTGAGGTTTCAAGATAGTACTAAGATTTTGGACAATATTTTTTGTAGTCAAAGGTCTCCTTCTATTAAATTTGGCCTTGGTTTTCATGAAACTGTTAAAGGAGAATCTAGTTCACAAGGAAGTGCTAAAGAGTCAAAGGATATCAATGCAAAACCTGAAGTGTTGGAAGAATCAAAAGGTCAACCGACAATCATGAACTCTCAAAAGAAATCTTTCCCTCCTAACTATAGAAGCATCAATAATGTTGAATGCTTTAAATGTCATAATTATGGGCATGTTGCAGCCAATTGCAGAAGCAAATCATTTCAGTCACAAACAAACAAATTTTACACAGAAAGGTACTCTGGTTTCTTTAAGGGATATTGTTTTTCATGCAGCAAGTATGGTCATAAAGCAGCTGATTGCAATAGAAGAAAGAATAGAAAAACACATTATGATCCCTATGCTTATTTTTCTGGTCATGTAAGATTTTATGCTTGTAACAAGTATGGACATGTGGAAAAGGAGTGCAGGATGAACATATTTGAGAAATTGGATAATTTCCAGCACACAATAAGAAGTTTCAAGCAAAGTTGGAAAAAGAAGGAGGACCGGTCAGAAACGTAGGGAATATTGACCCTACTGCAGTCATCTGCTTCTAAAGCTTACTTCTCATAATGACTGCAAGATGATGTGAGATACATTATAGGGATTAGTAATGTATCATCACAGGGGGAGCAATGTATGATGATTCCCATGGTTGGTTTGGTAATTCTGGTTATGTTTATTTCTGACAGTGCATCTGATGTGAAGAAGACAGGTACAGGTGGTACAAATTCAGGGGGAGATGAAGTTGTGGAAATTTTCAGTGTTTCACTTTCCATACGCGGGTTTAGTGAACTAAAGCCACGTATACACACGAGTTCTGCTGGAGACAGTCAAATATGATTTTCTAATAACAAAAACAGTAAGATAGCTAAAGATTAGGAACACAGGTTCAGGAGGAGCATCAGTCTAACAACTAATGATTGCATTGTTGGCATTGTATCTGATTATTCCTTAGTTCTTGCTCAAATGACGATGACATGATACATGGTTTCTTATGATGAGATTATGGATGAGCCCTGTTTGCTTTTTGCTGAAGAATATCTTTTGTTTCACACATGGATGAGTTGGAAGTCTTATGATTCAGAGATAAGAATAGATCATGCAGAATTTGTTGCTATGGTTGAGACCTTTTTCCTACGCATATTACATCATGATGAATCTTGAAGATCTTGGTGATATCGGATCACATGGATGATTGCTTAATACATATTTTCTATTGAAGAAGTTGTTCTGGTCTGATAATTCCTCTTGGAAATAATATGATGCTGCAAAGAGTCTGAAGGCTTGGTTACTAATGTGCTTATGCTACAACTATTGGATGACACTTGAAAACTCAACTACATTGTCCTATCTTTCTTCTCTCATATATTCCAGGGAAGCATTCAAATATCTCAGACAAAAGATGGGAGTAGTCTCTACCTTGTAGAAAATTAGAACTGCTTAAATTCAGAAGATTAAATTGGATACGCAGGTTTCCTGAATGACAGTCGCGTATATACGCGAGTTTATACAAAGAAAACCGCGTATGGTTTGTTGCTGACAAATTTTACTTGGGGTCAGCATTCTTCAGCACATCTACAGTGTTGTACGGTATCTCTGATGATGTTTCAGCCCTTATACTTTTTTTTTTATTTTCTGATATTGGGCGAAGACGCCTTGATGATTGGCAGTTGGAAGTGTTCAGGTTGCACAAGCTAAGGAGGAGTTTTGATTATATGAAAAGGATGCATTGGATGCATAGTTTCAGGGGGAGCATTAGCATTGCTGAATGTAATGCATTGTTGGCATTATGATGGTTCTGAAATATGATCTCTCTCTTGAGGTCTTTTTGGTCTTGGTTATAAAAGGTCATATTTGTAATTTGATGAAAAGGTTATGTTGAGAATTATGATGTAAATTGTAATATTCAGTCATGTAAAGGGCTTATTAAAAATTTTAAACCCACTTGGTTGAGTAGTTGAGTAAAAATGTGTAAACCCACTTGGTTTGGTACTCGAGTCACATATGGAAATCCACTTGGTTGGATCATCGATGTAAGTATGAGTCCTCGATGATAGGAAAGGTCATAGAGTCATGTACTTCATTGAAAAATATGTTTGAAGATTCAGCATGAACTCAAGGGGAGCATGGTAACTTCAATGCACATCAGATCTGTAGAGCTCTTCTTTCTACATGAGAAGAAAAACCTTGTTTTGGTTTTGATCCGCCCTTTTCCCTTGATGTCAAAGGGGGAGAGTAGCATGGTGTTTGAATAGGGGGAGAATATCATGGTGTTTGCATAATGGTTATAATCAATGTATCTATCTGTTGTGGTGATCAAACACCATCATGGTTGCCATCAAGTCCAAAGGGGGAGATTTTTGGCATGTGTTGTCCTTGATGGCAACCTACTTGATGAAATAATACTGTTGGCGATATGATGCAATGTTTTGTCGTTGATGGCAATGTATTTGATGAAGTTATTCTTGATGGAAACGTATTGTACTTGATGGAAACATACTTGATGAAGTTGTCCTTGATGGAAACCTTCTTGATGAATTAAGGGGGAGATTGTTGGCAATGTGATACAATGTGTTGACTTTGATGGAACCTGCTTGATGAAGTTGTCCTTGATGGAAACTAACTTGATGAGTTGTTAATGATGTAACTATGATGTATCTACAGATCAGTTCAGAAGTAGTAGAAGAAAGGAATTCAGAAAGTGCCAGAATAATGTTGAACAAAGTATGTCACAAGGCATACGCGGATTTGTTAAGGCGAAGTATGGCTATTTGCACTCTAAATTTATAAATCCAGGGGTGTTACCATGGTATTGACCCATTGCATTGAGCGCTTGATTATCTATTTGATCCCGTCCAGGAATACCATTGGAAGTGGTGTGGTTTTGACTCATGGTATTGATAAAGGCTAAATCTATATAAGGAGAAGAAGATCATTGTGCAAGGGGTGCATGAGTAAGGGTTGCGAATGAATAAATCTCTCTAAGGAATATCTGCATGGATGAACTCTGTTCTTGATTGATAGATATGAATATATTATGCACCTATGAAGAAAATGATGATGAGGGATCTCTAGATCTGAAATGTATATGTATTTTCTGGATCTGTTTATGGAAGGTTTAGATCTGAGATGAGGCGAAATACTTTCTGAAGTAAAGGATGAAATCTAAGTTGTTTATCTGATCTGAAGAGCTGCACAGTCCTGAAAATTTACAGAAGTATACGCAGGTTCACTTCAGTAAAAGCGTGTGTATACGCGGTTCTGCCTAAAGAAAAGCGCGTATGGGAAGATAGGGTTTTCTGAAGAATTCACAGAAGTATACGCAGGTTGGTTTCTGAGAAAGCGCGTATATATGCAGGTTCAGTGAAGTAAAAGCGCGTATGGAATCTAGGGTTATGCTGAAGTAAGTGGAATGAAATGTCTGATCTATTCTGTTGTTTTACTGATATCTATCTATGATGTATTCATACAGAACTGGGTTGTTTGAATGATGAATATGCTGCTGATTATGTTAATTGAAGATCAAGTTGATGGTTGATTGGTTGATGATTCAATGAATGAATTGATAGGGTTATAATTTTCAGTTTGATGAATGGTCGAGCTTAAATGTGAGGAGTGGGTCCAATCTGAAAATCTGATGAAAAGTGGCCTACAAGGTGTGTTGTATGGAAGTTTTTGGATCTAGTATGAAAATTGATGAAACGTGATCCGCAATGGTGCTGAGGGTCGAAGCCTTCAGTGAGGGGGTTGTAGCTCCCTTCCAATGGTAGCTGGTAAACGAGAGCAGGGGGTAGTAGCTCCCTTCCAGGAGAGGCTGGTAAATGAGAGCAGGAGGTCGTAGCTCCCTTCTAGGAGAGGCTGGTAAACGAGAGCAGGGGGTTGTAGCTCCCTTCTAGGAGAGGTTGGTAAAGGAGAGAAGGTTGTAGCCTTCTGCAGGTGGGTGCCTGTGTGCTGGTATGAGTCTGCGCTAGTACATGGTTGTACGATGTTTTCTTTATAATAAAATATTGAAGACTAAGACGATGGTAGCGGTGGTTTTCTCCCGACTTGGGTTTCCACCTTAAATCCTGGTGTTCATGTGTGTTGTTTATGTGTGATGGTTTATTCCGTTATTACTGCACATGCTTACTGCTAACTAAAGATCTGATGAATAAATGATGCATATATCTAAGTAAAGAATTAAATACATAATAAGATCTCTGTATATACGCGAGTTTTATAAAGGATATCCCTGTGTATACGTGATTTGGTTTCAGGAAAGTAGCGTATGGGTTTTAAAGGAAGAAAATGTACAAAGTTTTGAGTATGCCCTAAATACTAATTCACCGCCCACCCCCCCCCCCCCTCTCAGTATTTTTCCCAACATTAGATATCAGATTGAGTATGATGAGCCTCAGAGACTGCATGAATTCATTGGGAAATTGAAGCAATTCTATGAATATTCAAAGCTCAACAATGAGTCTCAGCAAGGATCGAAAGGGAAGGAAAAAGGTAAAGGTAAATGGAAAATGAAAATAGCAAGGTCTCAGAATTTAGAAGAGAAAGAAAATGTGGCACCGCAAAAGAAGTTAAATGTAGGTAGATATGGACATAGGCCACAACAATAACATGGAGGTAATGATATGGGATGGTTGGAGTGTTGGGCATGCGGTGAGGAGCATATTAAGATAGATTTTCCACAAAAATAGGGTAGTAGGCCTCAGATATATAGTGCACAAGAGGCATAGACTGTTGGGGATGTTGGGAAGAACATTCCTTGTATCTATGCAGTCGTGGACAGCAGGCAGGAAAATCACCAGGCTTATATCATTAAGATGGATAGTAAGCTTTGTGATCAAATTATTTCTATTTTGATTGACCCTAGATCTAGTTATAACTATGTGAGTCCTGACTTGCTGGATGAGTGTGGTTTGAGTAAGGAAATGCATGCAAAATCTTGGTTAGTGATGTTTTCCATAGGTACGAAGAAAAGAGTTCACCATTGGCTAAGATCTTGTGCATTTTAGTTAAATGGTATGCCTACAGTATAACACTTGAACATATTGTCGTTGGGATCATACAACATGCTATTGGGTATGGATTGGTTATATCTTCACAGGATGAATGTATATTTCTAGGACAAATTCATTGAATGTTTGGATTACAATGGGGAACCAAGAGTCTTACAAGGAAGGAAGAAGGCCACATAAATAAGGATGGCTATAGCTATGCAGGCTAAGCGTAGTTGCAGGAAAGGGTGTGTATTGTTTGCAGTGCATATTTCTAGTGACAAGGGTAAGGAGGTTGAGGATTCATATGTATTGAACAGGTACCCAGTTCAACAGCAATTTCAGGATGTGTTTCCAGCATAGATTTCAGAGTTTCCACCTCACAAGGAGGTATAATTTTCTATTGAGGTGGTTCAAGGGGGAGCTCCAACATCAAAATCACCTTATAGGATGGGCACACTTGAGTTTGTAGAATTAAATTTGCTGCTAAAAGATATGCTAGAGAAAGGGTATATTAGGCCAAGTGTATCACCATGGGCTGCACCGGTGTTGCTCATGAAGAAGAAGGATGGCAATCTCAAATTGTGAATTGACTACTGGTAGTTGAAAAATGTGACCATCAAGAATAGGTATCCACTATAGAGGATTAATGATTTGTTTGATCAGCTGAAGGGAGAAGTAGTGTTATCTAAGATCAACTTGAGATCGAGATATCATCAGGCACGCATCAAATATCAGGACATCTACAAGATCGTATTCAGGTCCAGGTATGGGCATTATGAGTTTGTTGTAGTTTGATTCACTTTGACTAATTCCCCAACTACATTTATGTGTTTTATGAATAGTGTGTTGCATCATTATTTGGACAAGTTTATTATTGTGTTCACTGATGACATATTGGTGTATTCTAAAAATGTGGAATATCATGTCAAAAATTTGGCAGCAGTATTGAGGATTTTGAGAGATCATCAGTTGTATGCTAAGCTCAGCAAATGTAGTTTCTTCCACACTGAGGTACACTACTTGGGACATGTTGTCTCCAAGGAGGGAATTATAGTAGATCTAGAAAATATAAGATCCATCATGGATTGGATAGCCACTAAGAATGTAGATGAGGTGATATCATTCATGGGATTGGCAGGTTATTACAGCAGGTTCATAAGGAACTTCTCACAGATTTCTTATTCTATTACATCATTAAACATGAAGGGTAATAATTTTGATTGGACAAAGGAATGTGAGGCTAATTTTGAGTAGCATAAGTAGTTGTTGACACATGCTCCAGTGTTAAATATTGCAGATTCAGACAAGGAGTTTGTAGTGTGTATAGATTCTTGCAAGAGAGGACTTGGTGGGGTTCTTATAATGTAGGATGGACAGGTGGTATGCTATGAGTCACAAAACTGAATGAGCACGAGAAGAACTACCCAAAACATGATATTGAGATAACAATGATCATTCATGCACTGAAGATGTGAAGGTACTATCTTCTTGGAATGAGTTTTATACTGATGAGTGATCACATTGGGTTGAGGTACTTATTAGACCAACCAAATCTGAACACCTTGCAGTCTAGATGGTTGGCCATGATTAGTGAGTTTGACTTCAAGATTAGGTACTTCAAGGGAAATGAGAAAAGGGTCGCAGATGCTCTTATAGGGAGGGTACAAGTAAATCAAATAGTAGCAATGAGATCCTGCAGGACATATTTACAGGATAGGATCTTGCAGGCAGGTCGACAGGATCACTGGTATATAGATATTGTGCATAGGTTACAGAAAGGAATAGGTACAAATGGTACATGTAAAGATGGTACAGGTAGTGGTAAAGATACAGGTACAGGTGCAGGTGTACAAGATTTGGACTACCATTTCACGACAGTTGAATTGGTCAAATTTAGAGATAGGATATATGTGCTAGAAAATAGTGAGCTCAAGAAGGTGATCTTAAGGGAGTTTCATGTGAAAATATATTGGGTCACCCAGGCTACCAGAAGACATTGACTGCGGTAAAGAGGTTCTATTATTGGTTGAATATAAAGAAGGATGTGGTGAATCCGTAGTTAGGTGTTTGTATTGTCAAATGGTTAAGGCAGAGTGTAAGCATCTAGGTGGACTGCTACAACTGGTTGCGATTCCATAGTGGAAATGGGAGGTCATTTCCATGGAATTCATCACAGGTTTTCCTAAGACAGCTAGATATCATGACTCCATCATGTTTTTTGTGGGTAGGTTTACAAAGGTTGCACACTTCATTCTAGTGAAGACTACATATTCAGATAATGATGTAGCACAAGTATTTATCAGGGACATAGTCATATTTCATGGTATTCCAAAGAAGATTATGTTATACAAGGATGAAAAGTTCACTTCCAAGTTTTGGAAGGAGATGTATGTAGGTTTGGACACTGAGTTGGCCTTCGGCACAACTTATCATCTACATAAATATGGATAAACTAAGAGGGTCAACATGATATTGGAGGATATGTTGAGGATGTATGTAATGCATCAACAGCACAAGTGGGAAGAATATCTTCCACTGGTAGTGTTTTCCTAGAACAACGGGTACCAGGAATCATTGAAGATGATTCTGTTTGAGGCTATGTATGGGCAGAGTTGCAACACTCCCATCAATTGGAGTGATCTGGTTAACAGGGTATTGATTGGACCAGAGATGTTGGCAGAAATGGAACAAGAAATGAAGGTGATCAAGAAGAACTTGAAAGCAGCACAGGATATGAAAAAGAGTTATGCAAACAGGAACAGGTTGTTCAGGGATTTTAATGTTGGGGAATAGGTGTACTTGTGCATCAAGCCCAAGAAGATCTTGTTGCATATTAGATCATGTGCCAAGCTGGCACCACGGTTTTGTGGACCCTTCAAGATCATTAAGAGGATTAGTCTAGCGGCCTATCAACTTTCACTTCCTTCCTCAGTGAAATTCGATGATGTTTTTCATATATCATTTCTTAAGAAGTTTGTTAAATATGTTGATCATGTGATTGACTTGTCTATATTGCAGGTGGAACCCGAAGGCTAATTTGAGTCGAAGCCTTAGTATATATTGAAAAAAAAGGTGCTCATGCTCTGAAATCAAGAAATATACAAATTTAAGGTGCGATGGAAGCACTTTGGGCCCAATGGAGCTACATGGGAGATGGCGGATCAGATGCAATCCATGTATCCTTCCTTGTTTTCCAGTTGAGGAAAAGCAGTTTTGGTGTGATGTTGATATATGTTTTGGTTATGTTTTGGTTATGTTTTTATGTATGTTTTGATGTGATGTTCGGATATATGTACATATGTATATGGATGTTAATATCGCCATGAGCTATGTTATAAAGCTCCAATAAGCAGTTTGGGTGTCATGTCATTATAGTTGTCATGCTTTTATGATGTCATGATGGTTTTATTTTTAGTAGGGTGATAATTGTAAATATTGCATCGAGCTATGTTATAAAGCTCCATGGGTAGTATGTTTTCTTTTTAGTAGTTTTACTAAGATATATGTGTGTTTTAAAACCGAGGACGGTGTCCCTTGAGGGGGAGGGTTATGTAACAACCCTGGTGAAAATTTCATGTAATAAAGTTAAAAATAATAACCATGGTTGATGGGAAACTTGTTCCAAGCTGAATGCGGGGAAAAACATCCTAGTGGGTGTTCATTTTGTTTATTATGGCTAAGGAAAAGGATTTGGAAAGGAAAAATGGCATATTTGGCACATTTTTTTATGAAAATAATGGAAATTAGGAGAAAAGGGAGATGAAAGGGCATAGGGGGCATGTGTGGAGGAAAATGAAGGAAAATAATGGAAAATGAATAAAATAGAGGCCTCATATATAAAAAGGCTTATGAGGATTAGTTAGTACCTTTTTTCAATTCGGTTTTGGAGCTCTCTCGTTATTCTCTCTCTCTCTCTCTCACACACACACAAACACACACACACACACACACACACACACACACTCTTGGACACAGAGTTTCTTGGAGAATTTTGGCATTGTACCAAGAAAGGAAAGAAAGAAAGAAGGAGGAAGAAAGAAAGGAGGAGCAAGAATCAAGTAGCTATAATAGTATTCTTGGAAGGTATCAATTTTCATGTATGTTTCGCTTGCTAGATCTAGCATGCATGGTATTGCATGTGATTCTTTTGTATCTTTGCATGGGTTTTTTGCCAGGTGTGACAATATTTTCATTCTAGCCTTACCATTTTCCAAATAGCCATGGTGTTGTGGAGTTCTCATGTTTTGTTTTAGCTGGATTTTTGGATGGATTCAAAGTTGAGTGAGGTGGATATATGAATGATATGATACAAAAATAGTTTGTGTTGCCCCAGTTTATGGCCTAGTGATCCAGGTTTGGATTGCGGTAAATCCTGAGAGGTGGTTTTCTCTCCATCAGGCCTAGGAATCTAGGTTTTTGGATATATGGTAAATATTGGAGAGTATGTATCAGTTTATGGCCTAGTGACCCCTGATTCAGACCGTGGGTTGCAGTAAGTTTGGAGAGACTAGGAGACATGAAAATTCCTCATGGTTTAGGTGGAGAGAATCTAGTGATATCCATGCTTATGTTGGCCTAGTGATTAGGTGTAGATCACGGTAAAGACTAGTTCCTATTGATGATGGTGAGGGGGTTTAGCCTTGGGATGCCCTGGTCAGTTCTTTTAGTTTGAGTCCCATATTCATGCTTGGAATATGGCATGAGGGTGATTGGATGAAGATAGAATTGGCTCATCCAATCTATGGTCAGGTGGAATGTGGAAGTCCCATCTTAGGTTGGTTTCTACATTGATTATTGAGAAATTCATTCCCTTGGTATTTGGTATGCAAATGTATTGGTTTATATGTGGATTATGTGGCTATTGTATCCATGGTATTTCTGTTGTTATTATGTTGGTTGTAAGCATGTATTTTAACAATGATGATGTATGACTCTCCCCATGTTTTTACTTGTAAATTAATGCACAATGTATCTATGGTAAAATATTTTGTATTGCGGCTAATGATGTAGGGGAGCATTTCTTATTAGTGATTATCAGATAAGTATGAGACCCCTTTGCTATATTCTATTCTTTATACCTATAGCATTGATGTTTGTCACATGTTTGACGAAATTCCTGTCATGGCTAGTAGGGGTCCAGTGTAGTCCTCATGGAATTTTTTGTAAATATATCCATGTTTAGTCATTATAATTCATCTCTAAACTTGTCATGAAATTATGGGTAGTGCACTGGGTTCTAGGCATGAAAAAGTGGCTCAAATCTCAGGGGCACTAGCACAACATTGAGTAATTTAGTCCCTAGGGGCCTAGACACTGGCATGTGGCATTATGCATGCATCCATAGCCTCATAGATACTATATTCTAGGTTTATGTATGCATCCAGAGGCCCGGAGGCTAAACGGTTGGTGGGACCTAGGCGCATGATGCCTAGATGGTTGGGTTGGATCCTGGGAGTGTTATTATTGATGAACACGGCCTATAAGAATAGCTTTCATCGATTACACTTACTTAAGGTCACCTAGGAGGTTGACTCTTATCATAGTATCTTATCGTCACATGTTTACCTCGATTGGCTGGCTACTTGGGTAGATGTGGGAAGAAGGTGTTATAGATTGTTTCTGTTGACTAGAAGAAGCCCTAGATTTTTGAAGTAACAGAAATGACATCATGCTAATTCCAGTATAAGGATGGTGAAAATGACAAGAGGTCCAAGATTAAGAGGTATTTGAATATTCTTAAAAGGATACGAACTCTACATATCCTTTCCTTGATTACTACTATCATTATCCTCTTTTTACTTTGCTTAATTATATTTTTTCTTTCATAACTTCCTAGTAAATATTGCAGTTCGATAATAAAAACTTCCTAAGACTTGACATCAGATGAAAGAATGGGAAGAACGTAGAAAAGCATGAATATGGAATAATTTGAATGAATAAAACAAAGAGAAGTTTGAAGTATGCATTAGAAAAGTAAAAAATATAGTATACACCAAGATGGAAACATTAAAGAAAAAGGTTTTGTAACACCCTCCTCCCACATTTACCCAAGTTAACCAATCCGTTGGGGTAAACATGTGGCGAGAGGTTACTATGATCTAATTCAACTCCCCATGTATAGTTAAAGAAGTGGAACAGACACAAGACAACTAATCTCACCTTCTACACGTGTTGAAGGTTGGAGAGCGACTTCCTCAACATTAGGGATTCCACCCAGTCGGGAGGTTAGTGCAGCTCCTTCCAACTCCTTTTCCGTTGAAATGGTGATCCGACTGGGGATATAGGGACTAGTTTCCCATGTAATAAATGAGTTTGTAAAATAATGGAATAAAATAAACACAAATGGGGTGATTTATTCTACTGATAACATAAATAAAACTAACTCTAACTACTTCCTGGGATGGACTAATTTATATGATTACAGAGTAAGATTTCATAAGTATGAAACAATATAGATCAGTTGCATACTAAAATGAATGTAAGCACATTAAAGAAACTAAATCAATGTAATTGATTTAATTGATGAATAACATTAATCATATAATAGCTTTCAAAGTCACTTGTCTAACATCATATCATTCAATACATTTTATCAATCGTAATAAGAATATATATCATTTCAATGCTTATCAGAAAGAGACAAATAGATAGAAACAATTTTGATATAATCTTAGAAACATAAAATGATTAACACACAAATAATAGTATCTATTGTATCATAGCTTAGTTCTGAAAAGATAGCCTTTGGGCTTAGACTTTCAATTAGATACTTTTGTTGAAACAATAGTTTAAGTTCCAAAATCCACCTTCTAAAAAATCTGGACCCCTTTCTAAATGCATGAAAGGGGTTTAAATACTAATTAATATTATAGAAATAGAAGAATTATGAAAGAAGTCTTCTTAATCTAATCTAAACTATAAACTAAAAGCTAGGAAATTAAAATGTAGGAGTTATAACAGTCTCAAGATTGTTTCTCGGATCCGCTCTCTAATTGTTCCTTGAGTTGGCAAGCTTTGATCATATATTCGAGTTGGGGGGATGCATTGGCAGCATTCTCTTCTGGCTCATGAATATTGAATCATTGAGTGATGGAAGAAGTTGAACTACTACATTGGAAATACACCTCAGAACCCCCAATTGACTGTGAGGCTTGAACAAAAAATTTCAGTAAACTTCCATATTTACCTTGTCAAGTTTTCTATGTCAAGGGCTTTCCTCCTTGATGTTTCTTGCCAATATTGTTTTGAAAGGCTAACTTCAGCCATAGTTTATTTTGGAATTTCCTAGATAATATTAGCTTGTAGAAGAGAATCTTTTATATACTTGGAGATGTTAAATGACATATTTTTAGCTCTGATGATAGCTAATTATTCACTTTTCATTTTCATGTCCCAGTCTCCAAATATTATATCGTTTATTGATTCTTCAAGGCAAGGAAGATTGACCACTCTCCTTTGCACTATGTCTTGCCAATATATATATTTAGACACTTTATCATTAGTTTCTTCATAATAAATCCTCAAATCATAAATTTGAGTGAATAAATTATCACTTATTTTAATCTACTATTGAATCTGTTGGTACTTTGGGTAGAAAATTGCTTGTTGGTTTACCAACAATGTTTCCAGTTCTGTTGCTTCTTTCTTTACCTCATTAAGTTTTGGATTCTCTTGGAGCTTTTCAATGTTATGTTGTAATTTATGGACTATTAAATCCTTTTCTTTAATTTCATTCTCGAGTTTGAGTTTGAGACCTTCAAACTCTAGTTGCGGACTATTAATATTTGATTGCAACTCCTGCTTTATCCTTTATTTTTCATTGAAGAAACTTTTCTCCATTTGAGTTATTTTATGATATTTCTCCATGATTAATGACTCAATCTCCACTGCCTTATGAATAGCTACATCTGCATAAGCACCTGCAAACTGAGATAATCAGCTAAGTTCTTTTCCTGGATTTGACTTAGATCCTTTCTAGAGAAGTTGCATTGATGTTGTGTTCATAGGCACTTCTGTAGAACATTCAATATTTTGCTTCTTCTTTGACCTGTATACATCAGCTTTATGTTTTGGACTGTAATATACATCCAAAGGAGGTATTTCCTCAATATTCAGAATTATTTATGTCATTAGAAAAGAAGGGATAATCTCCATGTCTTCGGCCAATATTTCTTCTTGTCTCTCCTCTGTACCATTGATCTTTTGTGTCTGATTTTGTTGAATAGAAATTTCAAAAACTTCTGCAGTGAATGAGATTTCTTGAATTTATATTTTATCTTCATAATCATTTATATTAGAGGACACTTTCTGAATGCTTGAATCACCTACATGAATTATTGTTCTTAGAGAATCTTCAATGCGAAGATTTTCTAACAAAATAGCATTATGATAAGTAGGAGTATTAATATCAGATAATGCTTTTTCAAAACTTTCTCAGTATTGATTAAATCTCTCGTCTTGTGGAACATCTACGATTTATGATTCTGCCACTGGTACTTGTACCTGAATTGGAGGAATCGGAATAAAAAATTGTTCTGCTTCTGGCACTCAAATCGAAACTTAAGGAATTGTAAGTTGAATTTGATCTGCTTCTGGCACTTGAATGTGAACTGGAGGAATTGGAATTTTTTCTGGCATTGTCCTGTGGAACATGTATTTTGGTAAATGAGAATTCTTCTATTCACGATATTGTTTGAATTGTATTAGTTCTTCTGGACTGAATTTCATAGTTTCTATTTGCAAAACCCTTTAGAATTATGGAATTGATTCAAACACGTCATCAAATTTATCAATCTTGCTTGCAAATTCCCACAACTTAACTCGATTGGTTATTTCTTGGGCAACACTATATGCATCATAACTTCTATTGGGTAGAATTGGGAAATTGAAGGGTTTTAGTCGATCAATTTTAAGACAGTCATGTTTGAAATTGTTGAGAGTATATGACCGACATGTGATAGGAAAATTCGGCATCTTTCATAAATTTATTCAACCCATTCCCTACGGTCTGATAAGAAATATCCTTGGCCACTCGTACTTGTACCTGGACTGGAGGAATCAGAATCAGAATTTGTTCTGCTTCTGGAACTTGAATCTAAAGTTGAGGAATTGGAATTTGAATTTGTTCTGCTTTTGGTACTTCAATGTGAACTGGATGAATTGGAATTTGTTTTGACATTGGCTTGTCGAACATCTAGTCTAGCAAATGAGAATTCCTCTGTTCACGATATTGTTTGAATTGTGTCAGTTCTTCTAGACTGAATTTCATATTTGCTATTTGTAGAAACCTTGAGAATTCTGGAATTGATTCAAACACATCGTCAAAATTATCAGACTCTCTTGCAAATGCCCACAACTTAACTTGACCAGACAGGCTAGTATATTAGACAGTTTATATTAGCTCCATAAGTTGGGAGGGATTGGTTGACCCACATCCCTCCACTAATATCCAGCAGAATTGAGTGGGCGGAAAGATTAGCCCCGCGCAGATTACTCGCAAGGGAAGAGAATGGCTTAGAGAGTTGGCTTACCCTACTCCTCATAATTACATAAAATCAAGGTGATGAATCATTGGGACAAAGACTATTTATTCCTTGCCTCGCACCTTTGTACATCACCCCTGCCCAAAGATTTGGTTTATGTTGCATAGAAGTGATTCGTTATTTCTTTGGAAACACCATATGCATCATAAATTTTGTTGGGTATAATTGGGAAATTAGAGGGTTTTAGTCAATCAATTTCAAGACAGTCATGCTTCAAATTTTTGAGAGTATATGACCCACATGTGATAGGAAAAGTTGGCCAAATAGTATTTTTGGCCTCTTTCGGAAATTTACTCAACCCATTACCTACGATCTAGTAAGCAATCTCCTTGGACAATAATTTATCTGGTATATATAAAAGAAGGACATGAGGGAAAACACGACTTCCGAAAACTCAAATTTATGTGAAAAAATATTCACCAAACCATCTTCCTATAGACCTGAGACTTATATTGGCTTCAAGGGTGACTCTAGAGATTTTCCTTTTGAAAATGATTTGAAAAACTGGGAGCATTACATCATCACATATTTTAAACATATGGGAATGGTATTTTGATTCCCATAGGAATTTTAACTGTAAAAATATGGGTTTTTTTACTTCTCTGGTCCATTTCCATCCTAATGATGGAAATTCGGTAGAAAAACAAAGAGCATCAAGGATAAATGAACTCATATAAAAATAAGTGAATGTATTGGATGGAAGATTATGATTTTATCTATATACAGTGATACATCTAATCAAATTATCAGACATAATATTAGCCCAATCAATAATATAGACATCAAAGGCTACTTCTATCAGGGGTGTCCAATCTTTCTTAAACTTGGTTGTATTTGAAGACTCAAAAAGACAACACATCACTGCAGCAATTTGCGAGAAAGGGATTTTAAGAGAAAATATTAAGTACATACCCTTATCTTCATGTTTATGTCAATTAGGATCATTTATCAAATCCTTAATCACATTTTCAGGGTGCTCATTCTCTCGCATAAATTCTTGGAAAAAATAATTGTCATATATTTTCTTGGGCTCAGGAAATTTATGCATTTCCTTCAAATATGAAGGCCTGAGAGAACCAATGATTTTTTTTCTTTTGGTAACAAACTGTCTATCTCGGATGTCCACATGATCTAACACCCATCTTACTAAGTCAGTGTATTGTAGGACGTGAAGCAATTCTGTGTAGAAAAGAGTTAGTTGCGTCGCACTATGAGTCTGAATCTGAGGATGCAGAATCATCAACTACAGCTTTTCTGTTCAAAATTACTTGTGGATTCTCATTCTCAAACAAATTATAAATCCCTTCCCAGCTTGAGGAACCAATCGTTGGGTTTCATGTTGTGTCTGAGTCTAGAAGATCCATTTCGTGATCTTCTTATTGCTTAATGACTAACTGAGGTGGGGTTGCATACTTCCTTCATGCTTTAATAAACCTCGACATCCTTTTATGCCTAAGTTTGCGAAATTACCCCGTCGAAAGAAAAACCATAGAGTGTAAGATAATATCATGTCAAATGCTATTAAATGTCGTATCACCTTAACTCATGCATAATGGGAATCCTTGGTATTAAATCTAAAATAATTATAAAATCATTTACAAACCTCGAGATCATAAAACACCTAAATTATCATTAAATTGATAGCATGGGCTTCGTGTGAATTTTACAGTTGTTATCTTCTTTGGATCCGTAAATCGTCTTTTTCATGATTAGTGAATTTTGACATTTCGTAACAATGCGCGATATGTGACAATGCGATATTGCGATGGTTTTCCTGTTGAATGATGGAATCTGATATCGACATATGTCACATGAAAGATTGCGATATCTGTATCTGTTACATAACTTACTTCGCAATCTCGCACATCAGCATTTCGGCATTTCGCATATCGGTGTTTTATGTTTTCGGCAATCTACACTTTGGCGATTTATTTCCCGCTTCCTGTACTTTTAGTCCTTTATGGGTTCCTTGGAGCACTTTTTCATGATTTTCTTATGATTTTAAGGAAAAAAAACACTTAATCTAATAGTTTCAAATTCTAAGTTTTATTTCTAAAATTAATTTAATCTTAAGAATTATTTAAAAGGGTCCCCATTGTTCTTTCTATACTATTTATCTAGAAAAATGGGGATTTGTTGTAATACTACAACAATTGGTGATACACTGGAGGAATATAAAATATCTGATAAATAGCAATACTTAAAAGATAATATTTTAGGAAATTATAAATGATTTAAATCTATCTTATATAGGTAAAGTTCAATCCAAATAGCTTGGTTTTACTTGAAAATTTTTCTTACTATTGGAAATGAAATTTTTCTCTAAATGAATCAAATTGTAATAAGTTGAAAAGATAAGTAGGGATTCAATTAAAGTTTAGCTTGTTTTGATGAACTTATTAGTCACTAGTAGAGTCATTGCTGCCAGCAGGCATTCATAGCCTTGACAGGGTTACTATTTAACCAAAATGATCTAGTATCCCATTCATAACGTAATAGATATTTCGAAAGGTAATGTAATTTTATTTTATTTTTGTCACTTTAAAATCACTATCCTGGTTTGGTAGCCATTAGTGATAATTTCATTCACTGGTTATTAGTAAATTTGAACAAGCTGACTCGTGATGAGATCCCTTGTCTCGGGTTTTTAAGCCTAGAGCCATTATCCTGGTTTGGTAGCCAATTTGATAATGTCAAGTTTACTAGTTTCATATGAACATGATGAGTTGACTCGTAATGAGACCTCTCAAGTTTACATTTTTTATATATTTTTGAATTACACTTTGAAAAATATCTAATATGAATGAATGGGGAGGTTATCATTTAAGTAAAAAATTTTAATACTTCAACAAAATCCTTTACTTGTACAAATAGCTTTTCGAACTTGATTCATATCAAAATAATCTTTCAATTTACATGGGTTAGAAAATTATTCTTTCTAATTTGGCTATTTTGAATCAAAATTTTCTGAAGAAATAGATATTTCAATTGAATGATTTATTTCCTAATTTTATATCTTTGAAGATTAACACTTTCAAGTTCGAGAAAATGATGAAGTGTTTCACGTTTTGTGTAAAATTACAAAAATATGTTTTATTATGAATTAAAGTATGTACATATTTTACAAAAGAACTGCTCGTTCTTTCAAGAAAAGTATTTTTTAAAGATAAATCCATTAACAGGAAGATTTTCCTTCTTCCCTTGTAAATTTTGCAAAATAAAAGTTGATGGACCTATTTTTTCTCTTATTTGAAAAGGACCAAGTCAAAGTTTTTTAAAATTTTGTATGTTTTCCTTTGTCCTCATGCACTTTATCCCATTTCAAAACCAAATCTTAAATTTCAAACTGTTTAGTTTTAATTTTATTTGAATCAAATGAACTTTTAATCAATTGCTGATATGATTATGTAGCATTTTAGCCTTTTCTCTTTCTTCTTCCCTTTTAATTGTTTGAGACAATCTTGATTGTAATGAAGAAAAAGGTTGTTCGTTAATGAATTAAACTAGGGTCGTTGATAGGATAACTATGTTTAAAGATAAAACTGCTTCCTTCCCATATACCAATCAAAAAGGAGAAGTTCCTATTGAAGATTGTTTAGTTATCATATCTGCCCATAATGCAAAAGTCAAAGCTTTGGGCCAATTCTTCTGGTTTTGATCAATAGTGTGTTTAATTATTCTTATGAGGTTTTTTTTTGTGGACTCTATGAAACCGTTTCCCTGGGGATAATAATTTGCAGAATATTTCAATTTAAACCCTCTTTTCAAAGAAAATTCTGTCATGGAATTTCCTAAAAAATAAGAGGCATTGTCAAATCCTAAAGCATAAGGGACACCAAAGCTTGTGATAATAAATTGATCAATGAAATCAATAATATTTTCATATTTGGTTGTCCTCAGAGGTATTTCTTCTACCAACTTCTTAAAATAATATGTAGCAATCAATAAATAGTTATGATGCTTAGAATAATGAGGAACGATCTCACCTATTATATCGAGTCCCCATTGTTCAAAAGGTTGTTCCATATTGATTGGTTGACGTGGCATTGAGGCTTTTCTTTGTCTTCTTATCATAGTTTGAAAAGTTTTACAATTTCTGACATAGCTATGTGCATCTATGAATAATTTTGGCCAATAATAACCTACATGTAAAATTTTATGGGTTGTGGTATCAGCACCAAAATGTCCACCTATTGGTCCGTCATGAAGTTCCTAGAGCACATTAAGTATTTCAATTTTCTCAAGACATCTGAGTAAAACATAATCGTAACTTTTTTTCTGAACAAAACATCATTGCTTAATTGATATTGATTAACCTTCAATCTTAATGCTCGTTTTCTTTTAGAATCTAAATTAAGTGGAGCATAACCATTCTTTAGATAAAAGATTAAATCATCATACTGAGATTGAGGGTTAATATTTAGTACCTTGGTGAATTTTTCAACAGTAGCAGTTACCTCATCAAGTGATGTATCATTCATTCTTGTAATCAATCTGCAAAACCCATGTCCTCTGGCAATTTTAGCAGGTTTAATTTCTAAGTCGTATTCTTGCATGGAAGTTACCCAATTGGCTCTTTTTTCTCCTAGTTCCTTCTGTATAAGTACTTGTCTGATAGATGAGAAAGGAACAATTACTTTAACATGATCTTTCAAAAGAAAAGGGAAAAAATATTTCACTGCTTTATAAACTACAAACGATTGTTTTTTTACTCTTGTATATTTCAATTCAACTCCTTGAAAATTAGAACTAAAAAAGGCAATTGTAGTTTCAATATTTTTATCATCTGGCTGAGTTAATACCATGGCATATGATAGATCAGAAGCAAAATTATATAGAATGAAATCATTGGTAAAATTTGGAGTTGAGAGAGAGGGAGCATTGGTAATTGCTTGTTTAATAATTTGAAATGCTTCCTTTTCCTTCTCTCCCCATTTAAACAATCCATATTTATTTATCATGTTTTGCAATGAAAGGATAATATGTGAAAAATCTGGAATGAATAATTTTATGAAGTTTATCTGTCCTAAAAGATATTGCATCGATTTTTTGTTATGTGGTATTGGAATTTATGAAATCGTTTTAATTATGTCGGGATCAATACAAATTCTAATTTTTGAGACGATAAAACCAATAATTTTACCTTCACTTAAAGAAAAAATGGAATTCTTTGGATTAAAAGAAATCCCAATTCTTCTGCATCTTTCAAAAATTTGCTTTAAGCCATGCAAATGATTTTTCTCTTTTTTGAATATATGGTTATATCATCAAGATAAACAACCATTGCTTGATTTATCAATTCTTTAAAGGAAATATCCATGGCCCTCTGAAAAGTTTCTCCTGCATTCATTAACCCAAATGGCATATTTTGGTATGCATAGGTTCCCCACTTCGTTCTGAATGTAGTTTTTAAACGATCTTCTGGATGAGCCAAAATTTGGTTATATCCTAAAAATCCATCTAAAAAAGACATTAATTTTGATCTACTGGCTGTAAAACATGTTCTAATGATGGTAAAGGAAAATTATCATTTTGACATGCTTTGTTTAGATTTCTAAAGTCAATACAAATTCGTATATCACCATTCTTTTTATTCTGGGTACTAGATTAGAAACCCATTTTGAATGTCTAGCAGGAAAATTAATTTTGGCTTTCAAAAGTTTGTTCAACTCATTTTTTATTTGAGTTTCCAAATTTGGATGTATCTTCTTGATTTTTTGTTGGATGGGTTGAACATCACGTACCATAGGAATAATATGTTGAATTATATATGGGTTGTAGTTTTTAAGATCTTCATAATTCCATGCAAAAATATCTTTGTACTTTTTGAATAAGGAAATGAATTCATTTATTTCTTCAGATGAAAGGGTAAGCCCTAGATTTATATCTTGATGTTCCTTATCAGATTCTAAATTAACTAGTTCAGACTTCAAAGTAGAATTTTGTAGTTTGCAATTGTTGATTTTTTTTAATCCGTCTTTTAAATTGTATAAATCTTCAAGTTTTACCACAGATTTTGGTAAAATATTCTTATCGGCTTGTTGCTTGATTTGATTATCATGTTCGTCTTCATCTAGAATTTGATCATCCTATGATTTTTCAGAAGTAAGAAAACTTAAAATGCTACTATCTTCATTGAAGACTCGCCAATTAGTAACATTATCTGGCACAGATGGACGAAAAATCAATTCGATAGAGAATTTGTTAGGACTAAAATCTTCAGGTGGAATTAGCTTGGATGAAACGTTAGACAAAAGATAAAAATTAGCACTTTGTGACCTAGGAAAAGGAGAGATATTGAATTCTACAAATAGAGATGTGAGGTCTTGAACTAGAGATTGATAATGTTTCAAGTGAATTGAGAAATAGTGAATAGTGTTTTGTACTTGTCTTACGACAATTTCTGAATCTCCAAATACTTGAATATATTGTATATCAAGACTTATTGCTTTACGAAGACCTTGAACTAATGCTTCATATTCAGCAATATTGTTAGTGCATTCAAACTCAAGTCTACAAGCTAGCATAGTTTTTTCACCTTTTGGACTAACAAGTATGCATCCTGCTCCTGCACCATCATTGGATATTGATTCATCAAAGAAAAGTTTCCAAAAAGGGGAATGGATTATTATTTCTTCTTCAAAATTTAAGCATCTGGTCAAATCATTTTTGGAAAAAATTTCTATATTTGAATTAACAAAATTGGTCAAGAAAGGTGAACTTTTATCATTAAAATTACCCAAAAATGAATCTGTAGAATAATTACCCAAAATATTATTATTGAATGCTATGTGTTCATTTTCTTCTCCAAGATCTATAACTGAGTATTTCATATAATTTTCATGGTCAAATCTGATTTGGTTGGGTTTTCCATTGTATCGAAGCCACATGTGAGACTAGTCTGTTGCAAAATATCCATGTAACGTTTCATACAAGTCTCTACTAAGAACTAAACCGTAGAATTCAAGGATGTCGGAAATCGTTATATCAATAATTTGAGCGAATTTTGGATTTGATGACAATCAAATACTTACCAAGTTGATTTCTCCTAAGACCTTAACTTTTGTTCTGTCCAATTGAACTATGCTAACTGATGATTTCTGGGGTGTGATATTTAACTTCTCTCAAATTGAATATGGAATTATATTGGATGATGCTCTAGAATCAATCAAATAGTTATGAACATTTCTATTGTACATTTTATAAGTTAAGAGGAAAGGAAGGGTATTAGAATTGAATCTTTCACCAATAAAAGAACATCTGAAGCATTTAATTTGTTTGAATTTTAAATTGGAGGCTTCCACATCCCATTAGGAGCTTTAGAAATAACAGTTGAAGGAAGAGGAGATGTAGTAACTACATTCAAATCTTTCAATAAGATATTTTGTTGTTGCTTTAATTTGCTAACTTTGTGAAGAGAAATATTATCTTTAATATTATTCATATCCTCAACAATGTTGTATTCAACAGTGTAAAATACTACCAAAGTTTTAGATTGAGGATTGGGTACAGATTTAATCGGTTGGGATTTAATAATAACTTGCTGCTATGTTTTGACTGGTGGTTTTTTATTAACAGGTTTGTATTTAGCAATAGAATTTGGGACCTTCTATTTCTGAATTGATTGATTTGGTTCTGTAGAAGCCTTAATTCTGGTGCTAACAGGAATTGATTCAAACTCTATCTCTTCATGAGAGGAATGTAATACAAAGTCCCATAATCCATGTAATTCAACTACTTCTTCATCTTGAGATTCATCGGCAGAAGATGTAGTTTCTTCTTCTTCTTCTTCTTCAGATTCAGCATTAGAAATGATGTTGGGAGGTTGTGATACAGATGAATGATTTTTTCTAAATGATATAAAGGGTTTTTTAGTAGAAGTCTCAGCAACTTGTTTTTTAATTTCAACCATTTCATTGGACATGGTGTTAACATTGGAAAATCGTACAAGCAAAAGACGACATTAATTAATGTCAGGAAGAAGGATTTACAAGGTCGAAAGACATTATAGAATATGGAAATTATTTAAACATCTCTAAATTCTGAGGAAAAATCAAATTTGAGCAAGTCATAAATGCTTTTACATGCATAATCCTTCGTGAAGAGCGCCTTTGCATGCATTTTGACCCGAAATGCATGCAATCCTGGGAGTGGCGAAATTCACTTTCTGGGACCAAAAAAGCACACTCCAGGACAGTGATTCCTCACTTGAAGCCGCCTAAGTATAGCCACCAAAGCATCCTTAGACATCAAGGGAGCACATAATGGAATATTGTGGCACACAAAGGAATCATCCCCCTCTGTTGGGTCACCATCCACAATGTACCAAGAGAGGGAAGGAGGATTTGAATTCTCCTATATAAGGCCACCATGAGATGAAGAATTTGAGAACACATTGTTATGCTGGCCAAAATTGCCTAAGAAATACCAGCAGTGTGTGATTCGGAGCTAAAGATAGAGGGGAATCAATTGTTGGCCATCCAACAAGTTCAGTCCATCATAATAGCGAGAGGGAGACTTTTCACTAAGGCAATATTGGAAGTGAAAACATCGTTGCATCAAGACTTAGAACCCATGTTCTAAGGGCCCTTTGGCATGAGGGTTAAATTTTCATCCTCATTTCCTACCAGCACTCAATAAGAGGTGCCGAAGAGCCACCGTTTGGATTATTGCAGTTGTTTGACTCTATTCAGAGTTTTTTTTTTTTATAGTTTTAGTTTAGTTTTAGTTTATATATGCATTCTATTTCTCTATCTAGTATGTTTATGATTCTAACTTGTTCCACTAAATTTCTTGATTCCACTTCTTTTTCTGCCTGTGACCAATAACTTAAGTGGGTAAACAACACCCCTTAAGTTGGTGTGATTTCATACATATGTGGACCAAACACACTAACACACATGGTCTTCAGGACCCTTTGAAATCCTTCAAAATCGAAAGGATATTTGGGATTTTTCTCCTTTTGATCATCTTTGAATGTTACTTTTTTATATTGTGTGTCTTCTAACTCGGTCTTCTTTTCTAAAGCTACGATTCTTCTCTCTACAGACAAGGCTTCCTTCATATTTTCTACAAGGGTAGGCTTATTGGCTCTATCTAAAAAAATTGCTATATCAAAAGGAAGAGAATATATGTACCACTCTATTTGTACATTCAATCCTGGTTAAGAGGCAGCTCGAATTTTATTCAATAACTTGTTAAAACTGCAGTTGAAATATTTGATATTTTCACTTGAATTAGCTTTTAAATTAGAAAGATCATTGATTAAGGATGCAATTTTCCTATCATCACCATATTTAGCAGGAAATAAGTCTTGAAAAGTATTACAATCTCCTATTGAACTGAAAGGGAGGGAGAAATACCAGGATCTTGTAGATCCTTGAAAAGTATAAGGAAACAATCTCACTACAACATCTTCATGTTGCATACCATGGAGACTCATAGCCAACATAAAATTATTGAGATTTTCTTCAGCAGGAAGACCATCTTCGGGATTATATTTTGGTAACCATTTTTCTGGAAGATCAAGGAGAGGATGTAAATTTTGCATTTTCACAGCTCCCAGATTAACCCATGGTAGGTTGGCCATTGTTTGAGTTGGTGCTTTTGAAGATGAGCTAGTGGGTCCAAAAGCAGATATGGATGGAGAAGAAATTACTACTGTACTAGTACTACTTATAGCAGCACTGATTTCTTCAATATAAATGGGTTGATGAAAAGAAAAGGTTTGATTTGAGGAGATGGTGGAAGTAAATGGAAATGAAGATGATGCGATCTCACTGATACCTGATTGAGATTTTGATGTGGTTTCTTCCTTACAATGAGATAAAATAAGAAACTCTAAAGGAATTATCCCAATTTTTCACTTTGTGATCGAGTTAACACACTAGCACTTCGAAATTTAGATGTAATAGTTTCTTCAGGAAATTATGGTTTGGTTGTCTTATATGAAGATATAGATATTTTTTCTAATATTTCAATCAAAGAATGAACTTTAGGAGATTCAAGAATGTGTTCTGAATAAGTTCTACGAGGTAATGTTTCAGGAGATGTAAGAAATGGTTATACAACTTTAGGCGTATGACTAGGAGATAGTGAACAAGATCTAGAAGTTGTAGAAATTTTGGAGGGAGTTTGAATCTCATGTTGGCTTTTCAATTGATATTTAGCTTTATATTCCATACACAGTCAGATGCCCTCCTTCTAGCGCCAAAAATGTTGAAGGCTAGAGAGTGACTTCCTCAACATTAGGGATTCCACCCGGTCAGAGTATGAAACAATATAGATCATTTTCATACTAAAATGAATGTAAGCACATTAAAGAAACTAAATGAATGTAATTGATTTAGTTGATGAAGAAAATTAATCATATAAAAAATTTCAAATTCACTTGTCTAACAGCATATCATTCAATACATTTTATCAATAGTAATAAGAATATATATCACTTCAATGCTTATCATAAAGAGACAAATAGATAGAAACAAGTTTTCTATAATCTCATAAACATAAAACGATTAACGCATAGATAATAGTACCTATTGCATCATAGCTTAGTTTTAAAAAGATAGCCTTCGTGCTCAAACTTTCAACTAGATACTTTTGTTCAAACAATAGTGTAAGTTCCAAAATCCACCTTCTCAAAAATATGGACCCCTTTCTAAATGCATGAAAGGGGTTTAAATACTAATTAATATTAAAAAAATAGATGACTTTTGAAAGAATTCTTCTTAATCTAATCTAAAATATAAACTAAAAGATATGAAATTAAAATGTAGGAGTTATAACACTCTCACGACTGTTTCTCGGATCCACTCTCTAACTGTTCCTTGAGCTGGCAAGATTTGATCATATATTCGAGCTGGGGGGGATGCATTGGTTGCATTCTCATCTGGCCCGTGAATATTGCATCATTGAGTGTTGGAAGACGTTGAACTACTACGTTGGAAAGATACCTCAACACTCCCAATTGACTGTGAGGCCTGCTAAAAAAATACCAGTAAAATTCCATATTTACCTTTGTCGAGTTTTTTATGTCAAGAGCTTTCCTGCTTGATGTTTCTTGCCAATATTGTTTCAAAAGGCTGACTTCAGGCATAGTGTCTTTTGGAATTTCTTGGATAATATTAGCTTGTAGAATAGAATCTTTTATATACTCAAAGATGTTAAATGACATGTTTTTAGCTCTGATGAGAGCTAAATATAGACTTTTCATTTTCATGTCCCAGTCTCCAAATATTATATCCTTTATTTATTCTTCAAGGTGAGGAAGATCGACCGCTCTCCCTTGCACTATGTCTTGCAAATCTATATATTTAGACACTTTATCATCAATTTCTTCATAATAAATCCTAAAATCAAAAATTTGAGTGACTAACTAATCACTTATTTTATTTTTCTCTTGAATCTATTGGTACTTTGGGTAGAAAACTCTATTGGTTTACCATCAATGTTTCCAATTTTGTCGCTTATTTATTTACCTTATTAAGTTATGGATTCTCCTGGAGCTTTTGAACATTCTGTTGTAATTGATGGACTATTAAATCCTTTTCTTTAATTTCATTCTTGAGTTTGAGTTTGAGACCTTCAAACTCTAGTTGTAGACTATTAATATTTTATTGCAACTCTTGCTTTATCCTTTGTTTTTCATTGAAGAAACGTTGCTCCATTTGATTAATTTTATGATATTTCTTGGTGATTAATGACCCAATCTATGTTGCCTTATGAATAGTTTCGTCTACATAAGCACTTGTAAACTAAGATAATCAGCTAAGTTCTTTTCCTGGAATTGACTGAGTTCCTTTCTAGAGAACTTGCATTGATGTTGTGTCCATAGGAATTTCTGGAGAACCTTCAATCTTTCGCTTCTTCTTTGACCTGGATACAATAGCTTTATGTTTTGGATTTTAAATACATCTAAAGGATGTATTTCCTCAATCTTCAAAATTATTTATGTTGTTGGAAAAGCAGGGATAATCTCCATGTCTTCGACCGATGTTTCTTCTTGTCTCTCCTTTGTACCATTGATTGTTGGTGTCTGATTTTTCTAAATAGAAATTTCAGAAACCTCTACAGTGAATGATATTTCTCGAATTTTTGTTTAATATTCATAATCATTTAGATTAGAGGATACTTGTTGAATGCTTGATTCACGTACATGAATTTTTTTTATTAGAGAATATTTAGTGGGAATATTTTCTAACAAAATAGCATTCTGATTAGCAAGAGTATTAGTATCATATAATTTTTTTTCAAAACTTTACCAGTCTTGATTAAATTTCTCTTCTTGTGGAAAATCTATGATATATGATTCTACCACTGGTAGTTGTATCTAGATTAGAGGAACCAGAATCATAATTTGTTCTGCTTCTGGAACTCGAATCTGAACTTGAGTAATTGTAATTTGAATTTGATATGCTTATGGGACTTGAATGTAAATTGGAGGAATTGGAATTTGTTCTGGAATTGTCTTGTGGAACATGTAGTCTAGAAAATGAGAATTCCTCTGTTCACGATATTGTTTGAATTGTATCAGTTATTCTGGACTGAATTTCACAGTTTCTATTTGTAGAACCCTTGAGAATTATGGAATAGATTCGAACACATTGTCAAATTTATCAAGCTCGCTTGCAAATGCCCGTAGCTTAACTCGATTGGTTATTTCTTGGGCAACACCATATGCATCATAACTTCTGTTGGGTAGAATTGGGAAATTGAATGGTTTAAGTCGATCAATTTCAAGACAATCATGCTTGAAATTTTCGAGAGTATATGACCCACATGTGATAGGAAAGTTTGGCCTCTTTCAGAAATTTAGTCAACCCATTACCTACAGTCTGATAAGCAATCTCCTTGGCCAATAATTTATCTGGTATATATAAGGGTAGGACATGAGGGAAAGAATGACTTCTGAAAACTTGGATGTATGTGAAAATTTCTTCACCAAACCATCTTCCTATAGACCTGGGATTTCTATTCACTTCATGGGTTACTCTAGAGATTTTCCTTTCGAAAATGATTTGAAAAACTGGGAGCATTACATAATTTCATATTTTAAACATATGGGAGTGGTATTTTGATTCCCATAGGAATTATATTTGTAGAAATATGGGTGTTTTGACTTCTCTGGTCCACTTCCAACCTAATAACGTAAATTCGGTAGAAAAAATCAGAATCTAGGATAAATGAACTCATAGAAAAAGGAGTGACTATATTGGATGGAAGATTACAATTTTCTCTATATACAATGATACATATAATCAAATTATTAGACAAAATATTATCCCAAACAAGAATATAGCCATCAGAGGCTGATTCTATCAGGGGTGTCCAATATTCCTTAAACCTGGTTATATTTGAAGACCCAAAAAGACAACACATCATTGTAGCAATTGCGAGAAATGGATTTTAAGAGAAAATACTGAGTACATACCCTTATAGTCATGTTTATGTCGATTAGGATCATTTATCCAATTCTTAATCACATTTGCAGGGTGCTCATTCTCTCACATAAATTCTTGGACAAAATAATTGTCATATTTTTTCCAGGGCTCGGGAAATTTATACATTTCCTTCAAATATACAGGCCTGAGAGAACCAATGATTGTTCTTCTTTTGGTAACAAACTGTCTATATCATATTTCAACATTATCTAACACCCATATTACTAAGTCAGTGTATGGAAGCATTTTAGGACGTGCAACCATTCTGTGTAGAAAAGAGTTAGTTGCATCGGACCATGAGTCTAAACCTGAGGATGTAGAATCATCATATACAACTTTTTTGTTCCAAATTAATTGTGGATTCTCATTCTCAAAAAAATTATAAATCCCTTCCTAGCTTTAGGAACCAATTTCTAAGTTGCATGTTGTGTCTGAGACTAGAGGATCCATTTCATGATATTCTTCTTGTTGAATGACTAACTCAGGTGGGGTGGTAGAATTCCTTCGTGCTTTAATCAAGCTTGACATCCTTTTATGCCTAAGTTTGTGGAATTACCCCGTTGAAAGAAAAACCATAGAGTGTAAGATGAGATCACGTCAAATTATATTAACTGTCGTATCACCTTAACTCATGCATAATGGGAATCCTCAATATTAAATATGAAATAATTATAAAATCGTTTACAAACCTTGAGATCATAAAACACCTGAATTATAATTAAATTGATAGCATGGGCTACGTGTGAATTTGACAGTTGTTATCTTACTGGGATCCATAAATAATATTTTAAAGGATTAGTGAATTTTGACATTTGGTAACAATGCACAATATGCGACAATGCGATATTATGATGGTTTTCCTTTTGAATGATGAAATCTGATATTGGCATGTGTCACATGACAGATTGTGATATCGGTATCTATTACATAATGTACTTCGCAATCTCTCACATCGGTGTTTCGGCATTTCGCATATCGGTGTTTTCTTTTCGGTGATTTACACTTTGGCAATTTATTTCCTGCTTCTTGTACTTTTAGTCCTTTATGGGTTCCTTGGAGCGCTTTTTCGTTATTTTCTTATGTTTTTTATGAAAAAAAACTTAATCTAATAGGTTCAAATTCTAATTTTTATTTCTAAAACTAATTTAATCCTAAGAATTATTTAAAAGGGTCCCCATTCTTCTTTCTATACTATTTATCTAGCAAAATGGGGAGTTTTTGTAATACTACAACAACATGCTACATAACCCTTAGGAGAAATCCAACCCTCCTAGGTGATCAACCCTTGATACAACCTAGAATTTTACTGAGCTAGATCCTCAGTCTCTCCCATGCCATGGGAATGCATGCGACTGGGACCCTCTTGTCGATCCCACCGCAAGGGCATGCTTGTGACTAGGGACTTTTCCAAGTAGTTATGTGCCAGCGACTCCATATTATGTAGCACTTTTTCAGGGCCAAGACTCAAGCCACTACGCAGAACTCCATGAAACTTCCAAAAAAGAAAATTTAAAAAAAAATGATACAAATGAAAAATATTTGAACAAGGACTTGATTGGACCCCTACTAGCCTTCACATGGATTTTGTCAAACATGTCAAAAATATGCATTTTACTGGTTAAAACAAAATATATGAGCATAGAGGTCTCATAATTATCTTAGAATTGCTAAGAAACATTGATTCCTGATCAAATTAGTTGCATTTTCATCTATTAGGTCATATATTCATTGTTCATTCATTTATAAATCAAAACATGATGGGATTTATACATCATCATTGTCATAAATCATACTCATAAATAAAATATAAACAATAGAAATAATAAGGATACAACAACCATAAATGGCACATATGAACTAGTACATTTTCACATAAAATACCAAGGAAAGGAACTCTTATTAATGAATACAAGGTTTGGGACTTACACATTCCACCCAAACATATATTGGCTGAACCAAATCTCTGGTCAGCCAATCACCCTCGTGCCATACTTTAAGCATGAATGTGGGACTCAAAACAAAAAATCAACTCGGGTTTCCCGAGGCTATAAACTAGGATTTACCGCAATCTTCACTGGATCACTAGTCCATAAACAAGCATGGATTCCACCCAATTTATCCACCTACACCGTGAGGAGTTTTACTATCTCCTAATCTCTCTAGGCTTTACGACAATCCACAATCTAATCTGGGGATCACTAGGCAATAATCGAGACTCTAGTCTCCAGGATTTAAGATATATCGTTCCATTCACTAATCGAGGATTCCTAGGATTAATCAAGACTCCACCCTCCAGGCTTACCACAATCCCCATCAGATCAATAGGCCTGACCGAGGGCACACACCTCTAGGCTTTACCAGATATCCTTCCATTCACCAGTCGAGGATTTCTAGGCCCACCGAGGCACACAATATCTGGCTTTACTGCAAACCACAGTCTGGTTTTTGGGTTACTAGGCCAACATCTTTACCGTAATCCATAGTCTTTACAAGGAACACTACACCATGTTTTTTTTCATTCAGATATCCACCTCACTCAGTTTCAAATACATCAAGTAATCACTCAAACAAAAACATGAGAACACCATCACACCATGGCTATCCATAAATGGAAAGGAAATACTGAAGAACATTGACACATATGGTAAAACCCATGCCAAAGACAACAAGAGAACCAAGAAAACACATGCATAACCATATGCAAAATTTAGCAAGGAAATCACACATGCAAATCGATACATGCTAGTATGCCCACTATAGCTGCTTGATCCTGCTTTTTCTTGCTTGGCATTTATCTCCTCTTTGCCTTCTTTTCCTTTCTTCATCCAATGCTAAAGTTCTCCAAGAAAAATCTAAGTGTCCAATAGTGTGAGAGAGAGAGCTTCAAAACTGAATTGACAAAAAGGTTACCAATTGATCCCCATAATAATTTTTATTAATGTGGCCTCTAATTTCTTCATTTTCCATTGTTTTCCTTCATTTTACTCCTCACATGAAACTTGTGATCTTTCACATTCCTTTTCTCTTATTTTCCATTATTTTCATAAATAAATGCCACTTTTTCTTTCCAAATCCTTAGCCATAATAATTGAAATGAACACCCACACTAGCATGTTTTTCCCGACATTCAACCTGGAATAAGTGTCCCATAACCGTGGTTATTATTTTTCCTTTATTAACGTTTATTATATGGAATTTTCACAAGGTTTTTATAGAACCCTCCCCCTTGGGAGAACACGTCCTCAATGTTCAATGACACCTACAACTAGTAAAATCATTGAATACCAAAACATAATTCCCATGGAGCTTTATAATAAATATCGTTGAATTATTTCAATAACAACTACTAAATTCATGAAAACCATATCATTTACTATATTTTTATAATGTACATCATGTTATGAAACCAAATCCAAAAATAGAATAAAAAAGAGATCAACGCCTTATAAATAAGCCACTCCGAGGGGACAATCGTCCTTTACATTACATAAATGAACAATTCTTGGATGATACAAGTGACTAACCTATTTTCTATATATAGGAGTCCATGGGGTCACAATATAATCCTATCTGACCTAACAATAATAATGTAAGGGAACAATAATAACAATATGGGGGTTACAGGGGTACAACAATAACAATAAGGGGACTGCACTAATAAAAATAAGGGACTACACTAGTAATATAGGGACCTAACATGCCCCGCTCCTTCAAAAAAGTGTTGTCCTCAATGCTTGAGTAGCTTTGGATGCTTCTGTATAAAATTCTCATCCTCCCATGTAAAATCTTCAGTGGAAAAGTTCTTCCACTTAATGAGATACTCTGAAATTGATCTATTTCGTAGTTGTCAAGTTCTTGTTTCCGTGATTGCTTCAGGTTCCATTATGATTTTTCCTTCTTCAAAAAGTACTGGAAATATTGTTTGAATTGGAATTTTGTCACCTATAACCCTCTTTAAGCATGAAACATGGAAAACTAGATGCACTCGAGAAGAAGCAAGAAGCTCCAATTTGTATGCCATAGTACCAATCTTTTGCAACACCTTGTAATGACCATAGTACTTTGGTGATAATTTATTATCCTTCTTAGCTTTCTTGAGGGACATTTGTTTGTATGGTTGTAGCCATAAAAATACCCAGTCTCCTACATCAAAAATTCTCTCACTGTGATTTTGATCTGTTTGTTGTTTCATTCAATTTTGTGCCAAATTTAGGTTATCCTTTAAGAGTTGGAGAAATTGTTGTTGATGCTTGATTTGATCTTCCACTACTTGAACCTTAGAATTTTCACTTAAAGATGATGTGATGTATGGTGGATAATATCCAAAAAGTTCCATAAATGGGGTCATTTTTGCTACAATATGTAAGGAAATTTTATACCACCATTCAGCCGGAGGTAACCACTTGACCCATTGTGTTTGTTTATCAGATACAAAATAAAGAAGATATCCTTCAAAACATTTGTTCACTATCTCATTTTTACCATCATATTGAGGATGATAAGATGAGATATGAGCTAGTTGAGTATCCAAACAAGAAAATAATTTCGTCCAAAAATTTCCAGTAAAAATGGGATCTATGTCACTTACAATAATCCTTGGGTTTCCATGTATCTTTTCAGTTGTTTCCAAAAATGCAGTAGAAATTGTACTTGCTTTAAATGGATGATATAATGCACAAAAGTGTGCGTACTTGGTAACTATATCAACTACCACCATGATAACACCCTTTCCTTCATACTTAGGTAAACATGTGGGAAAATCCATTGAAATCTCCTCCAAACGTTGACTTGGAATGGATAAAAGTTGTAGAAAACCCAGGGTATTTATAATTGTTTCAAATTTATTTTGCTGGAAAACAAAGCATTCCACCACAAACATTTGAATACCAGATTTAAGGCCATCCCAAAAAACATATTTCTTCACGATATGGTAATTTTTTTAAAATCTTGAGTGTCCTCCTACAAGAGAAGTGTGCAATTCCAAAAGAACCTTTTTTTTTATTTGGAAATTATTAAAAAGATATAAGCGATCTTTGTACCATAAGGAATCATTTTTCCAACTAAATGTATCATATGTACTACGATCTTGTTGCAAATTTTCAATTAGTGTCCACACTTCTTTGTACATCTTCCATTCATCCCTTAATTCAGTTATCCTTTGGATAATAGAAATGGCACAAAGCAATTCTTCCACCTCTTCATCCTTTCTTGAGAGTGCATCTGAAACAAAATTTAGCTTCCATTTTTTGTATATGATTTCAAATTCATAACCCAACATCTTTGTTGTTGACTAGTGGTTGTCATTGATGTCAACCCAAGCAGCACCAAGGGCTACCCCGATCTTGCATGGGAATTTTTACCTACAAAATTAATATGTTCTGAGTCAAGGATATTTTTTATGGTTTATTCTTGTTGATATTTTTTCGTTGATATATGGAATTCCACGTAATTATTCATGGTTTGAGAGATATTCATGTTTGAAGTTAGTAACCCCAGATAGTGGGCTAGAACCCCATGTGGTTGTGGCATGGTTCATTGAAAATTCAATAATTAATAATTTTTAAGCTCCTAAAATCCCTCCCAAGTTCACTTGTTTAAGACCCTCTCAACCTAACCATTTATATAAATTGTGATCCTCATATCCTCCTCATGCAGGGATTTCACTACTTGAAATAGTTCATCATAGCATTTTCGCTATAAATTTTTTCTACAAAGGTTTAGAAGCTAAAATTTTTATGAGCTGAAATGGACATCCTGATGAAGCTCCTACAAAAAATTCAAATCATGGTGCACAATATTTTCGGAGATATGATCTGTGGAAGTTAGGGTTTTTGCATGCTCCTAAACTTCATCTCAAAGAGGTGACCTTGGAAAAATTGTCATAACTATCTCTCTGAGTATCAGATTGGAATTTTGTAAAATGTGGCAGATATTGCACAAAATTTAGTTTTCTCGGTATCAATTTCAGAGTTGAATGAAGAAACAATGACACATGGCATATTGTACAAGTTCTCTCTACTGAACTAGTCCATAATTAGGTCATTATGAGAGATTAGGCATAACTTTGTCTTGAAGAATCCAAATTGGGTCAGACCTATGGCATTAGAAATAAGACTCAGAGGACTACTACAGAGCCAAAAATCACATATTGGGGATCTGAAATAACAGAGATACACCAGATTCAATGTCTAGCTCCTAGAAGGAAATAAAAAGCTAGATCATGTGTTGTCAAGGGCTACAAAGGACCAAACTTTCTAGGGCAGCAAAGCAAAGCAAGGTGCAATAGAGGTAAGCTCCAAGTAAGTATATTCTATATATGCATGTTCATATCTTAATTGTATTAGGTTATTTGTATTCTAATTTTTATTTTTTTAGCACTCACATATGCTCTATGGGATGAGGTAAATTTTGATATTATCATGTCATGGGTATTTCCTTGAAGTCTTTTTGCAGGTATTATATATTCATCAAGATAAGACTCAATGCATGATCTAATGTTCTGAAGAGTGAAAAAGGGTAGCATGACAAGAGCATAAATCAAGGTACAAAACGACAACAAGAAGTTCACGACATGAAGTTTTCATGTGGGCGGCACTGCATATAGTCATTGTAAAGATATCAGTGTACTAAGTCATTGTAAAAGAATCATTGTAAAATTTGTACAAGTGTCTATCAACCAAGAATTCAAGAGGCAGTTTTGGGAGGTCTAGGATCATCATTAGATATTTGTGTCATAGTTGGGGCTATGGTCTAGTCTGTCTTCTTCTTCTACATCATTCTATATCATTGTAAAGTGGACCATTTTCTCTGGTACAGGAGTCAATTCTTATTTTATTCTTCTATAGGGTGGTAGGGTGGTGCTAGGCTGGTGCATGAAGTCACCAAGAGGTTCAAGTCTCTGAAAAATTTAGGGTGGTAGGGTGGTGCTAGGGTGAGTTGTAGCTCATTGGGTGTTGGGCAATTCGTTCAATTGACTACTGAAGAATCTTGGGTGTTGGAGAATCCATCCAGTGGGAGCTGGAGAAGAATTATTTTCTAGATTCTAGGAATTTTTAGCTTCATTTTCAATTAAAGTTGAATATTAAAGAATTATTAGAAAATCATTCAGGTGGTTTTTGTCCCGGAGGGGGTTTCCACCTTTAAAAATGTGTGCATTTGTGTTCCTTGTGTTTATTTCTATCATTTTACAAACACTGATAATAATTGAGGATTAACTAATCTTTGAAATATTAATAATAATACTAATTGAAAGGAATACTTATTCACACCCCCCCCCCTCTTAATATTTCCAACAATTGGTATCAGAGCTCGGTTACTTCAGTAGGAGTTTAAAAGCTGGTAGGAGGTCACAAAGCATACCAAGAATGGTGTACCTCTATTCAATGAAAATAATTGTGCACTCTGGAAAGGAAGAATGGAGGTTTATCTCTTGGCGCAAGGTTACGAAGTATGGGACACTGTTCAAAATGTCTTTACACTAACTGCAAATGAACAAGGTAAGAAGAATTTGCTAAATGATGCAAAAGAAAAGAATATTATTATCAGTGGACTTATTAAATCTGCTTATCATAAGGTGTTTGGTTGTAAAACTTCCAAAAATGTATGGGACAAGCTTGATAATATATACGCAGGTGACTCAAATGTCAAAGAAGAAAAGCTTGAAATCTATAGAGAAAAATTTGAGCAACTCAGAATGAAAGAAGATGGAAACATTGTTGCATAATTCCAACATGTTGATGAAATAACCAACACTTTGGAAGGATTGGGAGAGCCAGTTAATGAGAAGACTATTATATGAATGATTCTTAGAATGTTACCAAGGATATTGAACCCAAATGTATCGGTCTTAGAATACTGTGCAAATCTGGACAAACTTAGCAAAGAGGAATTACATGGAGTTCTCATAGCATATGAAATGAGACTTGGTGAAGAAGAGGTTACTTTGCATCTAGAAACTATGTTCGTTGCATCTAAGAAAACCAATAAGGAAAAACAACCTTCAAAGGAAAATACATGCACCTCCAAGTGTGAAGAAAAGGGAGATGATTAAGAAGGTCTTTCAGATGAAGAATATGCTTACTTTACGAGAAAAATAAAAATTGGTAAGGGAAAATTCAAAGGTAAACTTCCATTGATATGTTTCGGTTGTGATGAGGTTGGGCATTTCATAGAAAAATGTCCGAACATAAATGATGGCAACTCAAAAGGAAAGAAATGCTTTAATAAATTCAAAAAGCAAGGAAAAAATAAAGCATTCAAAAGGAACTTTCCCTCTAAAGAAGATATATCATCATCTTATGAAGACAGTGAGAACGAAGAAGAAGCCAATGAGAGAATATTGTTTATGGCCAAGCACAATAAACAAGAGGTATCAAAAAACAAAGAAGAAGGTTTGACCATAGAATAATTTTCTAAGGAGGAAAAAAATCTTATAAAAGAGCTCAAGGCTGAGAAGATCCGTTCCAATACTCGTGAAGAACAAGTTCAAGGTCTCAAAATTGAAGTTGAAGAACACAAATGTATTGAAGAGTCCCTTAAAAATAAGTTGGAAGAAAGAAACCAAGAAAGGGAAGGATTAGAATCTGAAGTAGTCTCGTTGCGTAAGGAAGTGAAGAAGGGAAAAATTGTTCAGAACTATGCCAACAGCTCAAGGGAATTGGAAGAACTCATCAACAATCAAAGATCTTACAATGATAGAACTAGCCTCAGTTACAAAGAAGAAGAAGTAGGACATTCTACAAAAAAATACAATGAACCTATTAGATCTGACATGCATGTAAACTTCATTGGACAAGACTCGCAAGAACAGCCTTGGAATACAATTCCTCGACGAACATTTCCATCTAGGTACCAAAATATTTTTCATGGCTATTGTTATTCATGTGGAAAATTTGGTCATAAAGCTGTAGAATGTTGCATGTACCCTAGGAACCAATACAACTCCAGGAGATCTATCAAATATGAACCTCCCAGGGCTCAATGAAACATCAATAGATTTTAACATTTAAGAAATAATATGTAATGTTAAAAATGTTGAAACTTTGGACACATAGCCAAAGACAACAGACTTTAAAATCCTCTAGAAGAATCTTCGAAGCCACAGAAAGAATGAACATGGAAGAAGAAGAAGATTGATAATTGTGCTCTCGCTCTCAAGGCTCAAAACAACAAAGATGTGTGGTATGTTGATAGTGCTTTATCAACGCATATGACTGGAGATAGAAATAAATGTGTATCTCTGAAAGAGAAGAAGTATGGAAACATATCCTTTGGAAATAATGGATCTTCAAATGTTATAGGATCAGGTACCATCACTCTCAGAAGCAAATATGTTCTAGACAAGAATGTTCTGTTGGTTAAAAAAATGAATCACAATCTGCTCAGTGTTGGAAAAATGTGTGATCAAGGAAACACAATGCTATTCAACTCCACAAAATGTGAAATCAAGAAAGGCAGGTATGGTAAAATTGTGGCTACAGCAAGTCGAGCTCCAAACAACATATGTATTCTGGATGAAGCAACTAAAGCATGTCTACTAGCTAAAGAATATGAATGTTGGTTATGGCACAAACGAATGGGTCACATAAACTTTGACAATATTTTCAGGATAAGCAAAAAGGAAGCAGTACGAGAAATGTATAAAATCTCAAAACCTTCCAATACACTATGTGAGGCCTGTCGGCACGGCAAGTAGACAAAATTAGAATTTAAAACAAAAGAACACTTTGCATCACATTCATTGGAATTGATACATACTAATCTATGTTGTCCTGTAAGAACAAAAGGCTTAGATGGAGAATTATATTTCATGTTAATGATAGATAACTATACCAGGATGACAGCCGTCAATTTCCTAAAGAAAAAATATGAAACATTTGAGTGCTTTAAGATCTACAAGGAGTTGGTCGAAAATAAAACTGATTTGAAAATAAAGTGTCTAAGATCAGATAATGGCAGAGAATTCACTTCCAAATTATTTCAGAAATACTGTGACAAAAATGGAATAAAAATACAATTTTCAACAGCACGAACACCTCAGCAAAATGGAGTTTATGAAAGAAAGAACAGAACCGTAAAGGAAATGGGTAGAACAATGTTGAAGGAATCAAAATTGGATGAAAATTTTTGGGTTCAAGGAATTGATACGATAGTCTTCATTATCAACCAAAGTCTTCTAAAAAATAATTGCAACAAGACCCCATATGAATTATGGAAAGGAAAACCGACTAATGTAAAATATTTCAGAATCTTCGGAAGAAAATGTTATATCAAAAGGGAAGATCAAAATTTGGGTAAGTTTGAATCACGTGTTGATGAAGGTATATTTGTTGGTTACTCATGCAAAAGAAAGGCCTATAAATGTTATAATCTAAGACAAAAACAGATAGTGGAGAGCATAAATGTTACATTTGATGAATATGGTGTTATAACAAATAATGATGAGGATCTAGAATCTTTGAACCTTGAGATAGAGGCTAAAAAATACACAGAGAAAATTCTAGAACAAGAATAAACTATCAACTAGGAATAAATAATGACCATTGAGATATACTGGAACAATAACAAGAAGCTCCTCTAAAGAGAACAAAAGAATGGATTCAAAAGAACCATCCATCAAATCAAATTATTGGTGACATAAATGAAGGTCGACAGCTTCGTTCATCACAACAAGCTCACATTGCTTTTCTAGCGACCTTTGAGCCTAGTAGTTTTGAGGAAGCCAGGCGTAATAAACATTGGGTAGCAACTATGAATGAAGAATTGGATCAAATCAAGAAGAATAACACCTGGGAATTAGTTCCACGACCAAAAGATAAAAATTTCATTGGGACTAAATGGTTGTTCAGGAACAAATTGAATGAAGATGGATAGGTTACCAGAAACAAAGCAAGATTGGTTTACAAAGGCTATGCACAACTGGAAGGAATTGATTTCGACGAAACATTTGCACCAGTTTCCAGAATGGAATCCATCCGATTGTTTCTTGCCTATGCATGTTCAAGAAAAATCAAAGTCTGCTAAATGGATGTTAAGTCAACATTTCTGAATGGAGAATTAGAAGAAGAACTTTACATAGAACAACCTGAAGGTTTTCTACTATCAGAAAAAGAAGACTATGTTTGCAAGTTAAATAAGGCTCTATATGGTCTCAAGCAGGCTCCCAGAGCATGATATGCTCATCTTGATGGATATCTACATCAACAAGGGTTCAAGAAAGGTATTGCTGATAGAAATTTTTATCTACAAATAGATAAGGATAATTTAACAATCGTTGAGGTATATGTGGATGATATAATATTTTGTAGCAATGATGATCAACTGAGTAAAATATTTTCTACAAAGATGCAAAGTGAGTTTGAGATGTCTTCAATTGGTGAGCTGACATACTTATTAGGGCTTCAAATATCTTAGCAAGAGAGAGGAATATTTATATTTCAAGCCAAGTACATCAAGGTAATGCTCAAGAAATTCAAAATGGAAGATTGCAAACCCATCCTTACTTTGATGGTAACAGGCTACAAATTGAGCATAGACAACTCATCTAAGGATGTGGATCAGAGGTTGTACAGATCTATGATTGGTAGTATTCTATATGTAACAGCCTCCCGGCCAGATGTTATGCAAGAAGTTGGACAAGTAGCAAGATTCCAAGTAGCAACAAAAGAATCACATATTATTGCCATCAAAATAATTTAGAAATTATACAAGATGCATCTATATTACCAGACTCCCTTGATCTAACAAATTAATTTTATGTTAAATAGAGAATCCTTCCACTTAATTCATTGTGAAAATTAAATTGTCAATTGCAAACACATATGAGGAAAATCAATTGCACATAAACAAAATTGTTTAACGGGAAAGCTTAAAGCTAAAAACCCCAACTATCATATATTATGTATATCAATGGATCATGTAACAAACTCATACAAATCTTAGTACATCAATCTCTTAGTTCAATCAACAATCATTACACACTGTCATGCAAAAATTTTCATATCTATGCACCAATTTCTTGCCTCCTGACAGCCTACCTCCACTGCGCAATCCTTTTTGAAGAATACCCCTGAATGAATTTGAATTGGCCTTGCCTTGAATACACAATCCTCATTGGCATATCCAATGTGTGTCATATGCATTGAATGCATCACTATAGTCACAACAAATAGTCCATCTCACCCTTTCACCTATCTCTCCACTGGGTCTCCACTGGAACTGACATGAAAGTAGTTAAGTGTTGTATTTTTTCAGTTGCAAGTGAGTCTCTAGTTATGAATTAATTAAATAATTAATTCTCTAAACTCTCACTAGTGTATATTCAGTTAGAACTAGATACAACTAGCACAACTGAGTTTAAATCACTTAACTGTGTTAAACTAAATAATAGCTCACATAACTACTCTTCCAACTCTGTCACAACTTGCCACTATCAGTTATAACCAAGTTGTCCATGCATGAGTCACCAACCACCATAGGAATTGCGTAATTCCTTCAGCCCACTGATTTTCCAAATATGTTCACTGAAATAAATTCCTCCATGAAAATAAGTTGATATTTATTGTTGGATTATTATTAAGGGCTAATAATAATTGACATGCATCTATTTTTAGATTAACGATCTATAAATAGACTTCGCCCAATCTTCTAAAAATAGAATCTCATCTATATTTCCAACTTGATCAACCATCTACAAATAGCTTCCTGCTACTTATAGAATATGCTCAGCATGTCTAAAAAGAGACATACACCTAAAAATAGCCTACGGGCCTCACTTAGTGAAGGTGCTTATTTTCACTAAGCTCATCATCTTGTTGAATCTCAACACTCCCTCTCAACAAGATAGGGATTAACCTTCACCCCAATCATGCCTCTATGGTATTCAAATTTTCTCCTGGTGAGCGCCTTTGTCAGAATATCTACATCTTGATCTTCCGTAGGAATGTACTGAAGCAACATGATCTTCTGTTGCACATAATATTTGATATGATGATACCAGATATATATATGGTTAGATTTATCATGAAACACAGGATTAATCAAGAGTTTAATGCAACTCTGATTATCACATTGTATCACTGTAGGATCTAAATGATAACCGAACAAACTGACTAGGATCTTCCTCATCCAGATAGCCTCACATGCAGCTTGACTTGCTCCCATGTATTTCGCTTCCGTTGAACTGAGTGCCATGGATCTTTGTTCCTGTTGTACCAAGAAACTTCTATAGATATGATACTGAAAACCCCTCCCGATGTGCTTTTTCTATTCATTGGGCTGCCTGCCCAATCTGCATCTGTGAAGCCATGCAACTTCACCTCATCCGTCCGTTTGTACCATAAGCCATACTCAGATGTACCCCTGAGATATCTCATGACATGCTTTCCTTCCTTCCAAAAGAGCTTGGTAGGCATAGCCATCACTTGACTAAGTTGGTTCACTGCATAGCATATGTCCGGTCTTGTATTAACTATATACATGAGCGAACCCACCAACCGTCGATAGACAGTAGCATCCACTACCTCTGCCGATGTAGCATCCCCTTTCCTCCAATTTCCTAGAAGAGGAGTATCCATGGGCTTGCAATCCTGCATGTGAAACTCACCAAGTATTTCCCGAGCATACTTGCCTTGAGACACAAACAGTTCACCCTCTCGCTGCCATATTTCCAATCCAAGGAAATAATGAGGGAGGCCCAAATCCTTCATCTCAAAATACTTTGCAAGATCTTCCTTGCATGAGTGTATCAACTGCTCATCACCCATTAGTATTAAATCATCTACATAAAGAATAATGATTAAAATCTTACCCTCCACCACAATTTGGTATAGGTTTGCATCCACCTCACTCTTGGTGAAGCCAAGTCTAGTGAAAGAGTTTTTGATCTGTGTGTACCAAGCACGAGGTGCTTGCTTCAGCCCATATAGCACTCTTTTGAGTCTGCACACATGTGATTCGCTGCTGAAGATCCCAAATCCTTCAGGCTGCTCAACGTACACTTCTTCCTCAATGATCACATTAAGGAACACAGTCTTCACCTCCATCTGATGAATTTTCCAACCCATCTATTATGGCCTAAATCTACCTCAGACTGAGAAAGGCAGAATCTAGGGTAACATCAAACCATGCTTAACCTAGTAGCTAGCCCTACCAGATCGGGAGAGGGCTCTCTCCTGGTCAATCTTAGCAAAAATAATCAGTGAGGTTTTGAGATGACTTGAATAAAGGCTGATTTTAGGCTAGGTATATATGTAAAAGAGTTTGATTTGATTTTGAGGGTGTTTGTTGGATTAGAGGGAAAGGGCAGATTTTGGGTCTGAGAATGAGCAGTTTTGCAGGGATTTGAATGGGGCAAGGTAGGAAATTGTTTTGAAACTTCAATTTTGAATGAAATGGATAGCTTAGACCGTTGAGGAGTTGAAGAGGGCAAGAAAATTTCAGGAATCCTCTTCAAACAGTTGAAAACATAGAAAATTAAACAAACCCTAGGTAGAGCACTGCAAATTTTAATGAATTCCACCTTTATCCTTGTTTGTTTAACTTAAGAAGAAATAAGAGGGAAAATGATACACATGAAACACCAGTAAACTTACATTAACAGAGAGAAACACATCATCAAAACAAAAGCCACATGAATCCTAAGGAGTGCTGCAAACCCTGGTCTATTCCATTGCCAAACTGCAAAGATGAATGTATAGTGATGCTCAAAGAAATCCCAAATGTCCAACCAGGCAAATGACTAAAAATCTACAAGATATAGACAAACACTAAATCATCCCCAGCCTCTACGGGTCAAGATCACAAATTTAGGAGCTGTTTCAACAAGATCTAAACTGAGAACTGGAAAATAGGCAGTGGAAGAGCTTCCTCTATAAGATAGGAAACTCATTCATTCAGTTGCAATTCACCTTTTTATGGATGAATCTACCTCCATGAGTAAAAATTTAACAAAATTACATCAAAAACCATCAAATTACATCAAATTATATGATGAGTTTAACATTTGGAAGTAAGAAATTCAAACTGCCCAAAACTAGGTGGAAAACAGAGTTACTGAGTCCAAAATGAGCAAAAATCCTCAATGCGCCACGCTAGTTTTCCCTATGCGTCGCGCCAGTTTGGAGCTAATTTTGGAGGCCTTCCCGGTGTACAAATTTTCTCCAAGTGGGCTTTCTGGAAATTTCTACCTATCTACTTTCCAACACAAATGGAATTTCTGAATTTGGCTTCAATTTTCCCCTCCAAAAATGAGTTCTCCCAACACTTCTTCCCGTTTGTCCAAAAAGGGGCAGAAAGGTCATTTTTAGGGTGTTTTTGACCCTCTAGAAGCCAAAAACCTATCAAAATCTCTTGGCCATAAGTAGGAATGCAGAATTTTCCATGAAAAATCCAAAAATATATAGTTTTACCCAAGAGGAGCCTCCCATCAAAAGAGGGCGCCAAGTGGCTCAACGCGTAGAGCTGAAAAATCTGTGTTTAGGCCAAAAGAAACAAAATTTGCAAAATGTGTCCCAAATTTCTTGAAATTTGGGCTGAATTTCCTCCATCATGTACTATGTTGGGCCAAGGAAGCCTCAGCCAAAATCTGAAATCTATCTTGCCTTTTCCGACGCTTTGAGGCCTTCTTCAACTTAGCCTTCAGGATCTTGATTCATGCCTTGTAAACATGATTTCTTGCCCAATAATGATTCGCCATGTGCCTCAACATGTTATTTTCCTTATTGGCCTTCTCCAATAGCTTTTCCAAATGAATATTTACCCTTTCAAGCCAAGTTTCGCAATCAGCCTCAATCTCTTGCTCAATGGATGTCATCTCGGTTTGGCTCCTTTTGGTAGCTTGTCGGTTCTCACGTATATTTTGCAACTCCATGATAGTTTGCTGATCTTCTAGCTATTTTTTTCTCTGCTCAAGGTATTTTATTATCCATTGGGCTCTTTCCAGATTGAGAGACAAATTATTAATGTCATCTTGCTGCTCCCGAATGACTTCTTTGAGCTGTGAGCTTTGTGAGCCCAAATCTGTGTCATCATCCTGAATGAGGATGAAATCTGCCTCTTGACCTCCTGACGGTCCCTCATCAATCAAGGGATTCTTACCCTTGTCCTATACCTATACTGCTGATGAACGAAGCGAGACCCCTTCCACCCCAGGTGGAGATAATACTCGCTTGGCTGCTGCAAACAACCCTCTAGTGCCCCTTTGATAGGTGACAAACACCGGCACACTAGCGGTCTGTGTCTGATGACCTCCATGCTGATATGAAGGTTCACCTGCCTCATGAAAAGCCTTCGAAGGTACCTGAGAAGCTATGAAGAAATCATTAGAAATGAAATCCTCCCATGAAATATCCTGCAAGCCGAGCTGATGCATAACCACAATTTTGATGAGTGCAAAGTGATAGATACTGCTATATTGCTGCTCAGGAGTTTTCCTTTGCACAAGGGTGGTCATCTTCTCAATATTCCGGCATATGAAGTAAGGGAGGTTCATCATCCTCACCCTGGTAAAATGCAACAGCAACCTGATATGATAGGCATAGAGACGTGAAAACCGGCCCTCACAACTGAAATATTTGATAATGAGTTTCATCAAAGGAGCATATGAATCTTTTAGAAACCAAAAGGGAAAAGCTCTATCGAGTTGTCTCAAAAAACTAGGCTTGATATATGGTTCATAGTGTTCCTTTTCCACCTGTTGCCTTTTGTTCCATTACTATCCAACATTTGGAATTTCGTTTGCTTGAGAGATAGTTTTAGGTGTTAAAATGAATGTCACACCTGCAAGAGTGACTTGGCCATTATATAAATGCAACACAAACAATCAGGCTAGCTCATGATGGTGGTGGACTCTAGAAACCATCTCACAAAATTGATAACATGACTGCTATTGAAAACATGAAATAGGAAAAGGACGGGCCTGTAGCTCAGCCAATGAAGTAGGCTCCTCCCTCACATGTCTGCCACTCTTGTGAGGTCTCCTAAGTGCATGCAATTCAGTTGTGGAATCATTGTCTCAGTCATAAGAAGAATCTGTCTCCATGTTTGCCAAAGTCTCTGTTGCCTTAGATGAATATGAGGATTTTGGTGTCTTTGATTTTTTTTTCCAGATGTGTGATAATATGGGAGGGACTATGGAGGGAGAGGGTAGGGGGAATGATGGGATATGCCAATTGAAATTTGTCAATTGAAGAGTTTAGGGGCAGTCACTAGGTTTTTTGGGATAACATTTGGGTTTGGGAAATTTGTGATTAGGATGGGATAATGGGAATATGGAATAGGGAATGAGTGATTTAGAGATAGGGAATTGTGCTAATGGGACTATAATAACAATGATGAGGGAATAACAAGGTGGGGAAGTGGAAATGATAGGCACAAAACCGGATTATAAACCCGAAAGAAACATTCCTTGAACAAGATAATAGGGTTTGAATTTTTGTTTAAATCCTCATAAATATCACAAGACACATGTTCATTGGCATTGACAACGTTTATTGACTTACTTGTACCGGGAATGACCGAGTAGATTTGAGGTTTTGAGAGGAATGGCAATGAAATTTCTTTGCGGTCATACGCGTCACACAACCAACCCAATGCGCCGCGTAACTCCTATGCGCTGCGCAGAAGTAATTTCAACACAGTGGGGGCCGACCCAATGCATCACGTCGCCCAGCCAATGCGTCGCGCAGTGAAATTTGCACAATTTCCCCTTCAAATTGCTTCCTTCGCTCCTCACGATTTTTCCTTGGCTCACTTTGTCCTCTTGGCATAAAAATGAGCTTTTGAAACAAGAAAATGATTTATATACCAAGGATCTTTAATTCTTCATTTCAAAAAACCCACTTTGTAATGTTTCAGATTTTGACACTTTTCAAAACTCTGTTTTGCTTTATTTTGGATTTTTGACTGAATGATGTGCTTTATGTTTGTCCTGCAGGAAATGGATTGGCTAGAGCTTGACAAAGGTGACCAAGGTTGCTAGTGAAAATATTATTACAACTGAGAAAACTCGAAATTACATTACATTTATACATAAAGATGAAATACTCTATTTTTCTTCAAAACAGAGTTTTGAAGAGAAATACATTATTAAGCATATGATGATGAAATTTTTAGTACTGGATCCTTATTTCAAACTCCTCATGTTCCTGCTGACCATTATTTGGGATTTTGAAAACCTTATTAATGAAACCCTAGACCTAATGACACTAAACCCTAAAAATGACTCTTTGCGAACTAAAAATGACTCTTTGTGACTGTAAATGATCTTAATGGACAGAAATAGGTCAGCAGGTAAAGGAAATGAGGGACATGAGCAACAAGCCACTACTGTCAAATGATCCATGCTCCTAATGGAATGCAGCTGACTAAGTGAGACACCTAATATGAAATGAAACAAGAGAAATTTTGATCACTGACGGAGGGATGAAGATACCGACACTAACATTGGCTCCAATGGGGATGGTAGCTCCTTGGAGGTGCCAAGAACTACATATCTCTGGGAAAGTAGGCAGTTCCTTCGTCCATTGGGCTATGGAGTCAATAAATTCAACAAACCAAAACAAGACTCTTGACTCATTTTCAGAACTGAAAACTGACTCAAAACTGACTCAATTTCGAAACAAAAAATGACTGAAATACCTGACTGAACAAACCAAAAAAAAACTGAAATCAACCTTCAGTTTTATAGCCTTCACTTCGGGCCCCAAACTGAAACTATGTTGAAACTGACTAAAACAAAAATGACTCAAGACCTACTTAACTGAAAATAGTACTTACAAAGCTTTTTAATGACATCAGTCCATCGAGATTTGAGTGCTTCAAATCATGATGAAAACCAACTGCCTACTGATGAAATATGTACAATCATGTGTAGTGAGCCATCCAATGTAACCAATCCAGCAGATGGCTACATACCAAAATTCTGCTCTCACTTTTATCGAGCAGGTAGAACGATGTACATGTAGGCAACTCACAATAACCACTGAAACCAAGGCTTATGATAACAAGCCAGGAAAAATTTATCTTTTCTGATGCTTGCAAAAGAATGCCAAAGGGATATTGAAAATCCTGAAGCACTAGTTGGTCTTGAGATCCAGCAGCGAAAATACAACTACTCGCTTCATTCTGATCTGAAAGAATAATTTATTTCTGAGTGATAGGAAGGTACAGAGAGGTATAAGCTTCTGCCATCTGAGTGTTAGCTGTAAGTTCCTTGACCATGATAAATTCTGGCATATTGTCTCTCTCAAACTCATATTCCTCAACTTCATGGTCTAGGTCATTCTTAAAAAAAAAACAATCTTCAAGATTATCAAACATGATAGACTTATCATCTTCATGAAAGAAAATATTATTTTTTTGCTGATCTATAAAGCTAATTACAAGACCGTCGTCATTTTCAAAAGAGGAAGACGTTTCACCAACACTTTCTTGACCATGTGGGCACTGCAAATCTACTTTAGCTTGGGCTGTAACATGACCTTTCAGGAGTTGATCTATCTCATATTCAGACAAAGGATATGATATGTTTTGTTTTCTTTTGCTCAAACAATGATTGTCTTCATGAAATAACATTTTAAAACATGAAAAACCTGAATGACTATCCTTAATTCCCTGATCTTCCAAAATTTGAAAACATTGTTGATCATCTTCATATGACATGGTAATCAAATTTTCATTTATCACTGAGTTATTGAAAGAAGATTTTTCACTTACTTGAACAAAGATCTCATCTTGTTTTTCATGAACTGACTAGATTACCTCCTCATGAAGGCTTTGTTCTAATGAAATGAGAACATTTGGATCAATAACTCTATCTTCTTCATTCGAGATGATCTCAACAACATAGTTCTCCTTCATGGGATTTAGCACAAGGTATTCTTGATCATCACGATTTGAATCTAGATCTGAAATAGCTGACTTGACTTTATCACATTCTGAAATTGAAACTTGATTTTCCTGCATATTGTCTTCTTCTATGGAGAGATTTGAAACACAACCTTCTCTTTCATCATTTTCCATTATACTAAGATCTTGATCCTGCTGCAAAGTTTCCTGTGCATCTTGATGAGTATCTTCTAAGTTCTCTTTATGCTGCTGAAATGGATTTTCGTAAAGAGCCTCCATGATCTCATCATCCATGAAGTCATCATCTTCATAAACGTTTTCAAGATTTTCAATAAAACTATAAAAATGGCTACAACAGTTTTGAACTAAAGTTAAGGATGGATAAGATTCTTTATACCTTTCAAAGAACATGGTATGAAAATCCTTTAAACAATAAATACAAGCAGGCGAAAAACTTTCATACCAAGAACGGGCTTCACCTTCCAAAGTGGCCATGAATATCTTCATCAAGAAATCTTCAGGAAAATCAACCTTCAACTTGCAAATATGTATGTGAAATCTAACCAGATGTAAAGCATCATCCTTCTTATCTGTTGGCATTTGTTGTCCTTGATGGAAACCTACTTGATGAAGTTGTCCTTGATGGAAACTGATTTGATGTGTTGTCCTTGATGGCAACCTACTTGATGAAGCAAGATTGTTGGCAATATGATGCAATGTGTTGTCCTCGATATGGAAACCTACTAGATGAAGTTGTTCTTGATGGAAACTGATTTGATGAGTTGTCTTTGGATGGCAACCTACTTGATGAATGATGGCAACCTACTTGATGAAGTTGTTCTTAATGGAAACCTACTTGATGAGTTGCTTATGATAAGCAACCTATGTGTTAAATATGTAAGGATGATGTATCTATGTGTTAAAAGGAAGGATGATGTATCTACAGATTAGCTCAGGAGTAACAGAAGAAAGGAATTCCAGTAAGTGCTAGATAAATGATAAATAAGACATGTCACAAAGCATACGCGGGTTTGTTAAGGAGAAGTAGCGTATGCACGCAGAAAAGTGCGTGCCAAGTTGCGTATGCCAATTTGCGCTCTAAATTTATAAAACCATGGTATTGGCCCACAGTATTGAGCGCTGGATTATCTATTTGATCCCATCCAGGAATACCATCGGAAGTGGTGTGGTTTTGGCTCATGGTATTGACAAAGGCTAAATCTATATAAGGAGAAGAAAATCATGGTGAAAGGGGTGTGCAAGTCTGGGTATTGAATGAATACTTCACTCTGAAGTATATCTGCATGGAATGAATTGATTGATCTGAATTACTAATGCACCTATGAAGAAAATGATGAAGAGGGATCTCTAGATCTGAAATGTATATGTATTTTCTAGATCTGTTTATGGAATGTTTACATCTGAGATGAGGCGAAATACTTTCTGAAGTAAAGGATGAAATCTGAGTTGTTTATCTGATCTGAAGAGATGCACAGTCTTGAAAAGTTACAGATCTATACGCAGGTTTGCTTCATTAAAAGCGCGTGTATACGCGGGTCTGCTTAAGGAAAAGCGCGTATGGGAAGTCAGGGTTTTCTGAAGAATGCACAGAAGTATACGCGGGTTGGTGTGCATAAAAGCGCGTACATACGCAGGTTCAGTGAAGTAAAAGTGCGTATGGAATCTAGGGTTTGCTGAAGTAAGTGGAATGAACTATCTAATTTGTTTTGCTGTTTTACTGCTATCTGTCAATGATGTATTCATACAGAACTGGGTTGTTTGAATAATGAATATGCTGCTGATTATGTTAATTGAAGATCAAGTTGTTGGTTGATTGGTTGATGATTCAATGAATGAATTGATGGGGTTATAAGTTTCAGTTTGATATATGATGAGCTTAAATGTGTGGAGTGGGTCTAGTCTGAAAATCTGATGAAAAGTGGCCTACAAGATGTTTTGTGTGAAATCAATTAGATCTAGTATGAAAATTGATGAAACGTGGTCCATGGTGGTGCTGAGGGTCGAAGCCTTCAGTGAGGGGGTTGGAGCTCCCTTCCAGTGGTAGCTAGTAAATGAGAGCAGGGGGTTGTAGCTCCCTTCCAGGAGAGGCTGGTAAACGAGAGCAGGGGGTAGTAGCTCCCTTCCAAGAGAGGCTGGTAAACGAGAGCAGGGGGTAGTAGCTCCCTTCCAGGAGAGGCTGGTAAATGAGAGCAGGGGGTTGTAGCTCCCTTCCAGGAGAGGCTGGTAAACGAGAGCAGGGGGTTGTAGCTCCCTTCCAGGAGAGGCTGGTAAACGAGAGAAGGTTGTAGCCCTCTACAGGTGGGTGCCTGTGTTCTGGTATGAGTCTGTGCCAGTACATGGTTGTAAGATGTTTTCTTTATAATAAATATTGAAGACAGAGACAACGGCATCGGTGGTTTTCTCCCGAATTGGGTTTCCACCTTAAATCCTGGTGTTCATGTGTGTTGCTTATGTGTGATGGTTTATTATGTTATTACTGCACATGTTTACTGCTTACTAAACATCTAATGAATGAATGATGCAATGATCTAAGTAAAGATTTATCTGCATAATGAGATCTCTGGTAATACACAATTTTTATTAAGGATGTCCGCGTGTATACACGAGTTGGATTCAGTAAAGTAGCATATGGGTTTTAGAGAAAGAAAAAGTAAAAAGTTTTCAGTCTGCACTAAATACTGATTCACCCCCCCTCTCAGTATTTTTCCCAACAATTGGTATCAGAGCTGGTCCTTCTGAAGGAGCTTGATCGCTTGAAGGAGATTCGTCACAATGGGAAGGAAGCAAAAAAAGAAGGCTACTCAAAAGGAGATATCTCAAAAAACATGTGCAGCAGAAAATGAGGAAGATGAAACAGGTATTGATTGTTGTTCTTGTGATTCACCTTCTTATGCATGCTATGGTGAAAATAGTGTTATGGATCTAGAAGAAGCTCTCAAGAGTAAAGTTGAAGATCAACAAAGATCATTTAATAAGAAATAATCTATCCACAAAGAGATGATCTCTAGAATGAAGGAACAGATAGAAATGTATCAAAGCCTGCAGGTTAAAGCAACCTATCAAAGTAGAAGACTTGAAGCAGAAATCCTCTTTCTCAATACAAATCTGGAAAAATCAAATAAGAAGAATGAATAACTTAAAGAAGAAATCATCTCTCTGAAAGCAGATCTCGAAGCATCGAATAAGAAGAATGAATATCTTTTACAAACTTGTGAAGAACAAGAAAATGGGTTGAAAGAAGAGATTTTGAAATTGAATAATCAAGTAGAAGAAGGAAAAAGGGTTGAAGAATGTATGAAGCAGTAATGCCAAAGATTGGAGGGTGAGATAAAAATTTTAAAAGGTAAATTAGAAGAAAAGGATAAACTCTTGAGGTTTCAAGATAGTACTAAGATTCTGGATAATATTCTTAGTAGTCAAAGGTCTCCTTCTGTTAAATTTGGTCTTGGTTTTCATGAAACTGTTAAAGGAGAATCTAGTTCACAAGAAAGTGCTAAAGATTCAAAGGATATCAATGCAAAACCTGAAGTGTTGAAAGAAACAAAAGGTCAACTGACAATCATGAACTCTCAAAAGAAAGCATTCCCTCCTTTGATCAATAATGTTGAATGCTTTAAATTTCATAATTATGGGCATGTTGTAGCCAATTGCAGAATCAGATTGTTTCAGTCACAAACAAACAGATTCTACACAGAAAGGTACTCAGGTTTCTTTAAGGGATATTGTTTTTCATGCAGCAAGTATGGTCATAAAGCAGCTGATTGCAATAGAAGAAAGAATAGAAAAACTCATTATGATCCTTATGCTTACTTCTATGGTCACATAAGATGTTATGCTTGTAACAAGTATGGACATGTAGAAAAAGAATGCAGGATGAATAGATCTGAGAAATTGGATAATTTTCAGCACACAAAAGGAAATTTCAAGCAAAGATGGAAAAAGGTGGAGGAACGGTCAAAAACGTAGGGGATAATAATCCTACTGTAGTCATCTGCTTCTAAAGCTTATTTCTCGTAATGTCTGTAGGAGTGATGTGGGATACATTATAGGGATTAGTAATGTATCATCACAGGGGGAGCAATGTATGATGATTCCCATGGTTGGTTTGGTAATTCTGGTTATGTTTATTTCTGACAGTGCATCTGATGTGAAGAAGACAGGTACAGGTGGTACAAATTCAGGGGGAGATGAAGTTGTGGAAATTTTCAGTGTTTCACTTTCCATACGCGGGTTTAGTGAACTAAAGCCTCAAATACACGCGAGTTCTGCTGGAGACATTCGCGTATGCTTTTCTGATAAGAAAAATAGTAAGATAGCTAAAGATTAGGAACACAGGTTCAGGAGGAGAATTAGTCTAACAACTAATGATTGCATTGTTGGCATTGTATCTAATTATTCCTTAGTTCTTGCTCAAATGATGATGACATGATACATGGTTTCTTATGATGAGATTATGGATGAGCCCTGTTTTCTTTTTGCTGAATAATATCTTTTGTTTTCACACATGGATGAGTTGGAAGTCTTATGATTCAGAGATAAGAATAGATCATGCAGAATTTGTTGCTATGGTTGAGACCTTTTTCCTACGCATATTACATCATGATGAATCTTGAAGATCTTGGTGATTTTAGATCACATGGATGATTGTTTGACACATATTGTCTATTAAAGAAGGTGTTCTGATATGATAATTCCTCTCGGGAATAATTTTTTGATGCTGCAAAAAGTTTGAAGGCCTCGTTACTGATGCACTTATGCTACAAATGTTGGATGACACTTGAAAACATAGCTACATTTCCCTATCTTTCTTCTCTCATATATCCTAGGGAAGCATTTGAATATCTTAGAGAGAAGCTGGGAATAGTTTCTGCCATGCAGAAGATCAAATCTGCTTAAATGCGGAAGATTAAATTGGATACGCGGATTTCATGAAAGACAGTCGCGTATATACGCGAGTTTATACAGATAAAACCGTGTATGGGTGGTTGCTGACAATTTTTCTCTGGGTCAGCATTCTTCAGCACAGCTATGGTGCTTTTGGGTATCTGGTGATGTTTCAGCTCTTATATTTCTATTTCATTCTCTGATATTATTGATGAAGATGCCTTGATGATTTTCTGTTGAAAGTGTTCAGGATGCACAAGCTAAGGGGGAGCATTGGTCATGTGGAAAGGATGCATTGTTGGCATTATGATGGTTCTGAAATATGATCTCTCTCTTGAGGTATTTTTGGTATTTGTAACAAAAGGTCATATTTTTAGTGTGATGAAAGGGTCATGTTGAGACCTATGATGTAAAATTGTAATATTCAATCATGTAAGGACTTGGTCAAATTTGTAAACCCACTTGGTTGGGTAGTTGAGTCAAAATGTGTAAACCCACTTCACTGGGTACTTGAGTCAAATATGTAAATCCACTTGGTTGGATCCTTGATGTAAGTATGAGTCCTTAGTGATAGGAAAGGTCATAGAGTCATTAAAAAAATATGTTTTGAAGATTCGGCATGAACTTAGGGGGAGCATGATAACTTCAGTGAACATCAGATCTACAGAGCTCTTCTTTCTACATGTGGAGAAAAACATTGTCTTGGATTTGATCTTCCCTTTGCCCTTGATGTCAAAGGGGGAGAGTAACATGGTGTTTGAATAGGGGGAGAGTATCATGGTGTTGGCATAATGATTATAATCAATGTATCTATCTGTTGTGGTGATCAAACACCATCATGGTTGCCATCAAGTCCAAAGGGGGAGATTTTTGGCATGTGTTGTCCTTGATGGCAACCCACTTGATGAAGTTTTCCTTGATGGAAAATGATTTTATGTGTTGTCCTTGATGGCAACCTACTTGATGAAGCAAGATTGTTGGCAATATGATACAATGTGTTGTCCTCGATATGGCAACCTACTAGATGAAGTTGTTCTTGATGGAAACTGACTTGATGAGTTGTCTTTGGATGGCAACCTACTTGATGAATGATGGAAACCTACTTGATGAAGTTGTTCTTGATGGAAACCTACTTGATGAGTTGCCTATGATAAGCAACCTATGTGTTAAATATGTAAGGATGATGTATCTTGTGTTAAATATGTAAGGATGATGTATCTACATATTAGCTCAGGAGTAACAGAAGAAAGGAATCTCAGAAAGTGCCAAAGAAATGATAAATAAGACATGTCACAAAGCATATGCGGGTTTGTAAAGGAGAAGTAGCATATGCATGCGGAAAAGTACGTGCCAAGTCACGTATGCCAATTTTCACTCTAAATTTATAAAACCAGGGGACATTACCATGGTATTGACCCACAATATTGAGCGTTGGATTATCTATTTGATCCCTTCCAGGAATACCATCGGAAGTGGTGTGGTTTTGGCTCATGGTATTGACAAAGGCTAAATCTATATAAGGAGAAGAAAATCATGGTGCAAAGGTGTGCAAGTCTGGGTATAAAATGAATACTTCACTCTAAAGTACATCTGCATGGAATGAATTGATTGATCTGAATTACTAATGCACCTATGAAGAAAATGATGAAGAGGGATCTCTAGATCCGAAATGTATATGTATTTTCTAGATCTGTTTATGGAATGAGATGAGGGGAAATACATTCTGAAGTAAAGGATGAAATCTGAGTTGTTTATCTAATCTGAAGAGATGCAAAGTCCTAAAAAGTTACAGATCTATATGCAAGTTCGCTTCATTAGAAGCGTTTGTATATGTGGTTCTGCTTAAGGAAAAGCGCGTATGGGCAGTTAGGGTTTTCTGAAGAATGCACAAAAATATACGCGGGTTGGTGTGCATAAAAGGGTGTACATACGCAGGTTCAGTGAAGTAAAAGCACGTATGGAATGTAGGGTTTGCTGAAGTAAGTGGAATGAACTATCTGATCTATTTTTCTATTTTACTGCTATCTGTCAATGATGTATTCATACAGAACTGGGTTGTTTGAATAATGAATATGCTGCTGATTATGTTAATTTAAGATCAAGTTTTTGGTTGATTGGTTGATGATTCAATGAATGAATTGATGGGGTTATAAGTTTCATTTTGATATATGATGAGCTTAAATGTGTGGAGTGGGTCTAGTCTAAAAATCTGATGAAAATAGGACTACAAGTTGTGTTGTATGGAAGTTGTTGGATCCAGTATGAAAATTGATGAAATGTGTTCCGCAGTGGTGCTGAGGGTCGAAGCCTTAAGTGAGGGGGTTGTAGCTCCCTTCCAGTGGTAGCTGGTAAACGAGAGCAGGGGGTTGTAGCTCCCTTCCAGGAGAGGTTGGTAAACGAGAGCAGGGTGTTGTAGCTTCCTTCCAGGAGAGGTGGTGGCAGAGCCGAGGGGTTTGCTCCCTTCTGATAGTAAATGAGGAGCGAGGGGTTGTAGCTCCCTTCCAGGAGAGGATGGTAAACGAGAGAAGGTTGTAGCCTTCTGCAGGTGGGTGCCTGCGTGCTGGTTTGAGTCTGCACCAGTACATGTTTGTAAGAAGTTTTCTTAATAATAAATTTTGAAGGCTGAAACAACGGCAGCGGTGGTTTTCTCCCGAATTGGGTTTCCACCTAAAAATCCTGGTGTTCATGTGTGTTACTTATGTGTGATGATTTATTTTTTTCTTACTGCACATGTTTACTGCTTACTAAACATCTAATGAATGAATGATGCAAATATCTAAGTAAAGAATTACTTGCATAATGAGATCTCTGGTAATACGCAACTTTCATTAAGGATATCCGCGTGTATACACGACTTGGGTTAATTAAAGTAGCGTATGGATTTTAGAGAAAGAAAAAGTAAAAAATTTTCAGTCTGCACTAAATAATGATGCACCCCCCCCCCCCCTCTCAGTATTTTCCCAACATTATCATCATCTTTAAACATAGGCAAATTCCTTTGCCAATCTACCTTAGGAATTTTATTTGGAAAACCTGGAATGTGATCTCGGCTCATGGGAGCATACCTTTGATCCAGTGAAACCATTTTGATAACAATGAATTCACCAAGAAATTCCTCAGTCTACTGATTCTTGAAGAGTAGAGTCGCCATAAAAATTCTGAAACTTCGGATTCTTCGACACTAGAGTCGCTAGGTGAATGATTTCAGCCTTCCGATGTCTGATCATTGTCCACCATCAACCATCAGATCTGAACTTGATTATATTTTACTGAGGAAACCGGATGTTCAGTTCATAAACTAGACCAGAGATTGACTGAAGCAGCATTCATCTACTTTCGCTAATGTAAAGCAAGAGCGTTTCGAAGGCTACCTAGCATAACTTCAGGCTCCGTCTATAGTTTATAAAGCAAACAACAAAATTTTCTCCCCAGTATGGTCGCCACTATGTTATGGCCTAAATCTACCTCAGGCTGAGAAAGGTAAAATCTAGGGTAACATCAAACCATGCTTAACCTGGTAGCTAGCCCTACCAGATCGAGAAAGGGCTCTCCTAGTCAATCTCAGCAAAAATAATTAGTGAGGTTTTGAGATGACTTGAATAAAGGTTGATTTTAGGCTAGGTATATATGTAAAAGAGTTTTATTTGATTTTGAGGGTGGTTGTTGGATCAGAGGGAAAGGGCAGATTTTGGGTCTGAGAATGAGCAGTTTTGCAGGGATCGGAATGGGGCAAGGTAGGCAATTGTTTTAACACTTCAATTTTGAATGAAATGGATAGCTTAGACTAGTAACATTGTTACCGATGAAATAGGTAACCTGACCTCAAAACGAGAACTCTAGCCCAAAAAGACTCAAAAAACATGAAAAAACACCCCAAAAACAAAAAAAGTGTATTCCAGAACACACTTGTTTTTTTTTTAAGGTCAAATTTCAACATTTTATAAAATTATGCTAAAAACAAAATTGTTTCTTGAAAAAAGGATTGAAAAAACACCCTCAAAGCAAAACCAGTTGAAGCTAGAATAACCAAAAAAAAAAAAAAAATTGTCATATTTTTGACATTTTTAAAAATTGAAATGACATTTTTTAATTTTTAAAATTCAAACATTTAAAAAAACCTAAAATTTAAGAAAAGAATAAATTTAAAAAATTAAAACATTTTAAAACTTAAAATTTAAAAATATATAGGAATAAAAAAATAAAAATAAAAATTTTAATTCAAACATTAAAAAAAACCTAAAATTTAAGAAAAAAATTAAAAATTAAAAATTAAAAAAAAATTAAAGACTAAAATTTCAAAATATATAGAAATTAAAAATTAAAAATAAAAAGAAAATAAAAATATTAAATTAAAAAGAAGAACAAGCTAAAAAAAGAAAGAAATTATAAAAAATAAAATATAGAAATTAAATTTAAAAAAGAAAAAGAAAATGTTTATGGAATTAAAAAAAATTAAATTAAATTTTAAAATAAAAAATTAAATTTAAGGAAATATATTAAATTTTAATAAATTCAAAACTTAAAATAAAAATTAAAAAAAAAAAGCATTATTGAAATTAAAAGTACAAAAATGAAAAATTAATTAAAAATTAAAAATTAAAAAAAAATACAATAAAAATATTAAATTTAAAGAAATATATATTAGAAAAACAAATAGATTTTAAAAAATATATTAAATTGAAAATATAAAAAATAAAAAATATATATATATATGAACTTAAATTAAAAATATATATATTAGATTTTATTAAATTAAAAAAAATTGTTAATATTAAAATAACAAATTAAATTATATATATATATATATATATATATATATATATATATATATATATATATATATATATATATATATTAAATTTTAATAAATAAATGAATAAACAAATAAATTTTGAAATAAAAATTAAATTTAAAAAAAAAAAAAACAAACATAATAGGTTATTCCGCCACTTTGATAAAAAACAAACATTGTTAAAATAAAAAGTTAAAAAACTTTAAAAATCAATTAAAATTGAAAAATTGAAAAAAATATATTAAATAAAATATATTAAATAAAAAATAAAATAAAAAACAAATTAATTTGAAAATATTAAGTTTAGCTTAAAAAAAATCTAATTTTAAATACACAATTTTAATTGAAATAAAAAAAATATCACAATTTTATGTAATTAAAAAATAATAATAAAAAAAACAAAAAATAAAAAAAAAATATTAAATTGAAATAAATAAATTAAAAAAAATACAAAATTTACTAATTTTTAGAAAATTAAATGAAAAAACTAAACATAAAATTTAATAATAAAAAAAATATGAGAAAGAAAAAAATCAATTAAATAAAAAAATACAAAATTTAATAAAAATTATTAACAAAATTTAGAAAAAAAAAATTAAAAACAAAAAAAATGAATAAAATTAAATTTCAAATATAAAAATTAAATTAAAAAATAATAATTTTAAATTTTTTGAATTAAAAAAATAAAATAAAAAATAAAACAGAATTTTTTGATTGTGGTGGCGCCACCAATCGGCCTCTCGCCCAGGTGACGGCGGAGGCCGGCCGCTAAGCGGGAGGCCAATTCTGAGAATCGCCCTCTCGCGGTAGGAGGTTGATTCTAGGAATCGCCCTGAGGCCGATTCCGAGAATCGCCCTCCCGCGGCGGAGGCCGGCCGCTAAGCGGGAGGCCAATTCTGAGAATCGCCCTCTCGCGGTAGGAGGTTGATTCTAGGAATCGCCCTGAGGCCGATTCCGAGAATCGCCCTCCCGCGGCGGAGAGCGATTCCGGCGTCGGCCTCCCCGGCTGCGGAGCGATTCACAGGAATCGGCCTCCGGCGCGCGGAAGGCGATTCACCGGAATCGGCCTCGGGGTGATTCAGGGTGATTCCGGAATCGGCCTCTGGGCCCTGAGGGCAATTCCGGAATTGGCCTCGGGGCGATTCCAGGAATCTGGCCTCCCACGCGACGGGGTGATTCCGGGAATCATCCTGGGGAGATTCCGGAGATCGGCCTCCGTCGCGAGGCAATTCCGGGAATCGGCCTCCGCCGCGGAGGTCGAGAATCGAATCGGCCTCCCCGTCGCGAGAGGCAATTCCGGAGTCCCGGCCTGCCCGAGTGGCGGGCGACCGCTTGGGCGGAGCTACGGCCCGCTCGCCCGGCCCGACCGGCCTCACCACTCCTGACGACCGGCCCAATCGACGCCACCACGATCAAAAAATTCTTTTATTTTTATTTTTATTTCTTTTAATTTTTAATATTTTTATTTTTTTATTTGATTTTTATTTTTTATTTTTTATTTTTAAATTCAAAAAATTTAAATTTTTTTTTTTTTTAATTCAAAATTTTTATTTTAAATTAAATATGTTTTAAATTGTTTTGTTTATTTTTTTAAATTTAATATTTTAGATTAATTGTTTTTTAAAATTTAAAATTTATTCATTAAATTTATTAAATTTTAATTTATTTTAATTTTATTTTTATTTTTAAATCTTTTAGTTTATTTGGTTTTTCATTTTTAAAATTTATAAATTCTTTCATTTAAAAAAAAACAGCAAATTTATGGATATTTGTTTTTTAATTATTTGCACGTGGTTTTTTTCATTTTTTTTTTTAATGATAGTTTTTTTTATTATAATTCTTTTATTTTAATTTTCTTTTTCAACTTTAGATTTTTTTTTTTTTTTTTTTTAATTTGGTTTTTTTGTTAATTTTAAAATTTTTATTTTTGTTTTCTTATTATTATTAATTTTTTAATTAAAATTTTTAAATTTAATTTTTTCTTTCTTGTATTTTTTTTTAATCTAAATTTTGAATTTTGTAATTTAAATTATTTTTAAATTTTCTATTTAAATTATTTTTTTTAATTATATGGACTTTTTTAATAACTTAGAAAAAATTGTTTTTGATGTTTTTTTTTAATTTTTTTTTGTTAATTTTTTGTTTTTCTTCTTTAAATTATGTGTTTTTTTTTCAAATTTTGTCATTTCTTTCGATATATTTTCGAATATGTTTGTTTTTTATTTTATTTATTTATTTTTGTTTAAATTTTTTATTTTTACGAGTTAATTTTATTTATTTTTACATTTTTTATTGGTTTCTATATTGTCTTTATATATATATATATATATATATATATATATATATATATATATATATATATATATATATATATATATATATATATATATATATATATATATATATATATATATTATCTAAGTTTGTGTTTTATTACCAACATGAAAATCACCGCTCTAAAAAAAAAAGTTGATGCTGCATCAATATGTTTCAAAATTAGCATGAAAATCACTAACATTTTAAAACAAATATTCATACTTCATAAATAAAAATATTAGAGTGTCAAAAATGTGCTAAAAAAAAAAAGAGGTGATTCTGCATCACCACTTTTCAAAATCGGGTGCTTTTTATGCTACCAAAAACAAGTAGGTAACAGTGCGGTTACCTATTTGATCGGTAACATTGTTTAGTGAGGAGTTGAAGAGGGAAAGAAACTTTCAGGAATCCTCTTCAAACAGTTGAAAACATAGAAAATTAAACAAACCCTAGGTAGAGCACTGCAAATTTTAATGAATTCCACCTTTATCCTTGTTTGTTTAACTTAAGAAGAAATAAGAGGGAAAATGATACACATGAAACACTAGTAAACTTACATTAACAGAGAGAAACACATCATCAAAACAAAGAGCCACATGAATCCCAAGGAGTGCTGCAAACCCTGGTCTATTCCATTGCCAAACTGCAGAGATGAATGTACAGTGATGCTCAAAGCAATCCCAAATGTCCAACCAGGCAAATGACTGAAAAACTACAAGATATAGACAAAAAATAACTCATCCCCAGCCTCTAGGGGTCGAGCTCACAAATTTAGGAGTTGTTTCAACAAGATCTAAACTGAGAACTAGAAAATAGGCAGTGGAACAGCATGCCTCTATAAGATAGGAAATTGATTCATTCAGTTGCAATTCACCTTTTGATGGATGAATCTACCTCCATGAGTAAAACTTTTAAAAAATTACATCAAGACCCATCAAATTACATCAAATTACATCATGAGTTTAACATTTGGAAGTAAGAAATTCAAACTATCCAAAAATAGGCGGAAAACAGAGTTACTGAGCCCAAAATGAGCAAAAATCCCCAATGCCCCGCGCCAGTTTTCCCTATGCGGCACGCCAGTTTGGAGATAATTTTGGAGGCCTTCCCGGTGTCCAAATTTTCTCCAAGTGGGCTTTTTGGAAAGGTCTGCCTGTCTACTTTCCAACACGAGTGGAATTTCTGAATTTGGCTTCCATTTTCCCCTCCAAAAATGTGTTCTCCCAACACTGGTTCCTGTGTGTCCAAAAAGCGGCAAAAAGGTCATTTTTAGGGTGTTTTTGACCCTTCTGGAAGCCCAAAACCTGTCAAAATCTCTTGGCCATAACTATTCATGCATAAGTTTCCATGAAAAATCCAAAAATATAAATTTTTACCCAAGAGGAGCCTCCCATCAAAAGCGCGCGCCAAGTGGCGTGATGCGTAGAGCTGAAAAATCTGTGTTTAGGCCCAAAAAAACAAAATTTACAAAATGTGTCCCAAATTTCTTGAAATTTGGGCTAAATGTCCTCCATCATGTACTCTTCTGGGCCAAGGAAGCCTCGGCCAAAATCTGAAGTCTATCTTACCTTTTCCGACGCTTTGAGGCCTTCTTCAACTTAGCCTTCAAGATCTTGATACGTGCCTTGCAAACATGATTTCTTGCCCAATAATGATTCGCCATGTGCCTCAACATGTTCTTTTCTTTGTTGGCCTTCTCCAACATCATTTCCAAATGAATATTTACCCTTTCAAGCCAAGTTTCACGATCAACCTCAATGTCTTGCTCAATGGATGTCATCTTGGTTTGGCTCCTTTTGGCAGCTTGCCGGTTCTCATGTATATTTTGCAACTTCATGATAGTTTGTTGATATTATAGCTGTTTGTTTCTCTTCTCAAGGTAGTTGATTATCCATTGGGCTCTTTCCAGATTAAGAGACAAATGATGAATGTCATCTTGCTGCTCCCGAATGACTTCTTTGAGCTTTGAGCTTTATGAGCCCAAATCTGTGTCATCATCCTAAATGAGGATGAAATTTGCCTCTTGACCTCCTAACGGTCCCTCATCATGCAAGGGCTTCTTACCCTTGTCCTATACCTATACTGCTGATGAAGGAAGCAAGACCCCTTCCACCCCGGGTGGAGATAATACTCGCCTAGCTGCTGCAAACAACCCTCTAGTGCCCCTTTGATAGGTGAAAAACACCGGCACACTAGCGGTCTGTGTCTCATGACCTCCATGCTGATATGAAGGTCCACCTCCCTCATGAAAAACCTTCGATGGTACCTGAGAAGCTATGAAGAAATCATTAGAAATGAAATCCTCCCATGAAATATCCTGCAAGCCGATCTTATGCATAACCACAATTTTGATCAGTGCAAAGTGATAGATATTTCTATACTGCTGCTTAGGAGTTTTCCTTTGCATGAGGGTGGTCATCTTCTCAATATTCCGGCATATGAAGTAAGGGAGGTTCATCATCCTCACCCTGGTAAAATGCATTAGCAACCTGATATGATAGGCATAGAGACGTGAAAACCAACCCTCACAATTGAAATATTTGATAATGAGTTTCATCAAAGGAGAATATGAATCTTTTAGAAACCAAAAGGGAAAATCTGTACTGAGTTGTCTCAAAAAACTAGGCTTGATATATGGTTCATAATGTTCCTTGTCCACCTGTTGCCTTTTGTTCCACTGCTATCCAACATTTGGAATTTCGTTTTCTTGAGAGATAGTTTCAGGTGTTAAAATGAATGTCACACCTGCAAGAGTGACTTGGCCATTATATAAATGCAACACAAACAATCGGGCTAGCTCATGATGGTGGTGAACTCTAGAAACCATCTCAAAAAGTTGATAACATGACTGCTATTGGAAACATGAAATAGCAAAAGGACAGGCCTGTAGCTCAGCTAATGAAGTAGGCTCCTCCCTCACATGTCTGCCACTCTTGTGAGGTCTCCTAAGTGCATGCAATTCAGTTGTGGAATCACTGTCTCAGTCATAAGAAGAATCTGTCTCCATGTTTTCCAAAGTCTATGTTGCCTTAGATGAATATGAGGATTTTGGTGTCTTTGGTTTTTGTTGCCAGATGTGTGATAATATGGGAGGGACTATGGAGGGAGAGGGTAGGGGGAATGATGGGATATGCCAATTGAAATTTGTCAATTGAAGAGTTTAGGGGCAGTCACTAGTTTTTTTGGGACAGCATTTGGGTTTGGGAAATTTGTGATTAGGATGGGATAATGGGAATATGGAATAGGGAATGAGTGATTTAGAGATAGGGAATTGTGCTAATGGGACTAGAATAACAGTGATGAGGGAATAACTAGGTGGGGAAGTGGAAATGATAGGCACAAAACTAGATTATAAACCCGAAAGAAGAATTCCTTGAACAAGATAATAGGGTTTGAATTTTTGTTTAAATCCTCATAGATATCACAAGACACATGTTCATTGGCATTGACAACGTTTATTGACTTACTTGGATCGGGAGTGACTGAGTAGATTTGAGGTTTTGAGGGGAATGGCAATGAAATTTCTTTGCGGCCCTACACGTCGTGCAACCAACCCAACGCGCCACGTAACTCCTATGCGCCACGCAGAAGTAATTTCAACACAGTGGGGGCCGACCCAATGCGTCGCGCCCGCCCAATGCGTTGCGCGGTGAAATTTTCACAATTTCCCCTTCAAATTGCTTCCTTCTCTCCTCACGATTTTTCCTTGGCTCACTCTATCCTCTTGGCATACAAATGAGCTTTTGAAACATTAAAATGATTTATATACCAAGGATCTTTAATTCTTATTCCAAAAAACCCACTTTGTAATGTTTTAGATTTTGACACTTTTCAAAACTCTGTTTTGCTTTATTTTGGCTTTTTGAGTGAATGATGTGCTTTCTGTTTGTCCTGCAGGGAATGGATTGGCTGGAGCTTGAAAAAGGTGACCAGGGTTGCTAGTGAAAATATTATTACAACTGAGAAAAATTGAAATTACATTACATTTATACATAAAGATGAAATACTCTATTTTTCTTCAAAACAGAGTTTTGAAGAGAAATACATTATTAAGCATATGATGACGAAATTTTTAGTACTGGATCCTTATTTCAAACTCCTCATGTGCCTGCTGACCATTATTGGGGATTTTGAAAACCTTATTAATGAAACCCTAGACGTAATGACACTAGACCCTAAAAATGACTCTTTGCGAACTAAAAATGACTCTTTGTGACTGCAAATGATCTTAATGGACAGAAATAGGTCAGCAGGTAAGGGACATGAGCAACAAGCCACTACCTTCAGATGATCCATGCTCCTAATGGAATGCAGCGGACTGAGTGAGACACCTAATATGCAATGCAACAAGAGAAATTTTGATCATGAACGGAGGGATGAAGATACCAACACTAACACCATCTGCGCTGATTGAGCAAGGATGGTCCTTATGGAAGAATATTGTGCGACAGGTGCAAAGGTTTCTTCATAATCAATCCCCTCAATCTGTGAGAAGCCCCAGGCAAAAAATCTTGCCTTATACTTATCAACACTCCCATCAACAGCTTGCTTTACCTTGTAGATCCATCTTGAACCTACCACTGATTTACCAACTGGCCTTGGAACAATCTCCCAAGCATTTTTTCTGACAATGGAGTCATACTCCTCCACCATGGAATCTAACCATGTGGGCTCCTGTACTGCTTCTTCAATGGAATATGGATATGTCACAATACACTTGCTCATGAGAGCCATGTATCCAGTGACTCGGTCAGGTGATTGTCTCTGTCTGCGTTGTGATGTAGGGACTCCTACATTTTGTGCCACATCAAGCTCCAGTCTCTCAGCTTTTGTGGTACACCTTCTACCTGTTCAGATTTTTGGCTCTGCGTGAGTGGACTCCTCCACTCCATGATCCTCCTCATGTGGCTGATCCACATCTTGAGGCTCATCATTGGGAACAAGAAGTTCTTCCTCTGCATGAAAGTGTAGCTCCCTCTCAAGTGACAACTTCATGGCTTTCTCCTCATTGAATTTTATATCATGTCGCACCACATTCATCTGAATATTTGGAAAATACACACGATAATTATGGGTTGTTTCTGTGTACCCTACAAATATCCCAACTTCTGCAGTCAGCTCCAGTTTCTTCTTGGCGTATATTGTCACATGAATGTAAACAAATGAGCCAAAAATCTAAAAATGAGAAATATCAGGCTTCCTACCAGTAAAATCTTCTTCGGGCATACTTATGCCAATTATCTATGAGGACAATGGTTTTGCACATAAAACACAGTGTTGCATGCTTCTGCCACAAGTGCATTGGTTGGCCCTGGTCATGTAGCATAGCTCGTTCAACACCCATGATCATTTTGTTCTTCCTCTCTGCAACCCCATTCTTCTGTGGGTTATGAGGCACTATGAGTTCTCTTTGAATTCCTTCTTTTCTACTGAATTATTTGAATTCGTTCGAGATATATTCACCACCATTATCACTCCGCAGAGCCTTCACTTTCTTCCTCGACTCCTCCACCAATTCTTTAAACTCACATAACTTTGAGAATGTTTCACTATTCTTCTGCATGAAGAAGATCCAACATCTACGAGAATATTCATCAACAAATATAACATAATACCTATGTTTTTTTGTTGAAGCAACTAAGCAAGGTCCACACACGTTTGTGTGAATTATCTCCAGGATCACTGAAGTACGATTCTCCTTCTCATGAAAGGTTTTCTTCACAAACTTACCCATAGTACATCCCTTGCACTGATCTGACTACGCAAGAGTACCCTTGGGAATTCTAGTAGAAATCTACTGCAAAATCTTCAAGGAGCCATGGTGAAGATGGCCCAATCTCCTGTGCCATAATTCGCCCTCATCCCTGCTCACCACTTCTTCTGGTTTGCCCATCATTGCAGTGCAACCATCTACCTCCAGCTTGTAGATATTCTTAACTCAAATCCCTATCCTCTTGTTTTGAACCATTTTTTTATGTCGCAGGAAAGCTTTTCCCTCACTAAAAACAACATCATAACCTTTGTACTACAACATCGCGACCGAGACCACGTTCTTCTTCAAACCTGGAACATGCATAACATATTTCAACGTAAATGGTTTACCTGACTCCCTCTCAAAGGTAATGATTCCAATGTCGGTCGTACTGTATCTACCATCGTCGCCCATCTCTATATGCATTTGGAGATCTTTCTCCTCCAAGTCACTAAATAACTCCTTGTCTCCCGTCATGTGGAAGGAAGCACCACTATCAAGATACCACACCGATCCCATTGTGCTTGAAACCAAGCATGTGATCAAAGAGAAATCAAGTTCAAATTGCGAGGCTAAGGCCTCTCTCACTGTAGCTCCAACAGCCTTCTTGTTCTTCTTTTTCTGTGTGCAATTAGTGGTGAGATGCCCATGTTTGTGACAGTGAAAACACTTCACTTTGGAAAAATCCAACTTCTTTCCTTTAGCCTCCGATTTTGGATGGGATTTCTTCCCCTTCCATTTCCTTGCTTTGTTAGCCAAAGTGAAATTCTCTTCATCATCATTCTTCGATGAAGATCTGTCCTTAGTACTTCGACTTATCTCCTCCTGCACTAGATCCAATAAAGTCGCTCCCAATCTGAAAGTTTCTCCCGTCCATTGATAGAGTCCTGATAACTGTGCCAACTCTTCAGTATCCCAATGAGATCCAAGCTCAACAAGTCATAATCCACAACTATGATTCCCACACTCCCCAACTCATCCCTACATTGGACAAACTTCGTGAGATATTTTGGAATATTGTCGCCCTTCTCCATTTTGATTTTCTGAGCTTATCTTTCAGCGTCAACTTCCTATGGTCGTTGTTGCTTTGGAAAAGATCTATCAAAGCCTTCCACATTGAAAATGGAGTTTTTTTCCCATGAAGTCTTGACACAATTTGGTCCTTCACACCTTCCAATAGAATTCTTCTTGTCTTCACTACTTTATTTTGCTGGGCAACAACTACTACAACATCGCTACAAGTGGGCTTAGGAACATCACTATCAATGAACTCCTTCAGACCATTATCTTTAAGCACCACTCCATCCTGTCCTTCCAGGATATGTAGTTCGAGCTACCCTCAAGGACATACTCCAACCACAACCCATTGAAATCCATTTCAATGTATACTCAATTGTCGCACCAGGAAATTTTTGCAGCAAATTCGAATTATCCACTAGCACAAAACTCATCACCGCTTCAATATTGCAATCTCTAGTGATTAACACTTCTCTGATACCATGTATAAATTATAAAATATGCATTTATATTACCAGAAACCCCTGATCTAACAAATTAATCTTATGTTAAATAGAGAATCCTTCCACTTAATTCTTTGCGGAAATTAAATCACCAATTGTAAACGCATATGAAGTAAATCAATCGCACATAAACATAGTTTCTTAATAGGAAAGCTTAAAGCTAAAACCCAAAACTATCATATATTATGTATATCAATGGATCATGTAACAATCTCATACAAAGCTTAGTACATCAAGCTCTCAGCTCAATCAAAAATCATTACACACTGTTATGCATAAATTTTCATATCTATGCACCAATTTCTTGCCTCCTGATAGCCTGCCTCCACTGCATAATCCCTGCTGAAGAAGACCCCTGAATGAATTCAAATTTTCCTTTCCTTGACTATGCAATCCTTGTTGACATCTCCAATGTGTGTCAGATTCATTAAATGCATCACTATAGTCACAACAAATATTCCATCTCACCCCTTCACCTATCTCTCCACTAGGTCTCCACTGGAACTGACATGCAAGTAGTAAAATATTGCATTTGTTCAGTCACAAGTGATTCTCTAGTTTTGAATTAATTAAATAATTAATTCACTAAACTCTCACTAGTGTATCTTCAGTTAGAACTAGATATAACTAGCACAAGTGAGTTTAACTCACTTAACTGAGTTAAACTAAATAATAGCTCACATAACTACTCTTCCAACTCTGTCACAACTTGCCACTATTAGTTATAACTGATTCATCCATGCATGAGTCACCAACCACCCTTTGAATTGTGTAATTCCTTCAGCCCATAGATTTTCCAAATTTGGTCACTGAAATAAAGTGCTCCAAGAGAATAAGTTGATATTTATTGTCGGATAATTATTAAGGGCTAATAATAATCGACATGCATCTATTTTCAGATTAACGATATATAAATAGACTTCACCCAATATTCTAAAAATAGAACCTCATCTATTTTTCCAGCTTGATCAACCATCTACAAATAGCTTCTTGCTACTTACAGAATATGCTCACCATGTAGAATAGCGTGTTGTACTCAAGTCCTTTGGATGAAACAAACTTTGCAAGATATTCAAGTAAAATTTAGTGAGACTATTCCCATATTATGTGATAACACCAATTCCATTAGCATCTACAAGAATCTTGTCATGCATTAAAAAAAAAAACCCATTCCAATCAGATATAATTTTGTTAGAGAACATGTCGCTAAAAATAATATCAAACTTGAATATGTTGGTGGAAAATAAAAAATCGTTGATATCTTCATTAAAACTTTACCTCATGAAACATTTGAATTTCTTCACCAGAAGCTTGGGATTCTCCGAAGTTCTCATTAGATTTTCCTTGTTTAGAATATAAAGGGGGAGTGGAAGTGTGTACAGGTCCGCAGGATGGTTTTGTGTTAGGGGGAGTTACCCTTTGTCATTGATGTCAAAGGGGGAGATAATGTTGCAAGAAGAGGTGTCATGATTGCAAGGTGAGTACTTGTGTTGCCATAAATTCCAAAGGGGGAGATTGTTGATCAGTGGTTTTCATTTATGTCAACCCAAGTAGCACCAAAGGCTACACCGATTTTTCATGGGAATTTTGACCTACAATATATTCTGAGTCAAGGATATTTTTTGTGGCTTCTTCTTGTCGATATGTTTCCATTGATATATGGTACGCCACGTAATTCTTCACGGTTTGAGAGATATTCATGTTTGAAGTTAGTAACCCTAGTTAGTGGGCTAAAACCCCATGGGGTTGTGGCATGGGTCATTGAAAAGTCAATAATTAATAATTTTTAAGCTCCTAAAATACCTCTCAAGTTCACTTTTTTAAGACCCTCTCAACCTAAGAATTTATAGAAATTGTGATCCTCATATCCTTCTCATGCAGGGATTTCGCTACATGAAACAAGTCATCATGGAATTTTCACTATAAAAAAAAATTCACAAAGTTTTAGAAGCTAAAATTTTTATGAGGCAAAACTGAAATCATGATGAAGATCGTGTAAAAAGTTTAGATTTGGTGCACAATATTTTCGAAGATATTATCTCTGGAAGTGTTTTTGCAGGCTCCTGAACTTCATCTCACATAGGTGACATTGGGAAAATTGTCATAACTATCTCTCTGATTATCGGATTAGAATTCTGTAAAAATTGGCAGCTATTGTATGAACTGTAGTTTTCTCTGTATCAATTTCAGAGCCGAATGAAGAAACAGTGACACGTGGCATTCCATTTCTACTGAACCAGTCCATAATTAGGTCATTGTGAGAGATTGAGCATAACTGTGCCTTGAAGAATCCAAATTGGGTCAGACCTGTGGCATTGGAACAAAGACTAAGAGGAATACTATAGGACCGAAAATCACATATTGGGATATGAAATAACAGAGATACACTAGACTCAATATCGAGCTCCTAGAAGGAAAGAAAAAGCTAGATCATGTGTTGTTAATGGCTACAAAGGACCAAAATTTATAGGGCAGCAAAGAAAAGCATGGTGCAACAGAGGTAAGCTCCAGGTAAGTATATTTTGTATATGCATGTTCATCTCTTAATTGCATTAGGTTTTTTGTATTCTATTTTTTTTTTTTTTTAGCACTGACATATGCTCTGCAGGATGAGGTAAGTTTTGATATTATCATGTCATGGGTATTTCCTTGAAGACTTTTTACAGGTATTATATATTCATCAAGATAAGACTCAATGCATGATCTAGTGTTCTAAAGAGTGAGAAAGGGTAGCATGACAAGAGCAGCAATCAAGGTACATAATGACAGCAAGAATTTCACCACATGAAGTTTTTACGTGGGTAGCACTGCGTATAGTCGTTGTAAAGGTATCACTGTATTGAATCATTGTAAAAGTATCATTGTAAAATTTGTACAAGTATCTATCTACCAAGAATTCAAGAGGCAGTTTCAGGAGGTCTAGGATCATCATTAGATATTTGTGTCACAGTTGGGGTTATGGTCTAGTGTGTCTTCTTCTTCTACATCATTCTATATCATTGTAAAGTGGACCATTTTCCCTGGTACGAGAATCCCTTCTTCTTTTATTCTTCTATCGGGTGGTACTAGGCTGGTGCATGAAGTCACCAAGAGGTTCAATCCTGTCAAAAATTTAGGGTGGTAGGGTGGTGGTAGGGTGAGTTGTAGCTCATTGGGTTTTAGGGCATCTGTTCAGTTGACTACTGAATAATATCGGGCATTGGAGTGTCCATCCAGTGGGAGCTAGAGAAGAATGATTTTCTAGATTCTAGGAATTTGGAGCTTTATTTTCAATTGGAGTTGAATATTAAAGAATTATTAGAAAAGCATTCAAGTGGTTTTCGTCTCGGAGGGGGTTTCCACCTTAAAAACTATGTGCATTTGTGTTCCTTTTGTTTACTGCTATCATTGTACAAACACTGATAATAATTGAAGATTAACTAATGCTCTGAAATATTAATAATAATACTAATTGAAAGGAATATTGATTCACCTCCCCCCCCAATATTTCCAGCATTTGTGACCCATTTTTGTCGCTCTTCTAAAGATAGTCTTTGTTCCAAAAAGTATCTAAGGCTATCATGATCATTTTTTACCTTGAAGTGTCTCCCATTAGGTAAGGTCACCATTTATTTAGTGCATGTAGTATTTCCAACATTTCCTTCTAATAAATAGCTTTTTGTAAATACTTTCCTTTGATTGGACGACTTTCAAAAGTAATGGGTCTTCACTCTTGCATTAAAACAACACCAATTCCATTTCCTAAGGTATCACATTCCACAATAAAGGTTTTTATGAAGTCTGACGTAGCTAAGACCGGTGTTAGGCACATTTCCTCTTTAATATGTTCAAAGGCCTTAGTTGCTTCAGGAGTCCATGAAAATTCATCTTTCTTCAATAATGTTGTTAGAGGTGTTGCTATTCTCCCATAATTATTAGCAAACTTGCGATAATACCCTGATAACCCGAGAAATCCTTGCAACTGCCTTATGGTTGTGGGGAATTTCCATTCCTTAATGGCTTTAATTTTGTTAGGGTCTACCTTAACACCCTCGTGAGATACAATATGACCCAGATATTCTACCTCTTGTACTCCAAAGAAACATTTGGAGGTTTTTGCATATAATTGTTTCTCCTCCAATAGTTTGAGCACCTTGTAAACATGTTGAACATGATCCTTCCAAGACCTATTGTAGATTAGTATATCATCAAAAAATACTAACACAAATTTTCTAAGGAAGGGTTTGAAAATGGAATTCATCAACACTTGAAATGTAGAAGTTGCATTGGTAAGGCCAAAAGGCATGACCAAAAATTCATAATGAACCTCATGAGTTTGAAATGTTTTTTTCAGAATATCTTCAGTATTCATTCTAATTTGATGATATTCCGAATGAAGATCAAACTTGGTAAAATAAATTGATCCATGTAATTCATCCAATAATTCATCAATCACAGAAATAGGAAATTTATCTTTAATATTGAGCTTATTGAGCTCCCTATAATCCAAACATGTGCGCCATGATCCATCCTTCTTGTGCACCAATACAACTGGGGCAGAGAAATAAATTTGGCTCAGTTGAATTATACCAGCCTCCAACATTTCTGTAATCATACATTCAATTTCACTATTTTGGACATAAGGATATTTGTAAGGCCTGATTTTTGGAGGAACACTTCCAAGGATCAAATGAATAGCATGATCATGATCACGAATAGGTGGGAGTCCTTCGAGAATTTCAAACACCTTGGAATGATTTTCCAAGACTTTTTGGAGATCTGGATAAATGGATGATTTTGATGTTGGAACTTCTAGTGAGCATAATTTTCCGATTACGCCTTATTGTTATTTCTTCAAAAACTTTGTCATGACATTACATCTTATTATATTTCTCGGCTTCCCTGTGATAGCTCGTAATTCAACTTCCTTTCCTTCTGAAAAAAAATTCAAGAAAAGTTCTTGAAAATTAAAATCTACCATCCCCAAAGATTTTAACCATTACACTGCTAGTACAACATTAGCACCTCCCATTGGAATGGAAATCATTGGACTTTTAAATACATATTCCCCCATGTTTAGCTTAATATTATGGCATTTTCTAGAGAAATTTATAGTTCCTCCATTTGCAACCATCACTTGACATTTTGGTGCTGGGTATAGGAAGCAGTTCAATTCCTTGATAGTACAACATTAGCACCTCCCATTGGAATGGAAATCATTGGAATTTTAAATACATATTCCCCCATGTTTAGCTTAATATTATGGCATTTTCTAGAGAAATTTATAGTTCCTCCATTTGCAACCATCACTTGACATTTTGGTGCTGGGTATAGGAAGCAATTCAATTCCTTAACTACCTTACAATGAATAAAATTATGGGTACTACCCAATTCAATCAACACTATTACCTTTTTCTTCTTGATATGTCCTTCTATCTTGAGAGTTTGAGGAGTGATAATTCCTACCAATACATTACAGGATATGGTTGGAGTCATTTCTTCTTTCTCTAGGGTTAGTTACTAGTGTATATCCTCTTCTTTTGAAGTTTCTTGTTCATTTTCTTCCACCTCTTCACAATCTATGTAAAATAATTTCTTCTTAGCACACTTATGACCTTTAGTGTATTTGCTATCACAACTATAGAAAATCCCTTTTTCTCTTTTTTATTCAAATTTTTGTGGTGTCAACCTTATAGGTTGTGGAATTATAGGAGTAGCAACACTTCCATATTTATAGATGTGATTGGTAGGCTTCCTTGTCGCCATAATTTTACATTCAATTTTTCTTGCCAACCTGAATGCCTTCTCCAATGAATCAAGTTCCCAAAAGCCAACCTCATGTTAAATGTTATCCTTTAAAGTACCTATGAAGACATCAATCCAGTGTTCCTCTGGAATATTAGATACCCTTATATTCAATTTTTGGAAGTCCTCAATGTGCTCCACTACTTAACCCTTTTTTTTGAGATTTCTAAATTGGCTAAAGAAGGTCTTGCTCTTTGTATCCCCATAATGTGCTATCATTTCCTCCATAAAAATTGACCAAGTGACAACATTTTTAAGGGAGCAACGCCATTGATACCATACAAATGAATTTTGTTCTAAATATAAAGGTTCAAGGTGTACCTTTTGTGTGTTTTCCACATTATTGAGATCAAACTATTGCTCCATTTGTAGTATCCATGTTACGAGATCCTTGCCATCGAACTTCTTCATATCGATATTTGGAATATGGTGGGTCTTCAATCCAACATTGGAGTTTATGAAATCATGATTAACATTTATTTTGTTCTCATCATGAGTTGCCTCTACTATCTTTTCTCCATTAGTAATCATTTCTTGTATCAACTTTGTCAAACCTTCCTTCAAACCTTCTATGTCTGCTTTTATATAATTCTTCATGTCTTCCATTTTTTCTTCCATGTCTTCCATGTCATTCTTCAAACCATCCATCTTAGCTTCCACGCATTTCTTCAAACCATCCATATTAGCTTCCACACCCTTCTTTAAACCATCCATCTTAGCTTCCACACCTTTCTTCAAAACTTCCAATTCATTTTTTGTTGCTCTTTGCGAGAGAGAAATTTGGTGCACTTGCTCTTGTTATTTTCATATATCATGTTTCACTTCTTCCTCTTCATGAGTCATAGTATAGTATTCTGAGGGATTAATGAGTGTTGAATTATTTTTAGGGGGAGTTTTAGAACCCAATACTGATATCTATGCCTCAATATGCCCTTGGAATCACTTCAAATTGATTTTTCAAACAAGACTTATGCAATTTGAAAAAAAAATACACACATTTTTCTTGTTTTTTAGGAGCTTGATATTGAAACTGAATTATCTCTGTGATTTCAGATCTTCAATATCTAAAATTTGGTCCTGTAGTATCCCTCTGAATATTATTTTGAATGCCATAGGTATGATCAGATTTAGATTTTTCAAGGCCAAGTTATGCCCAATCTCCCACAATGACCTAATTATGGACTAGTTTAGTAGAGAAAACTTGTACGGCGTGCTAGGTGTCATTGTTTTTCCCTTCGGCTCTGAAATTAATATATAGAAAAATACAGTCTGTGTACTTTTGACTTTACAGAATTCCAATCCAATGCTCATATAGAGAGTTATGACTATTTTCCCAAGGTCACCTCTTTTAGATGAAATTCGGGATCCTGCAAAAACCCTAACTTCCACAGATCATATATCTGAAAATATTGTGAAATAAGATCTGAAATTTTTACACAAAGTTCCTCAGGATTTCTTCAAAATGGATTTTTTTTTAGTGTCTGAAGCCTCATAGAAAAAACATTATAGTGAAAATTCAATGATTTCCTATTTGAAGCAGCGAAACCCTATAATCCAAATCTCTAATACCAAATGTTATGAAATCAGCTCCAAAAATAAAATAAAAGAGAGATCAATGCCTTAGAAATAAGCCACTTCAAGGTGAAAACCTCCTTTACATTACATAAATGAACAATTCTTGGATGATACAAATGAAAAAACCTCCTTTCTATACATAGGATTCCATGGGGTCACAATATAATCCTAGCCTACCTAACAATAATAATGTAAGCGCACAATAATAAAAATATGGGGGTTACTGGGGTAAAAAAATAACAATAAGGAGGCTACACTAACAACAATAAGGGACCACACTAGTAATATAGGGACCTAACACATCATTACATTATTTACAATAAAAACTACATATACTCTCATACACATTTTCTTCAAATAGAAAATAACCATACTATTTATGGAGCTTTGTAGATTCAAATCAATACAGTATTTACAATAATATACACATATGCACATTTTTTCCACCAGAAAATAGAAAGATATGATGCTCGTATCAACAACAAGGGAATTCATAGGTTCACACCTCCACCCTCAAAGTAATACCAAGATTCACATCCTTTCCAGGAAGTCCATAATCCACTACCAAAGTCAAATTTGCATCCAGTGTTCAGTGCTACAATCCTGTGCCACTTTTCCTCTCAGTGAAAAATCACTGGCTCATTATTCTAGGGCACACTCCAAATGTGCATCTGATTCCATCTGGAAATGATAATGACCAGAAAAAATACATCCTTGACCTTCCCTTCTCTTCTACACAATCCCTTGGGAAATCTAATCACCACCTTCCGTGCAGTTACACAACTTCCAAGTTTCGTGGGATTCCCCTTCTCTACTATACGTTCCCCCAGGAAACCCTTCCCTTGGCAAGGTTTCCTCGCATTAGAATATCCAAAAACAAAGGCACATCCCTGCCTCAAAACCATCATATTGGTCATAGCATGCTCATGAAAATCAATGGACACTATTGGGTACCAGTGTCCCACAATGGCCCTTATCCTGAAGTGCTTCACTAACATATTTTTGCATGCTCCAATTCCTTTTTTTGTTGCTACTAATCCTTGCTGTCAATTTCAACCATCCCAAACCTAGCATTGCATGCTTTCTTATACCAAGCACATAATTTTCATTAGATTTAAAATAAATGAAATAAATTCAAACCATACCATCATTGGTGGCATGTCAATAAGGTACACTTGCAATTATGTTCACTTCCTATCACAACAAGTCAAATTATTTGTTTTATTAAATCATCATGTATAAACATATCACATCCAACTATCTCAAAACGTAACGATCATAAATTAAAATCATGAATCGCATGAAATCATCATAAACCATAATCATAATTCACTTGTAACCATCATAAGTCATAATCAATGATCACATGTTTAATAAAACTGAAATAAAATATCGATATTTATCCTTCATCGATCCTTACTTATGTCTGTATTATTTCTATACACACAACGGATCAGTTTTCACACCCATAAAGCACCTAGTGCCTTTGCTTCTCTTCAATCATGTACACATACACACAATGTACATCACAACACATACGTCAACACATGATGTACAACACCACATAATAAATAAACCCACACCCGATAAAAAACACAAAAAAAATGCCTATGCCCAGTATAAAACACATACACCTACATCCGGTGTACAACACAATACAAACACCTACATCCGGTGTACACACAACACATACATCTACATATGGTGTACGATACAATACATACACCTACATTTTGTGTATAACACAATACATATAAGTACACAGAGTACAACACAACAGATACACATGTTACGATATCGTGACTACACAATGCACATACATAGTACCGCATGCCTGCAACATAGCATGTATGACATGCACACAATACCACATGTACACCAGTACCATTTTTACACAACATCACATGTACACGAAACCACATATACAAAGCGTCACATGCACATCATGTACATAGCACCACCTACACACAGCACCCCATATACAACATGTACACAACACCACATATACAACATGTACACAAAACCACATGCACACAACACCACATGTATATATAACCACATGTAAAACATGCACACAACACCATATGTGCATATCATTGCATATACAACATGTATGTAGCACCATATGTACACAACACCGCATATTCAACATGCACACAACACCATATGCAAATAACACTGCATATCCATCATGTGCATAGTACAATATGTACATGACACCGCATATCCAACATGTACATAACACCATCTATACCAAACATTGCATATGCAATATGCACATAATACCATATATACAACAAACACACAACACCATAGGTAAAATCACTGAATGTACAATATGTACAAAATATACACAACAGTAACATTGCACACATTAAGGGAAATTTGAGGTCTAAAATGGGCCTCCTAAGAAAAATGTACAACCAAAATGAACTTTATAAGAACCAATAGGATTCAAGATGATTATTTCAACTACGGGGGATGATTCACCATTTTTGGAGTAAAAAAGTAAAATGATTAAAAACTAATAAAATAATAAAAGTACTTTTTCAACTCGTATTTTTAACTTATCTCTCTAATTTTTTACTCAAATTTCGAGTGGGAGTAATCGTTGGATGCAAAAATTTAATTCTTCATCCAAGGAGTACACATGCTGCATACTTTTGATGCACCCTTCTAGACGAAAATCAGAATACATGAAAAAATGTGTTTCCAATTACTTTTGTCATGTATTTCCCATTTTTTTTGTAGTTGGGTCCATCAAAAGTATTCAACATGTGTACTCCTTGGATGAGGAATAATATTATTCATCCAGCGAGTGTTTCCTCTCGAAATTTGAGAAAACCCATATGGAGATAAGTTGAAAATATGAGTTGAAAAATTAGTTTTTTATTTTTTTCCTCTAAAGTTTGATTATGTAATCTAATCTTATTTTATTATTTCCTCTATTATTTTATAATTTCCTTAGGATTCCCATTTTATACCTCAAAATTCTCCTAATGTCCAAAACCACACTATCTCTACCAAGAAACCTTGCTTCCATTGTCTCTGTGTCAGCCATGCTTATCCTAGCATGTTGCAGATCACGCTGTTTTAATTCCGCAGATGTATCTCTGAACATTCCCTGTCCAAAACATAAGCATAGTATAAAAACATAATATCAACTCATATCCACATGTTATTGACCTCATAAATTTTTTAGGGCTACTCTTCCCACTTAATTCCTCATAAGTCTAGGAACCTCTTTATGCCATTCACCTACATAAGAAACCATTCCTCCACAAGAATGATCCCTCACAACCCTGTCAGATAATGACATAGATTCATATATACATACACATATATATAAATCATCATTATCATACTCACAACAAAATTACCAAATATCACAAAGTTAAGGTTAAGAGAACTTCCTTTATCCGTGCACAACGTGCAAAACATTGAGAACAACAGTTCCCAACTTATCCAAGGCATCTGACAACTCAAAGATATTTATCTTACCTTTCCTAATTACATTACTCATGATTGTACTTCCACTATCAATTTACACCAATGGACCCAAACAATCCACCGATTGTCATATTCTTAGCTTTAACTTCCCTTACTCATGCACTGAGATTCATTCAGGTCTTACATTACCTATGGGGTTTCATTCAGCTCTCCACCAAGATCTGTTAACTTCCTATTCCCAACCAATTCCCAAGACCCTCAAAACATAAAAGAAATAACAAGAAACAAATAAGAATAAAACCATGAAATACGAATAACAATATGACACCAAAAACAAAGTGGCAAGGCCTTGCACCAGACATAAAAAAAAGTTGCAATCAGGCAGAACCAAATCACAAATACTGAAAGAAAAATACTAGAAACAAACACCATGACTCCATCCCCATGGTTACCAGTGCTTTGAAAGGAAATCTCAACTCAAGCCTTAATCAAAATTTCACGGAATCCTCTTTTCCACAGAATCCCCTACATCATATTTCCATAAACACATTATTATCACAACATAAATAAACATAACAAAATACTAGTTACCTTGCCTTGTTGTGTCGAGCACATTTCCTTGTAACTGAACATGTACATATATCATTTTTCAAGGGACTCTAATTCCCTTTATGAATGCAAATATAACTAGAAACCAACTATTATACCTGTCAAATGCATGTTCATGAATATAGCACATATCCTCATAATGTCAGACGAAATCAAGGGTAAGAAGACTTCATGCATTTATGCAAAGCACTCATTCGATTGGAATTGGGGTTTCCAAACATAGCCAAAGTAATTCTTACCCAATTCCTTTCTTTTATTATTTACCTTGCTACGATTGAGTCTCTATTATGTGTTATCACATCACCTAATTGTTAGTTATATAAGCAAATAAAATATTACCTTGTCATGCTAATACCAAGCATGTTTCCCACAACTATTCACACATGTCCACCACATGTTCCAAAGGCCAAGACATCATATCTATTAAATTTTAAATCAACCTTTACCAAGGCTAACAATCATCTCATAATCAACAATCAACTTGTATTCATTAATCATAACACATAATGCTACAACTATCACCTACTTACATTGAAGTACATATCAATTGTCTCAACACATATGTGTTAGTACAACCATATTAAAACAAGATCATTTCTTCATGCAAACTTATAGAAACATAATCATATAATTCAATTAATCAAGAATTCAACAACATATAAATGACATAATAGACACCAAGCACTCAAACACAAAATAGAAAACATAATAAAAAATTCAAACACCAAATAGATGACATAACCAGACTCATACCTCAATGTATCTCAGGGGAGGCTATCTTGTTTGCACAATATAGCTTCACAACATATGAACTCAAACATAAATAAGGTCCTCATATTCATAACAATAAATATCTAACATGTTCACATCATAAACTCGTAAACAATTGTCATTAATGCATAAAAATCACATATGCACAGTCATTCTAGATTAGTATGACATAATATCACAATATATTGACTCATACCTAATTTTCATAGCCATAATCATCTACATCGTTCAATCCAAATTAGAAAAAAACATAATAACATCAATATCTTAAATGAAATTAACATAACCATCATGCACAAGACCAAAAAACATATAACAACAAGTTACTATCCTTCATGACTAACCGACACATGTACATATGACTACACTAAAAAACTAGCATTTATCACACATGTAACCACAATATCAATATAATGACAAGAATATAAGTAAACCTAATGCTTTTGAGAACCATCAACTACATACTTGCATGTGAAACATACAAACCTATATGACGATTTTTTCTCACCCCAAAGTCTAGTGTTGCAACCTCATTTTAATTATCTGCATCTCTTGATATATCTCATCCAACGTATTAGCATCATAACAACCAACAAAATCATAATGACACAAACTACATACAATGACCTCACAATGAATGACAACCTTCACCATGGAAATGCATGCATAACAACATATAGACACTAAAATGCATAAAAAATGCATAACCGACATGCGCTCATGACGGCCATCAACTTTCACATGGTAACACAACTGAAACAATGACCACTACCATGCATACACAACAAACACGTAGACTTCAATCATAAGGACACATATGTAACCGACATGTATGTATGACCAACACACCTCAAATCCACTCCAAGGTGTGAACGATTCTTTGATACCAATCTGTGGTATCATATATCATACAGAGAGAATGGAAACCATTCATCACCCAAGGAGAGCACAACCATGCTCCGATACCACTCTATAACACCCTCCTCCAACATTTACTCAAGTTAACTGGTCCGCTGGGGTAAACATGTGACAATAGGCTATTATGATCTTATTCAACTTCCCATGTATAGTTAAGGAAGTGGAACTAACATAGCACAACCAATATGACCTTCTACACATGCTACATAACCCACAAGAGCCATCCAACCCTCCCAAGTGATCAACCCCTGAGACAACTAGCATTTTACTAACTTAGAGCCCCATTTTCTCCCATGACATGGCCATGCAAGCGACTGGGACCCTCCATTCACTCCCACAACAATGGCATGCCTACGACTGGGGACTTTTCCAGGTAGTTATGTGCCAACGATTTTGGATTATGTGTCACTTTTTCAGGGCCAAGACTCAAGCCACTACCCAAAACTTCATAAAACTTCTAGAAATGAAAAGTAACATCGAATCAATGATACAAATTAAAATACATGAAGAAGGACTTCATTGGACCCCCTCTAGCCTTGACAAGAATTTCGTCAAACATGTCACAAATATGCATTCTACAACTTAAAAAAACATCTTAGCATAGAGGTCTCATACTTATCTGAGAATCGCCAAGAAGCATTGATGCCTTATCACATTAGCTTCATTTTCATATATTATGTCATATATTCATTGTTCATTCATTTATAAATTGAAACATGATGAGAACCATACATCATCACTGTCATAAAAAATACTCATAACGAGCATATAAACAACAGAAATAATAAGGATACAATAGCCATAGATTCCACATATGAACCAGTAAACTTGCACATAAAATACTAAGGAAAGGGAATATTATTAAAGAATGCAAAAACTAGCTAGGTTTGGGACTTCCAAGTTTCACCTGACCATAGATTGGTTGAACCAAATCTCTCTTTGGCCAATCACCCCCATGCCATATTCCAAGCATAAATGTGGGAATCAAAACCAAAAATCAACCAAGGCTTCCCGAGGCTACATCACCTCATCCACATCAATAAAAATAGGCTTTATCACAATATTCATAGCACTAGGCCATAAAAAAGCATGGATGCCACTAGATTTATCCACCTACACCGTGAGGAATTTTACTATCTCCTAGCCTCTAGGCTTTACCTCAATCCACATTCTGATCCAGGGATCACTAGGCCATAATCAAGACTCCAGTCTCTAAGATTTACCATGTATCTCATCATTCACCGATCGAGGATTCTTAGGCCTAATCGAACCTCCACCCTCTACGCTTTATCACAATCCCCATCGGATCACTAGGCCTGATCGAGGGCACATATCTCTAGGCTTTACCATATATCCCTAAATTCATCGGTCGAGGATTTCTAGGCCCACCAAGGCACACAAAACTTGTATTTATCACAACCCATAGTCTGGCTCAGGGGTTACTCAGCCAGTGGATTTACGACAATCCACAGTCTGGTTCAGGGATCACTAGGCCATGTGTTTTTTCATTCAGAGATCCACCTCACTAAGTTTCAAATCCATCCAAAAATCTAGCTCAACAAAAAACATGATAACCCCATAACACCATGGCTTTCTGGAAATGGCAAGGCAATGTTGAATTACACTGTCACACCTAGAAAAACCCATGCCAATGACAACAAGAGAACCAAGAACACACATGCATAACAATGCATTCCAAATATAGAAAGGAAATCACACATGAAAATCGATACATGAAAGTAGACTTGTTGTATCTGCTTTATCCTTATCTTCCTTGCTTGATCTTTTCCTTCTTTTTCTTTCTTCATCCAATGTTGAAGTGCTCCAAGAAAAATCTAAGTTTCCAAGAGTGAGAAAGAAAGATAATAAAGGGATAGCTCCAAAATTGAACTGACAAAAAGTTACCAACTGATCCTCAAAAGTCTTTTGTATTAATGTGGCCTCTAAGTTTGATGCAGGAGCATCAAGGCCATTTTTCATTTGTAAATATGTAATAAAAGGGGGTGTGACATTTTTATTATTTTATTAATTAATTTGTTATTTTTAAATAAAATAGGAGATAATTTGGAAAAGTGAGGATTTTGTAAATATTCTTTTATTAATTAAAAGGATATGAGAGAAATAGATTAGGAGCAAAATTTGGGATTAGGAATTCTATGTATGGGACTTTTTTGAGTCCACACCTAAAATATAGATTTAGTTGAGGATTAGGTGGAGTGATTTTTGGGGTGAATTAAATGCATTATCTATGTATAAATATGAGTGGTTTTTGAGAGGAAAATAAACTTGAATAGTTGGAGAGAGTGAGAGTGTGATTGAGAGCAGGCTTGAACAACAAAGGCTGTAAGCCTTCAGGCAGTTGTAAAGGGCCATAGAACTCGAATATCTGGCCAAAACAAGAGGTTGTAAGTAATTTTATTTTGATTCATATTATATATATTGGTTGAACTATGCACATGTGAATTGGATGAATTGATTCAGTGTGATTTGCACGTTTTGGGTATTGGGTGATTGATGAATTAGTATTGATCCAAGTTAAGTCGATTCTATTGGAATTGTTTTATGAAATTGCTGTATCAATCCTTGAAAAATCGATTATACAGAAGGTGGACTGAAACTGAATTGTATCACACGGAATAGCGTTAGGGAATCTAAGCATTAAGAACGTTGAAAATTATGAAAGGGCAATCAAGTGGAATCAATGATTATCTGTTGCTTACATTATACTGATATATAGGACGTTGTTAATGGGTGAAGGGTGTTGTTAATTAGACGTTGTTCAGCATGCACCAAATCGTAATTCGATACCAGTTTGAAGAGATGGATGTAAGAGAAACCGGTTCTGCTTCAATGTTAAGTTGAGAACGTGGACGGAATTAAATCTGGTGGCAATCAAAAGGTATTGAATTTGATTGCAGAATTAATTTGAAGGTAAGAGAACATAATCAAAGATTCATCCGTAGCAGTAAGGTGGAGATGCTGGGTTTCGGTGCAGAGGAATAGCGCTGAGTTGTAGAGCGCATGAGTTGAAGAAATCAACATCAATAAATATCGATTTGATTGTATTAATGATTAATTGTGGATGTCGTTGCAAATTGACGAAGTATCTGATTATTGAATGCGTGTGACTCATGTTAAACTGGAATTGTTAAATATCATGGGAGATTAATGTGTACATCGTTGACTGGAAAATTATGGATCACCTATAGTTTTCAGATGTGGGATTGTGCAGCAGCATGCGTAGTCATTTAGTATCAAGAGCGATTGCCGGAAGGATTTTTTGAATCAATGCAAGGTGAAATTCAGTTTGATGAAGCTACTTTACAGTGTGGCTTTAATATTAAGTAACAGTGCTGGAAAAGGAAATCGATTGAGTGGTTTTAATGAAGGACGCTGGATAAAAGGTATTTGACGAAGGTAATTTGAATCTGGTAAATCGATTCAGAAGTGTGTTGAAGCCCAGCTCCAATATGCCCAGAAGTCGTGTTTTTCTGGGGTTGCTATATTTGCTGGATTGTTAAAGTCTGAGCACGATATGATGGACAAGTATGTGATGTTGGATTTGATTTTAATAAAAAAATCTAAGCTTGATGTGAATTGTTGTTGCTATGAGCTTGGGCGTATACATAAACCTGTGGAAATGCTTTAACATGTGAGCATGGAAGCATACAACGTTTTAGAATAACGCTATGGAAGTTGAAGAATGACTGCGTTGGAAGAATAATCAACCAAGAAATGGAACTGTATGGTCTCATGAAGGTGCAGAGAAAGTAATTTCAATTGTCTGATAGTGCATTGATGAGATACAAGAAAGTGAAGTTTAGGCAGCGCAACATTAATATTGATGAACCAGATTCGATGTTGAGAGCAGAAGTCGGTGAATGGTGAGTAGATGCATGTTTATTGGTTGTGTATTTTTTTAAAACTGGTTCATATGTTAAGGGCAGAATCGATGGCTAATATGTGTTAAATAATGGGCACATCAAATTTGGGGTTTCATAAATCTAAAAATGTTGAGTTAGGCGCATTGAAGAGAAGGACGAATTCCAGATACTTGGGTTTTGAAACATTGGGAGGTTGATTTGATTTCAATTGAAATGAGGTCTAATGTATGAATTTTCCATAATTAAAGGAAAGAGAAACTTCCTTATACCGTGGTTGATTATTGGTTATATAACCTTAAAGTGATAATTGACGAAGTAAAGCTTCCGCATTGAGTTGAAATTGCCAAAATTGAATTACTTGGAAAAAATTTTGGAATTGCATTTTGATATGCATGAATTTGAAGATTCTGGGTATGGCAGGGTTGGCCCTGCATCATTTTTGGTATCAGAGCTTGGCTCTGTTGAAATAGAAAATGTTTGTTTTTTCTGAATGAGTACAGGAAAGTTCTGTTGAGAACTGAAGTGTTTTATTTGAATGTGTTCTAAATCTGATATGCAAGCTACACAATTGCAGTGAACAGGATCGCAGAAATGAAAGGAGGACAAGATCATGCAAGATCTTAAAGGTGAGATAGTTTTCTGATTTGAAATTTATGATTGAATTTTATGGTTGTAGAGAAGATGATGGCAGTGAACCTGACATTCAGCTAAAGGCTGGATAGAGAGGACAATTGCAGTGTCCTGAAGAGAAAGTGAGTTGAAGAGATAGCCTAGAGAGAGAGGAGAGGAGAATGCTCAAGAGGTTCCAGAGGCAGTGAACCAGTACTTTCCAAAAGACTGAGTGAGGAGAGCTTGGTGAGGTAAGTGGCGGCAGGACAGGAGAGCTTGCTGTTGCTGAGGCTAGTGCAACTCATGGTGAGTGAGAAACTTATGGAGGAAATGATCATGGAGGATCAAAGAAGAGGTTCAGAGGAATGCCATAGAGGTGAGATGACTGATGAGGTCAGAGAAAGAGAAATTGCAGTAATGAAGGTACAATTGCAGGTACTAGACGAATAGCTACAAGAGCAGGAAAACCAGAAAGCAGGATGGATCTTTCCACTGAAGGGAAAGAGAGTGATTTGGCAACCATTGCAGATGAAGTTGAGGAAAAGTGTGATTGCATTATTGAAGAAAGGACTTAGAGTTCTTGAGCCAGAGATGGAATTTGAAGATTCCACACGCAGATCTGTTTAAAGGGAAGTGCTTGAGGAAGCAGTCGAGACTGAAAAGTCTTGTGGTTTTAAAACTAATGAGTTGTGTATGTTTGCAGGTACAATACAGGGAGATGAGCAAGCTTTAGATTTTGTTCAGGAGAGAGAATTGAATCTGAAGGCTGTTCAGATCGATGCTAAGATAGAAAGATCTCAGGAGGGAATGAAGACGAAGGAGTCTAATTAGAATATTGGTGCAGAGAGAGAAAAACCAGCTGATGATTGGTCGAAAGCTGGTGAAGGTATGGAAAATTGTGTGAAGTTTCCAAGTTCTACTCCTAATGAAATTGTTGAATTGTATAGAAAACTAGATCTTCAGAGAAGAGAATTGGAGAGACAGAAGACTTATGTGCAGGATAATTTGCTAAAGAAGCAAGACAAGAAATTTTTCATGAAGGACAGTCATGAAGAAGAGGATGGAAAGAAGGAGAGACTAGCTGACAGTCTCATGATGAATGCAAATCAGCATACTGATGTGTTGACAAGGGAGTTGGAAGAAAACTCAAAGCAGCACACTGAAGTGTTGCCAGGAGAAGCTGAGGAGAAATCAAGTAAAGATTTTCTGAGTCCTGAAGAAGACTTGGAATTGCAGAGAGAAAACTTGGTGACAGAATCAACAAGTGAGACCATTGGGTCTTGTGATTTTGATGCTGACAATTTGATTGTGTTTACAGGTGATATAAAAGACAGTTCATCACTTGGAATTGTCTCGAGAGAAGAAGAACTGTTGCAGAAAGAAGATGAGACCGTGATGTCTCATATGTAGAGACTTGTTACCATGGGTGACAAGAAAGAGTTGGCTTGTTTGTATAGCCAAGAGAAGACTGGTGGACAAAATTTTGGAACTGCTACAGTGATAGAGGATGAGGCTACAGTGTTGGAAGAACTTGGTTTGATTACCAGAATCAATCAAGATGATGATGGACAATTACTGAAGATTGTCGAAGGGGAAGATGGAGGTTATGCTGGAGTTAATTTACAGCATGTTGATGAAATGCTTGAGGAAAAATGGCTGAAACGTTTCCTAGAGAAATTTGAACCAGATAAAGTTGTAGGTGATGAGCAAAAGAATGTTGCAGAGGGACAGGAAGTTTGGGTGGCAGAAACAGAAAGTGAAATCAGCAGCAGTAGGTTGGATATAGAGATTGAAAGCATCAGAAGACTAATGATGAAGGTGTCTCAGAGACAGTAGACAATAGCAAGAAAGCAGAAGAATTTAAGCAAAAGAAAGACAGCAGAAGATTGTGAAAGCCCAGCTAGTGGGGCAATGCAGCATAAAGTGTGGAGACCTAGAGAAGAACAACAGATAGAAGCAGTGACAAGTGGAAAGTTGCAACACAAGATATGGGATCCAGGCATACACCGATACGAACACATGATCAGGCGATCATGATTAATTTCAACGTTGGGAGTCTGATGCAGGAGCATCAAGGCCATTTTTCATTTGTAAATATGTAATAAAAGGGGGTGTGACATTTTTATTATTTTATTAATTAATTTGTTATTTTTAAATAAAATAGGAGATAATTTGGAAAAGTGAGGATTTTGTAAATATTCTTTTATTGATTAAAAGGATATGAGAGAAATAGATTAGGAGAAAAATTTGGGATTAGGAATTCTATGTATGGGACTTTGTTGAGTCCACACCTAAAATATAGATTAGTTGAGGATTAGGTGGAGAGATATTTTGAGTGAATTAAATGCATTATCTATGTATAAATATGAGTGGTTTTTGAGAGGAAAATACACTTGAATAGTTGGAGAGAGTGAGAGTGTGATTGAGAGCAAGCTTGAACAGCCAAGGCTATAAGCCTTCGGGCAGTTGTAAAGGGCCATAGAACTCGAATATCTGGCCAAAACAAGAGGTTGTAAGTAATTTTATTTTGATTCATATTATATATATTGGTTGAACTATGCGCATGTGAATTGGATGAATTGATTCTGTGTGATTTTCACGTTTTGGGTATTGGGTGATTGATGAATTAGTATTGATCCAAGTTAAGTCGATTCTATTGGAATTGTTTTATGAAATTGATGTATCAATCCTTGAAAAATCGATTATACAGAAGATGGACTGAAACTGAATTGTATCACACAGAATAGCGTTAGGGAATCTAATCATTAAGAACGTTGAAAATTATGAAAGGGCAATCAAGTGGAATCGATGAGTATCTGTTGCTTACACTATACTGATATATAGGACGTTGTTAATGGGTGAAGGGAGCTGTTAATTAGACGCTATTCAGCATGCACCAAATCGTAATTCGATACCAGTTTGAAGAGATGGATGTAAGAGAAACCGGTTCTGCTTCAATGTTAAGTTGAGAACGTGGACGGAATTAAATATGGTGGCAATCAAAAGGTATTGAATTTGATTGCAGAATTAATTTGAAGGTAAGAGAACATAATCAAATATTCATCCGTAGCAGTAAGGCAGAGATGCTGGGTTTCGGTGCAGAGGAATAGCGCTGAGTTGTAGAGTGCATGAGTTGAAGAAATCGACATCAATAAATATCAATTTGATTGTACTAATGATTAATTGTGGATGTCATTGCAAATTGAGGAAGTATCTGATTATTGAATGCGTGTGACTCATGCTGAATTGGAATCGTTAAATATCATGGGAGATTAATGTGTACATCGTTGACTGGAAAACGATGGATCATCTGTAGTTTTCAGATGTGGGATTGTGCAGCAGCATGCGCAGTCATTTAGTATCAAGAGCGATTGCCGGAAGGATGTTTTGAATCAATGCAAGGTGAAATTCAGTTTGATGAAGCTACTTTACAGTGTGGCTTTAATATTAAGTAACAGTGCTGGAAAAGGAAATCGATTGAGTGGTTTTAATGAAGGACACAGGATAAAATGTATTTGACGGAGGTAATTTGAATCTGGTAAATCGATTCAGAAGTTTGTTGAGGCCCAGCTCCAATATGCCCAGAAGTCGTGTTTTTCTGGAGTTGCTATATTTGCCGGATTGTTAAAGTCTAAGCACAATATGATGGACAGGTATGTGATGTTGGATTTTATTTTAATAAAAAAATCTAAGCTTGATGTGAATTTTTGTTGCTATGAGCTTGGGCGTATACATAAATTAAACCTGTGGAAATGTTTTAACATGTGAGCATGGAAGCATACAGCGTTTTAGAATAACGCTATGGAAGTTGAAGAATGACTGCGTTGGAAGAATAATCAACCAATAAATGGAACTGTATGGTCTCATGAAGGCACAGAGAAAGTAAGTTCAATTTTCTGATAGTGCATTGATCAGATACAGGAAAGTGAAGTTTAGGCAGCGCAACATTAATATTGATGAACCAGATTCGATGTTGAGAGTGGAAGTCGGTGAATGGTGAGTAGATGCATGTTTATTGGTTGTGTATTTTTTTAAAACTGGTTGATATGTTAAGGGCAGAATCGATGGCTAAGATGTTTTAAATAATGGGCACATCAAATTTGGGGTTTCATAAATCTAAAAATGTTGAGTTAGGCGCATTGAAGAGAAGGACGAATTCCAGATACTTGGGTTTTGAAACATTGGGAGGTTGATTTGATTTCAATTGAAATGAGGTCTAATGTATGAATTTTCCATAATTAAAGGAAAGAGAAACTTCCTTATACCGTGGTTGATTATTGGTTCTATAACCTTAAAGTGATAATTGACGAAGTAAAGCTTCCGCATTGAGTTGAAATTGCCAGAATTGAATTACTTGGCAAAAATTTTGGAATTGCATTTTGATATGCATGTAAATGGAGATTCTGGGTATGGTAGGGTTGGCCCTGCATCAAATTTTCTTCATTTTCCATTATTTTCCTTCATTCTCCTCCTCACATGCAGCCTATGACATTTCACCTTCATTTTCTCCTATTTTCCATTATTTTCATAAATAAATGCTAATAAATTCCACTTTTCCTTTCCAAATCCTTTGGCAATTCCTTTTCCAATTTTCTTAGCCATAATAATTGAATGAACACCCACACTAGGATGATTTTCCCAACATTAAGCTTGGAATAAGTTTCCCATAACCGTGGTTTTTATTTTTCATTTATTAACTTTTATTATATGGATTTTTCACCGGGGTTGTTACAAGTTCTTCCAGTATGAGGGAGAGGATCATATTAAGATGATTTCCTTAGAAGATTCTTCCCATATTTTGAAGCCTCATGATTAAATAAGGCCTCGTACTTTGGGAAAGAAGGATTCTTGAGCCAAAGGAAGAAATATTGTCTTCAAAGGGAGCTGGAAGTAGAATCTGACATGAAGAATCTTACACTACAACTTGGGACTTGAGGATACATTACTTGGGTTGGCAGTGCTAATGATGAGTAGAAATATTACTAATGGTTGGGATTTGGTATGGTTTATTGGAAGAGGATGAAGCATAATTATGTTTCACTGTAGAAGTAGAATATGTTTGGCTCCATAAAACGTTTTATGGAATATTTGATAATGTGTTGGATTCGATCATTATTCTCTATAAAGATTGTTAAGAACCTGAATTTTCATAGAAGACGGAAGCACTTGATGATTCGAGAGTATGGTGAAAATTGAACTCGAGGAACTCAAAAAAAGATATCCATGGATGAATAGGTACAAGATGTGAGGGTAGTATCAGTAATTCCGACACACACTTGGGGTTGTAGTTATCTCCTTCCAAGATTGAGAGGGCGTGAGTATGGACACCATGTTCTCCATGTGTCATGTACTATGTCTAGGACTAACCGTCGTAAGTCTAGTGCATGAACACACATAGAAAAAATGGTGGATTGAATAAGCATCAGGAATGAACATTCTTTAATCATATATTGTGACCAAGACTAACAATCATAAGATTCAAGTACATGTACATGTTAAAGAATGTGCTTGTGGATGAAATTTTACTTGGTATTATGAAGTGGTCTTGTGGGGACATACCTTGTTGAACCTAGGTGGGGTATGTGCATTTAGAGGTGGTGTCCTATTGAATTCCTCCTAGTATTGTGCTCTAACCTAGTGGAGAGATATAGTGTACTTGTCAAGGCCTTGGTATTTTTACAATGTTAGTTATGATGATTGTATCATAATTTATGCTTATCAATATGAATCTTTTATTATACAAGTCATCAAATTTAGAGTATATTGATAAGTCATTATGAATACCTCGCTAGTTACGAGGGAGTGTTGGAATTGTAACTACGTTTAGTCTTCATAATTTTCATTATGTATTTCATGTATAAAAGAAAAAAGAAGAAAAAATATTATTGTTATTATTATTATTATTATTATTATCAAACATGTTATTCATGCTTTGGTCAAAAGTAATGTAAAAAGGCATGTTCTTTGTGACCCTTATGAAAATAAGGAAAATTTGAATTTTTGTAAATTTAATTTGTTCCTCCAAGTTTCCAAGTCGGCCTCCATGAAGACAAGTTGGCCTATCCAAAATATATGCCCTTTTGGATGCAGGAACAACTACATATTTTTTTCATGTCACTTATGTCTCCACAGTTTTCCAATATTTACAACTATCTAGCTATTGGATAACTCCCTTCTCACGTATATTTAGAGGAGAAAAAATATTGTCAAAAACAAGTCTCTCCTACATTTGGAGTGGGGGAAACCTCTTCAAGTCGGACCCTTATCATATCTTAGGAAGATGTGTGAGGGAGGATGAAGTCTATGATTCCCTCTCAGCTTGCCACAATGGCTATTGGGGTCATTTTAGTGCAAATAGGACAACTTAAAAAACATCGTAAACAAGATACTTTTGGCCAACCCTTCACAAGGATGTTGATAGATACACTTCATAATGTGATGAGTGCTAAAAGATGGGAAAGCCTTCTAGGCTATTTGGAAGGGTGAAATTCCCCTTGAACCTCAAATGTCTTTTGAGCAATTTGAGAAATGAGGTATGGACTTCACTGGTCCTATTGATCCCCCATCAGGGAAGAAAAAGTACATCATTGTATGCACTGATTACCTGAACAAATGGGTTGAAGTGAAGGAAGTGAAAGAAACAAAAAAATAGAATGTGGTTTAATTCTTAAGGGAAAAAATGTTATGAAACAAACTCCAAAAATAGAAGAAAAGAGATATCAATGCCTTAGAAATCAGCCACTTCGAGGGGGAAACCTCCAATACATTACATAAATGAACAATTCTTGGATGATAAAAATGACCAAAACCTCCTTCTATATATAGGAGTCCATGGGGACATAATATAATCCTATTCGACCTAACAATAATAATGTAAGGGCACAATAATAACAATATTGGGGTTACAGGGGCACAACAATAACAATAAGGCAGCTACACTAATAACAATAAGGGAATAAACTAGTAATCTAGGGACCTAACATGCACCTCTGCTTCAAAAAAGTGTTGTCCTCAACACTTGAGTAGCTCTGGGTGCTTTTGTATAAAATTCTCATCCTCCCATGTAGAATCTTCAGTGGGTAAGTTTTTCCACTTGATGAGATACTCTGAAATTGACTGATTTCATAGCTATCGAGTTCTTGTTTCAGTGACTGCTTCAGGTTCCAATATGATTTTTCCTTCCTCATCAAGTTTTGGCAATATTGTTTGAACTGGAATATTTTCACCTATAACCTTCTTTAAGCATGAAACATGGAAAACTGGATTCACTCGTGAAGAAGCAAGAAGCTCCAATTTGTATGCCATAGTACTAATCTTTTGCAACACCTTTTAAGGACCATAGTACTTTGGAGATAATTTATTATCCTTCTTAGCTTGCTTGAGGGACATTTGTTTGTATGGTTGTAGCCGTAAAAATACCCAGTCTCCTACATCAAAACTTCTCTCACTGTGATGTTGATCTACCTATTGTTTCATTCGATTTTGTGCCAAATTTAGGTTATCCTTTAAGAGTTGGAGTTCTTGTTGATGATTGATGTGATCTTCCACTGCTTAAACCTTAGAATTTTCTGTTAAAGATTATGTGATGGACGGTGGATGACATCCATAAAGTTCCATAAATGGGTTCATTTTTGCTACAGTATGGAAGGAAGTGTTATACTACCATTCAGCGAGAGGTAACCACTTGACCCATTGTGTTTGTTTATCAGATACAAAACAACGAAGATATCCTTCCAAACATGTATTCACTATATTAGTTTGACCGTCGGATTGAGGATGATAAGATGAGCTATGAGCTAATTGAGAACCCAAACAAGAAAATAACTCTCTCCAAAAATTTCTAGTAAAAATGAGATCTCTGTCGCTCACAATAATCTTTGGGTTTCCATGTAGCTTTTGAATTGTGTCCATAAATGTAGTAGCAACTGTACTTTCTTTAAATGGATGAGATAATGCACAAAAGTGTGCATACTTGGTAAGTCTATCAACTACCACCACGATGACACTCTTTCCTTTGGACTAAGGTAAACCTATGATAAAATCCATTGAAATATCCTCCCAACGTTGACTTGGAATGGATAAAATTTGTAGAAGACCTAGGATCTTAATTGTCTCAACTTTATTTTGTTGGCAAACCAAAAATTCCGCCACAAAATTTTGAATATCAGATTTAAGGCCATCCCAAAATAATTCTTTCTTCACCTTGTGGTAAGTTTTTAAAAATCTTGAGTGTCCTCCTAAAGGAGAAGTGTGCAATTCCAAAATAATATTTTGTTTTAGTTGGGAATTCTTACAAAGATATAAGCGATCTTGTACCATAAGGAATCGTTTTTCCAAATAAATGTATCAGATGTACTAGGATCTTGTTGCAAATTTTGAATGAGTGTCCACACTTCTTCTTCCTTCTTCTATTCATCCTTTGCTTCGGTTATCCAATTTGTTTTGATAATATAAATTTCACAAAGCAATGTTTCCACCTCTTCATTCTTTCTTGAGAGTGCATCTGCAACAACATTTAGCTTCCCCTTTTTGTAGATTATTTCAAAGTCATAACCCAACATCTTTGTTACCCATTTTTGCTGCTCTTCTGAAGATAGTCTTTGTTCCAAAAAGTGTTTAAGACTATCATGATCAATTTTTATCTTGAAGTGTCTTCCCATTAGGTAAGGTCGCCATTTCTTTAGTGCATGTAGAATTACTAATGTTTCCTTCTCATAAATAGCTTTCTGTAAATACTTTCCTTTGATTGGACGACTTTAAAAAGTAATAGGTCTTCATTCTTGCATTAAGACAGCACCAATTCCATTTCTGGAGGCATCACACTCCATAATAAAGGTTTTTTTGAAGTCTGACGTAGCTAAGACCGGTGCTAGGCACATTGTCTCTTTAAGATGTTCAAAGACGTTAGTTTCTTCATGAGTCCATGAAAATGCATCTTTCTTCAATAATGTTGTGAGAGGTGCTGCTATTCTCCCATAATTCCTAAAAAACTTGTGATAATACCCTATTAACCCAATAAATCCTCACAACTACTTTATGGTTGTGGGGAATTTCCATTCCTTAATAGCTTTAATTTTGTTAGGGTTTACCTTAACACCCTCGTGAGATACAATATGACCCAGATATTCCACCTCTTGTACTCCAAAGAAAAATTTGGAAGTTTTTGCATATAATTGTTTCTCCTGCAATAGTTTGAGAAACATGTCAGCATGTTGAACATGATCTGTCTAAGACCTGTTGTAGATTAGTATATCATCAAAAAATACTAGCAAAAAGTTTCTAAGGAAGGGTTTGAAAATGGAATTCATCAACACTTGAAATGTAGAAGGTGCATTGGTAAGGCCAAAAGGCATGACCAAAAATTCATAACGACACTCATGAGTTCAAAATGTTGTTTTCAGAATATATTCGGTCTTCATTCTAATTTGATGATATCCTGAACAAAGATCCAACTTGATAAAATAAATTTCTCCATGTAATTCATCCAATAATTCATCAAGCACAGGAATGAGAAATTTATCTTTAATGGTGAGCTTATTGAGTTCCCTATAATCTGTTAGGATATTCCAACACATAGGAAATAGTTAAGAATAACTTATTCTAGTGTAGAGTTAGGTAAAGTGTGTTTCTTTACTATGTACATTTGAAACTTATAATCCGACGGTCACGATTTGTAGTGATCCGATGGTTCACTCTCTCCTCGGTATTAACGACACTTGATCTGTGGCCTAACACCTAATTTGTCCATGATCTATATTTAAAGAGCATGGAGGTTCATTTGTCCAGTAATCATTTATGAGAGAAACATATGTAACTTTTCTTTTCATATTAATAAATTTCCTGAAGTGGCCGCGTTGGCTCAAGTCGTGGATTTTTTCCCTGTTCGAGGGATTTAACCACATGATAACACTGGTGTATTGATTTTTGATTTGTTTTTGAGCGGTGCACCTTTGGTTTTTTATCTATGGAACTTACCTTGTAAATTCCTACATGGTATTAGAGCTATTTTGAGGGTCGCATCCGTTTTTTATCCAAATCCGAAGCTGGTTTGACTGCATGCGACTGTCTTTTTCTAGATCTACTATTTTTGAACATTTTCGGGCGTGGAGAACTACTTTGTTGTGTCCAGAGAAATAGTTATAGTTAGTAACGCCTTTATTTTCATGTGAAAAGGTTTCCGGTTGCCCAAATTATGTCGATTTAGATCTGGAGGTATAAAGTATATGTTTTGCAATTATATTTGTTATTAGTTCTACTTATTTCAGTTCCCTCTGTTTATTTCAGTTTTTAGGTTTTTTTTTTTTTTTCGGATCTATACCCTCTTCTTTGTGTATGCTCTTTGCTCTGTGCTGTGTGCGATCTCGGAAAATCAGAAACAGAATGAAGGGATTTTTTTGCTATGTATGCTCTTTCCCCGCGTCTTTGTGTGATCTCGGGAAATCAGAAATAGTGAAAAAATAGATAGTTGCCGGTAAGGCTAACCGAAAATCTAACGTTTTGTCGTAAGGCTTGCATTTTTTTTTTTTCTCAGATTTTTGTGTTTTTTGTGCAGGAAAAAGCACGCACACCAAAGACTAAATAAAAAAAAACAAAAAACAAAAAAACCCTTCCTCCTTTCAAACAATTACAAAATATTTTTACTATCTCACTTAGTGAGAAGTTATTTTATGAGAATAAAGGTCTTGTGTTCAGATCTATTTCTCAAGCTTCTTTTGTAAAAAAATTCTTGTTAAAGGGGCGGGAATTTTTTTTTTTTTAAGTTGAACTTAATCATCAAATTTCAAACCGTTCCTGTAACTATTCGGCATCTATAACTCAGTTTTTTTCAAAAAGGCATAACTTCTTCATCCGGAAGTAATTTTTCAAGCCGTGTTTTTTTAATCAGCCTAATTTTTCAAGATCTTTCCATTGGAGTAGTTAGTTTCAACTTTTTTCAGCTTCAGGTTTTAAAAAAATGGAAAGTGCATGCCCGATTATTCTTAACAACACCAATTATTTCCAATGGCTACCTCACATGGTAGATATACTTAGAAGTAAAGGGATTTATAGAATAGCCAGAGGACAAGAAACTATACCTTCCGATGATGATAAAGTCGCTAAATGGGAAAATAAACAAGATCATGCACGAGGGTTGATAGGAATTTCCATTGCTCAAGATCTTCGATTTCATATCCTTGACATTGAGAACCCTCATGAAGCCCTAGAAAAGTTAAATACTGTCTTTGGCATTCAAAATCAAATCAGGTCCCACCAGCTTGAAAATGAATTGCTTACTTTGGACCCCAATAATTTCTCCTCTATTGAATATGTTTTGTCCAAATTCAAGACCCTTAGACTTCTTTTAGAAGGTTGTAAGGTCAAAAATGAAGATGGTAGCCTAATCTATTGCATTCTTGCTAATCTTGGCACTCCATACTTTGTATTTGTTTCCAGCTTCCATTCCACTAGATAAGCCATCATTTCTTTAGGAACCACCTACAAGAACCCCTCTTTTGATGCCTTTTTTGATTCTTTGATAAGAGAACAAGAAAAACTCTTACGCCTTGGTCTTATCACTTCTGGAAACACTTCTAAGAAAGCCTTAGCATCCCAACAACAATCATATCAAAAGAATCCCAAGAAGTAGTATCCTAAAAATTATGGTCCGAAACCAAACAAGGGTCCTAATCAATTTCGGCCGCAAACTAAAAAAGAAACTCACCGAAATGATAAAGGAAATAAAAACAAAGGGAAGAAGACAGATAGACATTGCAACTTTTGTAATCGTTATGGCCATATAGAGTCTAAATTTTTAAAGAAGATGGAAGCCTTAAAAGCATCAATGAAGAAGCACAACATCAATTTGGAGCACTCTTCACCTTCATCTTCAGGAATGGCACTTTCTAATTGTGGTTGTCAAGCATCAAGATTTGGTTATGCATTAAATGTATCTTCTTCTTCTCATTCTCATGAGTGCTCATTGATTATGGAGCTTCTTACCACATGGCCAAAAATAAAGCCATGTTTTCTTCTTTAAATTATTGTAACACCAAACATATTTATGTTGGTGATGATAGATCTCTTAGTGTTTTAGGATTTGTAACCATTCATCTAGATAATGGTCATTTTAATGATGTACCATGTGTTCCTACCTTGTCATGCAACCTTATCTCTGCTTATTAGATAAATCATTCAGGTGAAGGGAAAATAGTATAATTCTCACCTCATGATGTTGTAATCAAGGGCCTCAAAGATCCTAGACATATTTTAGCTACTGGCATTGTTGATGACTCCACAAGGTTGTATAAGTTTGAAAACTTTGGGTCATCATGTCTTCCCTCTGTTTTTATTTCTCATAATGATGAAGTGAGAAAACTTTGGCATGAGAGATTTTGTCACTTAAACTATCACTCTCTTCAAAATCTATGTAAAGAAAATATGGTGACAGGTCTTCCTATGCTATCTTGCTGAGATGGTGTTTGCTCCAGATGTGTACTAATAAAAAATCATCGAGATAGTTTTGACAAACGTGCCTCTTAGCATGCTTCAGCCCCTTTGCAACTTGTGCATAGTGATTTATGTGGTCCACTTCTTGTTGTCTCTTTCTCTGGTTGCAAGTACTTCTTAACTTTCATTGATGATTTTTCCAAACGCACTTTTGTATACTTCTTAAATCTCAAGAGTGAAATTTTTAACATGTTCTTGGCCTTTAAGGCCTTTGTTGAGAAACAATCTGGACGTCAAATTCTCAAGTTAAGATCAGACAATGGAGGAGAATATGTTAAAAACAAATTTATCAACTTCTTCACTGAGCATGACATTCAATTGCAACATATTTTTCCATATACTCCACAAAAAAATGGTGTAGCAAAAAAGAAGAATCACACCTTAAAAGAAATGGCTAATTGTATGCTTCAATCTAAAGGACTTAGTTTCAATTTTTGGGCAGAAGTAGTTAACTGTGCAAATTACATAGTAAATGGCACTCCTACTAAGGTTTTAAAGAATATAACTCTAGAAGAAGCTTGGAGCTCAATAAAACCAGAAGTAAGTCACTTTCGTGTTTTTGGAAGTGATGCTTGGGCCCATATTCCAGATGCAAAACATAAAGCCTTAGAACCTAAGCGTGAAAAATGCATTTTTGTTGGATATTCTGAAGATGTCAAAGGATATAGACCTCTTCAACCAAAATCCAAAAATATAATCATTAGAAGAGATGTAAAATTTGATAAAAAAATATCAGCCTGCGAACCTAGTTCGGCGGGTGTGCCACCTTTGGCGTACGAGCTTGATTCGGCATATGTGCCACCTCTCTCTCTCTCTCTTCTATTTTTAATAGCATTCCTTATATTTTAGATGATGACATCGAGGATGAAAATCCTCCTCCACCTCTTGAAATTATTCCTTTTACTCCACAGCTTCCAAGATCGGTCCTCTCTACTCGGGATGCAGTAGGTTCTCTTGCAGGTGACCCTGTCGATCAACGTGTTGGGAAAAATACTGAGAGGGGGGGGGGGGGGGGTGAATCAGTATTTACTGCATATTTAAAACTTTTACTTTTTCTTGCTTCTAAAGCCCATACGCTACTTTCCTAAAGCAAACTCGCGTATATACGCGGATGACCTTTATGAAACTCGCGTATACACAGATATCTAATTATGTTATTAGATTTTCACTTAAATCATTCCATCATTCATTCATCAGATATTTAATAATCAGTTAACATGAACAGTAAGAGCAGAGTAAGCCATCAAACAAAGCATCACACATGAACACCAGGAATTTAGGTGGAAACCCAAGTCGGGAGAAAACCACCGCTGTCGTTGCTCAGCCTTCAATCTTTTATTATAGAGAAAACATCTTACAACACATGTGTCGGTGCGTACTCCTACCAAGACGCAGCACCACCCATGCTCATTTACCCTCTTCCGGAAGGGAGCTCCAACCCCCCGCTCTCGTTTACCACCTCTCCTCGGAAGGGAGCTACGACACCCCGATCTCGTTTACCAAACTCCTCTCCCCGGAAGGGAGCTACAACCCCCCGATCTCGTTTACTGCCCTCTCCCGGAAGGGAGATACAACCCCCCGACCGAAGGCTACAAATTCTTTAGCACCTATATGGACCACGTTTCATCAATTTTCACACCGGATCCAAAGCTTCCACTAGGACACCACTTGAAGTGTGCCACGTTTCATCAAATTTTCATATTGGACCCACTCCACATACTTAAGCTCAATCATACAAACTTTCGCATCGATACGTACAACTCGTAACCGTAGAATACGTATATGCGTAAATACGTTATAATAGATCGACATTTCTCACTACGTACTTCAACAAACCCTAGTTTGCATACACGTTTTCCTTTCTCTGATGTCGCGTATATACGCGCTTCCGTTCACATAAACCAGCGTATACTTCTATACATATTACATAGCTAATTTTATTGCGCATACGCGCTTTCTCTTCAGCGAAGCCGCATATATACGCGCTTCCTCTACTGCGACCTAGCGTATGGTTCTTCAAACTTTTATGTCATTGAAATTCTTCACAACATATACATCACTTCAGATTTTACCCTTTACCTCAGACAGATGTTCGCCTCATCACAGATCTAATCATTTCATAAACAGATCTAGCAAATATAAGTACATTTCAGATCTAGCTCCCCTTCTTCATCATTGGTGCATCATATATACGTATTTACTAACCCGCAACCCTTTCCATTCGTATCTACTTCAGAGAGACCAATCAGATCTACTTCAGAGAGAAGTATTCATTCAAGCTCAGACATCTTGCACCCACCCTCATGTTGTGCACAATGAATTTCTTCTCCTTTTATATGATTATCCTTGTTCAATACCATGAGCCCCTTTTTCAATACCATGGACCAAAACAATACCATAAGCCCAAAACTACCTGGACGGGGTCAATTAGGCGGATCATTACCCAATACAATGGGTCAATACCATGGTGGCTACCCTTGGTTTTGCACTTTTTGAGCGCTTTGGCCCATACGCGACTTGGCACGTTCCGTTCCGCGTGCATACGCGATTTCCCCTAGGCCAATCCGCGTATACCGAGAGACATACTCTTTTTCATCATACTTTGAGTACATTCTGAATTCTTTTCTTCATTGCCTTCTGTACTCACTGTAGATACATCAGATTTCCTTCATCAAGGACATATGCTATCAAGCACAACTTCATCAAGTAAGTTGTCATCATCTTCATCAAGTGGGTTGCCTTTCAAGGACAACACTCAGCATCATATTGTCAACAAACATCATATCACATCATATTTACATCATTTACCAAGTCCATCAAGTCAAGAATAACTTCATGAGGTGGATTGCCATCAAGGACAACACAAGTCAACAATCTCATGTCTTCATCTTCAATCGCTGGGTTGCTATCAGACAACACTGCATCATATTGCCAAACAATCTCCCCCTTTGGACTTGATGGCAACCACGATGGTGTTTGAAACAGATAGGTACATTAAGAATACAATGACACCATGTCACTCTCCCCTTCGACATCAAGGGCAAAGGGCGGATCAAAACCAACACAAGGTTTTTCTCCTCATGAGAAGGAAGCGTTCTGTAGATCTGAAGTGACCAAGCTCCCCCTGAGTTCATGCCGAATCTTCAAACATATTTTTCAATGAAGTATATGACTCTATGACTTTCCTAGCATCAAGGACTCATACTTACATCAAAGATCCAACCAAGTGGATTTACATATGAGACTCAAGTACCCAACCAAGTGGGTTTACAAAAATTGACTCAGCTACCCAACCAAGTGGGTTTTACAAAATTTGACTCAGCTACCCAACCAAGTGGGTTTTACAAAATTTGACTCAGCTACCCAACCAAGTGGGTTTACAATTTGACAAGTCCTTACATGTCTGAAAATTACAATTTTACATCATGGGTCTCAACTTGACCTTTTCATCAAACTACAAATATAACTTTAAGATCAACACCAGAAAGTCCTCAAGAAAGAGAACATATATCAGAACCACCATAATGCCAACAATGCATTATACTCAGCAAAGCTAATGCTCCCCCTGAATCTGTGCATCCATGCATCCTTTTCATATGACTAAGGCTTCCCCTTAGTTTGCGCATCCTGAACACTTTCACCAACAAATCATCAAGGCATCTTCATCAAAACATTAGAAACAGAATTATGAGAACTGGAACACCACCTCAGAGATACCAAGCAAAGACCGTAGTTTGCAACAAGAGAGCCGACTCAAACGTAAAATTGCCGCAATCGACATACGCGTTTTTCGTGCATGAACTCGCGTATATACGCTGCCGGATCGTGTTTCAGGAAACCCGCGTATCCAATACCATCTCCTAAATTTATGCATTTGTTCTTTTGATCGGCAGAGAACACTCCCAAAATTTTCCGTCTTAGATATTCAAACGCTTCCCTGGGCAGAGGTTTGGTAAATATATCAGCAACTTGTTCTTTGGAGGGAACATACTCCAACTTCACCTTTTGTTCAAGCACTTGTTCATGTAAGAATTGATACTTGATGGGAATGTGCTTGGTCTTAGAATGCATAACAGGATTCTTTGAGATACTGATGGCGCTTGTATTATCACACATGATGGAGATAGGAGGTGAGCATTTGATTTGAAAATCTTGTAAGGTTTGCATCATCTAAAGAAGTTGAGTGCAACATGATGCGGTAGCCACATATTCTGCTTCTGCTGTAGATAAGGCAATAGAGTTTTTCTTCTTGCTGAACCAAGATACTAACCTGGGTCCCACATAGAATGCACCACCACTAGTGATTTTCCGATCATCAACACTTCCAGCCCAATCTGCATCAATGTAAGCATGAAGAGTAAGATCAGCATTCTTTGGATACCATAGACCAAGGTCTTGAGTTCCTTGAAGATATTTGAAAATTCTTTTAACAGCCTGAAGGTGAGACTCTTTTGGATTAGCTTGGAATCGTCCAACAATCCCTACTGCATGCATAATGTCTGGTCTAGTTCCGGTGAGATAAAGTAGACTTCCTATCATTGATCTGTATTCTGGTTGATTCACCGTGGGAGAATCATCATGAGAACTGAGATTGCATCCGGTTATCATTGGTGTACTTACAGGTTTGCATTCTTCCATGCCATACTTCTTCAGAATTTGCTTAAGATAATTTGCTTGTGATAGGAATATACCATCTGCAGTTTGATGCACTTGTAAGCCAAGAAAGAATGTTAGTTCTCCAAGTAAGGACATTTCAAATTCTTGCTGCATGACAGAAGCAAATTTTTGACTCCAAGATTCTTCATTACTCCCAAAAATGATATCATGAACATATATAACCACAATCAATAGTTTATCATTTTCAAATTTTGTGTATAAGTTGCTATCAGCAGACCCCTTTGAAAATCCTTGTTGATGAAGATATTTGTCAAGACGATAATACGAAGCTCTTGGAGCTTTTTTGAGACCATATAGAGCCTTTTTAAGTCTACAAACAAGATTTGCATCATTTCCCAAAATGAATCCTTCCGGTTGTTCTATATATACTTCTTCTTCTAGATCACCATTAAGAAAAGCAGATTTAACATCCATTTGATAGACTTTGATTTGTTGATAACTTGAAAAGGCAAGAAACATTCTTATGGCTTCAAGTCTAGCTACAGGAGCAAAAGTTTCTTCAAAGTCTATACCTTCTTGTTGAGTATACCCTTTGCAAACCAATCTAGCTTTGTTTCTTACAACATCCCCATTCTCATTTAAGTTGTTCTTGAAAATCCATTTAGTTCCAATGACATTTTTATCATGTGGTCTTGGTACCAATTCCCAAGTGTCATTCTTTTCAATTTGATCAAGTTCTTCATTCATGGCTTGCTTCCAACATTCATCTTTTCTAGCTTGATTGACATTGTGTGGTTCAATTGTGGATAGAAGTGCCAGATGATTAGAAGATCCCACAAGAGTTCTCCTTGTTCATACACCTGATTCCTTGTCACCCAAAATTTGAGATTCAGGATGATTCTTTTGCACATATCTGGATGGAGCTTTTTCAGATAGATCATCTTCAGGTTCTTCATTGGATCCATTGTCTATATCATTTGATGTAGAAGTACATAGGTCACCATCATCTTCTTTTGTTGTTTTTTTTTCTTCTTTAGGAGCTGTAGGAGACTCATCAATAACAACATCAATACATTCAACAATCTTTCGAAGCCTTTTATTGTAACATTTGTATGCTTTGCTTGAAGATGAGTAACCAAGAAATATCCCTTCATCTGATCTAGGTTCAAACTTGCCAAGCTTTTCATCATTATTTTTGATAAATGATTTACTTCCAAAAACTCTAAAATGCTTCACAGATGGAGAATTACCATACCAGAGTTCATATGGAGTTTTGTCACTATTTACTTGAACATGAGCCTTGTTGAGAATGTTAGCTGCTGTATGTGCTGCTTCTCCCCAGAACATGTCAGGAGTTCCAGAATCATCGAGCATAGCTCTAGCCATTTGTTGAATTGTTCTATTCATTCTTTTTGCTACGCCATTTTGTTGTGGAGTACCTGCTACAGAGAATTGTCTTTTTATGCCATGTTGTTCACAAAATTCAAAGAATTCATTTGATGTATATTCTCCTCCTCGATCAGATCTAAGACACTTGATTTTTTGATCTAATTCATTTTCAACTAAAGCTTTGAAGATCTGAAATTTTTCAAATGCTTCATCTTTGTGTTTAATGAGCCCGATCCAACACATTCTAGAGTAATCATCAATGAATAAGATATAGTATTCTTCCCCACGTGGTGAATTTTTCCTCATAGGTCCATATATGTCAGTATGAATGAGTTCAAGAGGCTCACTTGATGATCCTTCTTTGGCATTAAATCGTACTCTGGTCTGCTTACCGAATTGACAAGATTTGCATATGATACTTTTTGGTAGATTAATATTGGGAAGACCACGAACAGCTTGAAGTCTGCTTGCTTTGTTGATTTGAGAGAAGCTCAGATGCCCCAGCCTTCTATGCCATAGCCAATTTTCTGAAGACTTGCTCAAGTAACATTGATCTATGACGTTCAGTACATACAGGTTGCTAGGATTTCTTTTTCCTTTTATAATGATTTTACCTGTATCAAGATCACGAACCACACATTCTTTTGAACTAAAGACCACTTCTGTTCCTTGATCACACATTTGACTTACACTTAACAAGTTATGCCTTAATCCATCCACATACATGACATCATTAGCCTTCACCTTTTCTTTTAGAAATGCTGACCCTTTTCCTTTAATTACAGCAGGAGTATCATTTCCAAATGTAACTTTCTTTTCCTTTTCTAGAGCATTATATGTAAGGAGTTTGCTTTTGTCACCTGTCATGTGTCTTGAGCACCCACTATCAATGTACCATTGATTTTCTTCACCTTCTGCAAATAACGCTATCCCACAATTTTCAACTTGTAATTCCTTCTTTTTCCATACTTTGGAACTTGAAGGAAAATGTTGTTTTGGCTGGACTTTGCTCCTGCATTCAGATTCTTCATGGCCAAAGTTATTGCAATAATCACATTCAACTTCATTTGAAGAGGAGAAAAATTGTTATAGGTGTTCTTCTTTGGTTCAATATCCATCCTTTTCTTTCTTTCTTCTCTTGTCATGATGGTTTTATATGCAACACATTGAACAGCTTTATGACCAAAATTGTGACATGAGAAACATTGTCCATTGAAGTAGAAATTTCTGCGATCATGAAATCTTCTATTTGAATTTACCTGTTGGTTGTTGCCTTTTTGAGGGATCTCCCTGTTAGTGATCCTTGATTTGAGATGATCATGCTTTACCTGTAAAGATCCTTTGTTCCCTTGCTGAGTGGCTGAGTGAAGAGAACCATTTGTGACTGCTTTCAGATAATTTGGTGCTGAAGTCTGGGAAGATTCCCCAGTATATCCAAGACCTATTTTTATACGAGGAGACCATTGTGTCTTGATCATCTCATCTAAGGTTTCTGAACCTTTAGCAAATTTAAGATTGAGAGTCTTCACTTTCTCATTATCTTTCCTTAGACTTACAACTTCACACTCCAATTCCTCAATGCGTTTTTCCTTGGCTTCAAGCTGATTTTCAAGAGTCTCTATGATTATGTTCTTTTCTTCTAGGCTTACTTTGAGTTGATTGTTTTCTTCAAGAAAGTCATTTTCCTCTAGAGCATCCACAAAAGTATCCTTTTCTTCTCTTTGTTCAAAAGCCATGAGAAGTCTAAAGTCCTCTTCACATTCTTCCTCACTATTAGATGATCCATCACTGTCTTCATTAGTATAATAACTTTTTCTTGTGCTAGATCGATTCTTATTCCTTCTTGCTACTTCTTTTCCTTTAGCCGAAGTTTCTTTATAAGGACACTTTGCAGCATAATGACCAACTCTTCCACAATTGAAACATTTGAAAGGAAGCTTACCTTTGAACTTTTCGGTACCTAGTTGAAGTCTTCTCACAAAATTTGCTTCTTCTTCTTCTTCAGATATATAGCTGGATTCTTTGACAACTTCCTTTTCTTTTCCTTTTGCTGATGCCTTAAAAGCGACTTCTTTGATTTGAGAAGGGCCTCCTTGCCTCATTTCAAAAGCAGTCAGAATACCATGTAATTGAACAATAGTAAGAGTTGGCAGATCTTGCCTTTCTTCAATAGCTGAAACTTTAGAGTCAAATTTTGAAGTCAAGGATCTTAAGACTTTTTCCACCAGAGTAGTATCGCTTATGGTTTCACCCAAATTTCTCATTCGATTTACAATATCATCTAGACGAAGAAAGAAACTGGCAACATTTTCATCACTATGCATCTTCAAATTTTCATATTCGATTCTAAGAGTTTGGAGTTTTGCATTTTTTACCTTTGTATCTCCTTCATAGCTCAGAATGATTTTGTCCCATATCTCTTTTGCTGAATGTAGTTGCATCACTTTAGCAAATTCTGATTCAGACATGCTTCCTAATAAGACATTCACTGCTTTGGCATTGATTTCATACTTCTTCCTTTCAGCTGCATCAGTAGGAATACTTGTCGGATATTGATAGCCTTCTTCCACGATTGCCCATACATCTGCACCAAGACTCTGCAGATATGCTTTTGTTCGTACCTTCCATAATATCAGATTGCTTCCATTGAATAGAGGTGGCTTTATAGACATCACTCCTTCTTGACTTCCCATTGCGACGGATCTCCTTCAAGCGATCAAGCTTCTGCAGAAGGACCACCCTCTGATACCAATTGTTGGGAAAAAATACTGAGAGGGGGGGGTGAATCAGTATTTACTGCATAATCAAATATTTTTACTTTTTCATTCCTTAAAACCCCATACGCTACTTTCCTGAAACAGACTCGCGTATATACGCGGATACCCTTTATGAAACTCGCGTATACACAGATATCTAATTATGTCATTAGTTCCTCACTTAAATCATTCCATCATTCATTCATCAGATGTTTAATAAACAGTAAACATGAACAAAGAGAAGAGTAGATTAAACCATCACATAAAGCAACACACAAGAACACCGTGATTTTAGGTGGAAACCCAAGTCGGGAGAAAACCACCGCTGCCATTTCTTCACCCTTCAATCTTTTATTACAGAGAAAACATCTACAAATATATGTACCGGTGCGCTCTACCAAAGACGCAGACCCACCCGCGCTCGCTTACCAGCCTCTCTCCGGAAGGGAGCCCAACCCCCTGGGCTCGCTTACCAACTTCTCCCGGAAGGGAGCCACGACACCTCGATCTCGCTACCACCCTCTCCCGGAAGGAGCCACAAACTCTCGATCTTCGTTTACCAACCTCTCCGGAAGGAGCTACAACCCCTCGACCGAAGGGCTACAACCCTGCGCACCTCTATGGACCACGTTTCATCAATTTTCACACTGGATCCAAAGCTTCCACTAGGACACCACTTGCAGGCCACGTTTCATCATATTTTCAGACTGGACCCACTCCACACACTGGCTCAATCATACAACCAGACCGATACGTACAACTCGTAATCGTATAATACGTATAGCAAGAATACGCAGAATAGATCGTATATTTCTTCACGTACTTCAAACAAACCCTGTTTGCCTACGCGCTTTCCTTTCACTGATATCGCGTATATACGCGCTTCCGTTCACACAAACCAGCGTATACTTCTATACATTTTATAGATCCAATTTTATTGTGCATACGCGCTTTTTCTTCAGCGAAGCCACGTATATACGCGCTTCCTCTTCGGCGAACTAGCGTATGGTTCTTCAGAACTTTTATGTCATTGCAATTCTTCACAGCAGATACATCACTTCAGATTTTACCCTTTATCTCAGACAGATGTTCGCCTCATCACAGATCTAATCATTCCATCAACAGATCTAGCAAATACAAGTACAATTCAGATCTAGATCCCCTTCTTCATCATTGGTGCATCATATATTCAGATTTATCATTCAACTGTAACCCTTTCCATTCAGATCTACTTCAGAGAGAAGTATTCATTCAAGCTCAGACATCTTGCACCCACACTCATGATTTGCACAATGAATTTCTTCTCTTTATATAGGTCTACCCTTTTTCAATACCATGAGCCCCTTTTTCAATACCATGAGCCAAAACCACATTACTTCCGATGGTATTCCTGGATGGGGTCAATTAGGCAGATCATTACTCAATACAAAGGGTCAATACCATGGTGGTTACCCCTAGTTTTGCATTTTAAGAGCGCTTTTGCCCATACGCGAATTGGAACGCTGTTTTCCGCGTGCATATGCGACTTCCCCTAGACAGATCCGCGTATGCCTTGAGACATACTCTTTTCACCATAGATTTAGCACAAGCTGAATTCCTTTCTTAATTGTCTTCTGTACTCACTATAGATACATCAGATTTCCTTCATCAAGAACATATTCTATCAAGCAAAACTTCATCAAGTAAGTTTCCATCATCTTCATCAAGTGGGTTGCCTTTCAAGGACAACACTCAGCATCATATTGTCAACAAACATCATATCACATCAGATTTACATCATTTACCAAGTCCATCAAGTCAAGAATAACTTCATGAGGTGGATTGCCATCAAGGACAACACAAGTCAACAATCTCATGTATTCATCTTCAATCAGTGGGTTGCCATCAAGGACAACACTCTGCATCATATTGCCAACACAACGACGTACATGTTCTCAGTTCAAACGAGCCTCTTCCTTATTGGCTCAAGTTCCAAAATATCCTGATCCAGAAACCTTTGAAGAAGCCTCTGGTCATCCAGATTGGGATGAAGCTATGAATGAAGAATATTGTTCCTTATTGGCGAATGATACTTGGGATCTTGTCCCTCTTCCAAAAGGAAGAAAAATTGTCACATGCAGATGGGTTTACAAAACAAATTTTGGACCAGATGGAAAAGTGGATAGACATAAAGCTCATCTTGTCGCTAAAGGATTTTCTGAAGTTGAAGGCATTGACTATACTGAAACCTTCTCCCCTATTGCCAAAATGAATTATATATGCCTTGTTCTTTCCCTTGTTACCTCCTTTAAATGGTAATTCCATCAAATGGATGTTAAATCCGCCTTCTTACATGGATATTTGCATGAATAAATCTACATGAAACAACCCCCTCGCTTTATCCAAAATGACTCTAGTCTTGTTTTTTGCCTTAGGAAGTCTCTCTATGGTCTCAAACAAGCTCCTCGAGCTTGGTATGCCAAAACGAATAGATTTATATTAGATAATGACTTTTCTAGGTGTCATTCTAACAACACTATCTACACCAAGAAAGTTGGTAAGTCCTTCACCATCCTTGTTCTTTATGTTGACGATCTTATCCTTATTGGTAGAGATCCAAACCATATAAACCATGTGAAATGTAGCCTCAAAAAGAAGTTTGAAATGACAGACTTAGGACACTTGCATTATTTCCTTGGTCTTCAAGTCCTGCAATCCAAAGAAGGTATTACCCTCTCTCAGTCCAAGTATGCCTGTGATATTCTACACCACTTTCACATGAAAGATTGTAAGCCAGCCCCTTCTCCCTTTCAGTCTAGAGTCAAGATTTCAGTCACTTGTACTACCCCTGAAGTTGATGCTACCTTATACCATCAACTTGTTCGTAAAATTTTATATCTAACCCATGCCTCCTTCCTTCTCCTATTGTGTCACCTTTGTAAATCCTTCAATCCTATCCCAAGTTGTTCTTAAGGAGTGATGTTAAGATATTTCGACACATAGGAAATAGTTAAGTATAACTTAGTCTAATGTAGAGTTAGGTAAAGTGTGTTTCTTTACTATGTATATTTGTAACTTATAATCCGATGGTCACGATTTGTAGTGATCTGACGGTTCACTCTCTGCTTGGTATTAACGACACTTGATCCGTGGCTTAACACCTGATTGGTCCATGATCTCTATGTAAAGAGCATGGAGGGTCATTTGTCTGGTAACCATTTATGAGAGAAACATATGTAAATTTTCTTTGTATATTAATAAATTTCCTGAAGTGGCCACATTGGCTTAGGCCATGGACTATTTCCCTCTTCGAGGGTTTTAACCATGTGATAATACTGGTGTACTAATTTGTGATCTGTTTGTGAGCGGTGAACTTTGGTTTTTGATCTACGGAACTTACCCTGTAAATTCCAACATAATCTGGACACATGCGCCAGGATCCATCCTTCTTGTGCACCAATATTACTGGAGCAGAGAAAGAACTTTGACTCGGTTGAACTATACCAACCTCTAACATTTCTACAATCATATGTTCAATTTCGCTCTTTTGGACATAAGGATATCTATAAGGCCTAATGTTTGGAGGAACACTTCCTGGAATCAAATGAATACCATGATCATAATCACGAATAGGTGGGAGTCCTTTGGTAGTTTCAAACACCTTGGAATGATTTTCCAAGACATTTTGGAGATCTGCAGAAATAGATGATTTGTATGTTGGAACTTCTAGTGAGCATAATTGTGCAATTACGCCTCGTTGTTATTTCTTCAAAATATTTGTCATGAAATTAGAGATTATTTTCTTTCCCTGATTCCCTACGATACCCCGTAATTCAACTTCCTTTCCTTCTGAAAAAACTTCAAGAAAATATCTTGAAAATTAAAAGAAACCGTCCCCAAAGATTGTAACCATTGTACTCCTAGTACAACATCAACACCTCCCATTGGAACGGAAAGAATTGGACTATTCAATACATATTCCCCCATGGTTAGCTTGATATTATGGCATTTTCCAGAGCAATTTATAGTTCCTCCATTTGCAATCATCACTTGACATTCTGGTGCTGGGTATAGGAAACAATTCAATTCCTTGGCTACCTTACAATGAATAAAATTATGGTACTACCTGAATCAATCAACACTATTACCTTTTTCTTATTGATATGTCTTTATATCTTGAGATTTTGAGGAGTGGTAATTCCTACCAATGCATTACATGATATGGTCAGACTCATTTCTTCCTCTTCTTGATCTGAATGGAAAATGGCATCCACCCATGTTCTCCATCCACCCATGGAATTTACCCATGGTATTGTAAATGGCATCGACCCATGGTATTTATTCACCTATGGTGTTTTAAGTGACATATATCCATCATATTCAATAACCCATGGTATGTTTCCACCCATGGTATTCATCCACACATGGAATTTATCCATGGTATTCTAAGTCGTATCTACCCATGGTATTGACACATGGTATCCACCTATGGTATCTACCCATGGTATTGTAACTCAAAAAAAGGCTATAAATAGGAGGCCTCACTTTGTAAAATGATAGATTTTCCACCACAATGTATCTTCTATAGTTATTCTGTTCTTTAATAAAATAAGTTTCTTTGTGGTTTTATTTTCTTTGTGTTCTTTTTTTTTTTGTGGCATTCTAATTTTGCAGATCTGGTCAGATCCATTTCAAATTTTTATATCTCCCCCCCACAAGATCCAGATCATTGGTATCAGATTCTGGTTACAAATCCATGGGAATGAGGGTTTGAAGCATATTTCAGTTTCAATGTTTTGCAGCAATCTTCAACAAACTCCATGAATTTTTTGGGCGGCGAGTTTGAAAATAATATCTGAAAAATTTGGTGAAATATTTCCAAAACTAAATACCTGATATGGATTCCTTGCGAAAAAATACCCAAATTCAAAAAAAAAATCGGCCGAATTGGATTTGGGATGAAGGAGATATCGATCATTCAAAATCAGCAATGTTGCAACAATTTTTTGACGAAAATTCATGGAAGGTGGCTCTCTCGTCATTTATTGTAGTTTTAAGTGTGTAATTTCAGATAAATGGTTACAGAACTGAGTCCCCTTGAAAAATCACCCGATTTAAAAAAAAAAAGCAGTTGAATTGGAGTCCAGATGAGGGAGTTATCGCTGATTTAAAATCAGCTATTTTTTTTAGAAATTTTGTCATGGTGGGACAGTTCCTACGCGAATATGAGAGTCTAGAGTCTCCAGATAGTGATTTTAAACACATGAAAAGATGAAGAATGATCATTCCATTTCCAAAACTATGTTATAATAAACATTATGAGTTATATTGACCGAGCTATGCTCATTTTAAATTTGGAGCAGCATTCGAAGCGGGTTCCCTTTGGAGACGTGCCCTCCCACCCCGCTTTAGTAGGCACCTACTTCACATTCATCAGTTTCAACATAACAGCATTTTGCTTGGGTTATTTGGAGACATGCCCTCCCACCCCAAGCTAAGTAGGCACCTGCTACTTCATCAACAATCAGCATCACGGTTATGGGTCAACCACACAAAATCCTTCTCATCGAAGTCCATTTGCTAGGCCAAGCACTGTTAGTAACATGGTTGATCACAAGCATTATAGGGTATCTCTATTCTCGAATCTTATTTTTTCATGTCTTTGGGTCATCCACAAACCCACACTTCATCGAAGTCCATTTGCTAGGCTGCACACTTTCAATATCACAGTTCGTCACAAGCATTATAGGGTATCTCTATCCTCGGATCTTCATTTATCACGGTTATGGGTAAACTACACAAAACACTTCTCTTTAGTGGCTCTTCATATTCAACAAAGGCTTCTTAGGAGGAAACTTCACGCAATGGGGACCATTTCTTCTTAAGGAGGGAGGAATTATCCGAATGGAAAATGGCATCCTCCCATGGTGTTCATCCACCCATGTTATCCATCCACCCATGGTATTGTAAATGGCATCAACCCATGGTATTTATTCACCTATGGTATTGTAAGTGACATTTATCCATCATATTCATTAACCCATGGTATGTTTCCACCCATGGTATTCATCCACACATGGAATTTACCCATGGTATTGTAATTGGTATCTACCCATGGTATTGTAACTCAAAAAAAGGCTATAAATAGCAGGCCTCACTTTGTAAAAGGACAGATTGTCCACCACAATGTAGCTTCTACAGTTACTCTCTTCTTTAATAAAACAAGTTTCTTTGTAGTTTTATTTGCTTTGTGTTCTCTCTTTTTTTTTCTGGCATTCTAATCTTGCAGATTTGGTCAGATCCATTTCAATTTTTTTTAGATCTTGGGGGCCTACCCCCAAGATCCAGATCACTTCTAGGGTTGGTTCCTGGTGTATATCCTCTTCTTTTGAAGATTCTTGTTCATTTTCTTCTTCCTCTTGACAATATATGTAAAACAAATTCTTCTCAACACACTTATGACCTTTAGTGTATTTGCTATCACAACTGTAACAAAGCTTTTTTTCTCTTTTTTCTTCCAATTTTTGTGGTGTCAACCTTGTAGGTTGTGGAAGTATAGGAGTAGGAACACTTCCATATTTATATATGTGAGTGGTATGCTTCCTTGTCGCCATAATTTTACATTCAATTTTTCTTGCCAACCTAAATGCTTTTTCCGATGAATCAGGTTCCCAAACACGCACTTCATGTTGGATGTTATCCTTTAAAGTCCCTATGAAGACATCAATCCTGTGTTCCTCTAGAATATCAATTACCCTTATATACAATTTTTGTAAGTCCTCAATGTGCTCCACCACTGAACCCTTTTGTCTGAGATTTATCAATTGGCTAAAGAAGGTGTTTCTTTTTTTATCTTCATAATGTGCTATCATTTCCTCCGTAAAAATTGACCAAGTGACAATTTTTTTAAGGGAGCAAAGCCATCGATACCATACAAATGTATTTTATTCTAAATGTAAAGTTGCAATGCGTACCTTCTGTGTGTTTTGCACATTATTGAGATCAAAATATTGCTCCATCTGTAGTATCCATGTTACAGTATCCTTGCCATCAAACTTCCTCATATCCATCTTTGGAATATGGTTGTTCTTCCATCCAACATTAGTGTTTATGAAATCACGATTAACATTTATTTTGTTCTAATCATGAGTTTCCTCTACTATCTTTTTTCCATTAGGAAACATTTCTTGTATCAACTTTGTCAAACCTTCGATGTCTACTTTTAGATCATTCTTCATGTTTTCCATTTTTTCATCGATCTTATATTTCATGTCATCCATCTTAGCTTCCATGCCAACTTCCATGCCATCCATCTTAGCTTCCAAACCATTCATCTTAGCTTCCACGCCTTTCTTTGAACCATCCATGTTATGCGGAATTATGAATTACGAATAAATCATTCTTCCCTAGATAGGTGCTAATATAGAACAATAGGTCAAAGACTTTACGACTATGTTTCCTAACTATAAACAGACACACATTATGAAACAAGAAGCTTACTTGGAGTCCAAGAGCTTCCAAAATCTCCTTCTGTCGCTTGTTTTGTAGCATCAAATTCCTTTTGGTTGTGCAAAATATTTCCTGTAAGAATGAACACTAAACAACAAGAGATAGAAATAATACAGATGTATATCCATGTTATTTAGCTAAACCAATAAAGCATAAACCATATACATCAAAGAAGAAATCATAATATGGAAATCAAAGCTTATACAGATGCATATAGGGAAAAATAAGCAGTAATATTTATTAATGATAGAATGGGAGGTTACAACCCAGTGATTGATTTATTGTCACCATCTCTAGTAGCATCCCAGCCTCATCAAAATGCAGATATCTCCAGCAATATGTCACTCCAATAAACTCCTTAATTGAAATTCCACCAGCATTTCTCTACACAAATTCTTCCTTCTCAAACACTAAGATATGTGCTCAATTTATAGAGGAGCTGAAGGTAGTTTTACAATCAATTATTTTCCAATAATAGACAAGACATGTTCCCAATCTTGTAGATGTCAAATGGACACATGGATTCGAAGTTTGAAACATGTGAACTCTTCTAGAAGGCACTGGCCAAGTGGAGATTCTGAAACAATGAGATTTTTTCTCCCAATGTGACCAACGCACCTATGACTGTCGAGAAGTGCTTTGCAGAGAAGCCTTGGGCTACATGCATATGCAACACACTTATTCCCTTTAGAGGCAGCGCTGATGAGCTCTCATATGATATATTATAAACTTCAAATCTTGGAAACCTTTACATATGGATGTATTTGAATGATTTTTCTTGTTCTTTGTCTTAGGGCATGTAGCAACTGAAATGATAAGGGATGATAGAACCTATTCATTGGTCCTAGAGATGATGCCCAGTTAACCAAGTCATTGGGAATCGCGCCCAAATTGACCTATAATAATTTCCCCCTAAAGCATGAAGTCAGAATAATAATAACAATATTTTGATTGAGATGCTTTACACTATGATGGGTTGGAGATGAAGCGGAGTGGCGACCTGCATCAATATTACAATACATTACATTATGATATATCCTCTTGATCATAATTGCTGAGGGTAGGCATTCCCATGTTCAACACATAAACAATATAATAACATGTACATAATTCAGAAAGTCGTCTACATTGGAATGTTGCCCAATACAGACATGTCTACAGATATAGTCCCATGTTCGGATGACGATCTGTATGTAAGGTCACCGTATAGATAATGTGTACAAAAATCCTGAAATTGCAGCCCAGATGGTTGAAACTACATCTAGGGTCTTCTTATCACGTTCACTCGATCACAAGTCTATTCATGTGAATAAATGATTTATAGTCGAACATGGAAAGACATCATTTGATTACCAGGCAATGATGTGAGCTGTTAAAAAACGTGAGAGAACCACCATTGATGTCAATGGCCCTCAAGGTACTACAATAAATTTTGTAAGGCATGAATAAATGATTTGATGTTGAATGCCAAACAAAATATTTTGGTCAAAAGTCCGGAAGCGAGGATCTTTTCGATGCTGTAACAAGCCTCATGGTACTAGAATATAATGTTTCTAAGTGAACTTCCTGGATAATTATTTTTGGTCGATAGGAAGCCACCTTATTGCGAAACGGGAGTTACTGATTTCGAAGACAAAGATATGACTTGATATAGAAATTTCCAGGGATGACGGTCATGAGAATGAAGGTTTATGAGTATTGCAGAAGAATGAGTATTCACTGGATGACTTCTCTTGAACATATCAGCGACACTGAGATGAGTTTGTAGCATTGACCCAAAACAAAAGTGAAGGTATGATGAACCATAGTTATGAATAAACCGTCAAGAATATTACCCAACCCAAACATTTACAGACATAGAGTGAAGCGTCATGTTCAAGAGCGACATGCTACCATAAATAATTCTGCTCACTTTTCCCAAATTTTTCCCAGTCATTTGTCGACCAATACCTCTTTATTTTTTAACAAGCTTGAGGAGGATAACATTTTCTTGATCTATAATTCAACCCTTAGGGCGAATAAAGTATCACTATTTAATAATTTAGCAAGTCTAGCGATGAATGAAACTCGATTCTTGCCATGATCAACAAGCCCGTCTCTATTTTATGTTTTAACGAGCTTAACGACAGTGATAGCCCGGTCCTTTTTCATATTTAGAGAGTTTGAAATAGAAGACGAAAGAAAACTCCATAAGTAATTTTTTCGTAAAGTTGTCACTCAGATCCGAAAAAGTGTAAAATGATATCTGACAGAACCTCTTTAATCATGTTCAACCAAGGCATTCATTTTTCGTAAATAATCTATCTCAGTCCAGAAAAGGGTTAAAATTATACTGATTAATATCAATTCATTTAATTTTACGAGATCGAAAAGACAAGTTCTTGGCAATATTTTCACATTATCGGAGTCTGAAAAGAGCTGAAAGAAAACTCCAGGGGTTCTTTTTCGTTGTTATCAAATCTCGAAAAAGAGATAAAAGTGTGCTTCAAATCCTTTTTTGTTTTTAACAAAGCTCGAAAAATAAGGAGAAAAATTATTCTTTGTGGTAAAATCATTCGTAAAATAAATCTGCACGACTAATCTATTCATTAGTTGTAAGAGTTGTTCATAACAACATCAAATGGATTAAAAATACATGTTTCATGATAAAAAACATAATAAAACCATATTCATAGAAATATATTTGATTTGCAAATAATTAAATTAGTATTAAAAAGAAATTTACTATTCATTTTTACCATTCCATAGTTAACATTTGCATTTTGGAGCTCTGAACCTGATTTTACCCCCAAACTTTAGTTGCTGATTGTGATCGTTTCTGTGGATAGATTTCATTGCCGTTTGATCTAGGTTAATGATATGAACCTCCTTTTTCCTTTAGTAATCATTTCATTTCCAATTTATACAATTTTTTAGGGTTTTAAGTTCCCTAGGGTAAATTCTTTCCAAAAAGAGGGCAACGCACCCTTGGATGTCGAAACCTATGTTGCATAGCAAGTAAATTGAAGGCTACTTGCATACAGAATGCACTATCTCTTGTTAGGGAGTGTGCTGGGCACAATAAAAATTTTTGGTTTTTGCATTATGCCCAATTTTTTGCAATGAATGGAATCTGATGGTTCTTATTATTGTATTTTAGGTTTCCATCAGATTACAGTGATGATTGCCCGGATGGAAAGAGACCATGAAGAACAGGATATGATTGCCTTAAATGATCCGAGTACAGTAAGAGCCCAAGATATTGTGGACTGCTTAAGTACTTATAATTGTCAGTGATGAGGCAACAAATAGAACTCTTGGAGTTCTTAGTTCGAGAATGGGATCTAGCTATCAAGGAATTTCACATTAAGAACCAAGTGGTTCCCATAACAGTCGAGGATGTATACTTTCTTAAAGGTTTGTCGAGGAGAGGCTTGACTATTTCACTCTCAGGGTCTGTTGTTGGAGGAGAGATAGTGAGAGACTATGTTTTGCAACATTGTTATCCAGGGGTGAGCCAAGAAAATATGGAAAGATAAACATCCAGGATGTTAGATATTTTCCTTTGAGAACTATCCTCTTCACGATAGCAAAACTTGTTACCACTGTTACACTACATGTAGCGAATAGATCGTATATGCAGTACACGCTAGAGTGTATGGAGCCAACATTCTTCAACTAGTCTGAAGCTGCTATTTCTCAGATAAAGGAATAATTGAACAAAGAAAAGGGAGGAAGGAAGAATAATTTCAGTTATGGTTCGATCCTTATATATTTTGCTTTAGAACGGATTCCACTGATGCAGCCACAACATGTGACACTGGATGTGTCTAATCCTAGAGATTAACGGATGCAGAGATGGGTAGAACTAATGGGTAGGCATGTAGGTCAATATACCATTGTGTTCTCTAATGAATTCTTTGCATGGTTCCAGCGACAGATTGTCACCATCGATGATTATGCATATGCAGGCATTGATTTCCGAAGAGATCCATATTTAGCATTACCAGAAGGTGCTTAGTGGGGTGCAGTGGGTAAGAATGTTTTGACCATGTTTTTTATTTTCCTCAGGTTTATACAATGTTTTTGTATTTTTTATGTTGTCCCAAGACTAAACTAAATGTTTGATGTAATGCAGATGTTGCTCGTGTTCAACCAGTAGAGGAATCGGAGCATGAAGAAAATGTGCCAGCAGAGAGGGTTGTCGGGAGAGCAGTCCTTCAGGATCTTGATATGGCTGAGACTTTGGCTGAGCTTCGGCAGCACATAGAGGGTTTAACCTTAGGGATTCCATATTTCTGGATCGAAGAGTTACCCATGCGACTGCAGTGACACACTATTGGGGTTCCTAACCACTGGATGCGGTTACTACGTAGGATAGGTAGATCTATAGCATGTTACCACGAGCACCACTAGTTTATTTTTGACATTTTGCATATATTTTGAGGTCAGATGACCAATGTGCCTTGGGCACAAATTTTTGTAAAATCCTATAACTATCTATCTATATGATTTCAACATTTTCCTATATTTATTGTGCAATCCTATTCAATGATGTGAATGTTTTCTTTACATATGTTGAAAATGTCTGTCTAAAATGTGTTCAAATTTCTGGAAATTTGTTGATATTGAATAAAATCAAAGTGTCTTTCCAAAAGTCGAACTCTTAGGAACAATCTATGCAGTGTTGGATTTCTAATAGTATAAACACTAGTAAGTTGTAATACCACAAGTTGTGAGTCTAACCTTATGATGATACGGTTAATACCGAATGAAATGGAATCAGAGAGAAATTCGACCAACGTGCTATACTCAGCGATATTGTTCATCGATCTACCAATACAAATCCCTTGAAAACTCACTAACTCGTCATTCAGAGCGAAAATGGCCCACGCTGCAGAGGATAAATTCTGCATACTACGACTAGCACCATCTGCATATCCAACAAAGGGTTCCGAAGTTTTAGACATCTGCGATGAAATGTAAAGTGGATTACGAACGTCAAGAAAACTCTAAAAACAAATTAATATAGTGAACGCAAATCAACAACATATATATAATATAATACCAAAAATTACTACGCTCATGATTAACCATAGTAACATTTCAAATACAACCCATTTCTAGGCTACGCCAATGGAATTTCATCATAATCAACCAACTCATAGGCACCCTTAGCAAGAACTCTTTTTAAAATATAGGGGCCATGCCATAATGGCTCAAACTTTCCTGTTCCTATTACATAAGCTTCTTGATCGTAAAGAAGTACCAAGTCGCCCTCTAATAAAATGTGAGGCTGGAAATTTTTGTTTTATGTCACCTTTATACGTCTCTTATGTGCTTTGTTGGCCAATTGGGCTTCATGACGCGTTTCATCAAGATGGATGAGGTTAAGGAGACACACTTCTTCTTCTGAGGTGTCAGGTAACAAGTCGATTGCGAGTTTCAACAACTGTATTTCACATTAGATTGGTAAGATAGCTTCCATATCATACACCAATTAAAAAGGAGTAAATCCAGTTGCATTCCTCATCGAGGTTCGATCAAATGCCAATTTATTTTACGAACTCCTATCATTCGTTGAAGCATATGTTTAAGAATCTTGTTGATAGCTTAAACTTCTCCATTTGATTGTGGATAGTAAAGAGTAGAATTATCATGCGACAATCCTAACTTGGAAATTAATTTAGCCATCATGTGATTGCGAAAATGTTTTCCATGATCTGTAACTATAGCCTGTGGAATTCCAAATCGTGCAATAACATGATTAAAGAAAAACAATGCAGTTGTATATCCTGTGTTGTTGAATGTAGGCATCGCTTCGGCCCATATGGTAAAATACTCGACTGCGATAATAATATAACCATGCCCCCTAGACGAACAAGGGTTATAGGTCTTGAAGTCAATACCCCATTTCGAAAATGGTCCCACAGAGACAACATGATGCATTGGCGCTGGTAGTTTGTGAATTTTACGATAAAAAATCTGGCACGCATGAAAAATTTTGACTACGAGGATACAGTCTCAAAAAATTGTAGGCCAAAAGTAACTAACGCAGAATATATTCTACGCGGTAGCATATCTAGACAAATTTCCACCACAAGCCCTGATCCAAATCTTGGAGGGAGGCCCCCAAGATCTAAAGAAATTGAAATGGATCTGACAAGATCTGCAAAATTAGAATGCCAGAAAAAAAAAAGAACACAAAGCAAATAAAACCACAAAGAAACTTGTTTTATTAAAATAGAGAATAACTGTAGAAGCTACAAACTGAGGCTTGTTATTTATAGCCTTTTTTGAGTTACAATACCATGTGTAGATACCATAGGCCAATACCATTGGTAGATACCACTTACAATACCATGGGTAAATCCCATGTGTGGATGAATACCATGGGTGGATACATACCATGGGTTACTTACAATACCATGGGCGAATAAATATCATGGGTGGATAAATACTATGGGTTGATGCCATTTACAATACCATGGGTAAATTCCATGGGTGGATGGATAACATGGGTAGATGAATACCATGGGTTGATGCCATTTTCCATTCGGATCATTCCTCCCTCCTTAAGAAGAAATGGTCCCCATTGCCTGAAGTTCTCTCCTCAGAAGCCTTTGTTGAATATGAAGAGCCACTGAAGAGAAGGGTTTTGTGTAGTTAACCCATAACCGTGATGAACAAAGATCCGAGGATAGAGATACCCTGTAATGCTTGTGACCAACTGTGATATTGAATGTGTGTGGCCTAGAAAATGGACTTCGATGAAGTGTGGGTTTGTAAATGAACAAAACCATGAAAAAAAAATCCGAGCATAGAGATACCCTGTAATGTTTGTGACCAATTGTGTGACTAACAGTGTGCGGCCTAGCAAATGGACTTCGATGAAAATGATTTTGTGTGGTTGACCCATAACCGTGATGCTGATTGTTGATGAAGTAGCAGGTGCCTACATAGCTTGGGGTGGGAGGGCACATCTCCAAGTAACCCAAGCCGAATGTTACTATGCTGAAACTGATCAATGTGAAGCAGGTGCCTACTAAAGCGGGGTGGGAGGGCATGTCTCCAAAGGGAACCCGCTCCGAATGCTGCTCCAGATTTCAAATGAGCATAACTTGGTCAATATAGCTCAGCATATTTATTATAACCTATTTTTGGAAATGGAATGATCATTATGCATCTTCTCATGTGTTTGAAACCACTATCTAGAGACTCTAGACTCTCAGATTCGCACTGGAACTATCTCGCCGTCACAAAATTTCTGAAAAAATAGTTGATTTTAAATCAACGATAACTCCCACATTCGGACTCCGATTCGATCGATTTTTTTTTGAACTTGAGTGATTTTTCAAGAGGATCTCAGATCTATATCCATTCTTCTAAAATTTTGCACTGAAAATTGTGAAAAATGACAGGAGAGCCGCTGTCGATGAATTGTCGTCAGAAAAATTGCTTCAACATTGTTGATTTTGAATCAGTGATATCTCCCTCATCCGAACTCCAATTTGGCCGATTTTTTTTTTTTGAATTTGAGTATTTTTTCATAAGGAATCTAGATATGGTATTTTTTTTGTAAATTTTTCACCAAAATTTTCAGATCTGATCTGAAAACTCACTACCCAAAAAAATTAATGGATTTTGCTGAAGATTGCTACAAAACATTGAAACTGAAATATGTTTCAAACCCTCATTCTAATGGAGGCATAACCTGAATCTAATACCACTAATACAGATCTTGGGGGGAGACCCCCAAGATCTAAAAAAATTGAAATGGATCTGACAATATCTGCAAAATTAGAATGCCAGAAAAAAAAAAGAACACAAAGCAAATAAAACCACAAAGAAACTTGTTTTATCAAAATAGAGAATAATTGTAGAAGCTACATTGTGGTGGAAAAATCTGTCCCTTTACAAACTGAGGATTTTTATTTATAGCCTTTTTTGAGTTACAATACCATGTGTAGATACCATAGGAAAATACCATGGGTAGATACCACTTACAATACCATGGGTAAATCCCATGTGTGGATGAATACCATGGGTGGATACATACCATGGATTACTTACAATACCATGGGCGAATAAATATCATGGGTGGATGAATACCATGGGTTGATGCCATTTACAATACCATGGGTAAATTCCATGGGTGGATGGATAACATGGGTAGATGAATATCATGGGTTGATGCCATTTTCCATTCGGATCAAGCCCCAACATGAAAATCATTTAAAAAAAAATTTTCCTCCTCATGAGTAAGGCACCTCCTTAAAATGGTATCGACACCATGATGATAAATTGTATTGCCAATGATCAGATAATTTTTGGCTTGGTATCGAATACGTCGTTGTTGAGAGTGAGAGGTATCAGGTCGAAAAGTTTGAGTTTGGAGATAAATGATGAAATCCCCATACCAAGGATCAGATGATCCGATCAGAAATAGAGACTCGTCAGGAATTGATGGTTTTGACGTAGTTGCAGTACTATGAGAGGGAAGGTCACAGAGAAGCTCAGCCAAAACTAAAGACTTCTTTGACTTGGATTTGATGAATTCCAAATCAAATTCCTCCAAAATGACAATCCATTTTGAATATTTCCCCCCAGCAATTGACGTGACAAGATATAAGTCATGGGGTTGCAATCCGAAACGATAGTGGTTTTTCGGAGCAGGATATAATGGAGAAATATTTGGACAGCTTGAACAGCTACCAAGGCAAGCTTTTCTACGTATGAATACTTAAATTTCGTATCATTTAGATTATGACTCAAATAATAGAACGGATGTTCAATTCCATCTTCTACTTGGACCAAAACCATAGCAATGGTCATTTCAGCCAGGACGATATATAGGAAATAATCATTTTTATAATTAAGAGGGTACATTAATGACACTCAGACAAGAGTATCCTTGATAGCATCAAAATAAGCTTGCGCAACTTGGTCCCAATGGAAGGGAACCCCCTTTTTGAAGAGTTGAGTAAATCCTTTAGCCATTTCGGTGTAGTTTGGAATGAACCTTCTTAGGAAGTTAGCCTTTCCTTGAATTTTTTGTATCTAAAGTAAATTTGATGGCGTAAACAAATCAAGAATGGTCTGAACCTTCAATGGGTCAATTTGAATTCCTTATTTTGAAACTACAAATCCAAGAAAATGACTAGAACCAACACAAAACACACATTTATGTGGATTGAGGTATATTTTCTAGTATCGGCAGCGTAATAAAATGGCTCTCAAATGCATCAGGTGATCAATCTGATTTCGTGAATGCACTGGTAAATCATCTAGATAAGGTTGAACAATGTGCTTGATGTCATTGAAAGCATAATCCATTTCTCTCTGAAAATTTGCCCCAACGTTCTTTAAACCAAACGGTAGTTTCCTATAAGCGAATGTGCCCCAGGGACAGATGAATGTTGTCTTATGTTGATCCTCTGAGCGGATATTAATTTTATTGTAGCTAGAAAATCCATCCATGAACGAAAATTTTTCACATCTAGCACAATCGTCAATAATCTGGTCGATAAAGGGAGTAGGATAGTTGTCTTTTGGAAAAACGAGATTGACATCCCGATAATCAACACACACTCTAATGGTTCCTTGCTTTTTCATGGTAGGAATGATATTGGAAACCCACTCAGTTAGAAGAACAGGGTATATGAAACCAACACGCAAATTTTTTTAAAATTCTATTTTGATGGCAGCAGCTTTCTTCGTATGAACAAGACGAAGTCGTTGATGCACCGGTTTGACATCAGGATACATATTAATAGTGTGTTCAACAATACTAGTATCTATGCCTGGCATTTCCTCATAATACTAAGCAGATACATCATGGAATTCATGAAATAGAGATATGATTCGAGTTCTGATGGAGAACAAGATAAACCAACATGAATATTTTCTACAATGCCAGATTTGGTTGAAATATCGATAGAAATGGTTTCTTTAATATTTGACAGATTTCCCTCGAAATCGATTGCATTAATGGGTAAAGAATTTGAAAAGAAATTTTTGATTGTTGGGTGATATATTTCACTAAGATAGTTTTCTTCATAATCCGGAAGATGGGAAGAATGATGATAATCTTTCCATGGTTCTCCTTCTAACATCATGGCTTCCAAAATATTATCATCTGTCAAGAACATTGAGAAAAAAGGATCAGAGGGAGTACCAAAATCAAAGGAAAGATCAACCCAAACACTCGGCGACGATGATTTTGGATTCGCCACCCAAGCCAAATAGATTGATTCCTATCCCATCTCAATAGGGCTAGGCAGAAAAAAATCATCCAACATAGTAATTTTAGATTCATCCGTACTCTCCCTTATGCCAGATGGAGTGGAAGATATCACGTAGCAGGTCTCTATACTTGCAATTTCTGCCGATGTTGCGGGTGTCGGTAATGCAAAGGTTCCCATGAGAGTGGAATCCTTTAAGAGTCCTACACCAATGTTTTAAAGTTATAGTTGGGGTATGTGAATGAACAGAATTCTTCCAGTTACGTGCGAAGTGGAGGCAAAGAAGGATAGTTGATTAATGACTATGATAGCACCTTTATGTGGAAAGGCAATCATTCTAAAATATGTAGAAACAATTGCAGTAATTGCATATACCCATGGCCTTCCAGCTAGAATATTATAGTCAAGGGGTCTGTTAACAACCTCGACATCAACATTCATTTTTTTCCCCCTAGTTCAACATGCAGGTTATTAATAATACCACAAGGTTTATATGTACGTCCATCAAAAGCCTTCAATGTCATTGATGATTGTGATAAGCATGGTGAGCCAAGTGACTTCCAATAATTTAGAGACATAATGCATGTAGATGCTCCCTCATCAATAACAGTGCGATGAACAAAGTGATTGAGAGCATTTTCTTGTATGGAGAATGAAAATTTTGCTGGTAGTTGCGGCACATAGCCCGTATGATTAAAGACGACAAGATTAGAATCAGTCTTATCAATTCCACCAATAGCCGACAATAAAGCCTGTTTTTGGGATGGAAAATTTTATAATACCTCAAGAGAAGACATAGATGAAGGGGATTGAGCCAAATCTTAAACTATATTATAATTTTTTGCAGCTCTTGCTTGAGGATTATATGTCGATTTGTGAATTACTCCCTTTGGTGGCTTGATTGTCAATTCAAGAAAAGTAGTTGGTGGTACTGATTCCGTAGACGGATTTGTTGTCGATGTAGTAGGTTGATTACTGGCCCAACTACCATAACCTTTATTACGCATTGACACCAAAATATCTGTTGAAGTTTTTGTGATAGATAACATAAACACTTGGGAAATAGGAGCTAGATCTGTAGCAACCATGTTTGTGTGCAGATTTGGAAATGGGTCTGTAAACATAGCTGACGCATGGGAAGTCTTGATGATTTTTTAGACTTTAGTGCAGTGAGAACAATCCCTAAAAATGTGTTCCTAATTACAGATTATGCATGGATAACGAGTTTTCCTAGGTCCAGATGATTGATCAGCTGATCTTTCTTGTGGGTTAGAAGTTTTCCTTTTCTTAGATTTCCCCTTTTTCTTACTTCCAGGTTTCTTGTCACTTTTTCCCTTGTCAAACGACACAACATTAATTTTGGAAGAAGGTGCAGGATTAGATGCAGTAGTATGATGTGTGCTTTCATTTCCAATGAAGCCATCTTCAACATGAGAGTCCTTTAATTAAGGATGAACAATACAATTATATCTCGGCACGTTAGGAATTTTATCATAGAGCGTGCGAAACTAGGTGTAAATCAAGTCTAAATATTGGGCACGAGAAATAACTTGCTCTTCTGTGATGACACCACCCTTAGCCACATCCTCAGTTATAGATGGTAATAGGGACTTAATGAACCATTTAGCAAGGAGTTGATCCAGAACAAATGTCTTAACCATTGTACGATGACAACGCCACTCATGAATATGATCGGAAATGTGAGTAGCATTAGTCTGTTTGAAATTAGTCAAGGGTTCCGTTCCAGTTTCATATTTGATGGGTAACTAGAAATGAGTAAAAAATATAGTAGCTAGGGTAGTGAAATTATCAAAAGAAGCTCTAGGTAACTCAATATACCATTTTGCAGCCGGACCTGTGAGTGTGCGCTGGAAAAGACATAGTCGAACAGAATCATCATTCAGGGAGTTTCATGAACACCATAAATGATAAGTCATAACATGAGTCGACGGATATTCTCCAGGGTATCCATTGAACTTAGGAATATCTGAGGGTAGTTTGTGAGGTATCATCAGCCACCAAGGAGCATAGTTAATTGGATCATTAGTTAGCCGATTTAAATCTGGTAACTCTAAAGTTGAAACAAAGGGAAACTATCTATTAAGGTCAGGTTGAGCATAGCCAGGGTTGGAATTTCCTGAGAAATAGGCCTTTGAGCACTAGCATAAGGAATTTGTTGTTGGTAACCCAGATAGGGGTTGTTTTAATAAGCAAATGCTTGAGGATTCTGTTGACCAAAACCTGGATATGATACTTATTGAAATGAAGTTTGAGGCATTTGCACCTAAGGCTGCCAAGGGGTCTATCCACCAATATTATAACCCAAATTAGGATAACTTGGATTCGGTTGATAAGTATAACCAGGTTGAGGTTGTGACATCCCATAAAATGGTAAACCACAGCTTGTGAATAAATGATTCTGGATACAGGTTGTCGTAATTGAACTGAAGGATTTGGAGTTTATGGACCCAACATTTGAGGATATTGAGTTGAAGGACCCGCTTGATAATTTTGTTGTACAACATTTTGATTCTGTAATAGGGGTAAATATGTATTAACAAGTGGAAATGATGTGGGTGTAACAGGTTGAACTGGTTGATATGAGTGTACAACCATTTTGGTTGGATAGGTAGAGTGGGCTGCCATTGACAAACGTTCATTTTGACATTAGGTTGACCAAAAAGTGACGGAGTACTGTCATATTGGGTGACCAAAGGTTGCCCCCCCCCCATGAGGAGGATAATAAGACAGAAAATATTGCTCTCAAAATGCTGGGAGTCCAGTTGATATGTTACTTGAAGGAATAGACCTAGAAGGACTGGCTTGATATTTCCCTGATGATGTGTATAAAGAATCAAGTCATTCATTACTCACTATAGGATTACGAGTTAAAATAACAGATGATTACATTCGTAAAGTCCATGGGCTTGAAGATGCACCAAAGAAAATTCCAGATAATGATTTGTAACTTGATGGGACCATAGGGCCACCATGAAAATATGACTCTGGTGAAGTTGTGAACATCGATGGGGTAGCGAGGGTAGATGCTGACGTAATTGGAACAAATGGCCCAACTGAAGATGTTGGTTCAAGCATGGTTACTTGACCAAATGTATACCCTTTTGAATCGACAAAATTTTTAATAGGAACGAGATCAACAAAAGCAGATGGTAACGATTAAGGAAAAGAATCATACAGGTAAAGGTCCTCCCCAAAATGGGTTGGAGTTAAAGGTGTCTCGTCTTGTGGGATTTCTTCAATCGAAATTAAACTAGGTGGAAGTATTTCACTGTCAGGCCCAAAGTATATTTTAGTTGGTTGACTGTGTGATATAGGAGACTCAATGGCTACAGATATTTGTGGGATGACCAAGGCAGGAACAACTTCCGGTTGTATGACTTCAGGATTCATATGTTCTGGAAAAGAAGAGATAGGATTTGGATCAATTTATGGTTGAACAACGTCGGGTCTAGAAGGTATGGTCTCACTGATTGAATGGATCGTGACCACGGGCAGTTGTGAAGACTCTGTTTCGACAATAATAGACAAATCGAGATGTGTAGAAACAACTTGAGCTAACCCTGGTTTATGGGAAGATGATGTTTCACCAAAGTTATGAATTTTTCTTTATTCAACAGATCATGATCGCCTTCGCCTACCAGAAGTAAATTCTAGTGGTAAAGGTGGTTTTAATGCTAGTCTACGCGAACGACGGGGGAAAGGATTTTGTTCTTCCATGATTATTGATTTATTTTAACCAAAAACCAAATAAGAAAAATAAAATGGTAATTCTAGGCAAAACGGCTTACCAAGAAACTGTGAACTACAAAATACCTCCTGGTGAACCAAGAAGTATGGGCAGGCAATCTCCCCGAATGTTGTGTTCGGTGTATCAAAATTTACAAGGTGGCTGACTCGGTTCACTATTAATGGATAGCACCTAAAATATTTCCTCCCAAATATACCCGAAGGTATGTGGAGGCCCAAGTCCGCATTAGCGTTGTCTGATGTGAAACCGCACAGTGAGAGCACCCCTTTATACTTTTCGTATTGTAACACCGCCTGATATACCTAAAAGTACGTGGACGAGCTACGATATACTTACATACGTGGAGTGAGGTATCACACTCGGAATGTATCGCAGACAAGTTAATGACAACTTCTATGTTTTACGACACATGAACATGTCTCTAGCCTAGACTTTCTAAATGTTATCGTTATCGTTCCAATGCTTTGTTATGTAAATTGAGATTAATTTTATGTTGATCTTGTTTAACAATTTTCCTTTCAAAGGTTTACCGCGATGATGTATTGGAAATTCCTAAAATGCAACTAAGAATGATAAGAAATCTTTCACTTTTAGTTTTTCAATGAAAATCCTAGCTACTAGAGGGAAAGAGCAATCAATTTGCGAGCAAACAAATCAAACAACACAAACTAAATGAAGATTTCCTAATTGTTCCTTTTTCAAAACACACAAACGACTACATGCAAATGCAAGTTTTTCTTTTCAGTTCCTTTAATGTTATGAATGCAAAAATGAAATAAGTGCACTAAATCAATAAAAAAAAATACCTTTTACTTTTGAGAAATGAGGAATATAAACAACAATTTCTCTTTTGAAGGAAAAATGAGGAATTAAACAATAATTTCTCCTATCAGGAAATGAATAATTTACGACAATATCCTTTTCAAAATCAAAATAGATCTAATTTGAAAATTAAAATACTTTGAAATCAATTTTCCAATGATAAATAAAAACGCTTTAAACAAACATTGAACAAATTTTCTTTCAAAGGAGGAAGAGGTAGATAAGATCACTGGTCAATACGAGGCTTAGGCTTTCCAAAACACAATAGAAGACAAACTGAAACAAATTTCAATGACAAATTCTAAGGAATTTGGATGGTTTCAGGAGGCAACACAGTCTCTAAAGAGAGACAGTGCTTTGCAATGCAGGCCTGAAAGGGAGACAGTGCTATGCAAAGAACTGTGTCCTATCCAAGAGTGCGTTGGGGACAGTCTACAATGAAAAACTAACACACTTCTAATGCAAATTTGAATTTCAAAAATCCTAATCTTTGTGAGTAACAACTATTGGGTGAATAAATAGAGAAAAATAGAGGCTAAAACACCTAGGATAAAGAGTAATCTCCCTATCGAAGTCACCAATTTGTTATGCGGAATTATGAATTACGGATAAATCATTCTTCCCTAGACAAGTGCTAATATAGAACAACAAGTCAAAGACTTTACAACTATATTTACTGACTATAAACAAACACACAGAATGAAACAAGAAGCTTACTTGGAGTCTAACCGCTTCCAAAATCTCCTTCTGTCACTTTTGTTGTAGCTTCAAATTCCTGTTGGCTGTGCAAAATATTTCCTGCAAGAATGAACACTAAAAAAAAAGAGATAGCGATAATACAGATGTCTATTCAAGTTATTTAGCTAAACCAATAAATCATAAACCATATACATCAAATAAGAAATCATAATATGGAAAATCATAGCTTATAAAGATGCATATAGGAAAAAATAAGCAGTAATATTTATTAATGATAGAAGGGGAGGTTACAACCCAGTGATTGATTTATTGTCACCATCTCCAGCAGCATCCCAACCTCATCACAATGCAGATATCTCCAGCAATATGTCACTCAAATAAACTCCTCAATTGAAATTCCACCGGCATTTCTCTATAGAAATTATTCCTTCTCAAACACTAAGATTTGTGCTCAATTTATAGAGGAGCTAAAGGTAGTTTTACAATCAATGATTTTCCAATAATAGGAAATAAATGTTCCCAATCTTGTAGATGTCAAATGGACACATGGATTCAAATTTTTACACATGTGAAATTTTCTAGAAGGCACTGGCAAAGTGGCGATTCCATAACAATGAGAATTTCTCTCCCAATGTGACCAACGCACCTATGAGTGTCGGGAAGTGCTTTGCAGAGCAGCCTTACATGGGGATACCTGCATATGCAATGCACTTAGTCCCTTTAGAGGAAGTGTTGATGAGATCTCATATGATATATTATAAACTTCAAATCTTGGAAACCTTTGCAGATGAAAGTCTTTGAATGATTTGTCTTGTTCTTTGTCTTAGGGCATGTAGCAACTGAAATGACAGGGGATGATAGACCCTATTCATTGGTCCAGGAGATGACACCCAGTTAACCAGGTCATTGGGAGTGGCACTAAAATTTACCTATAACAATCCATCTTAGTTTCCAGGCCTTTCTTCAAAAATTCCATTTCATTTTTTTTGCTCTTTGTGATAGGTTCACTTGCTCTTGTAATTTTGATATCTCATGTTACATTTATTTATCTTCATGAGTCATAATAGAGCCTTCTGAAGGCTTAATGGGTGTTGAATTCTTTTTAGCGGGTGGTTTATAACCCAATACTAATATATATTCTTCAATATTCCCTTGGAATAAATTAAAACTAATTTTTTCAAACGAGACTTATGTAATTCGAAAAAAATACACACCCTTTTCTTGATTTTGAGGAGCTCCATATTGAATTATCTCTGTGATTTCAGATCTTCAATATCTGAAATTGGCCTTGTAGTAGCCCTCTGAATCTTCTTTCAAATTCCATAGGTCTAACCTGATTTAGATTCTTCAAGAAAAAGTTATGTCAAATCTCCCACAGTGACCTAATTATGGACTGGTTCAGTAGAGCGACCTTGTATGGTGTGCCAAGTGTCACTGTTTCCTCCTTTGGCTTTGAAATTGATACAGAGTAAACTATAGTCTGTGTGCTTACAACCACTTTTTACATAATTCCAATCCAATGCTCAGAGAGAGTTATGACGATTTTACCACGGTCACCTCTTTGAGATGAAATTCGGGAGCTTGAAAAATCCTTAACTTCTACACACCGTATCTCTAAAAAAATTGTGAATCAAGCTCTTTCCATGAAGTTCCTCAAGATTGCGGCTTCGCTCTATGAAAATTTCAGCTTCTGAACCCTCATCAAAAACACGTTATAGAGAAAATTCCATGATGAACTGTTTAGGTTAAATTCAAGAGCCTGCAAAAATCCCTACCTTGCACAGATCATATCTCCAAAAATATTGCGAACCAAGATCTAAAATTTTTCCACGACGTTCCTCAGGATTTCGTCTTCGCTCTGTAAACATTTCAGCTTCTGAACCTTCGTATAAAAAAGGTTATAGCAAAAATTCCACGATGACCTGTTTGGAGCAGCAAAACCCTAGAATCCAAATCTTTGATACCACATGTTATGAAACCAGCTCCAAAAATAGAAGAAAAGAGAGATAAACACCTTATAAATCAGCCACTTCAAGGGGGAAACGTCTAATAAATTACATAAATGAACAATTCTTGGATGATACAAATGACCAAAACCTCCTTCTATATATAGGAGTCCATGGGGCCATAATATAATCCTAGCCAACCTAATAATAATAATGTAAGGGCACAATAATAACAATATTTGGGTTATAGGGGTACAACAATAACAATAAGGGGGCTACACTAATAAAAATAAGGGACTAAACTAGTAATATAGGGACCTAAAAAAAAATCTTCTACAAGTTCGATTTTCCAAGAGAATTGGTGACAGACCAAGTCTCCCAGTTCACCTCTAATCTACTTGAAGGGATAATGAAGAAACACCACATTCACCATCATAAGTTCACTCCACACTACCCTCAATTAAATAGAAAAATAGAAGTCACTAACAGGGCATTACAGAGTACCCTTACCAACGTTATCAGTGGTAAAAAAAAGGATTGGGCATAATGTCTAGTTGAGACCACTTGGACCTACAACACTACTTGGGAAACCATCACTAGCTTCACCCCCTATGAATTAGTATACGAGTAAAAATATTTTTTCCAATTGAATTTGAGTACAAAAATCTAAGGGTCGAAACCCAAATTTACATTGATTTAACCAAAGAAAAGGTTGTAGGATACAATAATTGAATGCATTAGATAAGTGTAAAATGTAGACCTTGTTACACACTAAAGTAGTATATTTATAGAGAAAATTTTGGCATGACAAATGAATTAAAACCAGAGCCTTCCAAGAGGGTGGCTGGGCCTTCTTTTATGATTCCAGGTTCAAGGTTTTCAAGGGAATAACCATGACTAGATGGATAGAGTCTCATATAGTTGAGAAGTGATAATATAATGTCTTTGTAAAAAATAGGACTATATATGAGGAAAAAATACCACTTCTACTGAACGGATACCAGTTAAAGATTTACAAGAAGACCCTCTTTAGGTTTGAGTTTACACATTCAATAATTAAGGAACTAAATCTAATTGAGGGCACAAAATATCCCAATCCATTCATTCCCTCACGAGCAAGAAAAAAGAAGAAAAATAAAAGGAAAAAATAACCTCAAGTGAAAACTTTATTTTGAGGAACTTGAGGCAGATTTACTAGCTAAAAACCTCTATGAGGAAATTGGTAAGTTTGAGAGAAAAATAAAAAATAAAAAATAGAAGCTCTAGGTGAAAACCTATTCCAAGGCACCTAAAGCAGGCTCACTAGTTGAAAACATCCATTAGGTAGCCAATAATCCCAAAAATAGAGGAAAACATAAATAAAGAAAAGGGAAAAAGGAAAAAGAAAGAAAAAAAATATTTTTGTCTCAAAATGTTTTATTTGCAAGTACTGCGGGACACAAAAAATTAGGTCAAACAATCTAGCCTACATCATGGCCCAGTTCATCATCTCAATCACTCTAAGAGGGCCCAGATGACATCCCTGCACCATCTCCCATTTATCTTCATCACCCATAACATCAAACATCACCTACCATCTATGATTCATGTGTTTTATACAATTTCCGTGAATTATTACAGGAAAGTCATGTATTACTACAATAAAGGCTAGTTTGAAGTAAATGTTACATATCAAATAAATTTATAGCATCTGGTCTGAGAAAATACATCAAGGGACTCCTAGAAACTATTTTTTTCATCATCATGCATCATAACATGTTTTTTCCGTTGTTGTGCACCTTATTTCATCCTGTAGTAGCCCACTTTCTTCATTTTTTCTATCACAGTCACAACAAAAACCCTCTCCATCACCATCACCATCACCTCCATTTCCATAAATTATCTATTCACCCTACCACTTTAGAATAATTTTTTTAGTGGGCATGAAAGACTTGTGTCCCTACTACAAGAGACTACATAGTCCTATATGAGACTATAGAAACCCTATATGCTCAGGTTTCAAGTCAACAATTTTTTTCTTGGAGAATACCACACCCTTTAGTAGCTCAGTAGCACTAGAAACTCACTCCAACTTCGATGAAATGGTCTTAAGCATCTACAAGATACCCATATAGGCTACTACAAGATTTAATATTCACTACAAAACACATTGAAGGCAACTGCAAAATTGACCAACAACAACCTCCAACACCATGAAAGGTAAATATAAGGTATGAAACCTCTACCGCTCACTCTTTGAATTCATTCAATCATATGGGAAAATTTCTTTTGTGTAAAAGGAACAATTTAAATAGCTCAGCCTAACTAGTAATAGTCTCAACCAAGTTAGTAGTTAACTAAACTTTATCCAAAAATTTGTTCCCAAATGTGGTAAAGGAAAATAATACAAACCACTAACGTCTTAAAAAGGTGGCCATTTTCATTAATGATGAGAAGTTTAGGTGGAAATTTGGGTATCCATCATGAAGATTTATGTGGGTAGGTATACCATCTAAGTCTTGCACGTTGAGCCCTCCATCTTCACCACCCAAAAAAATCATTTTCTCTCCACTTAAGTCACGATTTAACTCGATATCACCACCTATCCTCCCATTGATGTTTTTCAAAAACCCACCATAAAATTGGCCAATGCTATAGGAAGTGAAGCTACAAATGGTAGAGCTACAAGACACTAGTCATAGAGATATAGGAAACAGGTTGTAGAACATTGTAAGAGATGAGGGTTTTCTACAGGAGCACATTTTTCTACCAAAATCACTCATAGATATCCATGTGCATGATTTAGAGGTTGGTACTCTCAAAAACCAATATTCTAATTCTTGCCACCACCTTGTTTTGAATTTGGAAAAGGCTTGTTCAATGGTTGTTAAAAACTGACCAACCCTGCTTTCAAAATTCTTGTGTTTGAGCTATGAAAAATGGGAAAGAAGAGGGTTCATTAAATTTTTTATCCTCCATATATTTATGATTGGTTTGATAATGAAGAAATAGTTAAGGTTGTATTGCTTTTACAATTTCAGAAAAACAGAGTACCTTGCTGCCACAAAAAACTCTATATTCTGTAGTAGTACAAATACAATTCATTTTTCTACCTGCAGAGAAAAATCATTAAAGTTTGTCCATATTTGTGAGAGAACCTCTAAAATAAAACACAAAATCTGGTTGAAAGGACTTTTTTGCACAAACTGGGGTTGGTTTAATAGGAGGGAACCTACGAATCCAAACATAATCCACCAAACCTAGAGGTTGTCACTATCCTTGAAAATTGACAGTTGTTGGGATTATTTGAAAGACTCCCAGGATTCGATGATGAGATAGCTATGGAGTTTGCAATAACTTTGCAAAATCCCAAGGGTCAAGAATTGGGCACTATAGTTAAGGGGTTGGTGATCTATGTCATTGTGAATTCCATTAGAATAGTTACCACTCTCTCTAGGTGGTTGCATTGGAACATGGAATAAATACAAGAAGCCATTATTGCCAAAAGAGTATTATTCTTACCCAATGGGTAGCTTGGTGAAGATAAAAAATGGAATTAGGAGGGAGAGTCTACCTAGCCTTTGGGATGAGGTAGTTTATCACATTATAAAATAAATTTCCTATGAAGGTAGGTTAAGCATAGTATATTCCTATAAATTCATATTTTTATATCAGCTAAGGTTTAAGGCACACCTTCCAATCAGTGAGCTACTAAGTATTACATTATTCCTTCTTCAATCCCTCTAGGAAAAGAGAACCAAATTCAAAGAAGGCAAGCATAACTACCTAACCCATCACAACCTGATTAAACTATAGTCACTAATGTATTGAAGAACCTACAACATCACATCCCTTGGGTTAATTTTGTGGACATGGATGGAAAAAAATTCTTAGAATCCTAGGAAGAACTTATTAAAACACAAAATGGGTATCCCTACAAATTATAAAATGGTAGACACCCTAGAAGAAGAGGAAAATGAGATTGCAACAACACTTGTAGGCCTTAGCACTCTTACCAAGCCTAACGCAATTAGATTTGTCTAGAAAATTGTGTATACAAGAAGGAAAAGTACTAGGATAAGGTTTAATGGTATATCAAAACATCCTTCTGCTATCCCCATTACCATTGAAGAAACAACCAGTCTAGAAGGGGATAGGATACAAGAGGGAGAAGTGCAAGTATTACCAGAACTAGAAACACATCAATGAGAAATACTAGAACTGCCTAAGTAGCCAACAAAACTATAGGGGAATACTTTCCATCTATAGGAGGAGATTGTGTAGTTGCAGGAGCATCTTGTAGATCTACAAAAGACATAAAAGGAAATAAAAAAATCATCCCCATGGAATCCTCCTTCCTTTTTCTCTTGGCCACTAAAGGTTGATCCCCCAATTGTAATAACATCATGAATAATTCTCCTTGAGCACCTAGTGACCCACTTAATGCTTGAAGTGGATAAGGAAATGTAGAAACACATCGATGGAGAAGAATAACACAAGATAATGGAGTGTTTTACATTGCTAATATGGAGGATGAAACGAATAAAATGAGGGAAGAGATGGCATTATGAAGGTTAGATGAGGAAAATAAAAGAGAACAAATTGAGAAAGAAAACCAATAGTTAAGAGGCGAATTGTAGCAATAATTGGGATTGCTAAAGGAAAAAGACACTCGAATTTCATGATTGGAAACACCATTGGGGACTATGATGCAGCTCTCCTTGGAAAAAATTAGTTGCAGACAACCTTCAAGGGATTATTCAATATTTTTGAAGGAATAGTAGTGAATGTTTCAAATAAACGGGATAGCACAAAGGGGGGCCATCCATCAACAAGATACTAAAGAGTTCATTGATTTTTTCCTGGAATGAAACATGGAGGAAAAAGATAAGGTTGTCGAATTCTAAATGCACAGCCTTATGTTTACCAATATGACCATATGGGATCGAAACCCATATCTGGGGGATGCATAACTATTATCCCTGGAATCCTAGTTGAGGCATGAGGAAATTAGGGTAGAAGAATTGAAGAAAAAATTGGGTGGGGAATTAAGAGAGCCAGTATGAATCAGGCTTGAGCACCCAAAACCCTCCATGCTCACCTCAATTCATGTAATATTTGTAAAATACCCCAATATAGTGGAAATTTAGAAAATGTGACAAGTGGAGGCCATCCTTCATTTCGAAGACACTTATAGAATGTTAGGGGAGAGCTTACAAGTCTATCAAAGAAGATGGAAAGAACTACCTCATAGCATGAAAATAAAATAATACCACTGTAGGCAACACTAGAAAAAACTCCCTTATACAAAAGGATCATCCAAAGACATGGATTCTAGTGGATTGGGCTTAGGTTAAATCCACCCTTGTTTCTGGGGCACCGATAACAACAATATCATGAATTCTATAGAAGAAAATACATGATTCCACCTAACAGGTACAACCACCACTAGCTTAGCTTGGGATGTCAAGCAGGTTATCAGGGAGATGAATAAGAAAACATAGAGGAGAGAAGGGGAGTAAGTTGCTCAAGGGTGATCAATAGTTCTAGTAGGGGGGTATGATGGGCCTCCAAAACAGGTAAATCATAAGGCCTATCAATCCACTCCTACGCACATAAAAGCTATATTAAACCAAACTTTTGCACTTAATGACATTTTCCTAGTTGAATGGGTTCTTAGGAGATTCAATGAAGTTTTTAATATTATACATGCCTTAACATGTGTATTTTTTAGGATTTGAAGAGACATTTCATATATTTCTAGAATATCGAGCACTAGATATATTATTGGGACTCGTTTCCTCTACAAGAGAGTCTCAACTCAATTGGCTTAGGGAATTTAATGTTCCTTCTTGCTATTGCGAGGTAGACTAGGAGAAAGATCCTTTGAGTCTAGGGATTTTTGGAGGGAAATGTAGTCCTCTCAAGGAGGATGCTCCCCATTCATTATATAAATAAGAGGATCGAGTAGCCCAATAGACATGTAGAGAAGAGTGTAAAAAATAGGAGGAAAGATTAGATTTGTATTTTCAAGCAAGTTTTGTATCTTTGTAATGTGAAAATAATTTCTTAGTTAATAGAAGTGGTGTTCTATTTAAACTTCTAGTTTGAATTTCATCTAAGGGACTCTGAGCATCCTTGGCCTGCGCCGACCCCATGAGCTCTAGACTAGTATTATGCTTTTATTTAACTTCCTTGTAGCATTTCTGAAAATTACCTTTTTATAGCACTCATGCATGGTTAATTAGAAGGTTTTCATGAACAACTCTTTTTTGTAGGTTATATAAACATTTGATTGTAGTAGCGAGAATTATTTAAATTCATTTCAAATATTCATTTACTTCATTTCTTTTGTTGTTACACATTTAATTTTCACTATTTTCTCATTTACTATTCACTATTTTCTTGTGTTGTGTAACTAGTTTTGCAGCTACAACAAACTCACAAAGTTTAGTTTTGCTAGAGTATATTTGCAACAAGCTTTCTTGAAGAATTGATCAGGATGATTTTATCATTGTGTAACTTTTCCATAGCTTCTTGATTCTCAAACTCACATTTTTCTTGGTTACATACTTGTTGGACTATCTCCTATAGCAAAACTGGGATTCTTGTAGAAATATGTAACCAACCCTCCATTCTCGCTTGAATTCGTAATAAATTCACAATTTGATTTACTTAGTATGTTACAACACTCTTGGAACCTTGATAATGGAACTTGGAGGTATATAGACCATGTAGACGATTTTTTTGATTTTCTTTAGAGAACCACTTTTTCCTGCAAATTAGGGTTTTCAATTAACAATCCTTCATTTAAGCAATATGATTTTTCTTTCCTTGAAAATAACATATAAATGTGCAAGTGTACTTTCCATTCCATTTCAAATAGTATATAAGTGTGCAAGTGTTCTTTTTTCCATTGTAGGTAACTTAAGTTTGCATGCCATTTTCCTTTCAACAAGTCATTTCTGCAATTGTATCTTCTTGTAGCATACATTAGTTAATTTGGTCTCTGTATATCTAGATTTCATTTCAATGCTCTCACCTACATAAAAATCAACAAGAGAAAGAGATAATTTAGTCTGCACATACAATGTCGAACTCTCTTAAGTTTGTATGAACCTCAGGTTGATAATTAAAGCTGAGACCCTTGGGAGTTGTAACCATTTTGCTGCAATATGTAGGGCCAACACTTTGGCTTCCATTTTCATCATTGGTGGAGTCCTCAACTTTGTCAACAAATTTCATTATCAATGATTTCTTAGAATCTATATTTCATGCACTATTCCATTTGGTGCATGTGAAAGTAGCAATTGGTGTTGTGTTATTCCAACATTCATCCAAGACCTTTGAAATAATTTTCCTTATGTTTTCTCAAGTTGGATGATGGGGGCTGACTTAATTCCCTCTTTCTAATGGATATCTTTTGATTAACTCTTGCACATTTTCTTTAGGAATATGATTTAAATACTTTATAGTACCTTGGGACTCATAGTTATCAATGGTGGTATACCTTAATATTAATGGTGGGAATATATCAATTTCCCCTAACATATATATTTTACAAGTGTTTGATGATAACACATCTAGTTCCACTTGGTATAATGTACTAGGTACCTTGACACCCATGATTATTATCAACGAGTGTTTTTATGTTTATTAACAAGATACATCAATGACTATTAATGAAATGGTGTGTCCCATCTTTGCGACCTGATCATCTATTCACATGGTGTAGATTTGTACCTTCAATAAGTTTTCTTTAAAGACCTTGGGGCATTACTAGCATACATATTTTATGCTAATACTTATGTTTCACAGGGTAGTACCACCCACCCTATGAAATTGGTACTTTCACAAGGAATAGTTTTTCCATCTCATTGTCCTCCTAAAATATGTGAAGACATATCTCCACTATGGATTTGTTCATGGCTATGATCTATTTTTTTTATGGTTATTTTTGTATTTTGTTGCGTTCCTGCATAAATCCGGATCACATACATACTTTATGCTAATACTTATGTTGCACAGGGTAGTACCACCCACCCTATGAAATTGGTACTTTCACAAGGAATAGTTTGTCCATCTCATTATCCTCCTAAAATATGTGAAGACATATCTCCACTATGTATTTGTTCATGGATATGATCTATTTTGACATGGACTCACTATATATATTTTTCATGTCCTGATATCTATTGTTATATATATTTCACTTGGACCTAAAGTGTACTTGATTTGGCATCCATTCTTTTTCACTCTAGAGAATAGGTACACCCACCTCAAGCAAAGAGTCATTTTAGACCTTGTCTTTTGTTGTAGGTACTTTCTTGATCCAAAATCTAGTGCATTCCACTTGGCCCCACTTAGTAGCTTTATTTGTTGTATTAATATGTATTTCAACCATCAACTCCCTTCTAGCCTCACTTATTAGAAGCATTTGTTATAGCATATTTTCCACCTCAACATCCAAGATTCCTTTTATTGGCATTCATCCCTTAAATACCTATCATTAGCAGCATGTGCATGTTACTTATGTCTTAGCAAGGGTACCTATAGTATATTTTTTTGATGCAAAGGGAAACATTTGGCATAGTATAGCCTTCCTCCTTTATTTGGTTGCATTCTAGATTTTGGGTACTTTTACATTTCTCAAGGTAGCTCACATTGTTTGAGGAATTTCATGTATATCAAGGCATTGATCACACCTCCTATGGAAATTTTGGAGATATTCATGGACACGTGGACCTTTCCTACGCATGCTACATGGAATATCCTTGAACACTATGATATTTATCATGTTATGAGTTTATTTGCACTTAGTTTGAAGGATGATATGTGCACACGACTATTGTGAGGATTTATTGTATCCTTTATATAACTTGGAATGGATATATGGAGGATGTATCAGTGTCTTATCGTGCTAGGGATGATGTGACATATCTTGGGCAAATAATCTTGGAGAATAATGATGTGGAATGAGGATTAATCTCTTAATAATTTTCCATCACTTTTTTTATTTGGAGTTTTTTGACATGAAATTTGACTTAAAAAGTCACTTTCATGTATCATGGAGGTTCGTCAACCCAAATTATGACCTTAGCCCTTCATTTGGAGCATTAATTGCGAATGCTAAACCATCATGGAACCTAAATTTTTGAGCTCTTAGCATGATTCCGTCCCTTAATAGAGTATTGACATAATTTATTGAGTTCGTTGCACTAAAAGAACGTCGTTGGAGCCCATTTACTTGGGAAGACACTTCACCATACTTGAAGGATTAACCATGGGCCATTCGCCTCAAATATGGACCATCCTTGGGACATCTTCAAATGAGCATTGACCACTTACACTATTCAAGGAGCCTTTGAAGGCTAGGAATTGGCACCTTGGACAATTTGTTCTCTTCTTGGGTGCATTGACCATTCTTTTGAGGCTTGTACTCATCAAATAATTGTACATGTAGCTTGACCACTTTATTTTCATGTTGTTATAATTTACTTGATTTTAGGACTTGTTTAGATTTAGTTTTCTCAAGCTAAATATTAAAAATTAAATAGAATGATGTTATTTTATTGTAAAGGTAGTAGATATCACTCTAAAAATAGAGGATAACTTCTTCATCTACACTCATGGTTAGACTGTGAGAGCATTACTCTCCTTGGAGATTAATGGAAGTATCTTTATTGGAGGAATTTTGGTGTTGAGGGATTATCTATGTGGTGAATATTTATGACTTGGAAGCCTTTCTTTTTTGGTCATTTCTTATACATCCTTGAAGGAATTATTGTGATTATTCAAGACTTCTAGAAAGCTACAAAAATGCTTGATTTGAAGGGCAACTTTGCCACTTGGAGGGAGGATGTTTAGTGGCTCTTCTTACACACTCTCCTTTGTCGATTCGGAATGAGTTTTTATTCTCTTTTTTAGGCCATTCTCTCAATTTACTTAGTAAGGGTTTTTATTCCAATTCATGTCATAGTTGATTTTTTGGTTGGATGCTTTCTCATTAGAGGGATCCTTGCTAGTGAGGTCATGATTTCATTGTTTTTCTTGATTAGCCAAGGGGTTAATTTGTATCACTTTCTAACCTCTTTCCCTAATCCACAAGCACTGAATGCCTGACTTAAGAGGGTTTTCTTCTTGATCACATTTTTCCACTTGATTCCTCTTGACACAATAACCCTAGTAGGATATTGAACATAATTACCGATCAAATGAGAAAATTACCGATACTCGTTTTTTTGAGGTAGCACAAAAATCTCCTAGTTTTGAAAAGTGGTTATTCATAATACACCTTTTTTTTAGCATATTTTTGACACTTCAAACTTTTTATGTAACATTTTTTTTTAAATGTTAATGATTTTCATGCCAATTTTGAAAAGTGTTGATGCAATATCAACCCTTTTTTTTTAAAGGGCTTATTTTTGACACTTTAAATTTTTTTATGCATCAAGTATGAACATTATTTTTAAATGTTAGTGATTTTCATGTTGATTTTGAAAAGTGTTGATGCAACATTGAGCTTTTTTGTTTAGAGGGCTTATTTTTTACACTTTAATTTTCCTAATGTATTAAGTGTGGATGTTTTTTTTTAAATGTTGATGATTTTCACGTTGGTAATAAAACATAAATAAATAATAATAAAACATGAAATATATATATATATATATATATATATATATATATATATATATATATATATATATATATATATATATATATATATATATATATATATATATATATATATATATAACCATAAAAATGTAAAAATAAATAAATATAAAAAAATAAATAAACAAATGGGGATTTTTTTTAACACATAATTTAAGAAAAAAAATAAACAAACATAAATAAAATAAATAAAAAACAATGTTTTTTAAGTTAAAAATAAAAACTACATATTTAAAAATATAAATAAATAAATAAATAAATAAATAATAATAATAAATTAAGAATAAATTAAAAATAAAATAAAAATCATTTTTTTTTGCCACGGGCAACCTAAGTTGATTTCGAGAATCGACCAAGGCCACCCTCGGCTATGGCCGAGCTAGCCACCTAAAGACGTTGGTCGGTAGCCATGGACGACCAGGGCGATTCCAGGGCAAAAAATAATAATTTATAATTTTTATTTATTTATTTTTAAAATTTTTAAATTTTTTTTTTAACTATGTGGTTTATTTTTTATTTTTTATTTTTAACTAAAAAAAATGTTTTTTATGTTTGCTTTTTGGCTTACTTTTTTATTTTTTTTCTTAAATTATGTGTTATTTTAATATTTTCACCATTTTTTAATTTTTAATTTATTATTATTATTATTATTATTATTATTATTATTATTATTATTGTTTTTTAATTTTTTGTGTTTACAAGTTAAATTTGTTTTTTTTTAATATATATTTTTATATTTGATTTTTTGGTCACATTTTTTTAATTTTTTTTTATGTTTTATTACTTTTTATTATTTTTTTGTTGTTTTTTTTGTTTTTATTTTTTATTTTTTACTTTTATTTTTTCTTTATATATATATATATATATATATATATATATATATATATAGAGAGAGAGAGAGAGAGAGAGAGAGAGAAATTTGCTTGCAAGGTTCGTGCAGATGCTTGACTAGCGACTCGATCCCATTATGTGCAATTTGATAACTGATTTTAAAATTTTCGTTATAATGAATCGAGTCTGCCTCCACAATGTGTCAATTTCATGGTTAGTCTTTAATTTTTCATTACAATAGGTCAAGTTCACCAAAACTGTGTGTCAATTTGATGGTTGATTTTTAAATTTTTGTTGCTATTTGTCAAGTTGTCTTAGGCTAAGATTTTAAAATCGTTATACATTTAGCGTTTAAACAATAAATTACTCTTGGTATAAAGACTATTTCATCGAGGTATTCATTTTTAAAGTGTTTTTAATCATAAATGTTTTCCATAATGTCATGCTTGAAATATTTTGAAAACTTAAGTTTTTTTTGTAATCATAATTTTTTCTTTTAATTCCATGGTTGAAAAATTGTCAAGATTTTAATGTTTTTCTAAGTCATGATATTTTATCTTTAATGTTATCGCCGAAAACAATTATAAGTATTTTTTCTTTAGCACCATGACTGAAAATTGTTTGAATTTTAAGTTTTTTCAAAGACATGATATTTTATATTTAATGTCATAACTAAAAATGGTTGGAATTTTAAATCTTTTCAAAGGCGTGATATTTTATCTTTAATGTCATGCTAGAAAATCGTTGGAATTTTAAAAAATTTCGAAGTCATGATATTTTATCTTTAACGTCATTATTAAAAAACGTTGAAAATTTACCCCGAAAAAAGAAAACACGTTATTCTAGCATCAACACTTTTCGTGTCTTTTGCACAAAAAAAAAATTGGTTTTTATTGTTATTTTTTAAAAATGTTGAAAATTTACCCCAAATTTTTTTTTGTTATTCCAACATCATCATTTTTCGTTTTCAACCTGCTTTTTCATGTTTTTGGGGTTTTTTGCTAGAATCCTCGTTTTTAAGTAATATTTCTCATTTTCTATCATTGATCTTCATATTCTCCTATCACTCCTTCTTCCTTTTTCTTAACAAAAAAAACCCTAAAAATCTCAAAAAAAATATATATATATATATATATATATATATATATATATATATATATATATATATATATTATTGAAGTTACAACTAACCTAACCTTATGCCTAATTAACCATGCTTCAATGATCCTAATAGGAAAACTTCCCTTTAGTTGGAAGAGATCCATCCTAAAGTAAGAAGATATATTGATTAAGTAATAGTGGGTGACCTTCCTAAAGGTTTCGATCAAGATTGTCTAATGTGTATTGACGCTTTATTAGCATACATACAATTTGGGCAGTAACATGTTTTTGACACTTTTACACCATTGTAAGAGATAAAATCCATTCTCCCAAGAAAATAGCATTTGTGGGAGTATTATTGAAGACTTCTCACGTGGTGAAGGATGAAGCCCTTGTTCCTTGCCAATTTTGAAGGCATCGTTGGGGGTAAAGGTAAGCACATCCATCAACCATGAAGGCTTTTGAAGAAAGCTCATCTTGGCGACTCCACCATTGCATATTTGTAAGGTATGATCATCATTCATAGCAGATTTTTATTTTCATCCTTAAGTTGATGTTTTACAAGTAAAGAAATAATAAAGCTTCCCCCATAAATAGTGTATTGGTATGCTATGATTAATTTCTTGAAAACCCAATTTTTTCCTCATGTGGACCCTTATGTAAAACTGGAGGCAATCCCAAGGTTCCTTGGCTACGGTGATTCAGGAGCATATTTCTGCATTTTTTTAGTTATGCAAAAACAATCATCTCTTCCATGAAAACACTTCAATGAAATTATTTGCCCTAAGCCTAAAGGAAAGTGCAAGAGAATGGTTCATGAATTTGGGTAAGAAAAAAATCATGTCTTTTGAAGAGTTTCTTAATTCATTCTACACGCATTGGGATTGTGGTTATGCAAAATGTTTTCCTTTGATTCAAGAGATTTAAAAAAAATTACGATGAAGGGCTTGGACCTCCGAATAAAAATGATGAAACCAGTCAAGAAGGTGATATTTCCAGCTCTTATGTGGAGGTAATGAGGGGGTAAATTGAGAATATAGCCCTGATCTAAAGGATGGAACAGTTCAGCTATGACCTTGGATTCCAAAATAATTGCATATGGGGAATTTGTTGAGGAAACTAGGGAAGCTTCAAGCTATGTGCTAGTCCCTGTGTGCCCGCTAATAACAATTTTCAGTCCCGACTTTAGCAATACCACAGAGAGTCAATCTTGACGATAAATAGATATGTGATGATAGCTCAATATTAATGGGAAAGTCAAATGTGGATAAGTATTTCTATAAAGATAAAAGCCTCCATGTTCTTATGGTAGATATACAAGTAGGACAATACCTACAATCCCTTATAAAAATTTTGACTGTTGCTAAGGAGGACAAATCCCTAAATCTATACGTCATACTAAAGTAATTATATGAGGCCGATAGCGATCCAAAAGAACCACAACAAGAAAAACATATTTGCCCTATAATCTGCATGGAAAATTGGGGCACAATTTTAGATTATCAGAACCCTGTCGATTTAGCCCACCTACGATTTTTATCACAGAATTTGCATTTTGATAGTGATGGGATTTTGTTAGGGAAATTCAGCAATAATTTTAAGAACAATAAGGGTGACTACGGCCCCTTGGGCACCCACAACTTTCCAAGAAATGTTGGAATTTCTGAGAATTACAGAACAAAACATAGAGAGAATAATACTCTCCTCAGAACATAGAGAATAAAAATTGCTCACTGCCAGACAGAGATTTCACCAAAAAAAACTTCTATTCCATTGACTATAAAATATATTACAAAAAAAAACTTCTTCCTCTAACAGAGGGATTTACAAAGCTGGACTACTACACACATAGTGCCAAGAAAAACACTTCACTTTCTCCTTTCAAGATTTCACTCTGTCTGTGCTATTACAAAACTCTGTCTCTGTTTTTTTTAATACACTGTTGTGTAAAAATTTTTCATTACATTTCTTCTCGGGCCTTTTTCGTATATATATATATGACACAACGTATGTAATAACATAACATATAACAAAAATGAATCTATGTATGGCCCACCAGGCTCATATTACAAAAGGCGCCTATGTTTTAATATAAATTAAAAAATGAGTATATAACCAAGGTTTTATAACAACGTTTGATGCGCGATGACATAAGAGCTTATAACATAAACATTATCAAAACATAACATAAAAAAATTTCCCAGATTTCAAAAGAGAACAAACCAAAATGTAATAAAAAATCGCATCACACTTTTCCTTACATCATCAAAGCCCAAAAGTTGTGCGATCACTTTTTGATTGGTCGAGGGCTGGGGCCCACGGATTCCAAACATTTTATATGTCAAAACTTATAAAAAGTTCGTGTAACACTTTGCCCCAATGACGTCATGGGATTTTGTTACGCGAAAAACTTTGCGTTGTGATTTACGAAGGGTTTCGGGTCCAGTTTAGCCTGTGGTGACATAGGCACCAATGCTGCGTGATAACGCGCGATTGGCCCACGTCCTTGTGTGTTGGCTGATGATGTCGACTGCTATCGTGGCCTGCGGGGTCCACCAAAATTTAAACAAAAACAACTTCCTGCGTACACAGAAAGATTAAAAAAAAAAGCCTCTATTTTCAATTGTAAACTCTGTTTTCCAAAATACAAAGGACTCTAAGGTTTTAAACTTCGAACTTGACTGTTCAACTGAAATAGTAAGTGGCTCTATGACAAAAATTTTTGAAACAAAATTAGAAAGCGGTGCAACTTTGTAGGGCAGTTGAATTTAACACTTCAACACTTCCCCTTAAGTTCAACTGCTGGGTTATCAGTCATACCCATGCATTTTCTCAAATATTCAAAGATTTTTTTCCCTAGTGGCTTTGTCAGTATATCTGCAAATTGCTCCTTGGTCCTGCAATGTTCTAAAATAATTTCTCAATTGTTCACTAGCTCCCTGATGTAGTGAAACATAACATCTATGTGCTTTGTCCTTTTGTGAAACACAGAATTTTTAGACAATGTTATAGCTGAGCTATTGTCACAATAAATCACTGTGTATTTTACCTGTTCTTGACATAAGCTCCTCAATATTCTTCTCATCCACACTGCTTGACATATTGCTGTTGTAGCTGCCACATACTCTGCCTCTTTGTAGAAAATGCTACAATAGGCTGCTTTTTAGAAGCCCATGAAATAGCTCCTAAACCCATATGAAAAACATAACCGGATGTACTTTTCCAATCATCTACACTTCCAGACCAATCACTGTCAGTGTAACCAATCAACTCAAAATTTTCTGAAGTGGTATACAAAATACCATACGTTTTAGTTCCTTTCACATACCTCATAATTCTTTTTGCTGCCTGCCAATGTGCTTCTTTTGGCCTCTCCATGAATCTGGAAATTAAACTAACAACAAGCATAATATCAGGCCTAGTTGCAGTCAAATACATGAGGCTGCCAACTATGCTCTTGTACAAGCTAGAATCAAAATCCTTGCTGCTGTCTTCTTTGCTGAGTTTCAATCCCATTATTGTGGGTGTTATTGCTGCCTTGCAATCATGCACGTTAAATATTTCCAAAACTTCATTAACTTATTTTTCTTGTGAGATAAAAAATCCCATTTTTATTTTGCTCTACTTCTATTCCTAAGAAGTATTTCAGCAATCCCATGTCAGTCATTTCAAATTCATCTTTCATGATTGTTTTAAAATTTTCAATAAGGTAATTATCATTACTTGTGAATATCACATCATCAAAATATAAAACCACAATCAACATCTTACCATATTTTTCTTTGATGTATAATGTGGGTTCTCCTTCACATTTTTCAAACTCATTCTTTGGTAGATAGGAATCTATCCTACCGTACCATGCTCTTGGTTCTTGCTTCAGCCCATAAAGAGATTTCTTAAATCTGCAAACTTTGTGCTCTTGGCCCTTTTTCTCATAGCCTAGAGGTTGTTCAACATAAACCTCTTCCATTAACACTCCATTTAAAAATTCTGATTTTACATCCATTTGGTAAACTTTCCATTTGTTTTGTGCTACTATGGACATCACTGCTCTCACTGTTTCCATTCTTGCAACTGGTGCAAAATTTTCCTCATAATCTCTTCCATGTTGCTGCTTATAACCTTTGACAACTAGTCTGGCCTTGTGCCTTTCAATTTTACCTTCAGCATTGCTTTTGGTCTTGTAGACCCATTTAACTCCAATGACTTCCTTACCTTTTGGGAGTTCAACCAAATCTCATTTTTTGTTCTTCTCTATTGCTTTAATTTCTTCATCCATGGCTTCTATCCATTTTATATATTTTATAGCTTCCTCAAAATGAATAGGATCATAAACATGACAATACAAAGCAAATAAAGGATTCATACCTTAATTTGTTGTCTCTTGCTCATAAATTTAATTTAAATTTCTTAATCTTGTTCCTCTTTCATTAGATGTACTTGTGCTTGAAGTAGCACTCAGATATGCTCCATTTGGTGTGCTTGGAGAAGCACTCTCATTGCTTCTCAATGTTGTTCTTACTCCTGCTTAAGGTGTCCCTTGATTTCCTTGTGTTGGTGGAGGTTGTGCTACTAATGAGGTATTATTTTCAGCCACATCTTCCTCATCTTCATCATGAGACAAACAACTTTTAGCATTGACTGTTTCCTCAATGCTTCCATCCCATGCTTCTTCAATGAATTGCACATCTCTGCTTATAAAAAATTTCTTTGTGGATGGATTATATAGTCTATATCCCTTGGATTCTTCACAATATCCAAGGAAGATGCACTTCTCTCCCTGACTGTCCAACTTCTTCCTCAACTATTCTGGAATGTGTGCATAAGCCACACACCCAAAAACTCTCATGTGGGTGACTCCCTGTTTTCTGCCACTCCACGCTTCTTCTGGAACTCTGTTCATTACAAATTTTGTTGGGCATCTATTTAAAATATACACAACACAATTTGTAGCTTCTGCCCAATACTCATTTGGCAAGTGTTTTGTCTTTAGCATACTTCTCACCATTTCCATTATGGTTCGATTATTCCTTTCGGAAACATCATTTTGTTGCGGTGTGTATCTTCTAGTAAATTGTTTATGTATGCCATTTTCTCTTCAAAAACGCAGAAATTATTTTGAGATGTACTCACCTCCTCTATCAGTTCCAAGAACTTTGATATGCTGCGCACTCTGTTTCTCTACTAGAGCTTTAAAATGGAAAAAATTTTCAAAGACTTCACTTTTATATTTCAAGAAATAAACCCATACTTTCCTTGTGAAATCATCAATGAAGGTTAGCATGTAATTGCTACCTAAAACTGATGTTGTTTGCATCGGCCCACATATATCTGAATGAATAATTTCTAAGGGTGCTTTCGCCCTTATGCTCTTTCCTGATGGAAAGTTTTCTCTATGTTGTTTTCCCAAGATGCAGCCTTCACATAGGCTGTCCAGTTTCTCAATCAATGGTAGTCCTCTTACCATTCCTTTTCTGTGCATCAAATTCAGACCTCCAAAATTGAGATGTCCAAATCTCAAGTGTCATAACCAATTCTCATCTTTCACTTCCTTCTGAAAGACCTCTTAAGCTATAGCTGCTACATTTTTTTCTTTTCCCTTCAAATCTATATTGAGCTTGAGTGGAAACATTCTATTGCTGGTCATTTGTATTTCAGAAATAATCTTCTTGCTTGGAGGTATGTCCATTATTGTGCACACATCATTTTTAAAGACTACATTGTAGCCTTTGTTTATGAGCTGCCCAACACTCAAAAGATTGCACTTCAAGCCAGGAACATAGTACACGTCTGGCACAAATTTTTGCTCACAATTTCTTGCACAGATACTAACTTCGCCTTTTCCCTTGACATAAATCTTAGCATCAGTTTCTGTTGTTATTTCTGATTTAACTTCTTCATCAGGATTGGAAAACATTGCTATGTTTCTAGTCATGTGATTACTGCAACCTAAATCTAAGAACCATATATCATAATGTCTATCTTATGCTACATTACATGTTAACAGCACATTCTTTGGGTTCTTTTCTTCTCTTGTTACATTATCATTCTGCCTATTATTCATGTCAGTTTGTTTTTCCTACACTCATTGGCATAGTGCTCATATTTTTTGCAATAATGACATTGGACACTTGATTTGTCATACCTTTGTCCTTGAACATTTTGGTGTCCACCTTGTTGACTGTTGCTTTGGTCGTGGCTTTGATTTTGACTGTTGCTCCTTCCATGTGAATGTGAAGAGCTGTTTCTTCCTTCTCTGTTTTGGCTTCTGCCTCTTCCTCTTCCTCTGCCTTGACCTCTTCCTCTTCCAAAAGGCATCTGGGTCTTGAAGGCATGCTCTAGAGATGGGTTTACTGATCTTCCCAATCTCTGTTAATGAGTCATCAGTGATGCATGAAGTTCATCTACTATGAACTTTGAGAGATCCTTTGTCTCTTCAATGGTGGTAACAATAAAATCAAACCTTGAGGGTAGGCTCCTCAACAGTTTCTCAACTATCCTTCTTTCTTCAAGTGTCTCTCCATGAGACCTTATCTGATTTACCATCCCAATCACATGTGTGAAGAATGAGTCTATGTTATCAGACTCTTTCATACAGAGAGTTTCAAAATCTCTCCTCAGCAATTGTAGTTTTGTTTTCTTCACTTTCTCCATACCTTGATAGGATATCTTCAGAGTATCCCATGCATCCTTGGATATTTTAGTTACTGCTATCCTTGGAAACACACTCTCATGTACTACTTGATAGAGATAGAAGAGGGCCTTAGAGTCCTCCTTTCTATTGCTCTTCAGCAGATCCTTCTCTGCATGTGTTAAGGCATTATACCCTTGTTCATCAACTGGTTCTTCAAAACCTTCTTCTACAAATTCCCATAAGTCCTGGGAGGCAAACACGGCTCTCATGGTAATGGCCCAATAATCATAATTCTTCCCATTAAATTGGGGAAGCTGAGTATTTCCAATACTCATACCAGTGCTTGGTCCAACCATTTCTTATAGACTAAACTCTGAAATAAACTTGACTGTGTTTTTCTAAACAAAATGTCTTTCCTTCTTTAAAGGACAAAACCCTGTTTCTGAAGACTGCTCTTTTAAACAAAACAATAACTTTGTTTTTTTATAGAAATACCTGGAATTTACTTCTGTTGCGCTTGCTGGAGTTCTACTAGTGAATTGCTACAACAAATCCTTCTTCCTTCAGCTTCTTTGAAACCTTCAAAGAGCCTGGATAAGCTCTGATACCATGTTGTAATTTCTGAGAATTCCAGAACAAAACATAGAGAGAATAATACTCTCCTTAGAACACAGAGAATAAAAATTGTTCACTGGCAGACAATATTTCACCAAAAAAAACTTCTATTCCATTGATTGTAAAATCTATTACAAAAAGAAAACTTCTTTCTCTAATAGAGGGATTCACAAAGCTAGACTGCTACACACACAGTGCCAAGAAAAACACTTCATTGTCTCCTTTTAAGATTGCACTCTGTCTACGCTATTACAAAACTCTGTCTCTATTTTTTTTAATACACTGCTGTGTAAAACTTTTTCATTACATTGCCTCTATGGCCTTTTTCATATATATATGACACAGCATATGTAATAACATAACATATAACAAAAATGAATCTATGTATGGTCCACCGGGCTCATATTACAAAAGGCGCATATGTTTTAGTATAAATTAAAACATGAGTATATAACCAAGGTTTTATAACAACGTTTGATGTGCGATGACATAAGACCTTATAACATAAACATTATCAAAACATAACATAAAACATTCACCCAGATTTCAGAAGAGAACAAACCAAAATGTAATAAAAAATCGTGTCACACTTTGCCTTATGTCATCAAAGCCCAAAAGTTGCGCGATCTCTTTTTGATTGGTCGAGGGCTGGGGTCCACGGATTCCAAACATTTTATATGCCAAAAATTATAAAAATTTCGCGTAACACTTTGCCCCAATGATGCCATGGGCTTTTGTTATGCAAAAAACTTTGCATTGTGATTTACAAAGAGTTTCGGGTCTGGTTTAGCCTATAGTGACGTAGGCACCAATGCTGCGGGATAACGCGTGATTGGCCCATTTCCTTGTGTGCTAGCTGATGATGTCGGTTGTTGTCATGGCTTGCAGGGACCACCAAAATTTAAACAAAAACAACTTCCCGCGTACACAGAAAGATAAAAAAAAAGGCTCTGTTTTCAATTGTAAACTCTGTTTTCCAAAACACAAAGGACTGTAAGGTTTTAAACTCCGAACTTGACTGTTCAACTGAAATAGCAAGCGGCTCTATGACAGAAATTTCTGAAACAAAATTAGAAAGCGGCGCAACTTTGCAAGGTCGTTGAAGTTAACACTTCAACAAGAAACCTAGTGTATTTCAATGATGATTATGAAGACCACTATGTTTATCAGATAGTTGCTGATAAAGGCAAGTCTGTTGTATTGTCTAAGGAAACAACAATAATGATAATGTTAAATTTGAAGAACACTTACATAATGAGGGTAACATCCTATCTGGTGATGATAAAAAATACACAGTGAAAGGTCATAGCCATGGTTCTGATATTTCTAAATTTGTATATAATAAGAGCAACTCGAATTTGAGCATGAATAGATATTTGAGCCACAGCATGATGAAACGATTCATTTGCAAACCAAACGTCTCATTTGCAAACCAACCGTCACTGATCATAGTGGGTAACTTTTGACAGGTTTCTAGATTTTGATAGCAACACATGTTATGCAGGCTTCTATGTCACGGATCGCATATTTAACACCCACGATTCAGGCTTCTATGTCATGAATCGTTTTCATTTATAGATTTAAAATCCAGATTGAAGCTCACACAATCTACAGAAAATCACGGTTTGGAAATGGAGATAGAACGATATGCCTCTAACTCAGCGTTTTTTTGGTCAAAGTATTACCCAGGATCAATCTTTTCTAAAATATTTACGAAAGATAGGTCTCAAACCTTCAACTGATCCAATGACAGGCTCTTGTAACACGAAAACCTGTCTAATTTTCTGAAGATGATAACAGAGGTTGTCAGCAGAGGTGATGCCTCTTGTAACACAAAAACCTGTCTAATTTTCTGAAGATGATAACAGAGGTTGTCAGCAGAGGTGATGCCTCTTGTAACACAAAAACCTGTCTAATTTTCTGAAGATGATAACAGAGGTTGTCAGCAGAGGTGATGCCTCTTGAGATGTTTTTCAACAGATGAATAATATGGAACAACATGCCACAGGATCAATCCTAGGAATGCAATTATTACTTAGGCAAAAGGTTTCTCATGAAACTGTTTTTCAAGAAACTTCCGTCCCAGCAAAACTACCTAGTATACAGGACCTGAAGTATTGTAGATGGCCTCACTTCAATATGGACAGTAATTCCTACTATATTTTTGCCATGACAGGGACCCAAGATTTTGATCCTTTCTTCAGATTAGAATTTCAGTAGTAGTTTCATCTTACACTATTATATGGCAGCGAAGCAGAGTTTTATCTCCAAAGTCGAAGGGAGACACCACAAGCATACATACTGACTATAGTAGTCCTATCATGTGATGGATAAAAGGAGCCTGTATCAATCCTTATTCATTCATGCACATGTCAGATGACTTATTTCATTTGCAGTTATATAGTCATTTGCAGGTATATAGCTTTGTATTCATCCCAACATTGATAAAAGTTCTACCATACACCCCTTTAGATCTTGATGTAACCCTATTTTGCATGATGATGTGGCACATGGAAGAGGACCACAGATTTACCATATGCTTAGGTTGCTACACTATGTTATATGATTTCACCTAATATCAGCACTTGGCACCCGTTTCAGTAAGATAGAAAGTCTTCCACTTGGACAATAGAGTAATAGTTTTCCTTTGATGTGCGAATTGGAGTTTAATTGTACAATTATAAGATTCTAAGGTTCACATGCCTCCTAAGAAGAACGCATATCCCAAGTCGGAGCCAGATATTACCCCCTTTTTTTAGCAAGGGTAGCTAAAGTAAACTTTTTTTCTGATGAAAGAGCAGTTTGTGGTTTGGTATAACCTTTCTCCTTGATTTGGATGCATTCTAGGAAATTTGCATATATTGAGGTGTTGGTCACGACTCCCAAGGAAATTTTGGGATTATTCATGGACACTTGGACTCTTCCTATGCATGCCAAGTGGAAAATCTTTGAACGTTTTCCTATTCATCACGTTATGAGCTGCTTTGCATTAGCTTAAAGGTCGATTTGTACGCATGACAACCATGGGATTTTATCACGGCCTTTGGATGACTTGGAAAGGATATATGAATAATGTATCACTAATATAATGTGCAAGGGATGATGTGGATGTAACTTAGGAAATTTTTCTTTGAGAATAGTAATGTAGAATAAAGATTAATCTCTTTATAATTTTTTGTTTTTTATTTATTTGCAATTTATAATTCAAATTTGGTTTAAAAATTCACTTGTATGTATCATGGACGTGCCTTGATCCAAAGTATCACCACGGGTCTTCGTTTGGATTATTAATTGGAGGCCCTTCACAATTATATCACCTAAATTTTGGAGTTGTTAGCATGATGCCACTCTCTTAATGTAAAGTTGGCATAATTTCTCGAGGACAACGCACTAAATAAAGGAGATCCTTGGAACCCTTTAACTTGTGAAGACACTTAGACTATACAGGTGTACTTGCGCATCAAGCCCAAGAATAGATCCATGAGGATTGGATCATATACCAAGTTGGCAACTCTGTATTGCAGGCCTTTCAAGATTCTTAATAGGATTGGAGCAGTAGCCTACTAACTTGCACTACCTCCAACAGTGAACTTCCATGATGTTTTCCATGTGTCATTACTTAAGAAGTATGTGAATGATGTTGATCATGTGATTGACTGGTATGTATTGTAGGTGAAACTAAAAGGATAATTCCAGCTATAACCTCAGTGAATTTTGCAGCGAAAGATGCTCATGCTCCAAAAATGAGCAATCGAGCAAGTTAAAGTGCAGTGGGAGAACATTGGGCCCAGTGAAGCTACATGGGAGATGGATGATCAAAATCGGGCTATGTATCCTTCTCTATTCACTGGTTGAGAAGATGTCTTTTGTTATATGTTTTATGTTGTGTTTGATAATATATGTGTGTGTGTGTGTGTGTGTGTTGTAAATATCGCATCGAGATGTGTTATAAAGCTCCAATAAGCGATATGATGTTCATGATATGTTGTTTATGTTTTAACAGATGGATATGATGTAAATTTTGTATCGAGATCTGTTATAAAGATACATATGCCATATGTGTTTGTTGGTTTATAAGTGTCATTGAACACCGAAGATGGTGTTCCCCCAAGGGGGTGGGTTTTGTAACAACCCTGGTTAAAAATCCGTGTAATAAAGTTAATAAAAGGAAAAATAAGGCAAAGGTCATGGGACACGTACTCCAAGCTAAATGTTGGGAACAAAACATATTGATGGGGATCACTTGTGATTAATAATGGCTATGGAAATTGGTAAAGGCAATGGAAAAGTCAAAGAGGTATTAATTGACATTTTATTTATGAGATATTGGAAAATAGGAGAAAATGAAGGTGAGAGGTCATAAAATTGCATGTGAGGAAAATTGAAGGAAATAAAGAGGAGAATGAAGAAAATAGAAGCCTCAATGATAAAAAGGATTTTGAGGATCAGTTCACAACCTTTTGTTATTTTTGGCTTAGATATCTCTCTCTCTCTCATATCTTGCACACTTAGAGTTTCTTGGAGCGTAGTGGCATACTTTGGATTTGGAGAAAGAATGCAAAGGAAAAGCAAGAAGGAGAACAGGGACAACATGATTAGCGACCACATTTGGATTAATTTGTAAGAACCAAGTTGAATGTATGATTTCCTTGCTAGTTTTTGCATGTGCGGCATATGCATGTGGTTATTTGGTTATGATATTTCATTGGCATGGAGGATTTCCTGGATTGGCAGTGGATAGCCATGGTGTTGCAGGTTTTCCCATTTGTTTTCTGATTGGTGCTCATGTTCCTTATGGTTGTGGGTCGAGTTACTAGTTCCTGGAGCCTTGGTTGGACAAGCGCTTTGGAAGACCTAGAGAAACTTGGGTTGAGTTACTAGTTCCGGAAGTCTTGGTTGAACAAATGCTCTAGAGCCCATGGTGGGTTTTGTTACTAGTCCTGGAGCCTTGGTTGAACAAACACTCTGGATCCTTGTGACAACTATGGGTTGAGTTACTAGTTGTGGAGCCGGGTTGGAACAAACTCTCTAGAGCCCTCGGCAGGTTGGGTAGAGACTGATACGGTGATGGTTATTGATGCTCGAATGTGACATGAAATCATTGGTTGAGGGTTGAGGTGGTTTAGCCTATGGAAGCCATGGTTTGGTTTTGGTTGGATTATTCCATGAGATCCCACATTCATGCTTGGAATATGGCACGATGGTGATTGACTAAAAAAGAAATTTGGTTAAGCCAAATATATGGTCGGGTGGTATTTGGAAGTCCCTGACTTGGTTGGATTTTGAATATGTTAATAATAGCTCCTTTCCACTTGTATTTCATGAGTATTTATACTAGTTATTATGTGGATTTGATGGTTGTTTTATCATTTTTATTATTCAGGTTATACGCTAGTTATATGCATAGTTTCATGATAGATTCTAGTTATGGCTCTTAACATGTTTAAATTGGTAAATGAATAGTTATTGAATGCATAACATAATAGATGTTATTGCAGTGCTTTCAGAGGGAATTAGACCTTCTTGATGATTATCAAATAAGTATCAAACCCCTATGTTCAGATATGCATTTATACCTGTAGATTACATGGTCACAATGTGTTTGACGAAATACCTAGTATGTTCTGGTCAGTCTAGGTTAAGTTATGGATTGAGATTGAATGTTCAGATTTTCCATAGTGTCAATTATGATTCTATCATGATCTTACTAAATTAATTAACAAATATGTATTTATAACCTACAAATACTATGTACATAAAGTGTTTGTATAAATGAGTAATTCATACCGCCAACTTCCTGGGGTCATAACTTTGGCATACGATCTCTGTTTGACTATCATAATACCTTGTTTTGAATAGGTCCATGAGGAGGCCAAAACAAATAACTAAATTTTCCTTGCATTTTTTTGATATATCCGTTTTCCCTAAAAATGTCGTTTAGGCCCTCAAAATAGCCTTGGAAGTTTAGAACCCGAAAAAAGTGCCAAACATAGAAAGTTATGTTAAATTTAAGGAGATGAACCTGAAAAGAAATAGCGTTGGATCAGGTTAGGCTGATAACAATGTTATCATGTGACAGTGAGTGGTTGTAGTAATTTCTAGACATATCGACCCAATTTTTCCATAAGTGTGTCTTGGCAATAAGGTCCCGCATAGTAACTCTCGTCTTCATGTTTACTCTAGTGAGTAGGTTAAAGTGGGCAAATATGGGGTGAGGGTGCTACACCCTATTTGAGATATTTTCCACAACCCACAATTTCACATGTATCATACATGTAATCAAATAAATAATTAATGAAAATATTAATTATGTATAAAATATAATATCAAAACTTGTTATCCTCTATTATTGTATGGATCTCTCAAACCATTATATAAAAAATAACGTTACTTCCAAAATGCTTGAACACTCTTTTTATATTCTACAAGAAAATATAGTGAGAATTAAATATACTTTAAAGATCATACCAATTAAGTTTTTTTAAATACAAAATTTTCAGTAATTTTTATCACAAAATGTTATTTACACTTAATTAAAAAAACACATAAAATATTAATATTAAAAAATGAATAAAATAAAAACATATCGAAAATAATTATATATAATTATCAGTATCATTTTATTTTATATAATTATCAGTATCATTTTATTTTAGTAATCTTAAAAAATACAATTATATTTTTTTTTATCAAATGCAAACTTATTATAACAAAGTATTATATCACCATTTTATTCATAAATACATTAAAGGGAATTTTGATTATGATAAGGAATTATATGCTTATGAGAGAAAACACTACAATACAATGAAACAATTCACATTATTTATTCATTACAACTTTTCAATTAACCACTTTATACACAGTTAACAGTGTTCATTTTCCATACCTAAAGGTTTCGAAAACGTTTATGCAAATAAAGAAGCTACCTAAAATATATTATCCCTAAAGGTTTCGAAAACGTTTATGAAAATAAAGAAGCTATCTAAAATATATTATCTGTTTATACTGAAATTCAATTATAAGAGAATACTTTCGCACTGATATTTAGTTTTGTATTTAGTTATCAAATTGTTCTTCTTGAGTAAAAATAAAATATTTTAAAATGAATATTTGTAAACCAGAAATGTTCACCAAAAGTAAATATCTTTGTAGATATGAATTTAGAGGCTAATACTAATATTAAACTAGTTTTATATTTTTACTAAAATCAGAGAAAATAATTGAAACCATTATTACAACCATGTTTCATTCTTACAACCATGTTTCCAGATAATTAAATATGCGACATAAGTGGGCATTATTTTATGAAAGTGGTAGTGATGGATCGCAATGCAAAATTTCACAGCATGTGGCATCAATCCCGATCTTATCTTTTTCAATACCTTCAACACACTCGCTAGAATGAATGAATGAATGAAATTTTAAGGTCCACATGACTAAAAAGAGTCTATGGGACTACCAGATTCCTTTTTTTTTTGTCTTCTGTAATTCAATTCTCTTCTTACTCAAATTGATGATGAGTTGACCAAACCTCCTAACAGTTACCTCACTGAAAATACAATGCCACAGAGTTGATGCTAACATACTGTGGTAACTACCCCTGATGTCACTGAAAGCATCACATTCCAAAATAAAATTCTTTTCTGATTCCACTGCCCCAGAAGTGAAAAAAGTACATACCCTTTCTTCCCAAGCTTCTTTAAGTCTCTTCCACCATCATATTTCACACCAAAGTTTATGTGAGTTAGTTCTTAATTGAGCAATACGAATCTTTTCTCTCCATGGAATGCTAGCTCCAATGTACTATTTTTGTTGAAGATCACAAGTGGGGTTGAATTCCTGAACATAATACTTCTTCTTTCTACCCAACTCTTTTCCCCATACACCCTTACGGAACTTCTCTAGCAAAAAATTCTTTAACTCCTTGCTATTTGTGGGACATGCATTAAGGTAAATATTCCATTTTTGCATCCATTTGTCGTTTTGTCTTATCAATGATTTCTTTCTTTCATTCATACCTTCATTGAAGATAACTTTCAGCCATCTATCTCCTCCTATTTGCTCAATTCCTTTTAGATACCTTATAAGACACACCATGGCAATTTCTTCGATGGGAGCTGCCCTTATTTCACTCAACATTATCTCATAAGGAACTAAACTTTTTATTTTGAACTTGCTCATGATCAAGAGTTTTTGGATTCTTTCAATTTGTTTCCATTTTGAAACAGGGATGTTGCTAGCCCACAATTCACACCCATATAATAGTACTGGACAAACTAGGGGTCCAAAAAGTACTTTGATCCTCTTCCAATCCCATAAATCTACCCCTCTACATATGTTTTGAAGTGCATACAATGCTTTCCACCCTCCTAAAATTATTTTCTTTCTACAATCCTCCCAATTAAGCTTGTTGTTGAAATCAATCCCGAGGTACTTGTATTCATTTGCTTCTTCAAGAATGTTTCCTTCAAAGAATAATGTATGATGGATTTTCTTCCTTTTATTAGAGAAAATCATTATTTTGGTCTTGTTGATATTGACTTGCGTCCCCACTTCTTTACAAAAATTCTCAAGGGCATATAAGTGCATCTGCAATCCATCAGCTGATTTAGCAACCAACACAAGATCATCGGCATATAGAAGAATCTTTATCACAAACTCCCCTAGTCGAACATCATCCCCACCTTGAAAATTTAGCAACTCTTCCAGTTTGTCAATATATAAACCAAAAAGGGTAGGGGATAAAGGGAAACCTTGCTTGACTCCGATGTCACTTCTAAAACTTTTTGAAATGCCTGCTGAAGTTCTAATTTTGACTTTCACCTCTTCATAAAGCCTATGGATAGTAGCTCTATATTATAAAGGAATTTCAAGTTCTTCCATTCTACACCACAACTTATCTCTAGGGACCATGTCAAATTCCTTTTTGAAGTCAACAAAGCAGCAAAATACTTCTTCTTTGCTCCCCCAAACCTTTTCAACAATGTGTCTCAGCGTGATACAATGATCTATTGTAGAATGCTTCGGCCTAAAACCCACTTGCCCTTGTGCCTTTTTTTCTTTTACTTCTTCCCACTTACTGATTCTATTTTCTACCATGCCACTGAAAATATTTGCAAACAAAAGATTGATCATAATGGCTCTATAGTTGGAAGGATTATCAATGTCTCCACTTTTAAAAAGAGGAATTGCTAGACTAGTTGTCTAATCCCTTAGGAATCCTTGTTGAAGCACGTTGTTGAATATTTCCATGATGTGTGGTGCCAAAATGTTCATTCCCTACTTTAGATATTCTGCTTGAATTTCAACCAAGTCCTTTGCCTTCCCTGTTTTCAACCTTTTATTCCTGCCTCCACCTCATGTACTGTGAAAAGCTTTGTAGTGGTGTTGATCATCGGAGGAGGCTCAACCTCTAATTCTTTTTCATAGATTTGCATTTCATAGTCAAACCACTGATTTGTTGTAATATTATTTTCAAACTGCTTCTTCCTTGGTTGAAGTTCCTTCCAAAAATGTTTTGGGTTATTCTTGCCTAAATATATCAACTCTTCCCGCCTTGTTTGCATGAACCCATACTTTTTTTTTTTTAAATCTTCTTATATAACTTTACATCCATCTACCCCTCTCCTTCATTTTTCAAGGTTCTCCTTGCCATTTTTCATTTCTCATTGAACCATGCATTCACAGGAAAACAATTTGATTTTGATTTCCTATTGTTTGCTCTTTTTCACTTCTCAAGTGCACCCTAGATTATATTTTTCTCTTCAAAGTCCAAAAAGTACTTTGATCCTATTCCTGTAGCCCAGATTGGGTACGACCACCCATTTGAGGATGGGCCTCCTTAGCAAATCTGCCCAGGATCAAATATCACGAGGGTGGTTGTACTTGTGGTAGGTGGAGGAGACATGTTAAAATTCCAATCAACCCATAATGGGTACGATCACTAGGTAACTTTGCAAGGAAACATGGTTTACATGCTAAAATTCAAATCAACCCAGACCAAGTATTATCACCAAGTAAATTTACAAGGAAACATGGTTTTATGTGCCCCGAGATGTGTGCGATCACTGGGTAAATTTGCATTGAAGAAAACATGGTTGTACATGGCCCGATATGAGATGAACATTTTGGACATTTTGGTGCATGTATGGCACACGAAAATTATTAGTTACTGCATGTAAGTACTAGCTACACAGGTACTAGCGATAATTAATACTCTCTTGGATTGGATAATTTAGTGAGAGGAAGAGGAAGAATTGCAGAAACCTTACAAGCCCATCCACGAGATGTTGCACTCTGATAACCTAGATCCAAATAGTTGGAGCCTCCATTATCATATTTTGCTCCAATAGATAATCGAGTAAGAAGATATGTTCTTGGAGTTTGACTATTAATTGCCTTGCATACCTACATAATTATCCATAACATTATCCAAACATTTGGAATGGCATCAGGACTTTGTATAAATGGACCAAAATCAGTTATCATACACAGTGGCAATGTAGAGTCTGATTTTATGGAAATTAGCCTACTATTTGGTGTGGGATACAAGCAAATGGACAAAGGTTTTACATACTTGGGTTTCAAATTAAGGCCTAACAAATACTATAACAAGGATTGGGATTGGCTGGTAGAGATATTTCACAAGAGGCTTGATTGCAAGAAACACATATGGTTGATAATGGGGGCAAATTGATCATGTTAAAAGTTGTTCTACAAAATATAATAGTATATTGGATGAACCTTTTTCTACTTCAAAAGGAAATTATTAAAAGGATTCAATCGATCATGGGACGTTTTATCTGGTCCGGGACAATTCTTTCTGGAAAGTTCCACGTGGTTAAATGGTCCATCATTACAAGACCTATTGAGGAAGGTGGATGGGGGGTCATAGATCCCACAACATTCAACATGGAACTAATCGTAAATAAAATGTGGCGGGAAATAACAGGTTCGGGAATATGGTATCAAATTATCAAAGGAAAATATATGTTTGGGAAAACACTCACACCATGGATTTCTCGTGGGGAGAAGATGAAATCTATTTTATCATACATTTGGAGAAGTATGTTGAAAAAAATTCACTGGATCTTGGGGTTGGTACGATGGGAGGCAGGAGATGGATTCAGGATCATGATTGGATTGAATTTTATCAAAGGTATGGTGAGAAACCACTCTTTATCATTCCATATCCTTAATTTTCTCCATGAAAAAGAGATTATTTTCCTAAAACAAATTTTCTATCGTAATATACAATGTATTGATAGACATCCATGGACAAGAGCTCAGGAAATATAGATACCAGGTGAATATGTGAGTGAATGGGAAGAATATATATAAAAACTCGGAAGTGAAGGTATTACACTTAATGAATAGGAAGACCAGATGACATGGCATGGTTATCTCAAAAAGGGGCTTCTGATGGCTAAGGATGTTTATATGTCACTGCAAAAGAATAAGGAAGTAAAGCAGTCACCATCTTGGGTTCAAGTTATCTAGAAAGGTAAAGTACCTAATAAGATCAAATGCTTTTGCTAGTTGGCTATCATGGACAGAACATTGACATGGAATAATCTTCAGCGTAGAGGGTACTTAGGCCCAGTCATATGTCTTCTCTGTGAAAATAGTTATGAGGATAATGCTCATTTTTTTCTTCATTGCCCATTCGTGAGAGCTATTTGGGAAGGGGTCATATAAACATTTGGCATTGCGCCTCCTCATTAACAAACATCACCAAGGCACTGTTTGAGAACCTGGTTCAAATCTCATGACAAGTAAAAGTTTCTACCACTATATATATTATGGTCCATATGGCAAAGCCGAAACTCATTTTTTTAAATATTTATCCAGATGTGAGGGAGGATATCATAAAATTCATTTCATATTACAATGAATATGGACCATATAAGAGTAACAACAAACAAAGAAAAATCAAGAGCAGAGATATTTGGCAATCATATCTGATGGGGTTTTTTGATGGTGCATGCTCCAGGAGAAGATGTGGATGTGGTGCCTACATAGTAATAGAACCGAGGAAATCCTATCGTTTTTGGTGGGATGGGTGACAAGGCACAAACAATAAAGTAGATATTATTGCACTATGGGGGGTACCGATATCAACAAAATGGCTTAGATTGGAAATCATATAGATCTACAAAGATGAGAAGGGGATATTAGAATGGGTGAAAGGACATAACAAGTTCAATCCCCCCATATTAACCAACTGGATGAAACACATCATGACATTGGTAAGAACATGCCAACACATAAATTTTGATCACATTTATAGGGAACTGAACTAGATGGTTGATGTGATATTAAAGAGAGGTATTGATAAGTAACATGGTAAGTTTTTCTTCTCAGCACATGAGCAAGGAATAATGACAAATGACAGCAGCATTAACTTTTCATAAAGTATGCATGTATGAAGTACTGTAATGGTTTTTATATTATACATGGAACTACAGGATAAGGGAACAATGAGAACAAATATGAGATAATGTAAGCTATAAGACGGTATTTTCATATTTTGGATAGTAGAAAGAAGAAGATAAGATTCACAGGTTTAAATATGAAAGTAGTACTGTAATTAATGGAAAAGGTGTGAATATAGCTAGAATGAAGAACTATGCGAAACACACTCTCTGGTTTTAATAATATAAAATTATGAAGTGTTTTTTTCCTCTGAAAAACAAAAATATAAGCATAATTAAATTGGGAATTAACCCCAACTTCTCAATCTTGCAGAATTCAACTCAAATTGGAAGACGAGATCATAAATTGGACCAAAGGATGAATGTATATGTTATTTACTACTTTCACTCGAGGAAATTTGTATTGGGATTCTACTTGGAATTCTTGGTAAATCTAGTAGAATAAGTTTAACCAAATACTCATAGATATGAAAAATGTAATGTCAAGTTGGAATGTTAATTGGGTAAATATGGAGAAGTGAAGGTTCTAGGTAGAAGTTTTCGTGTTAATTTGAGGGAAGAAATTTTGTGAATACAATAAGTGAAGAGTATACTCGCATGTGTTGAAAATTCGGGCCAATTTTTGCAGGCCTTCAAGTTGGGACACAACTTTCTCCATCTTTTCCCAGAATGCCTTGATGTTTCGATAACAGATCTCGCTCCCATATTGCACAAACCAAAACAATGATGTGAATTAAACCAACAACAATGATGTTATAATTGGATTAATTTGATAATCATGTTGAAGTGAGATATCATACCCTGAAATATTTTGTGACAACTCTATCAAATGCACAATGAGGCATCAAGTCTTCTAAATACAAAATAGTTGAAGAGGATGAGAGCACGTTTATTATGATGTGCAGGTACTTCAATCACAACCAAGCTACCAATAGTGCACACAAAATCATTAATCTCAACATTTATGTTAAAAAATTTAAAGACAGGGGATTCTTCCTCAACACACAGTCATGGGGAGATCTTTCTTAAGACAATACAGTCATGTAAATTAAATTATATGAGTCTTTCTTAAAATAATTCATATGGAGGTTGCGACTCGTTCACGAGTAAAATAATAGTTCTTGCTCAAATTTACATTCACAACTCACTGTAAACCCTGTAACAAAGTGTTTTACGCAGCCACCAAAATATGTTGTTTACATTCACCGGAGTAACTCACTGTAAAACATAAAACAAATTGTTTTACGCGCCCACCAAAATTTGCTCCACGTTTTCTCCTCTTGTCTTCTCAGACTTACATCATCCACACTACATTAAACTTCTACATAATTGTTATATCAAACAATACATTTCTAAGACATTAATTCACGACAAGACAACATTAATACACATGATGGGTGAACATGATTTTTTGAACTTTGTGGAAATAACAATTGCGGAGTAAATGGTTGCCCATGAATTTCTATTTGACTTTTAATCATTTAATATCTTGCAAAATGCGTAATTGTACTCCTATTCAGAACTCCATTTAAACGATGTCCTTGCCTGCAAACAAAATTTACAACCTGCAAAATATTTACTTGAGGTATGGTTATTGTTAGTAAATTTTATGTGGTGGTTGAGATTGATTTTCCAACACTACCCCTTAATCGCAATTAATGCCATTGAACATTACCAAACAATATCTAAGATAAACAAAATTTCCACGTGCCAATGGATTTGTGAAGATGTCTACAAACATTTCTTCTGACCTGTAGTGCTGCAACACAATCTCACCATTTTTAACTAATTCTCTTATACAATGATATTTAGCATCAATGTGTTTTTTCCTCTTGGGAAAACCAAAATTATTTGATAGTGGAATTGTTGAAATGTTGTCACATAAAATAGTGGTTATTCCCTCTTGTTCATGGCATAAATCCCTCAAATTTCTTCTCATCCAAACTGCTTGACATATTATTTCTGTTGCAGCAACATATTCAACTTCTGTTGTTGAGAATGACACTATTGTTTGCTTCTTGGAAGCCCATGAAATGGATCCTGAACTCAAATGAAAAACATATCTTGATGTGCTCTTTTTGTCATCAACACTTCCTGCCCAGTTACTATCAGTATAACCAACCAGCCTAAAAACATCTATTGTAGTGTACAAAATACATTACTCTTTTGTCCCATTGACATAATTTAAAATCCTTTTGGTTTCATGCCAATGTGTATCCTTGGGTGTCTCCATGAACCTTGACACCAAACTCACTGCATGCATTATATCATGCCTAGTTACAGTCAAATACATTAGGCTTCCCACCATACTTTTGTATAATGTTGGAATGTTGCAATCATCTTTGTTCAACTTCAACCCCATGACAGTTGGAGTCGGTTATGGCTTGTTTTTTTGCATATTAAACCTCTCTAAAGTGTTTTCTACATACTTTTCTTGGTAAAAAGAAATACCATTTTATGTTTGCTTCACTTTCTATGCCCAGAAAATACTTTAACAACCCAAAGTCAGTCATTTGAAACTAACTTTTCATGACTTCTTTGAAATCAACGATGAGGAAATCATCACTTCCTATAAAAATAAAATCATATACATATAAAACAAAATTAAGAAGCTTACCATCACTCTCTTTGATGTAGAAAGCAGGCTCACCGTCACATTTTTCGAACCCATTGTCCATCAAGTAAGCATCTATCCTGCTATACAATGCACGTGGTGCTTTATTCAGCCCATAAAGAGTTTTCCTCAACCTATACACCTTGTCTTCTTCGTCTTCTACCTCATAACTAGGTGGTTGCACAACATGTACCTTCTCCTTTAGCACTCCATTCAAGAACACTAATTTTACATCCATTTGATACACTTTCCATTTATGTTGCACGACAATCGACAACACTCTACATGTTTTCTCCATCCTCACAACTGGTGCAAATGTCTCTGCATAATCTGTTCAATGACGTTGCTTGTATCCTTTGAAAACTAGACTTGCTTTATGCCTTTCAATCTTGCCTTCAATGTTTCTCTTGGTCTTATAGACCCACTTCACTCCAATGACTTATTTTCCTTATGGAAGGTCCACTAAATCCCATGTGTAATTATTTTCTATTGCTTATATTTCTTCATCCATTGTCGCAACCCATTTTTCTTCTGTTACTACATCCTAAAAATGGACTGGGTCATCAACATGAAAAAATAATTCAAATAAGGAATTCAGACCAACGCTACCATCAACTTCATTTTGCTCATATATTTCACTTAAATTTTTGAATTTTTGTCTTTTTATGCTTGCGGAATATGGGCTTGTGATGTCACTTGGTGTTTCGCTTGAAATAGATGAGTTTCAGATCTTCGCAGTGTTCTTAGAGAATCACTTGTTTGGATACGCGACATTGTCCTATTATTTGTTGACGGTGTCACATGTTGACTACTTTGTTGAGCTTATGTAGGTGTAGGAGGAGGCACCGTTGAGGAATTTCTTGTTGTAGTCGATTCCTCTTTGTCTTCATGCGGTATAAATATCTTCACTTTGAATTTCTTCTCTAAACTTCCATCCATTTCTTCATCTTCTATTAACTGCACATCTTTGTTGATTATAAATTTCTTGGTTGATGGATTTTAGAGCTTGTATGCCTTGGATTCATCACTGTATCCAACAAATATACATTTCTCACCCTTGTTGTCCAACTTCTTCCTCAACTCATCTGGGACATGTGCATATGCCACACATCCAAGCACTCTCATGTGAGTGACTCCATGATTTCTTCCACTCCATGCCTCTTCAGTAACTATATTCTTGACGCTCTTCGTTCGATACCTATTAATGATATATGTTTCACAAATGAAAAATTGAGCCCAAAAATCATTTGGAAAATGTATTTCCTTCATCATAATCCTTGCCATTTTCATAATGGTCATATTCTTCCTTTCTATGACACCATTTTTTTGAGGTGTATACCTTGTTGTAAATTTATTTTGAATTCCATGCTCGCTGTAAAAACATAGGAATTCATTTTTGATGTATTCACCACCTCTGTCAGTGCTCAACACTTTGATTTAGTGTCCAATTTTCTTCTCAACAAGAGCCTTGTATTGGCGGAATCAATCATACACTTCAATTTTATGTTTTAGGAAGTAGAACCATGCCTTCCTTGTATACTCATCTATGAAATTAAAAATATAATAACTGCCACCAATTAATGGTGTCTGCATTGGCCCACATAAATATGAATAAACAATCTCCAAAGGTTTGTTTCCCCTTATTGAATTTCCTCTTGGAAATAATTCTCTACGTTGTTTTCCTAAGATGCATCCTTCACATAGGTTGTCTGATTTTTCTATGAGTGTTAATCCCTTCACCATGCATTTCCTATTCAGCAAATTCAAACCTCTGAAATTGAGATGACCAAATATCAAATGCCATAACCAATTTTAATCTTTAACTTCTTCTTGAAAGTTTACTTATGTGGCAGCTGCAGTTTTCCTTTCATTCTCTTGTGAATTCATTTACATTTGTGCTTGAGCACCTTCTTCCTTCAAATCTAATTTTAACTTGAGATGAAACATTTTATTGTTTTTCATATGAAATTTTGCAATCCACTATCTTCTTGGATACTTATCCAAAATTGTGCACTCATCATTCTTGAAAAATACATTGTATCCCTTTTGCATGAGCTGCCCAATGCTTATTAGGTTATGTTTCAAACCAGGGACAAAGAAAACATATGAAATGTACTCATTCTCTCCCTTCTTTGTTAGAATGTCGACTCTTCCTTTGCCCATGACCGAGACTTTGTTATCAGTCACTAATGTCACTTTAGATTTCGCACTGTCATCTAGATTGGAAAAAATTTCTATGTTCTCTGTCATGTGGTTGTTGCACCTTGAATCTAGAAACCATACATCTCTTTGTTTTTCTTGTGCTACATTACAAGCAAAAAACATGTTATCATGGTTCTGATTTTTCTTTATGAAATTTGCACTTGGTTTGTTACTTATGTCATATTGCTTCTTTCTACATTCATTTTCATAATCACTATACTTCTTACAGTAATGACATTGAGCTTGAGATTTATCATACACATGACCTTGTGCTTGATTCTAGCTTGAGCCTTGACTTGGATTTTGATTTCTTCCCCTTCCACTTGAACTTGAAGGGCTACTTCTTCCACCTCTGTGTGGGCTTCTGCCTCTTCCTCTATAATTTCTTCTTCCTTGACCTCTACCTTAACCACATGAAACTTGTGTCTTGAAGGCATACTCCAATGAGGATTTTATTTCTTTATTCCACCTATGTTCATGAGAAATCCCTGATACATGAAGATCATCCACTGAAAACTGTGAGAGATCCTTTTTCTTTTCTATGGCCACAACTATGGCATCAAATCTTGTTGGAAAACTTCTCATAATTTTCTCAACTATTCTCCTTTCCTCAAGTGTCTCACCATGAGACTTGATTTGAGTAACCAACCCAATTAAATGTGTAAAAAATTAGTCTACATTCTTAGACTCTTTCATACAAATTGTCTCAAAATCTCTTCTCAGCATTTGTAGTTTTAATGTCTTCACCTTTTCCATGCCTTTGTAGGTTGTCTGGAGGGTATACCATGCTTTCTTAGACTTTTTTGCTGCCACAATCCTTGGTAGAATACTTTCATGAACTTCCTAAAAATATAGAAGAGGGATTTTAAGTCCTTCTTCCTATTTTCCCTCAACAAATCATTTTATGTTTGTGTCAAAGCATTGTATGCTACTGCATTTGCTGGTTCTTGGAACCCATCCTCCAATTCCCAAATGTCTTGTGAAGAAAACAAAATCTTGATTTTTATAGCCCAAAAATCGTAGTTTTTTCCATTAAACTGAGGTATTTGTGGATTAGTCAAGCTTGTGCTTGTTGCTGTAATTTTCACTCTGTAAAAAAACTTTCTCCCTACTGGTGAATACGTTGCAAACAGAATGCCTTCAAAAACAACTTTTAGCTCCCTGTAAAAACACTTTCTCTTATAGTGATAATTTTTTCACTCGCTCTGATACCATTTTAAAAAACTTAAGATAGGGGATGGTTGCTCAACACACATAGTCATGGAGATATCTTTCTTAAGACAACACAACCACGGAAATTAAATCATAGGAGTGTTTCTTAAAAAACAAAGTGGCAGAGATTAAACATGTTGACTTGCACAACTATAATGGAGCAAAAATTTCAAACAAATTGACTCACATGAAGCAGAGTAAAACAAAATTGTTGTGATAAAACTCAGACGCAAAATTTCGATAACCAAAGGAGTTGTCTACCAATGCAAAAAAATAGCCCAGACGACAGTTTTTTGCTGGAATCCGATAAAAAAAAGAAATAAAAAAATCAGGTAGCGTAAGTGATTGAATCATTTTTTTTTATGGTGGAAATGGATTCCGCACCATCAAAAACCCCTGGGGCATCCAAAATCCTGAAGTTTGATACCCTTAACCCAAATTTTCAAAAAAAAAATCCATAAATTTTCATAACCTTACTAGAATGTCTGGGTTATTTTGTGGATTTTTTAGACTACACCATTGTTGAACTCTTAGTTAAACTGAGAGGGGGGGGGGGGTGAATCAGTTTAACACATTCATAATCTTTTAAACTTTTTATTAAACCTTATTTACACCTTCATTTCATGTCCAACTAAATATGTGAGTAATCTTAGAATGTGAACAACAAGTATTAATATAATATAACAGCAGACTTAATATGAGAGCAGCAGGTATTAAGTAGATGATATAAATCAGATCAACACATAAACATCGTGCACAGAGACACCAGATATAAGTGGAAACCCATAAAGGGAGAAAACCACATCTTATTATTGTTGTGATGCAAAGACAAGCTCCATATCCCTCTCACCACTGTTTTTCTACAGGCACCAACCTACAAGAGGCTCCTACCTCAATTCTGCAAGCTACAACTTGCAAGAAAGCACCAACTCCCTTCAATTTTCTGCAGGCACCAACCTACAGGAGGCTCCAACCTTAGTCAGCTACAACTGATAGCTATCAAGCTGCAACTTGATAGGGAAGCTCCAACTTCCTCAATTTATCAAACTAAATGTTTGCTGATTTACCTCAGATATCAGCTCTGTTCTGTAGCTTCTCTTTCTACTCTTCTTCTCTTAATCTTCTCTGCCTCACACTTCTATATTCTGCCTTCTCTAGATTTACTCTCTTTAACCTCTCTTGAGCATATCAAATTGATATTATATATAGAGATTCTCACATGACTGTTTGTATTTCACAAGGAATTTGGAGTGAACAGTCATGACTCTTTGGCTTCTGTCTTCTCATTCCTTTATCCAACTCATTTTTAAAATTATAACAATATGTACAAATTTCCATGCTACAGTGGGAGTTATCTTTTCCTTAGGATACTGTTCTGCATTCAAAATACAAAAATTAATTTGTTATTATTTCTACATCCACAATATTTGTTCTCATTTCAACATTTTTCTGATTTTATTTCATCAGATTTGTCCTTTCTGCCGTTGTTAAGACTGTTCTACATATTTTCAGATCACTATCAACCATATTCACCTGCTTCACCGCACTTAAACTTTTGTTGTACATCTTCAACTTCCAATTCTTTGTTTTTCCTCACAGTCTTTCATTCTTCCTCTTTCCGTGTGTATATAAAATGAATACAGTAAAAATTCATCAAACTGAACTGCCGTATCCGGGTAATTTCAATACTCCATTTTCTCTAAATGTATCAAATAATTAAAATTTACTTGTACATCATCTTACCGTACTCGTTCGAGGTACACTAATTTTTTCTTTCTATGCATATAACCATGCATCTCCAACTTTTCCGGCCTTTGCACTTATAGTCTTGATTTAGAACAACTGTAATATTAGCTCACATCATAATATACCAATATATTGTAAATTTTTCTACCCAGTGTTTCGAAATGCTGCATAGTATCCTTGACTTTGGCTTAAACCCCAACGCATCAACATTCGATATATATTAACATAGATAAATTCTTATATGATCATGGTTTCCTCACAATATATATATATATCTCCGAACCTTAGGACTAAAGTTATAATCCTTCGCACTTTATATTAAATCCAACGCTCTGTTTTAAACACATAACCGTATAATAAATCTTGGCTCTGGACCCCACCTGTAATGAATCTACACCGTTGATCATTGTTGATATGATCCGGGCTCTTTTATTAAACTTCGGGCAAGTCCAGCGTGTGATCACCATTCAATGGGTCCTTCCCAAATCAACGGCTCATCACAATATCGCTCGGCATCTTGGTACGAACTATAACGTGCGATGGCGGACTTTAGACGGTGGTTTTCCTATTTCACTCTGGGACACGCGTCGAGCTTTCTATGGAATCGCTCACAACTCCTCTAATACCGCTCTCTGTATAAGGGTGGTGCGAAGAATACCAGAAACCACCGTTACTATTCACTGTTCCTCCTTGTGGTTCCATTGCTTACTCCGGGTTCCGTCCTCGCCTTGTTCCACACCTTTGTGTGTTCCGCTCCTTTATAAGTGGCTCTTGTTCCCTGATAGTTCAACACGGTCCTACCATATGTATAACGCACGGCTCCATTACTCTATGCTTCCAAGGTTCTGTTCATCAACGCCCTATTCCGTTGCGCTCAGGTTCCTCCGCCTTTCATGTGCAATTCCTCAACACAGTCTCTTGGTTCATACTGCAATTACCAACGACTCACTTCTATTCATAGTTCCTTAACACAAGGTATCATACGCTTTCAACAGAGAACATGAATGCAATTAATGTAATTCTACACAGGCGCATATATCAATCCTTCCCTGTATTATAACCATCAACTGTAAGTCGACCTTCCTCAGATTCTCATACATACTAAACACCTTTGAATTATACGTAGAGAGTGTAGGTTCACACACATTCATCTATCAAGTCCTTAACACGGATTTAACCATACAGGTTCTTCATGCACTCACTTCAAAAACTTATAGCTGCCCAGATCTTCAATCTGATGGCCTTCTGCTACATTACTCTATCCCTAACTCTTCCCCAGGTTTATGCTACTCCTTACTTCTCTTTTTGCTGCCTCTTTTCCCTATCTTCTACTTTGCCTTATTGTTGGTTCAGGTGCTGCTCCTTTGTGCTCCTTTTCCATCAATGACAACATTTCCAACAGTCTCCCCCTTTGGCATTGATGGAAATACACTTTTTCTATTTGCATACACTTTGCCTGCTCTTCCTCCCCCTTTGACATCAATGGAAAGGGGTTGCAAATCTCATAGTGTAGATTCTGTCCTTTAATCTTGTGTTTTTATTTTTTATTTTTTATTTATTTTTTATTTATTTTTTCAACATTTTGTGCATTTCCTCTGTCTGAGATCTTCTGACTTTATACCCTGCTGCTCCACACTGTGGATTAAATCTAAAATGTTGACACTTTAGCCTTTTCATTGACTCCTTTATGCTGGATGTATTATTTCCATAATCCTTTGATCCTGAGGACCTGTTTCATGCTTTCCTTGCTGGCTGATCTCCCCCTAGATTGATATTTTCATTTCTGTTCTCCCCCTGAAACCGTGCTTTCTCTTCATATCAAAGAGTAGCATCTATAGATACTACCCCTATTTTATCTCTCAAATATTCAAATGGTTCTCTAGCAAGAGGTTTGGTAAATATATCAGTTGTCTTTTCTTTTGTTGGTACATATTCCAGCTTTACTATCTTCTGAGCCACTTGTTCTCGGAGAAAATGATACTTGATTGGGATATGTTTAGTTATTGAGTGAAGCACACGATTTTCATATATACTTATAGCACTTGTATTATCACATTTGATTGAGATAGGTTCATCAATGCTTACCTTCATGTCTTGGAGGGTTTGCATCATCCACATGAATTGTGTACAACATGTTGCTGCTGCTATATATTCTGCTTCTGCTGTAGATAGAGAGATAGATGTTTGTTTCTTGCTTAACCATGCCACCAGACTTTCTCCTAGATAGAATGCACCTCCACTTGTACTTTTCTTGTCATCCACACAGCTGGCCCAATCTGCATCTATGTATGCTATCAAAGTGAAGCTTTTTCCTTTAGGATACCAACGTCCATACTATGTTGTTCCTTGTAGATATCTGAATATTCTTTTGACTCCAAGAAGGTGATTTTGTTTAGGTGCTGCTTGATATCTAGCCACTAGTCCTACTGCTAGCATGATGTCTGGTCTTGATGCAGTCAGATACAATAGACTTCCAATCTTGGATATGTCAATTTTTTTTATCTATATCAGCAGACCCATCATCAGCACATAGCTTGCAACCTATGGTCATGGGAGTTGACACAGGTTTGCAGTCCTCCATTTTGAACTTTTTCAGCATTTCCTTTAAGTATTTTTCCTGTGAGATGAATGTACTTGTGTTCTTTTGCTGAATTTGAAGTCCTAAATAGAAAGTGAGTTCTCCAATCATAGACATCTCAAACTCTGTTTTCATCTCATCAACAAACCCTTTTGCTAGTTCTTCTCTGTTTCTTCCAAACATAATGTCATCAACATATACTACAACAATCAGGAGTTCATCTTCATGGGCTTTTATGTATAGATTGTTGTCTACTCCACCTCTTTTAAAGCCTTGTTTTTGCAAATACTTATCCAATCTTGAGTACCAAGCACGAGGAGCTTGTTTCATTCCATATAGGGCCTTATTCAGTTTGCACACATAGTCTCCTTTGTCTGTCAATGAGAAGCCTGATGGTTGTTCCATGTAGACTTCTTCTTCTAAGTCTCCATTTAGAAATGCAGATTTTACATCCATTTGATATACTTTGAAGTTTTGGTAGCATGCAAATGCCAGGAACATTCTGATAGCTTCCATTCTGGCTACAGGGGCAAATGTTTCATCGTAATCAATTCCTTCAATTTTTTAGTATCCTTTGTAGACAAGTCTGGCTTTATTCCTGATTACCTGTCCTTCCTCATTCATTTTATTTTTGAATACCCATTTTGAGCCAATGATATTTTTCTCAATTGGTCTAGGGACTAGTTCCCAAGTATTGTTCTTTTCAATTTGGTCCAATTCTTCATTCATTGCTTTTACCCAAGACTTGTCCTTGCTGGCTTCTTCAAATTTCTTTGGCTCTATTTGTGACAGCATGGCTATGTATACCTCTTCAGTTTGTTCTGTTAGCTACTTTCTTGTTTGGACCCCTACTCTCTTGTCTCCAATGACCTGATCTTCAGGATGGTTCTTCTGAGTATATCTTGAGGGAGCTTTAGAACTCAGCTCTATATCTTCTGTTGTCTTGCTTGTTTCCTCATCATCTTGGTTTTCTTCTTCATGGTTGTCTGATGGACTGCAGCAGTCTGTATTTCGTGTATTGTTTGGAATTTCTTCATCAAATATCACATCAATACTTTCTACCATTTTCCGAAGGGTCTTGTTGTAGCACCTGTACCCTTTACTTTTGGAAGCATATCCTAGAAATATCCCTTCATCTGCTCTTGCATCAAATTTTACAAGATTTTCATCATTATTCTTTATGTAGAACTTGCTGCCAAAGACTCTAAAGTGCTTGATTGATGCAGGTTTACCATGCCATAGCTCATAAGGTGTCTTGTCACTGTTAGGTCTTAAATGAGCTTTGTTTAGAATATGTATTGTTGTGTGTACAGCTTCTGCCCAAAAGGTTTGAGTAATGTTACTCTCTTGCATCATAGCTCTGGCCATTTGTTGTACAGGCCTATTTTGTCTCTCTGCTACTCCATTTTGCTGAGGTGTTGCTGCAATAGTAAATTGTTGCTTTATCCCATGTTCATTACATAGGTCTGCAAAGTCATAATCTGTGAATTCACCTCCTCTGTCTGATCTGATACATTTTAGTTTGCATCCAGTTTGATTTTCTGCTAATGCTTTGAATATTTTAAATTTTTCCAGTGCTTCTGATTTGTTCTTGAGAAAAGTAACCCATGTCATTCTGGAGAAATCATCTATTATCAGCATGAAGTAGGATTCTCCACTTGGTGTCTTAGTTCTATCAGGTCCACACAGGTCCATGTGCACAAGCTGGAGTGGTCTTCTTGTTGATAGCTCATCTTTAGATTTAAAGGATGTGCAAGTCTCTTTCCCCAATTGACAAGATTTGCATATGGTATTTGAAGGCCTTTTTATTTCTGGCATATCTCTGATAGCCTTCTTCTTACTCAGTCTGATGATATGGTCGAAGCTGAGATGTCCCAATATCATATGCCATAGCCATGACTCCTCAAGTTTTCTAATATGGCAGGCTTCATCCTCCTGTTTCACTATGTACACATTACTCTGTGTTCGGACACCTTTGAGCAGAGTCTTTCCGGTTGTGCTTGATCTGACTTCACAATCTTGTGCTCTAAAAAGAACTTCACAGCCTTTGTCACACATTTGGCTAACACTCAGTAAATTTGCTTTCAACCCATCTACAAATAGTACATCTTGGGCCTTTCCTCTGCCATTGTCTATGCTGACTGAGCCTTTTCCCTTGATCTTACCTGATTTATCATTGCCAAAAGTAACATTTCCAGATTTCTTTTCATCAAGAGTTATAAACTTGCTTTTGTCTCCGCCCATGTATAAGCTGAAAGTACCACTTCATTCAGGTACCACCGTTTTTCTGTCTCTTGAGCAACATAGAGTTGTTTCATTTATTCTCCTTCTTTATCCACTAGAGGCACCCTTTTGTTTGGTATCTTCTGTGAGGAGATGAACTATATCTTCTTAGAGGACATTTGGGAGGTATATGTCCAACTTGATTGCATACACAAAATTTTATCATAATTTCTGTAGAATTATGAGTGTGAACAGAATTTCTTTGATTCATAAATCTCCTTGAGGTGTTAAACATCAATCTTTATCCATACTTTCTACACTCAATGATTTTATGACCAAATTCCTTACAACAAAAGCAGTAACCATAGAAGTTATTTGCATACCTGAAGTAAGGTTGTCTCTTCCATTTGTTTGCTTGATGCAGTCTCTTCAATGTTTGCCTCTTTTGCTGGTTTGAATTACTCCTCCTTGCATGACAATATGTAGCAATGTGTCCCAGCTTGTGGCAAGCATAACAGGTGGCATTCTTCATAGGATGGAAGAATCTCCTTTGATGGTTTCTAAATTTTACATACTCAGGGGTCTTGGTATTTATTACATTCTTTGCTACTAGTGGTTTTTCCTGATCTCTGTCTTCCTTATTACAGATTTCTTCTTTTGAAGGAATTGTTTGAGCTGCTTCATCATTCTTCTTTTCTTTTACAAAAATAATCTCTCTGTCAACCTTTTCTTTTCCATTACTTGATTCTCCTTCATGGCCTATTCCAGTCTTTATCATAGGGGATCTTTGAGCAACCAGAATTTCATTCAACTTAATAGAGCTTGTTGTTTGAGAAGAGTTTATAACCACTTTCCTTTGAGCATTTTCTAATTTCTTCCTACGACCTACCACTTCTTCTTCTAACTTTTCTTATTCTTGAGTGTTTTCTTTGATTTTCTTAAGTAGCATGTCCTTTATCTTCTTGGTTTCTTCAAGTTCTATCTTTAGTTGCTTAAGACCTTCTGAATTATGTTCTTCTCATACATACTTGAGGAGAATGTCCTTTTGTTTTTTGCATTTCAGCTTAAGTCTATTAATTTCTTCTAGAGCACTTCTTAGCTCCCCCTCAAGGTCGACTTCACCTTCTTCTTCTTCATCTTCTAGCAGGAGACCTTCAAGTTCTTCTATGGCCATCAATAAGAATTTAGAGGTTCCTTCTTCATTTGAGGATTCATCTAAATCTTCAAATGTACTGCTGTCTTGTTGAGCATAGAAGGATTTTCTGCTGAACTTCTTTCCTTTCTGCCAGTTCTTTGATTTATTTTTCACTGAATCTTGAGCCTGATTCCTTACTTTCTTGTGAGGACACTTAGCAGCATAGTGTCCCACTCTTCCATAGTTAAAGCATTTGAAGGGGAGTTTACCTTTGTATTTACGTGAGCCTCTATCCAATTTCTTGACAAACTTTGCCTCCTCTTCATCCAAGAAAGAGCATATATCTCCCTCTTCTTCTTTCTTCTTTTCTGTTTTAAAGGCTGCTTCCCTCGTACTTGGCTTCTTCTGTGGGAGCCTCATTTCATAGGTTGTTAGATTTCCAAGTAGCTGTTTCATGGTCAAGGTCTCCCAATCAGCTGTTTCTTCTATTGCAGACACCTTTGGATTAAACCTGGATGGAAGAGATCTTAGAATCTTTTGCACAATTATACTTTCTGGCATTTTTTCTCCAAGAGCTTTCATATTTTTAATAATTTCTGCAGCTTTCAGGAAGAAACTGGCAATGTCTTCATCATCATTCATTTTTAAGTTCTCAAACTGGGCTCTATAGACTTGAAGTTTGGCAGTCTTTACTTTCTTGTCTCCCTCGTGTATGTTCTCAAGAGTATCCCATATTTCTTTGGCAGAGTCTTTGTGCATTACTTTAATAAACTCTGCTTCACATAATCCATTCAAGATGGCATTCATGGCTTTGGCGTTAGCCACAAAATCTTGTTTTGTTTCTTTCTCTGTGTCAGTTGCCTTTGGGGCATATCCTAATTCCACTGCAGCCCAGACTTCTATTCCTAGAGACATTATGTATGTCCTCATTCTGATTTTCCAGAAAGCATAATTTTCACCAGTGAAGAAAGGGTTTGTTGGTTGAGCATCCTTCTTTACTATCCGTTTTGGGAACTTAGGATCTCCTTTCAGCTGTTAGACTGGTACTAAGGAACCTGCTCTGATACCAATTGTTGAAATCTTAGTTAAACTGAGAGGGGGGGGTGAATCAGTTTAACACATTCATAATATTTTAAACCTTTTATTAAACCTTATTTACACCTTCATTTCATGTCCAGCTTAATATGTGAGTAATCTTAGAATGTGAGCAGCAAGTATTAATATAATATAACAACAGACTTAATATGAGAGCAGCAGGTATTAAGCAGATGATATAAATCAGATCAACACATAAAAATCATGCACAGAGACACCTGATATAAGTGGAAACCCATAAAGGGAGAAAACCACATCTTATTATTGTTGTGATGCAAAGGCAAGCTCCAACTCCCTCTCACCACTATTTTTCTGCAGGCACCAACCTACAGGAGGCTCCTACCTCAATTCTGCAAGCTACAACTTGTAAGGAAGCACCAACTCCCTTCAATTTTCTGCAGGCACCAACCTACAGGAGGCTCCAACCTCAGTCAGCTACAACTGACAGCTATGAAGCTGCGAATTGATAGGGAAGCTCCAACTTCCTCAATTTATCAAAATGAATGTTTGCTGATTTACCTCAGATATCAGCTCTGTTCTGTAGCTTCTCTTTCTGCTCTTCTTCTCTTAATCTTCTCTGCCTCACACTTCTATATTCTGCCTTCTCTAGATTTACTCTCTCTAACCTCTCTTGAGAATATCAAATTGATATTATATATAGAGATTCTCACATGACTGTTTGTATTTCACAAGGAATTTGGAGTGAACAGTCATGACTCTTTAGCTTCTATCTTCTCATTCCTTTATCCAACTCATTTTTAGAATTATAACAATATGTACAAATTTCCATGCTACAGTGGGAGTTATCTTTTCCTTATGATACTTGCCTTTGCATCACAAACGATAAAAAATTAATTACAACATTAACATTCACATACATATTTCAATTTCACTCAGCTCCTTTTCTGGATGTTGGCTTTACTAGATTTGTCTTTTCCTGCTGCTGTTAAGATCCTGTTCTGCATACTCTTTGTTCACTGTCATCTGCATATTCCACCTGTTCACTGCACTTTTGAATCCCTTTGTTGTACATCTCTTCAACTTTGCAATCTTTGTTTTCCTCTGTCAGGCCTCATTCTTCCTCTTTCTGTGTGCATATAAAATTAATACAGCAAATTTGTACTCAATCCAACTTTCAATCTGGGAAATTTCAATACTCCATTTTCTGGGCTGGTAATTTAAATAATTAAAATTTACTTGCACATAAAATTACCTGCACTCAATTTAGTACTTAACCCAATTTTTCTTTCTATGCATATAACCATGCATCTCCAACTTTTCAGGCCTTTGCACTTATATTCTTAATTTAGAACAACTGTAATATTAGCTCACAACATAATATACCAATATATTGTAAATTTTTCTACCCAGTGTTTCGAAATGCTGCATAGTATCCTTGACTTTGGCTTAAACCCCAACGCATCAACATTCGATATATATTGACATAAATAAATTCTTATATGCTCATGGTTTCCTCATAATATATATATCTCCGAACCTTAGGACTAAAGTTATAATCCTTCGCACTTTATATTAAATCCAATGCTCTGTTTTAAACACATAACCATATAATAAATCTTGGCTCCGAACCCCACCTGTAATGAATCTACACCATCGATCGTTGTCAATATGATCCGAGCTCTTTTATTAAACTTCGGGCAAGTCCAGTGTGCGATCACCGTTCGATGGGCCATTCCCAAATCAACGGCTCATCACAATATCCCTCAGCGTCTTGGTACGAACTATAACATGCGATGGCGCACTTTAGATGGTGGTTTTCCTATTTCTCTCGGGGAAATGCGTCGAGATTTTTATGGAATCGCTCGCAACTCCTCTAATATTGCTCTCCGTATAAGGGTGGTGCGATGAATACCAGAAACCACCGTTACTATTCATTGTTCCTCCTCGTGGTTCCGTTGCTTACTCCGGGTTCCGTCCTCGCCTTGTTCCGCACTTTTGTGTGTTCTGCTCCTTTATAAGTGGCCCTTGTTCCCTGATATTTCAACACGGTCCTACCATATGTATAACGCACGGCTCCATTACTCTGTGCTTCCAAGGTTCTGTTCATCAACGCCCTATTATGTTGCGCTCAGGTTCCTCCGCCTTTCATGTGCAATTCCTTAACACAGTCTCCTAGTTCATACTGCAATTACCAACGACTCACTTCTATTCATAGTTCCTTAACACAAGGTATCATATGCTTTCAATAGAGAACATGAATGCAATTAATTTAATTCTACACAGGCACATATAGCAATCCTTCCCTGTATTATAACCATCAACTATAAGTTGACCTTCTTCAGATTCTCATACAGACTAAACACCTTCGAATTATACGTAGAGAGCGTAGGTTCACACACATTCATCTATCAAGTCCTTAACACAGATTTAACCATATAGGTTATTCATGCGCTCACTTCAAAAACTTCTAGCTGGCCAGATCTTCAATCTGATGGCCTTCTACTACATTACTCTGTCCCTAACTCTTCCCCAAGTTTATGCTGCTCCTTACTTCTCTTTTTGTTGCCTCTGCTACCTCTTTGCTGCCTCTGTTCCCTGTCTTCTACTTTGCCTTATTGCTGGTTCAAGTGCTGCTCCTTTGTGCTCCTTTGCCATCAATGACAACATTTCCAACAACCAAAAAAGTTGTCTACCAATGCAAAAAAATATCTTGGACAACAGGTTTTTTTTGGAATCTAGTAAAAAAAATTCAAAAAATCAGGTAGTGTGAGTGTTTTGAATCACTTTTTGATGCTGGAAATGGATTCAGCACCATCAAAACCCCCCCTGGCACCCAAAATCTTGAATTTTGACACCCTTAACCTAGATTTTCAAAAAATTCTGCCATAAAAATTTCATATTCTTACTAGAATTTCTGGGTTATTTTGTAGATTTTTTAGACTACGCCATAACCAAAGGAGTTGTCTACCAATGCAACAAAATAGCTCTAACGACAGTTTTTTTCCGGAACCTGGTAATTTGTCTTTCAAAAAATCAGGTATTGTGAGTGTTTGAATAATTTTTTTTATGGTGGAAATGGATTCAACACCGTAAAAGACCCTTGGGGCACCCAAAATCCTAAAGTTTGACACCCTTAACCTAAATTTTCAAAAATTTCTTCAATAAATTTTCATAATCTTACTAGAATTTCTGGGTTATTTTTTGGATTTTTTAGACTATGCCATAACCAAAGATGTTATCTACCAATGCGACAAAATAGCCCAGATGACAGTTTTTTTACTCGAATCCGGTAATTTTTTTTTTCTTCAAAAAATTAGGTAGTGTGAGTGTTTGAATCATTTTTTTATGGTGGAAATGGATTCAGCACCATCAAAAACCCTTGGGGCACCCAAAATCCTAAATTTTGACACCCTTGACCTATATTTTCAAAACTTTCTGCCATAAATTTTCATAATCTTACTGGAATTTCTGGGTTATTTTGTGGATTTTTTAGACTACACCATAACCAAAGGAGTTGTCTACCAATGCAACAAAATATCTCGGACGACAATTTTTTGTCGGAATCTGGTAATTTTTTTTTCAAAAAATAGGGTATTGTGAGTGTTTGAATCACTTTTTGATGGTGGAAATGGATTTAGCACCATCAAAACTCCCCGGGGCACCCAAAAACCTAAATTTTGATACGCTTAACCCAGATTTTTCAAAAAATTATGCTATAAAATTTCATAATCTTATAGGAATTTCTGGGTTATTTTGTGGATTTTTTAGACTATGCCATAACGAAAGGAGTTATCTACCAATGCAACAAAATAGCTCAGACGAAAGTTTTTTTTTTCCAGAACCTGGTAATTTATTTTTCAAACAATTAGGTAGTGTGAGTATTTGAATCATTTTTTTATGGTGGAAATGGATTCAGCACCGTAAAAAACCCTTGGGGCACCTAAAATCCTGAAGTTTGACACCCTTAACCTAGATTTTCAAAAATTTCTGCCATAAATTTTCATAATATTACTAGCATTTCTGGGTTATTTTGTGGATTTTTTAGACTACGGCATAACCAAAGGAGTTGTCTACCAATGTGACAAAATAGCTCACATGACAGTTTTTTTTCCCGGAATCCTGTAAATTTTTTCTTCAAAAAATCAAGTAGTGTGAGTGTTTGAATCATTTTTTATGGTGGAAATGGATTCAGCACCATCAAAAACCCCTGGGGCACCCAAAATCCTAAAGTTTTACACCCTTAACCCAGATTTTCAAAAAATTATGCCAGAAATTTTCATAACCTTACTGGAATTTCTGGGTTATTTTATGGATTTTTTAGACTACACCATAACCAAAGGAATTTTATATGGAATAAGAGTTCTTACTGAGATTTACATTCACCATAGTAACTCACTATAAAACCTATAACAAAGTTTTTTAAGCGCCCACCAAAATTTGCTCCATCATTTTCTCCTCTTGTCTTCTCAGACTCACATCTGCCACACTACATTAAACTTATACATAATTTTTATATCAAACAATATATTTCTAAGATATTAATTCATAAAAATACAAAATTAATACAGAGGATGGGTGAACATGATTTTATGAACTTTGCGGATAGTAAATAATAGTTGTGGAGTAACTGCTTTCCCATGAATTTCTACCAACCATTCATAAATTTATATTTGAATTTTAATTATTTAATATGTTGCGGAATGGGTAATTGTAATCCGGTTCAGAACTCATTTTAACGATGTCCTTTTCTTCAAACAAAATCCGCAACCTACAAAATATTTACTTGAGGTATGGTTGTTATGAGTAAATTTAAGCGGTGGTTGAGATTAATTTTCCAACAATTTAGTGATTCATTGCATTGCCATAATCAATGATATGTGTTTTGGAAATTTGCGAGGAGAGGTCGAAACATATTTCTGCCACATGATGCACCAAAAATGACCACTAAACAATCATTTTGCAATATGTTTTTCATCAAATTGGTGATTCCAATTGCATAATCCACAAGGCTTGTCACATTTCCTCTACATACTCTGCAAACATTATCATGTACAAGAAAAGTTTGTTGAAGAAATAATTGCCACTACCAATGTACATGAGGATCAATATAGTACTGAATGTAATGATATAGCCACCTTTTCCCAATGTCTAACAGTTGAAGCACTTGATAAGATGCATTATCTTTATGTATCTTTGCCTGAAACTCTTTGCTTATATCCAACTATTCCTGTGGTAAGTAGCCTATGAAGTAATAATATTTTTTGAATTTTTTCCACCAATGAGCAATGGTTGTTGTATAATTGTAATTGATTATGGCCTATTTGGGTTCCCTTTATTCTTCTGAATGATATTTGGGGGGGGGGGGGGGAATATGTAGTTAATGAGGATAATTTCCAAGATGGATTCAAGTTGAAGAAGGGTCACTCTGTCAAGTATTTTCCTTATGCTATGGGGAGAATTCCATATCTATGTGGTGACTATGTGAAGGAAATCAAGCTTGAAATAGGATTCAAGATGGAAAATTTCAAATTTAATCACCCTTCAATTTCATTGCATTTTAGGTCAGTAGAATCCTTGCATGCTTGATTGCTAAATTTTTGAGGTGCAATCTATAGCTAGAGGTTGGGTGGAGCTACAGATGGGGTGATTATTCCATTTATTGGGTAATCTAGTAACATAAATTTATCTTCATCTTACAAAGATAAAAAAACTACACTTGTTATAAATTTTAGTTCAAATCTTTTAATTACATATAGGTTCTATTTGATTTTATCTTAAGCAATGTTTAATGAATCTTAACTTATATCTAATTTTATCATCTCTGTCAACCACCACGATTTTATGCTTAATAGATGAAATTTTATCTATTTTTATTATTTCTACCACCCTATTTCTAAAAGTGCCTCCTACCTTATAAGCGGGAGGCTTCCATAACACACATGTAATTCTTTAAAGGGTTCTAGCTCAATGGAACAACACCTTCATTATAAGGAGGAAGTTCGTGGTTCGATTTCATTGTGCCCTAACCTTAATTAATTAATTATATTTTAGTTTATTTTTAATTTGATTTGTATTTAGTCGACTTTTTGGAGACTTTTCTGGTGGATTTTTCCGATCAAATTTCTTTAAAATCCGGTAGGAGTTCTTTGAAATCACAAGTTTGATGGGAATCCCCGCACAATCGAAATGCCTTAGGGGTTTTTCAGGGTCCTTAATCCATATATACATTAAAAAAACCAGTTTAAATAACACAAATCGAGATTTCACGTAAAACAATTCCGCCGGATTCCAGCACCGGAAACTCCAAAAAGTCGCACTAAAGACAACTTCTTTTTAATTAAATACTTTTTATAATTATTTATTTAAATTGTGAGATATTTTTCTAGATTCCTTGTTTTATATTGTCTCTAAATAGACAAAAGTGATATTGTATTGTCTTTAAATATAATTTTTTATTGTCTCTAAGAGACAATAACTAGGATTAAAGACATGTTGTCTCTATATTAAAGATAATATGTCTTTAATCCAAAGTCTCTGGAGACACAAAAATGAAATTGTCTCCTAACAGATTGTAATGCTAGAGAGACAATAACTAGGATTAAAGACATGTTGTCTCTATATTAAAGATAATCTGGATTTAATCCCAAGACTCTTGAGAGACAAAAATGAAATTGTCTCCTAACAAATAGTAATGCTTTTGTTATATATTGTCTTTATAGAGACAATTATTTAAGACAAGAATTTAAGACACTCACTTAAAGGCAATATTTAAGACAATACACAAGATTTTTTTGTCTCAAGTTAAGACAACTTACCAAAAAATTGTCTCAAATATTGTCTTAAAACTCCCTCTATGTTATAGTGAATAATCACAATAATTTAAAATAATGTTATAATATAGTTAGTTTTTACAATTCTTTTTAAATTTAGCAATGTATCATGAAATAAGTGTTTTGATGCTTATTATGGATTGATTCCATTGGGCATGTACCAACAATTTAATTTATATTATTGTGGCGAGTTATATCATCTCAATACATTTCGATCCATCAACCATGTTGTCATCATGAAATATTTAAATGAACCTATGTAAAACCATGACTAAATGCCAACTGGATTTAGGTTTCATCAGTAAAGTACAATTCAATCAACCAAATCATTTATAAATAAGTTCCCTTAAACAATAAGAACGAGTAGAAGAAAATGATGCACTAAATTGTCATTGACATTTCATAGTCATGAATCCATTTTCTTATAATTCTTATTTCCTTTGATTTTTGCCTCTTGAGCCATTTTGGATCGCCACTAGTTGTAGATATAATATCTTGACAATGGATGCCTGCACATCATCAAAACACTACTTTTGGTTATGTTTATTTTCCCTATTTAAATTGATTAGGAAATTTTTGAATCTAAAAAACTTAATACCTTCTTCAATAGTAATAGCCACAATGCTCTTTGATATGTTCTCCAGAACACTGCAATTCCATGGAAAATCATACATAAATATTAATTAAACATTACAAATAATGGTGATAATAAGAACCATATTTGAGATATTATCTAACACCCCACAATTTCACATGTATCATACATGTAATTAAATAAATAATTAATGAAAATATTAATTATGCATGAAATATAATACCAAAACTCCTTACCCTCCACTGCTGTATGGATCTCTCAAACCATTAGAAAAAATAATGTTACTTCCAAAATGCTTAAACACTCTTTTTTATTCTGCAAGAAAATATAATTAAAACTAAATTTAATTTAAATATGAAATATAATTTATCTCTATCATTTTATTTTAATAATCTTAGAAAAAATTCCAGCACAATTTTTTTAATTATTTGCAAAATTATTATAAGAAAGTGTTATAACAACATTTTATTCATAAATACATTAAATATATAAATGAACAAGAGCATTTTCATTATCATAAAGAATTATAAGAGAGAAAACACTACAATACCATGAAAAAATTCACTTCAATTATTCATTACTCCTTTTCAATTAACCACTTTATATACCATTAAAATTATTCTTTTTGCATACCTAAAAGTTTCCAAAAAGTTTAAACGAAGAAATAAGCCATAAAAAATATATTATGGGTTTATATCCAACTCTATTTATTAATGTAATTCTTGATAAATCTTAAAATATATATGAAAATAATATTTAGTTATCGAATTGATTTTTTTTAATAAAAATAAAATATTTTTAAATAAAGATTTTTAGAAACTGATAAACCTTTCCTACATTTGTATACCCTTAATTTCAGAAATGTTTACCAAAATTGAATATGTCTGTACATGTGAATTCAAAAACTAACCCTCATATTAAACTAGTGTTATTTTTTTTACTAGAATTACAAAAAAAACATTGAAACCATTCTTATAGTGATGTCTTTAATAAGCAATATAATTGGGCATTTATGTTGTGAAAGCTATTGCGGTGGATGAGAATGCTAAAGTTGGAAGCATGTGGCATCCATAGCCATCTTAGTTTTTTCAATACCATCAACACACTGGGTGGTATTTTCAATGAGTCAAATGAATATTTTGAGATATGGGATAGTTTTTCAATACCAATAGCACCATGGAAAATTATCTTGAAGTTTAAAAAAATGGCGAATCTCACTAGACCCTAACATGCAAACTATAAAATATTTATTGATGTATTTGTAAAATTATTCAAATTTATAATGATATTGTCTATATTGTCTATATAATGTTGGCAATTTTTAACATAAAATAATTTTATATTGTAAAATTTGGGCGAATGAGTTTTACAAAAAAATGGAAATTGGCGAATCTTTTTTTGGAAAAACCATGCAAAATTAGCCCACCTGCGAATATTAGCCCCTAAAATTTTCCATGAACAACACACTGGGTGGTATTTTCAACGAGTCAAATGAATATTTTGGGATATTTAATAGTTGATGGTAGAATAATATACTTTCTGCAGTCCGAGCAGGGCAGGATAATAATGGGAGGGTTTCTTCCTAATTTTATGACGCCTTTATCATGCATTGCAAAACAAACTTTCATTTTCGGTTTGAATAAAAGAGTAAAATGATATAAAATTAATATTGAAATGTAGAAATTAAACAAATAAAATATGTTTATATATACGGATAGATATACTTACATGGCTGCTGAATTGGGTGGTGACCCATTCTGGCCTTGGCAGGACTCCGTATACGTTCTGGCACACCTTCAAATAGCTTATCATATCAAATGGCATTGAAGGAAACATGGTTGTACGTGCGTCAGGGGCTAGAGGAATGAACATTTCGGTGCACGTCTGCCACACATGGGGAATTATTATGATGCAGCCTAATGCTGCCACACCTACATCTACACATATAAATGTGTTCCCAAATTAAACATCTCAAATGGACCTCAGATAGAGGTAACCTCGGTATCAGAAGTTATTCCCATTCTCATAGCCTATGGTTTAAAACCCACCTTGACATTTTATATTCCCGACTTTGACTTTGGTTCAAAACCTAAACAATAAACTTTATAGGCAGAAGCATTATCCTTTCTTCAATCCCAGGTTTAAACCATATACCGAAAACCCACTTTATGAAATTATCGAATAAATATTCGCCTTTGTATTAAAACCCAAAATATAATGGCCCACGCTTACCAATCACACATATATACTTTCGGCCCACATTTACTTTGGTTAAAACCCCAAAAAAAATCTTCGGCCACACCTTTTACCAACCATCACATATTCGAACCATGCGAATATTTCATTGATTTAAAATCTTGACTTTGGGTAAAAAGCCAAAGCGCCAGCATAATATTAAACCCAAAAAATATTATTATATCTAGGTCCCACAACAATTCCAAACGTACCTTTTTTCCTCTTCCGTCAGATTTACTTTGTTTCTGATCGGACGGTGTTCGCATTCCAACCTGCTGCAACTTACGCGAACGTTTACCTCCCAATGAAAATGGTTTTGGACATCCACGTGTCGCTTCCTCCACTGTATCACATTCGATCCGATGATTATCGCTTGTCCTCCAAAAGCGGTGTGATAAAGCCTTGGTGGTTTTCAAAACCACCTCACGGTTCCACCTTGACTATTGATTCATGGTTCCAAAACGCGTGTGGTTCCGAAACCTAACTTCACTCATCCGCTATTTAAAACTTGCCGACTCGCCTTTTTCACCAGACAAAACATTACATAGGTTTTATCAAGCCTTTACTTTATGATCGTTGATGTGGTTCAGCAAAATTCACAAGAGATGGGTTATCCGCAGATTTGTATACAATAATTGGTCATCTGTTATCACTTACAATCAATCAACAAGCGGCAATAATAACCCATATTCCAGCCATTATCAAACACAGTAATTGTACATAATATTCCAAATATTTTTCAGATTCATAGTAACAAACCATAAGGTCATACAGGTACATGATATGTACAATTCCACACTGTTTTTGGTATTTTCCATATCATATTTACACGCGAAAATACATTCGGTTTGACTATTATCAAACCCTCCTCTATGAGAACTAGCTATTGGTTTTGGACCATTAGCTCTGCCTCTATCAAATCTCTCACTTTCCCTAACTCTTGCACTCTTCTACCACTCTCCTTCTTCCATCACACTCTTCATTCATTCATCAAACTCTTCCAAAATCTCTCTCTGCTCCTTTTTTAATGCTTCAAAATCTTACAATTTATAAAATAAAAGGATTCATGAACCAATTTAGTTCAAATCCAAAAATATCTCACTATCTCCTAAATTGTCTCTTCAACTCCTCTCTTTATTCAACAGAATCCTAGATTAGATTTTTGTTTAAATCCCTCAAAACCTCACTATTCTTAGGATTCCTTACTCATCCCTAAGATTTTACAGCTCACGAGATATTCTCCATAAATCAATTTACAATTAAATTTCCTCAAACTCAACTAAACTTTAGGAAAATAAATAAAATGATTAAGGGAACCCACTCCCTTTAGTAAATGAGAAATAAGACTCATGGGTCTTATATTTTTTGAAGAATGCCCCTGCATCAGACTCCCTAGGTTGAAAAAATTCATGGACTCCTATTCATGAGTCACCCAACTGCTTCAGCTGTAAACTTCATCAAATTTCATCTTCCAACTGGCTATCTGTCCTCTTTCAATTGCAGGTGCATTTGTTGTCTTATCTCTTTCTCCTAGATGCCAAACTCTGTATTGCGGATGTCCTTTTTCTGTGCTGTCATAATCATCTCTTCTGCATAATGTTTGGATGCTAATATCGTGCATAACAAACTTCTGAAACAATATAAATTTATGCTCCCTGGTCTGCTGTTGTCTTGCCATTATCTCAATAAAATTGAGTTCCAACTTTATGTATTTTTTCCTGTCCTGTACCTGACTGTTCATTCTGATTCTTGACCTGATCACCAACATTGTCTTCTGTCCCCAAATCAATTCCTTTATATTGTCTTGTATATTCTTCCATCTTTCATTGACTTGCTGATTTTGACAAATTCTTATGCTTATCATCTTTGTAATTTCCACCATCCACTTATCCAACAATTGAAGTGGCATATTTCCAATCTCAAAAGAAGATTGTTTCTTGTTTAATACAAGAACATATAACCTCCCAACTACATACTATTCATCAGCTACAAATAATTCAGTTATTGAACTTGGTTCAAATACTTCCATATCTACATAAAATATGACTGAATTGTTCATCCAAATTTTTAATTGCAAACTCAAGATAAAATATTGAAATTCAAACCTCCTTTGGATTAAAAACAAAATCTGTCTGTGGACTGTACTTTTACATCTTCTCCAACCTTCTTTCTCACATGCAATGATTTGTTCAAGAGTTATACCAACTCTCCTTCCTTCATCCTGAATTTTTGAGTCAATCAGCTGCTTACTATCACCTTCTTGTTCCCATAAGGAAAACTGGCTTTCTACATTTCCAAAACATACATATTTCTTCATGTTTGCATAAAAAAACATATCTCCAAGGGCAATTTGTCCTTCATCCTGAAAAACACATTAAAAAATTAGTAAGTCAAAATCAGAAAATGCGTTACATTTTCCATCAATTCTACTCCATAATTTCTCTGATTTGTCATCCTCTTGATGTGCATATGACATACCAAAATTGTCATATCTTCCTCCATATTGCCTTGTCTTGAAAAATTATGATTTGTCTTCACTTTGCTCTGAATGCTGCCTAATTTCAAAATTCTTTTCTCTGTTCTTTTCTTTAGCCTTCCTTCCTTTCACACTTCTTTTCATTATTCCTTCTTCTCTCTTACAAATCTGTAAGTCACTAAATTGTCTTTTCCATGCCTCTTCCTTTTCAATCAAAATCTGCCAATCTCTAATCCTCTTTGTTTCTTGACATGAAACAAAATCATATGCAACATATTTTTCTTTCCATGATAGAGTTCCTTTTATAATGGAAATCACTGTCAATAACATGAATATCAGTCTCCATTGAAACCCTTTGCTACTCACTATAAATGCATCATTCATGAAAGCATTCTTACCTCCATCCTCTGAGATTTCTTGTCTCTCACTAGTTTGTTGATTACATTTACCTTTATTCTTTTTGAAAATTGTATAAGTAACATTGTCTTCCAATTTCTGTTGTGCATCAACCTTTGCCAATTGATCCTTATGTTCTTGACTGTCTTCTTTTTCTCTCCTTTTTATAGCCTTTTCTGGACTAGCTATACCTTATTGGACTGAATTCTCTTTATAAATCCCTGTTCTACCATATTCCATAGTACAATATTTAATAAGATCCTTTTCCATTAATGCTCCATTATGTTCTTCCAAGACAATTTCTTTTCCATTAACTATCAATACAAGTCCATAATTTTTGACTAAAAATGAAAGAGATAATCCCATTACCTCAAATGGTTGCACTGTACACATACTTTTGGTTGTTCATGTCATAAGGCTATCTTCATACCTCTCTTCGGCTTCTTCTTTTACATTCTGCAATTTCCTTTTATCTCCAGACTGTTTGTCCTTCCTTTGCCAAATCTCACTAGATTCATTACCTCCATCTTTCATGGTAGTTTTCAACATTTGTACATCTGTAGTGTCTTTGAACACATGTTCATCCAAGAGTTGTTCCATTACAGTCACCTCTTCTAACATCTTCATTTCTTTAGCAACCTGCATAAACATATCTTGTAAAGATTGTTCATCACCTGCATACATACAAAAATCAACAGTTTCAAAAATACTAGGCTCCTCTTTCTTTGATGTCTCAATCATCACATCTCTCTGCTGATCTGAACTTGTCCAACAGTTCAAAACTTCATCAATGATTCTTTCCTCAGGAAAATAATCTTCTTACTCAGGTCTATAATAGTCATCTTTCATCTCTAACTCAACTGTTCTGAGTTCCTCTCTTAATCTAATATACATTCTTATGTTTATATGCTTTTGCAACAGCTTCCACTTTATCTTCTTTCTTCTCATAGTCCAACCATAACTTTGGTCCTTCATACTCTTCTGAAGCAGCACTATTATTACATCAACACTTGCTTTCAATTCTACAATTTCTCTGTCAAATACTTCTTGACTCATTTCCTTACTTTTTCCATTTTCCTTGGCATCTTTCATTTTTCTGTTGTGGTTTCTCTTTGACCCCCTATTATGACTATCAGTAGTCACTTTCTCCTCCATCTCTATGAGCTCCTCACTCATTATGAGCTGCACTAAGCCTCTGCAACAACAAGTCATCCCTGCTGCCACTTACCTCACCAATCCCCTCTCTGAACTTGGTCTTTTGGTAAGCACTGGTTCTCTATTTTTGGAACCTCTTGAGCATTTTTCTTCTAATCCTCCTAGGCTTATATCCTCTACTGACCTTCTCTTGAGAACACTTCAGTTGTTTTCCCTGTCCAACTTTTAGCTGAAATATTTAGGTTCACTACCACTAACACAACTCTTCTCTCTCTTTACACAGCCTTCTACTGTGTGTTGCTACTATCATTTTATTTCTTATAAAAACAATTCAAATGGAATAAATATCAAAATATGGCTCATACCTGAGAGATATTCGAATGATTGATTTCTTTAAGCTTCCACTGGCTTGGACAATACACATGCTACTTTACTTTTCACTGTCTGCACTTTGATTCTTCTGTCAACTAAATTTCCCTTCTTGATGAGTACATCCATATTCATTTTATTTCCTTACAACATTTTTGTTGTAATTTATTCATTCATTTCTTTGTCACACCTACTTGGCTGAAACTTCTATTGCTGCTTTCATCACATACACATATCATTAAAATTCTACAAAACTTTTACCTGATCCTGTCTTCCTCAAGTCTTTTCAAAATCTGCCTTTGATGAAATGTTGAAGTTCTCGTTATCTGCAATATTTCAGAATTCCTCTTTGCATACAATCTCCTGTGTCCTGTGCTTCTGCTGTATCGGATCCATTACAATGCAAATCATATACATGCTGAGAATAAAATAGAATCTTTTCCAATCAACTTTACAGAGCCTTAGTCTAGCTCTGATACCACAAATGATGCAGCCTAAGGCCGCCACACCTACATCTACACATAAAAATGTGTTTCCAAATTAAACATTTCAAATGGACCTCAGATAGAGGTAACCTCAGTATCAGAAGTTATTCCCATTCTCATAGCCTATGGTTTAAAACCCACCTTGAAATTTTATATTCCCGACTTTGACTTTGGTTCAAAACCCAAACAATAAACTTTATAGGCAGAAGCATTATCATTTCTTCAATCCAAGGTTTAAACCATATACTGAAAACCCACTTTATGAAATTATTGAATAAATATTTGGTTTTGTATTAAAACCCAAAATATAATGGCCCACGGTTACGAGTCACACACATATACTTTCGGCCCACATTAATTTTGGTTAAAACCCCAAAATAAATCTTCGGCCACAACTTTTACCAACCATCACATATTCAAACCACATGAATATTTCATTGATTTAAAATCTCGACTTTGGGTAAAAAGTCAAAGCACCAACATAATATTAAACCCAAAACATATTATTCTATCTGGGTTCCATAACAATTCCAAACGTACATTTTTTTCTTTTCCGTCAGATTTACTTTGTTTCCGATCGGATGGTGTTCGCATTCCAACCCGCTGCAACTTACGCGAATGTTTACAGTGCGATAAAAATGGTTTTGGACATCCACGTGTCGCTTCCTCCACTGTGTCGCGTTCGATCCAATGATTACCGTTTGTCCTCCAAAAGCAGTGCGATAAAGCCTTTGGTGGTTTTCAAAACCACCTCACGGTTCTACCTTGACTATTGATTCATGGTTCCAAAACGCGTGTGGTTCCGAAACCTAACTTCACTCATCCGTTGTTTAAAACTTGCCGACTCGCCTTTTTCACCAAACAAAACATTACATGAATCAACCCCTCTGCATATCTATACACAGGTTTTATCAAGCCTTTACTTTATGATCGTTGATGTGGTTCAGAAAAATTTACAAGAAATGGGTTATCCGCAGATTTGTATACAATAATTGGTCATCTGTTATCACTTACAATCAATCAACAAGTGGCAACAATAACCCATATTGCAGCCATTATCAAACAGAGTAATTGCATAGAATATTCCAAATATTTCTGAGATTCACAGTAACAAACCATAAGGTCATACAGATACACGATATGTACAATTCCACACTATTTTTAGTATTTTCCATATCATATTTACAAGCGAAAATACATTCGGTTTGACTATTATCAAACCCTCCTCTATGAGACCTAGCGACTGGTTTTGGACCATTAGCTCTCCCTCTATCTAATCTCTCACTTTCCCTAACTCTTTCACTTTTCTATCACTCTCCTTCTTCCATCACATTCTTCATTCATTCATCACACTCTTCTCAAATCTCTCTCTGTTCCTCTTTTAATGCTTCAAAAGCTTACAATTTATAAAAGAAAAGGATTCATGAACCAATTTAGTTCAAATCCAAAAATCTCTCATTGTCTCTTAAATTATCTCTTCAGCTCCTCTCTTTATTCAACAGAATCCTAGATTAGATTTTTGTTTAAATCCCTCAAATCCTCACTATTCTTAGGATTCCTTACTCATCCCTAAGATTTCACAACTCACCAGATATTCTCCATAAATCGGTTTACAATTAAATTTCCTCAAACTCAACTAAACTTTAGGAAAATAAATAAAATGATTAAGGGAACCCACTCCCTTTAGTAAATGAGAAATAAGATTCATGGGTCTTATAAGTTTTGAAGAATGCCCCTGCATCATATTAATACTCATTTTGAGATATAAAGATTTAGATTTGCAAAATAATGAATAAACTTGAAAGAGAAAGGAGTGAGAAAAAATAGAGAAAAGAATGAAATTAATTTTGCAATATTAGTTTTGGAATAAACACATAAAAGCAAGCAACTAAGTTAAGTTTAGTTGTACATGCAATAACTATGAATAGTTAAAGCTAACTGAATCCAAGTTTGTTTTATGTTCTCATTAGTAGGTTAACTAACTAAGTCCAGTGCACATCACATGCAATATCTGTTGAGATTTTCTGTTTTGGATAAAATAGGCAAAATCTCAGTAGGTGACAAAAATTAGGAATTAGTTCCTAGATTAGCTCCAGTTTGTTGGGAGGGAGTTAATGCATCCTAAATTTGAGTTGAGAGCTGTTAGATTCTCCTGCTATATAACAGATAGCCATACGGATGTTTTGGAGAGAGTGTGTGAGAATTGTAATCCCTGTTTGAATTAATAAGATTGCCAATGCCCTGTTGTGTGGACGTAGCCCAGGAGGTTTGGGTGAACCACGGTAAAAACACTGTGTCTTTATGTGCTTGATTAAATCTGCTGTGTGTTAGTTATTTAATGTTTGCGCTGTGTTAAACTCCAACAATTGGTATCGGAGCGATGTTGGAGTGCGTTGAACTGGTGCGGGGAGCATTGAAGCCTGCTGCGCATGTCCTGCGTTGGTTTGGGCACGAAAATGACCTGAATCTGCTAGCGCATGGTGTTTGAGGTGGAGCGCGTACTGGAGGCATGGAGGTGCTGGTGCCGGATGCATGGTTCTGTACCCATTCGAATATGCGTGGACTTTTGTACAGGCGTTAAAAGCGTGGCCGAAAAAAGCATTTACCGAAATCAGAACCAGAGCGTGGTTGTGTACGCTGGTGTGCGTTTTTTAGAACTCACAGAAAACTGCTGCGTGGAGGTCGTTTGTGTAGACCTGCGTGGAGGTGTTGCTGGAGTCGCTGCTCCGTGAGGTAGACAGAGCTGGACCTGCGTATTGGACGTAGAGACTGCTGACTGCTGAACTGCGTGTTCAGCTGGACCTGCGTAATGGTAAACGATTGCTGCGCGGTGTGTATAATCTATTGAATGCTGGTGAATTGGCCAAGCATGCTGCGTAAAGATTACTGAGCTTGTGTGGAGGTATTGTGTGGAGACCGTTTTTTGAAAGACCAGAACTGACAAGCGCAGTAAGTCATTGACAGGTATCGCTGCTCCGTATGTTTTTTTTTTTAACGTTGACAGGTATCGTTGCAGTATTGCTGGTTTATGCCTTTTGCCTTTGAACGCTGCATTAGTGGTGAATTAAAAAAAAAAAAATCGATTGAAAGTGTGCCATCGTATGCCATTTTTTTTAATAATCGACTTTGAAGTTTTGTAAATCGATTTACATGGAGTGTTGTAATTCAATAAATCGATTTGTATGATAATTTGAAGAGGTTTTAACAAATCGATTATTAGAGTTTTGTAAAAGTCGATTTGTATGGTGGTGTTTTGAAAAACAAAATCGATTTGTTTTATGATATCGACTTGAGTAATGCCATGAAGGACTTCATTTTTTTTTTTTTTTAAGTGCCATATAAATCAATATGCATAATCGATGGGGGGCAGGTGTAATGCCATTTGCATATGAATAACTTCATTTTTTTTTTTTAAGAGATTTATATGAAGTGCCATATAAATCGATATGCATAATCGATGGGGGGCAGGTTTGGTATTTTGAAGTGGTGTTTTTTACAAAGATGAAAATCGATTTGGTATCAAATTCACACATGGTATGAAAGGTGAAGGGCATTTATAAATAGTTCTGAATATTGTTTATTTTTTTGCCATTTGCATATGGTATGAAGTGAAAGGAATTTTTTTTTTTAAAGGGGCATTCTTTAAAAAAGGGCATTCTTTATTTAAGAGTTGCAATTGGAGGTTGTTTTCTTGTGACCCGATATGGCAAAAACACAAAGTACAGCAGACATCCTTGAGGACGATATGGTTGGAGCCTTGTTGTCTGAGGCTGAGGAGACGAGGAAGAAGTCGAATGCAGACACCTCTACATCAGAGGTAATGATGGCCAGAGGTCGCTCGAGAGAGAGACACTCCGGGGGTAAGCATAGCAACTCTCGTTCAAAGTCTAAAGGAAAGAAGACAAAGGTGAAGTGCTGGCATTGTGGGAAAACTGGACACCTGAAGAAGGACTGCTGGAAGCGACAGCAACAAACTTCTAAAGCAGATTCTTCGACAGAGAAGAAGGAGGCAAATGTGACAGATACAGGTTCGACATCTGGTTCAGGTATGAGCGACGAAGTGTTGTCTGTTAATATGTCAAATCATGATCAACATTGGTTGTTAGATTCTGGTGCATCAAACCACATGTGTATTCATAGAGAATGGTTTAAGACGTATAGATCAGTTAATGATGGAGTCGTGTACATGGGTAATGATGTCACATCTAATATTGTTGGGATAGGAAGCATACAACTGCAAATGTTTGATGGCACAACTAGAATATTAACAGATGTAAGACATGTTCCAGACTTAAGAAAAAATCTAATTTCACTGGGAGCACTTGACATGAATGGATATAAAACTGTAATTCAAGGTGGAGTTATGAAAATCTATAAAGGTATTTTACTAGTAATGAAAGCTAAGAAAGTAGGAAATCTGTTTCAGTTAGAAGGAAGAATAGGGTCAGTTCATGTGTCTACGGTGTCTGAACATGACAGTAGTTCCATTCGCCTATGGCATCAAAGGTTGGGCCATATGAGCGAAAGAGGGTTGAAGATTTTGGCTGATCGTAAGTTACTTCCTAATCTAAAGTCTGGAAAGTTAGATTTCTGTAAGCATTGTCTGTTTGGCAAACAAAGTAAACAAAAATTTAAAACATGCAAACATACTAGTAAAGGGATACTTGATTATATTCATTCAGATGTTTGGGGTCCAGCCCCTACAGTGTCATATGGTGGCTCGTCATATTTTGTGTCGTTCATTGATGACTTTTCTAGGAAGGTGTGGGTCTACATGATGAAAAAGAAGTCTGATGTTTTTACAATTTTCAAACAGTTTAGAGAATTGGTAGAAAATATCACTGGTAGAACTATAAAGTGTTTAAGAACTGACAATGGTGGTGAGTTTACTTCCAAGGAGTTTGACAGCTATTGCAAGGATGCAGGGATCGAGAGACATAAGACCACGGTTTATACTCCTCAGCAAAATGGAGTTGCTGAACGCATGAACATGACTCTTTTGGAGAGAGCAAGGAGTATGCTGAGTAACGCCGGGTTGCAAAAGGAGTTGTGGACGGAAGCGGTGGCAACAACTTGTTATGTGATAAACCGATCTCCTTCGACGGCGATAGACTGCAAGATTCCGCTAGAGGTATGGAAAGGACACCCTTGTGACTATTCTAAACTCAGAGTGTTTGGTTGTGATGCATATGCTCTAGTGCCTAAACATCAGCGAACTAAGTTAGATCCAAAGTCTAAAAGGTATATCTTTGTTGGGTATGGTGTTGGAAGAAAGGGATATAGATTGTGGGATCCTACTACCCGCAAAATCATCATCAACAGAGATGTAAAGTTTAATGAATCCTCTCTTGTACAGTTAGATGTAGATAGTAGATTGAAACAGGATGATGTATCTGACTTTCAGCACATTCAGTTTGATAGCACTTCTAATGATAGTCATGATGACCATAGTTCAGATACTAGTCATGAACAAGTTTCAGAACATGAACAGGGTTCCGGTTTAGATCATGAACAGGTCTCAGATACTGATCGGCAAGAAGTTCCTACAGATGGTAGTCAACCAGAAACAGCTTTAAGGAGGTCTACAAGGATAAAACGTGTTCCGAGAAGGTATGATGATTATGTTACTTCAGTTGCATTTACTGCTAATGACAATGAACCTCTGTGCTATCAGGAAGCAATAGAAGGTTCGAATAGTGACAAGTGGAAAGCAGCCATGAAGGACGAAATGATGGCCTTGAGTAAGAACGACACATGGGATCTGGTTGAGCTTCCGAAAGATAGGAAAAATGTGGGATGCAAATGGGTTTTCAAGGTGAAACGGGGTGTGAATGATACGGAAGACAGGTACAAAGCGCGACTGGTTGCAAAAGGGTTTTCTCAGAAAGCAGGCATAGACTTTCATGAGATTTTTTCACCAGTTGTTAAAATAGTTTCAATTCGAATTGTGTTAGCTTTAGTTGCTTTGTTTGATTTAGAATTACAACAACTAGATGTTAAGACTGCTTTTCTACATGGAGATCTAGATGAGGAAATTTATATGGAACAACCGGAGGGGTTTGTTCAGCATCGCAATAAGAAATTTGTCTACAGGCTCAAGAAGTCATTATATGGCCTGAAGCAGTCGCCTCAGCAGTGGTATAAGAAGTTTGATTCTTTCATGTTGAGTCAGAAATATGTTAGAAGTGAATATGATCATTGTGTGTATTTCAAGCAATTGAAAAATGGCATGTTCATTATCTTAGTGTAGTATGTTGACGATATGCTTTTAGCAAGCAAAAGCATTGATGAAATCAACAGGTTGAAGACTCAGATGGCAAGGACATTTGATATGAAAGATCTAGGAGCAGCAAGACATATTTTGGGCATGGAGATTTTCAGAGACAGGAGTAATGGTAAGCTGTGGCTATCACAACAGAAGTATGTTGAGAAGATACTTTTGAGATTTGGTATGAATAATGTGAAGCCTGTGTCAGTCCCTTTAGCTTCCCATTTTAAGCTTTCTTCGAGTTTATGTCCTAATACAAATGAAGAAAAGGATTATATGTCTCGAATTCCATATGCCAATGTAGTAGGATGTTTGATGTATGCGATGGTTTGTACTCGACCAGATATTTCACATGCAGTTGGGGTTGTCAGCAGGTACATGGCAAATCCGGGTAAAGAACACTGGTCAGCAGTGAAATGGGTGCTTCGGTATTTGAGAGGCACAAGTAGTTATTGTATTACTTACAATAAGAGTAGTGAATCTGTTTGCGGGTATGTTGATTCCGATTTTGCAGGTGATTTGGATAAGAGAAGGTCAACTTCAGGGTACGTCTTTACTCTTGCAGGTGGAGCTATTAGCTGGATGTCAAAGCTACATAACATTGTTGCTTTATCCACTACTGAAGCAGAATACATTGCTGCTTCTCATGCTTGCAAAGAGGCGGTTTGGTTGAAAGGTTTGCTTGGTGAATTTGGTAGGTTGCAGGACAACATCAGGTTACTTTGTGATAGTCAAAGTGCAATACATTTGGCTAAGAATCCGGCCTATCATAGTAAGTCAAATCATATTCCAATTAAGTACCATTTTGTAAGACAGGTTATTACTGAAAGGGGAGTCTCTCTTGAAAAGGTGCATACAAAGGAAAATTGTGCAGACATGTTCACGAAACCAGTTTTGTTGGAGAAGCTGCGCTGGTGTTTGGCTTCTCTTGGCTTGCAGAAAAGATAAAATAATAAAGAACAGGGCATCAGGCTAATTGTTGTCAAGGTGGAGATTGTTGAGATTTTCTGTTTTGAATAGAATAGGCAAAAAATCTCAGTAGGTGACAAAAATTAGGAATTTGTTGCTAGATTAACTCCAGTTTGTTGGGAGGGAGTTAATGCATGCTAAATTTGAGTTGAGAGGATTTATGAGGCTGTTAGATTCTCCTGCTATATAACAGGTCTCCATACGTTTGTTTTGGGAGAGTGTGTGAGAATTGTAATCTCCTGTTTGAATTAATAAGATTGCCAATGCCCTGTTGTGTGGACGTAGCCCAGGAGGTTTGGGTGAACCACGGTAAAAACACTGTGTCTTTATGTGCTTGATTAAATCTGCTGTGTGTTAGTTATTTAATGTTTGCGCTGTGTTAAACTCCAACAATATCTAGAGTTGAACTAAAGCTACATGTACACAACAACTCAGCTACACAGATATTACCTATTAGATAATTCATTCACAGAAGAGGAAGAATTGTAGAAACCTGCCAACCCCATCCAGTACGTGTTGCATTCCCAGAACCTAGATCCAAACAGCCAGAGCCTCCATTAGCGTATTTCGCTCCAACAGCTAATCGAGTGAGAAGATCCGTGCGGAGGTTGACTAGTAATTTCCCTGCATATCTGCAAAATAATTCAATCGCTAATATTATTATCCCCAACATCTCAATCCTCAGAAGTCAACTCGAGTAAGATAAGATTATTATTATCAACTAAAATTAAATTGGGGCAAATTAGAACGAATGTATATGTTATTTACTGCGTTCACTCCTCAAAAATTGTACTGCGGCGCTACTTGGAATTCTGCGTGAATCCAGTTGAATAAGTCTTCCCAACTGCTAAGAGATCTGAAAAATGCAATGTTAATTGGGTAAACATGGAGAAGTGAAGTTTTCAGGCAGAAAATCAATAACAGTGTTTGTTAATTGAGGGAAGAAATTAAATTTTGAGAAGATAGGAAGTGAAGAGTAGTATACTCGCAGGTGTTGAAAAGTTTGGTCAAATTTTGCAGGCCTTTAGGTTGGGACGCAACTTTCTCCATCTCTGCCCACGATGCTTTGATGTTCCGATAACACATCTCGCTCGCATCCTGCGCCGCCATGCAGAACAGCGATATCAATTACTCCAATTATTGTTATATATATATATATGATTGGATTAATTTAAAAAGTAAGTGTACTGTTAATTAAAATGATATATATATACTCTGAAATCTTTGGTGACAACTGTGTCATAAGCATCGTAAGGCGTCAAATCTTGTAAATACAAAATGGGAGCAGGGGAGGCGAGCGCGCCGATTGTGATGTGCGGGTACTTCAATCGTAGCCACGCGGCCAACACTGCACAAATATCGATTGTAAGCTCCACATTCATTATTATCATAATCATATTCATATGTAAATTGTTGTAAACTAATTACTTTCTCCGTATGATGCACCGAAGACAACCACCGGACAATCGTTGGCCGATAAGATTTTCTTCAAATCAGTGATGACAATTGCGTAATCCGCCAAGGCTTGAGAGGAACTGTAATAGCCCAGAGTACTCGCATTCGCTTACGACTCGTCTCCGCTGCCGAAGGGCATTGAAGTCCCATAATATCGGTGCTACAAACACCACACAAAAAATACATGAATGCAGAATTCTGTGAATCAAAAGCAATGAATGAAATAGTGTACTATATATATTATGACATGAAATGAAATGAAATGAAATAATATTTATATGGAATGATGGAATGAAATATATAAGTATATATATGTATATGAAAAGTACGTACCTCGATGAAGAGGGATGAAGAGGATGAGCGCTCTGAAATAGGCAGCATGTTCAGTGATTATGCCAAAGTCGGTTAACTGGATACGATGTCAGACTCGGCGCCGAGGCCCACAAATAATGGAGAATTACTTTGACGGCCTCCCCAGTAAGTGTTATTCACCAGGTATCTCTGCGGGAACCTTTGATATCCCTCTGGTTTGAACGTAAAATGATCCAGAGTTTGCATGTAGTGATGGGTTGTTAACTCCATAGAAAGGGGCCGCCTACCAGATTTGAGCTTGATCGCGCTTAATGAATGAAATAGCGACGGACTTGGAAACCGAGGATGTGGGTTGAAAGAATACGTAGAATCCAATAAACAACAGCCCACCAATATTAGAAATCTACAGAGCCGTCCAAGAGTCCTGGCCCCACAGAATTCCATTTGTTCTGTGTGATCAACTAGTCCTCCATCTGGGTAGTCGCTAACGGAGCCGCTAACGCTCACAACAAAGCGCAGAGGTTGAAGCATGCAAAGGAGTAAACGTGCGAAGTGCAGCCAACCAATTTGGTAGCCACATGGCACTTGTGCAATTTGTCTAGTGATGATTTCGTTTCAACTGAATGAATCTAAAGTGATGGATTTTCAAAGTAAAATTGAGCAATGCGCCTGCCATTGGCATTGGCATGACCACAAAATGCATACATATTTGGACATGTGCTCTGGCATTGTAATTTTGACTCCAAAATTCATATTTGGACATGCACACTCACATTTTTTTACAACAAAATGCATCTTTGGACTTCAAATTGTGTGTCCCTTATATTAGAATACGGTCGACAATATTGTTGAACTTATAACACGTGAACAATTTACCAACCACATGAATGTTCATGTTAGGAATGTTCAAAAGTTCTCATTTGTGCAATTTATATTTACGTTACAAGTTAAAGGAAGACGATGTTTTTCCTCCACAAAAGGAAGATTAACATGTACTAGTAATAGCCAATCCACATACATACAAAAAGAAAATGAAATATGGTGTAGAGAACTTACAAATGCTTTCATTAATTAAAATAGTAGAAATGCATTATACATTGGTGTATAGATCCTTGGCATGACCCTTCTCTCAATTTGCTATAAGATTGGGCTCACCTCAAATGCAAGAAAATTTATGGTAGAAATCCATCAACATAACTAAGTTATATTCTTTATATGATCTTCTCCTCTTGATAGGGTCTCCATATATAGGCATTTTCAAAACTCATTAGGTTGTATCTAAATACATAGGGTCATGATAAGTTAAGAAACTTCCGCAATAATTGACCCTCAACCAACTCATAAACAAGTGGGTCGAGCTAGTCTCCTTGGGATCATTCTATTCTAGAAAATTCACCTCCAATATTTCTCCCATGCCAAAGGAAAGAAAAGTACCCATGTGTTAAGTTGTCCCATCCCAAGGGAGAGAAGGGTGTCACGATGACAAGCTTGTAGGAGTGATGGGATGCTAAAAGGTCCACAATCAAGAAGGGATAAGGATGCATTCATGCCAACAAGTTAGAAAGTAGTTAGACTAGGATTTCTCTACCCAACATAAGGTGGGAAAGTGGGTTGTAACAACTAAAAAAAATGTTCTTGACTCAATAACGCGATAAACAAATATGCATAACCTATTCACATCTTGTAGCTTTGAATTTATGCCAGCTTGCTAGTGTGCACAATTGTTAGTTGAAGACTTTATGATGTGCCCAATTTTTCTTATTAAGTAAAATTTGAAAAAGCTCAAATTTCTTTGGTAGTGTTGTCGTTGTAACAAACACCCTCCAAAATTTTGCGTACGCTCGAATTTTGGAGCCTACCATGGATCTAACGATCAGTCGTTCCATAGTCACTTCTTGGTCAGTTGATGCTTTTTTATCTCCCTCTTGAATTGGAAGTATTGAAGTCACTTGCACTCACATGCTCAGTCTGCAATAAGTTCATGAGCACATTCTTCTACGTGAGCTTGGACAACAATATTACGTTCCTTCAAGATTGTTCCTGTGCGATGTCCAATTCATGTCAATCGTCAGTGCGCACTGACAACGACAGTTTCTCACATTCTAGCAGCATTTGTATTTTCTGTTTCAGTGAGTTTTGCAAATTGTCGCTCCTGCGCACCTTTCTTTTCATGAGTGTCGCTTTCACTTTCTTTCACCTAATTAGAATCGCTTTCATGTTATCTTTTCTCTGGAATTTTTTACTTTCACCATCATTCACATATCGAAACTGGCATTCACACTTTCATATTTATATAGAAAGTGTCATCTTCTAGCATGGGAATTGTTGCTTATCATGCAAAGTGAAATTTTGGTTTGTTTCAAGGGCATGCTTTGTGGCGAGGAGTTGTTCTTGTCATGTTTCACACTAAGGGAAGTATGTATTCATGTATTTTGGATGATTTACATTGTGTTTCCAAGTATCTAAGTGTGTGACCATGGCCAATTCCTATCATTGTTCTCATTGGTCTCACTGATCCCACACTTAGCCAAATTCCAAAAAATTCCATCAGTGCTTCAGCTCAGTCCCCTTTTCCTCCAAAAACAATGCAAATTTTCCCCTTAGTATGGACTGCGCAAATATTTCCATCAGTCTGGACTGCATAAAATTTTCCCTCAATCTAGCTTGAGTTGCACACTACATAGTCTCAGAGCTCAAGCTCCAACCCTGACTGCCTGAGTTGCACAACCACACAGTTGCTAAGCCTCTCTCTTGGTCCACCACTCGATTACAACTCAGTCAGTGGATCATCATGCAACATCTTAGGCCAGGGGTTTATCGGACTGATGTTGTCTTGTCATGAGTGGATTGCAGATGCATAAATTATATCACGCTATGGAAAGATGATGAAGGAAGATATAGAGGAGGATAACATGCTAGAAGACACCTAAGGAGATGAGGAGATAAGATTATCATCAGACAATAATACAAAGAACACTATATTACAATAGAATATCAAATATCGGGAACGCAGGAATAGTCCATGAGATTTACAACCCTTTCGAGGGTAGATATGAAGAAAAAAACATATCTCATACAAAGGAAGAAACAATGAGATGGAAAGCTTATCAGTGCCACATCATGTATCGTTAAAAAAATTGAAAACCATTCCATGTGTTTTCTTGAGGTATTTTTCTCCCTTTAGAAAAATGTTGTATTTTTTCATGTTGGTTGTCGTATTGCATGTATAGGATTGTTCTGGTGGTTTTAAGAGGCCATATCTTTGTAAATGAGTTGTTCTAACCATGTATATTCATTGCACTCATCCTCAAAGTTGTAAGCATTGTCGCACGAGTGTCATCACGGTCGTCGCAAAGCATATCCTTAGTGTCACACTTGTCGTAATTTGTCCTAAAGTTGTGACAAGGATGCAAATACTTTATTCATCTGCCATGGATGATATATTTTGATTTGTTAAATTATTCTAAGTGTGTGATCACAGTCAAAGTTTTATCACCCTAATCTCATCGATCCCATGCTTAGCCATTTTCAGAAAAACTTCCTGACGAAGCAACCTAGCTTCATCTGGCCTCCTTGAGCTATGCCCTACACAATTTCGGTCCTCTAGCTATGACCTTGCTACTTGGCACTATGCAGTGCAAAGTTCCTGCCTCCCAAGACCACTACATTGCATAAATTTTGTGACCAAGCCTTGAACCTGACCTCCAAAATTATGCAGTCATGACCCCCAGCCCGACATGAACTGCACACTGCGCAAACTCAAGCCTCAATCTCAATCCCTGATCCCTTGAACTACACAACTACAGAGTAGCCCAACCTTCCTTGTCCTCCAAAACTGTGTAGTGGTCTCTCCTAGTGCCCATCCCTCTAGTATGTCCCATTGGATCCAGGCAATGCAGAGTATTGTTCCTCAGCCCTACCTGAACTGCGCACTATGTAGTCTGAAGGCTAAAGGCTTCCCATTGTGTACCTAAACCGCGCAACTGCATAGTTACTGAGCCCCCCTTCTCATCCTATCACTTGTTCCAGGCTCAGTTTATGGATCAGGATGCATCATCTTAGACTAGGGGTTTTTATATTGATGTCATCTCGTCATGAGTGAATTTCAGGAACATGCACAATATCATGCCATGGAAAGACGATGAAGAAGGATATGGATGAGAGAAACATGTCAAGAGACACCTTTGTAGTTTAGGTTTCAAGTTGATTGATGAAGAAAATAAAAGGGACACCAGTTTGTGATCACTGCCCAAGACATGAGATCATTGAAGATCCCCTATCACTAAGACATGTGGAAGTGAAAAGAGCACACTCAAGACACAAAAACAACAATGACTTAACATTTCCACATCATCAAGCATTTCATGTCAATAGTGTCATGTCATGTCATGTCATGAGTTATCATATGCCATGTTATCCTTGATAACAACTAGGTTTTTCTAGGTTTGTCTTAGTGTTGTAGAGGTAAATCCCCTCTGCGGACAGAGGCGATCCCTACTAGCCCAGATCGGGTCTAGCAACAATCGTATCACGCTAAGGCGCAAGTTCCTAGTTGCAATAGACCAAATTGCGCTATTATTCGTAGAGAAGATAGTGCTCCTGTTTCCTTGCTCGAGTAGATCACAATTCTCCCACTTGCCACGATTGAACACCTGCACACACAAGAAATACAACGAACACACAAGCGTAAACCCAATATATGCAATTATGTATTAGTCAGAGAAGACACAACTCTTGATCATAATGAACAATACGAGTGGAACCATAACCAAAGTCACTTATCATTAATTAATACAAAGAAAGATACAACCTGGCTCTAACACTGAATCTTCCTTCGACGGGTCGACAGCGGAATACGTCTGGGTAAAGCTCGTCGGGAATGGGACAAGCCTCTCTCTTCGGTTGTCTTGAAAATAATCTCCTTTCTACTGATTTGGCTCTATGAGGACTATCAAGGCTCTTGCTACATTATTTAGGCTATGAAGGCTCTTGGAGACTCAAGCATTTAGCCCCTTCATCAATGGAAGATGGCTATATTTATAGAGGAGAGGAGGAGGTTGGGATCCCTACAATAGTGGAAGGGAGGCCTTATCCCTTGGGAGTTTCCCCATAAGGTGGAAACAAGAGGCCAAAGGAGGAACACTGTGGTTATTCAGTCGAAATCACTCCTCATGACTCATCCATGAAGTTGTTGTAATCGAAACTTTGCCTCTTTTTTTAAAAAACTTTCCATAAGTAGATTGGCGCGGGTGCTTAACTGGGACAGAGCGCCAACTGGCGTGGGCTCAGTGTTAATTTTCCTCATTGGCACGAGGACATAACAGGCTACCAGCGCCAAGGCAAAAACAGGTGTTTTTAGGGGTCTGCTCAGGAAATGATCGACAAAAGTAATGTTGTCCTCATAGAAAGGGATGCAATGATGGTATTTGCAAGGCATGACACTACTTATTGGTCACAGAAACAACCCTCCAATGGGCGAGATGGGAATTGCAGGGACGGTGAAAAATTACTGTGTAACACTTAGGTAAGTTTGGTTGGGTTATTTAGATGAAATAAGGTGACGAAGTTAATTAAATTTCAAAAATTGTACATATTTTAAGGGATATAAATAGTCATTGGTCAAGCAATAGATGTCTTATCAAGGTAAATTTCAAAAAAATCTAATTGCATGGGTAATAAAGGTCATTTTGTGACACCTGGAAAAATTTTCTGGATTTCGCGGCGTAGTCTGTGTAAAACAGTTTGATTTCGCTACAAAAGTCCCTAAAATTTCTGTAGCGAATTTTCCCTCCCAAGAACTGAAAACGCTACGAAATTTGTTTTTTTTTTCTAACAGTGGGATAAGAAGTATCCTGTCATAATTTCGGTGGTCACTAAGAACTTGGTTGTCATGGTAATTTTTAGCTATTCATCATCATATGTCATGCGCATGCATGGTAATCATTATGCCTTACATCATTTCATTTTTCCCACTCATTCCTCTTTCCTAATTTAGCTCGATCCCTAATTCGAAAAGAAGCACCTTGCCTTCATCCTTGTAAGGTGTTTGAACACTTTTCCAACAGTCTTGAGTCTCGAATTATTTCCTATATTTGTCTTAGGCTAGGTGTTACATGTGTCAAGGGAGGTGCGTGCTCTCTCAAACCATTTTGTAGGTGTCAAAGAAGAAGTTGATCAGCATTGTGTTTGAATTTATGGATTCACATAAAAAGGCAAACAAGCATGGCACTATGGTCAGATATGAGCCCATGGATATAGGGCTAATTGAAAAAGACCCTGACTTCTCACAAGCCATTGCAAATGCAGATTGCATGTAGTTCTGCCATAAATTGCAAGGATATCATGCATAGGTGTCTAAATATTTTTCTGTAAACTTCATTGGTACGGGTTCGAAGGAGGGCATCCTCAATTTTACTGTGTCTCCTAACACAATTTCAAGGGCAACTAAGATTCCAAGGTCTAGAGAGGAGTGGTTTAAAGCAACAAAGTTTATGCTTCAAAACTGTGATGAATTTGTAAAGGAGGAGCACATAGGCATAGACATGAGCTCGGGAATTTCCATGACTTCTCTCAAGGATAGCTATTCAAAACTGTTGATGGTGATTCAAAAATACTTTACTAGTGAAGGTATATTTCACATGATCTATCAATACCACTTCAGATTTTTGCTTCATTTCATAGGTAAACAACCTTTGGATTTACCATTTTTTATGTTTAGGAGTTTAGGAAAAATGGTTGATAAGGTTCAAGCTAAACCTGAAAGTTGTGATACTTCTATTTTTCACCATGGTTTGATAAAATTGTTAGTTATGGAGGAGTTAAAGAAATTAAACAGGGATTGGTCCACTTTTCTGTTCTTGAGTGGGTGTGAGACGGATGTCCTCACTCCTAGAAAGACACCTAAATCAAAGACAAATAGTCCAAGGAAAGATAAATAATCTAGGGCTAAAACATAGGTTGCAGATGAGGTGGAAGGGCAGACAGAGGTGCAGCCCATGGTGGAGCCAATGGAGGTAGAAATTGATCAATTATAGGAAACAGTGGTGCCTGAACAAACCCCTACCAGCAATAAAGCCAAAACTGATATAAGAGTAGATAGAAGGATCACTAGAAGTCAAACAGAGGGGAAAGGCAAGCTAGAAGATATCTTGTAGGCAATTGACATTGAGGAATCTCCTGTTGTGAAGCCTGTAGAGGTTAAAGGAGCAAAAAACAAGAAAAAGAGTCTTAAGGCTAAGAAGCCAGATTTTTCCAAAGAATACTCAGGTTTTGTTTTTAAACCTAGGAAACCACTCACTAGGTCATAGTTATCAAAGGGATAAAAACCTGAGAAACTGCACAAGGACCCAAAAAAGGAGAAACAAATAGTAAGGGAATAAATAATAGAGTTAACTCCAACGAAAGCAGAGGTGAGCAAGGCAAGGAAGGGCTAGGAAAAAGTTCAAGAAAAATATGAACCGGAGCTTCTAAGAGAACAACTTAAAGAATCCAGAGAAGATATTTTGGAAACTAAGCTGGAGTTAGCAGACTTTAAACAAGAGAGGCAAGATATCACAGACTTCAAAAAATAAGTGAGAAAATAGATAGATCTTTATGATGAGGTTGCAAAGGGGTAAAGGAATATGTTAAAGAGGACACTTCCTCTACACATAAGGATGAAACATATCTTTAGGAGGAACAAATGGTTGCAATAAGAAAGAAGGAAGTTACAAAGACAAGACATAGAATTGGAAATACAAATAGAGATGGTGCAAGCAGAGCTGAAGAAAAAAAGGTTTAAAATTTATTATGATGGAAGATGACCTTGCTGGTCCTTAAAAGATGGTAAGACACAAATTTTTTGGCCACTTTTTGTCTTAGGATATCATATCAAGTCATTTACAGGGATGAAAACATGTTTTTGGAGTTAAGGAGAAAATTTTAAAAAATGGGTGAAGTTAGGCAAGTTCGTAGCGAGCTCTAGGCTTGAAGCCGATTTTTTTCTACGAACTCGTTGTAGAATTTTTTGAGGCAAAACTCTCTAAAAAAGCTCATTTCAGGGGTAAATGAAGGCATGTGCTTACCTTATTATACCTAATGAAGACCCTCTCATAGGCAGAAAAGTTAGAAAAGTTGCAGAAGGTGGTGTAATGAAAATTCTACAAAAACTATGCTACAAACTTGCCTAAATACTCTTTTGTTTCCAGTGTGCTAAAGTTTTGGTCTTTGTGAGGCATTTAATGCATTTCCGGAAGGAGATGAGTCATCAAAAGAGATTGTGAAGTGTCATTGGGACATATTTTGGTGAAGGAAACTCAACAATACACTTCATAAGGGTGACATGGCTGACAACACATCACTTTTGCCACCTCACCAATAGACAACTCATCATCAAATTCAGTATATCAGGAACTAAAATCCAGTATGATAGTTTTCCACATGAACATGGTTGTTTTCCATCTAAATAAGGTTTTTTTCTTTGATAGCCATCGTTAGCATGGGTTATTAAACGTTATTGTTGATGCATTTAATAGAGATAGAGTCCTTTTTTACTACAAACTCTTTCAAACAAAATTATCTCTATTTTTTCTCAATGTAATGGAATCCTTTTCGGATTAGATCTCTAGATCAGTTTCGAGAGTCTAGACCAGGTGGAAAAATTATGTAAAAGGGATTTCACTCTATAAATAGGGGATTTTTAGAGTTAGATAGGGTTGATGGATGTAATGACTAGAGCTACAATTGTAATTTTTTTTTCACTCAGTTAATAGACAGTTGCAGAAGTCTTTTGTTCAGACCTAAGATTCTGATTAAGCTTTTATTTGTTTGTGTCCTTTATCTTTTGAATTTTAATTCAGCTCGATCATTCATAATTACTTGGAATTTATAAAATCTTATGCTCCAACTTCCTTTATGTATTATGTTTGTTGTCAGAATTATATTTGTAAGAGTTCATGTGCCTCAGTTTCCATGAATGATACTTTTTTGTAATTTAGTTTCCATGTTGGCTCCATGCCCAATGGTATCCCTCACTCATCTTCCACCTGTAAAAATCATCTAAAAAACATATAAGAGTTAGCCATCTTCATTTTAAGCCTATTTATTGAATATATTACCTTTTTCTTGAGAGAGCTCTCTCTGGTTGGAAGGGATAACTTCCAACCCCAAGTGGTTTGAAATAGTTACATCAAGTTGATTGTTGAACAACCCAATTAGTTCCAGTTTGGTGATAACATGCCACATCATAATTTTGGACCATGTAATTTGTCATTTGAAATATATTTCAAAGTGGAAGTCCAATGGACATGTTTAGAATATGAAGAGTCATGTAAGTCAAATAGTCATGAGGGTAGTCAAAGAGTCACAAGGAAGGTGAAGCATCACATATTGGCTATATATATGCCCTCATTCTATGAGAAAATTACTTTTTCACCTTGGCTCCTCCTGCAAGGCATTAGAGAGATAAGATAAATATTTTAAGAAGAAAGGAGTGGCTCCAACACCCCACTAATGGAGATAATGGTGTTCATTGTTACATGTGTCTTGGAACTTTCACTTAATATCAGAACCCCTATGGGCCAACACATTCTACATGCATGGATTATGGATATTTGTAAGACTATTCTGTAAATGTTTGTAATTCATGTTTTCTTTCATCTGTGCTAAAGTTTTGAACTATTTTTGTTATTTTGGTACTTGTCATATTGATAATGTGTTGTAATTACTATTATCATTGTCGCATCCTTGTGGAATATTACGCTAGATATTAGACATATCTTCCTTTTCATATTGATTTCAATGAACGTCGCATCGTTTTGGATTATTCTGCTTGATTTTTTATGAACACTTATTGTTCATGTGTGTCTCTATTAGGGTGGTACTACTACCTCTCTCTTAGAGGCTCACTTTTCCTCCCCACCATGGTTAAAGAATTTTGACACACATACAATCGATGAGTCACCTGGCACACCCTTCTTGCTTTTTGAAGGTGCATGTGAACACCTCTCTCGTGCTAACAGTTAGAGTCAAGGAAAATCTATAAGAATACATGGAAACTGGGCTAATATTATAGATGGGGCTCCTACTCCAAATGGTGTGAGGTCTAATTGGAACTTCACATCAGGGAGACCCATTGTTTGAAAGATTTCCAACACCATAAACAATGGCACTAGAAGGAGGGCCAGATGAGAAGCTAATCTTGTTTAGTCTATTTTGGATTTCCTGTCATAAATGGCTCTTTCCCAAATCATAATTCCAGAGTGTTTTTCTAACCTTCCTCCTGGAAACTTTCAATCCACGTGGAACTTGTTCATGCCTTGTCTCAGTTCAAGTTTAATGGCGAGGGTGGTATATTTTTATCTAGACACATAAATGATTTTATTGGGTTTTTTAAAACTCTCCAAATCGATGATCAAGATGTTATGTGTCTTCTATTCACCCTCACTCTCGAAGGTTTTGTTAAGAATTGGTTTCATACCTTACCATCTGTGTCCATTCATTCTCTTCCTTATTTTAATAAGGAGCTTCATTAAGCTTTCGATTGGTATGATAACCAATATGTTCACAGAAGAATCAATCAACTAAGAATGGATCCTGATGAATCAGTTGAGAATTTCACTGGTAGATTCCTTCGTTTATCTTATGAGTTTCCTGAAGAAGATATGGATCAATATTTCTGTGAGAAAAATTTTCAAGATCTGGCTTGGATTTCTTTGAATCAGTTTGAATATACACCACATGATTTTTCTTCATCCAAAACTCTTGTAAACAAGGAGACACCCCTAATTTCAGAGGAGGAACCTATTATTCCTTTTGTTCCTTGTCCTCCTCCTTTTCCAGTCCCGATGCAGGTGCCTCCTTGTGGTGATTGTAAATTTGGGAAATATGAAAAATCAAATCCCTAATCCATCTTCTCATTCTTCTTCTGTTTTTCACGATTTAGATTCAATGGAGGAAATTCCAGATCATCCCATGAAGCCCATGGTGAAGACTAAATTCTCCATTATGCAAGATGATGTTGTTATTCATAACTCTAGTCTCTAATATTATTTATATTCTTATTATCCTATAACATTTATATCCCATGACTCTTTGTACCATGATTCTCTTGATCAATCTAACCACCAGCTCTCTTTCCACACTCTCTTGATATTCACGCTGCTAGTTCAAATTGTGATCAGATACAAGGTAGTCACATTACACGGGTTAGGGAGTAGGAAGGAGAAGATGATTTCAATATTTATTCTATCTTCCAAAATACTCCATGTGAATCTGATGCACTCCCTTTCTTGGATGATTTTCAATATGCTAATCTCGGTAGTGAATTAAATGTAATCAATTCATTCAATCAATCCACAATCTTGGTAAATAATCACTTTGATGAAGATGATTTTGTTGATGCATGTGATGATGAATTACCAAGTGCATCAGCTAATCTTTTGGTTTCTCATGAAGATCTTAATTTAGATCTATAATATGATTCAGTCCAAGAAGATGTGCTTATCGAAACTTCCTCTTCATCTCACTATCCCTTGTGCTCTACCATTTCTGAGACATTTTTTCACGATGGGGATACTCCATTGTCTTCAAAAATGATTCAATCTCTCAATTGGCACAAATTGGTGAGACCATCCATGATGCAAATTAAAACAATGAAATCATTGAGTACTCTTCCCATCCCTCATCAGCTCTTGTTTTGCATGCAGACAACTCTTCAAATCAACTTGCTCATGAAATTTACCCATTCATTCATCCTTGAATTCGTGATCAATATAATCCCTCGACTTGATTAATCTGGTTGTTGAAGTTGGAAAATCCGATAAAATCAGTGACAGAGATCACTACCATCCGATGAGCAGTGGTCTTATTGAAAATAGTGGTAGAAGCTATCCTCAAACCACACATGAACTAGTACATCTTCAATATGTGATTTTATAGTCCTGGAAAGTTCTGGGACCTACTAGGGAGTTGAGGCACGTCAAGTTTCGATGATGGTTATGTTAGGATCTTACGACTTTCGTAATCCCCTTGAAGTAACCCAGATTTGGTTTGTCCCACACAATCCTTCTTTTTGCATACTTTCACTCGATGAAAATTTCTTTTTGAAAATTGTTTGGTATTTTGGGTGTGATGTTTCAAATTTTCAAGATTTTACTTCTGACCGGATTCAATATTTTTTTCAGTTCATTCATCTTCATGCAAATATATCACATTAAACTCAAGTTTGGAATGTGTATCTCTCATAGAATCATGGAATTGTGAAGATGATCATTCCAAGGAATATCTTTGGCTAAATGAATCATGCTTATCAAATTCATTTCTTAAAATTCAACTCCTAGTTCTTCTTGTGAATGTTATATTGCAAATATGTCCTCTTGTCGCACTGAAAATCCTCTTGAGTGATAATGAATGCACAGGTTATCGCACAAATCAAGTTCTTCTCTGTTCACCATTTCCTAACTGGTCTCTTATATTTTTTGTGTTGGAATCCATTTTAAAGTATTTTGATGATTACGATGCTTGCAAAATTTGTCACCACTTATAGGAAAATGGTTTGACACATTTGGCTTGTGAGGAAGTTGGTTCAATTGTTTAGAGCATTCGTAAAATTGTTCAAAATTATTTATATTCGTTTATTACAAGCTGTGAATTTGATGCCTTAATTAGGTCATCTAATCATTATCCTTTCCTTCATGACTCTAATTGATTTTATCATTTTATCATCACCACGTCTAATGAAAGTTGTTTTACATCCCTTGATATTCATCATTCAACGTCTCACTATTTGTATTTGTGTCGAGCAATCGAGGCACGTTAGCCTTCGCTGATGGTTATGTCAGGTCCTCTTTATCTCGATGTGACTGTTGAATATAATCATATATATTTTCCCTCAAAATATTCCCATCATAATTCCTTTCCTTTAATTGAAAATTCATCTTTTCAAAGATTTCAAGGTTTTCAAGAGGAGCATCATGAATTTTGTGATCCAATTGTTGAATGGTTGGAACAAACTTACCTGGAAACCTCCGTCGCAAATAACAAGTTTCGATAGTCCCTCATGATTGCTAAGGAGTTTAGAGTAGAAGGAGACACATCCGCAAGAAGCTTCCAAGGTTTTTTGAAATATGGTATTCATCGAAAGGTAAGTATGTGAATTGGATGAAATTAGTGGTTGTGGCACTTATTTCTGCCTATAGGCAGGACCTTCAAAATTTTGTGCAAATTATTCAAATTTTTATCTTTTCTGTTGCACGTTACATTTTATCTTTGTTAATTTTTCCTATCTTTGTGGATGTACGTCGGGAACAAATACATTGGCTTCATTGGAAATTTCATAACACATGAACCCGAACTACTAGTTGTTAGGTCATGGGTAGGATTAGTTGCATCCTAGTTTTCCCTCCTGTACTCATCCCGTGCTTGTTTTATTTATTCTCTCTTACATTATTTTACTTTTCTCTTGCATTGTGTCGTGCTTTAGATATTTTATTTCTTGTCTTATGATTTAGTTGTCTTTTTTTGTGACATATTTTCCTTTGTTTCTTCGATAAAACCTTGCATGAAGATCCTTTGTTGCCTGCACTTGGTTTTATGTTTCAATTTTTTCAATCTGATCCAATTAGGTATTGAAGGACAAGGGGAAAATATAAACGATAAGACCAATATCAAAGGTCGTACATATGATTATCTAAAGGGACAACTTCTCCTCCTCTCAATAAGTTGGGATCCCTGATCTAAATTTGAATTTTATTTTTGTTGTGATAATTTCAATTTCAAATATAAAACTTATTTATTGATCTTATGCTCTATGTGCACATTCCCTTGTTACTTATGTGTGTCAAAGAGGTTATTAAAAATTAATTTTATGAATGTTTTTGAAAGCATAAAGCATTTATTTAAAATTTTGAACAACAGAAACATAAATAACAACAAACAATGACAAAGTGATCCATTAAAACATAGTTTTGATGAAGGATTTCACCCCTCCTGGGCTACATATCCTTGGTCCAACTCTATAGCTTGGGCCTTTGTATTAGATCAAATGTGCTCAAAATGATGTTTACATGCATCAAATTCTCTTGTAACTTATTCCAATGAGTTTAAAATGTCAAAATCTATCATAAATGTCTATTTGTTTACTCAATTTGGTTACCAGATGCTCTGGGCATGGTCTTCCCTCTTGGTGGCCCTAGGCTTCAAAAATATTCAAGGCAACAAAAACCTCTGTATATGACCTCTTATGCCTCTGCAACTTGTTCCAATGGCTCCAAAACATAAGAATATACTAAGAATGACTCTTTATGCACCCAATTTGGTCGAAAATTGTCTCAGTTATGGCAAAAACAAATTCTTCTGCAATTTCTCCACTAATTCTGGAATTTGGCCAGCTAACTCCACTAAAACTGGAGCTGCCTCCGAATTTGGCGAGCTCCACCAACTCTTCCGCCAGTTTAACTGTGCATTAAATTAGTTATAAGAATGGTTTAAATGTGGTCTTAGCACTAATCACATTTAATTTTGGAGCCCTCAATGTATGGTCATGGAGTGTGGTCATATTGTGAGGGGTTGGCATGCGGGCTAGCCCCTCTGTTCCTGCCACGAAGCAATTTTCACATTCAAATATGAGATGAGTGCATAGGATTTCATTACAATGATCCCATGGCCCAACGGTGGATCACATTCAGTGGAGAGGGAGAGGTCTTGGGTTCAAACTCGAACCCGAACCCTCCCCTCGTATATGTATTTTTGCAACGACACCATTAGAACCTTTAAACATTCGCACCAGTCCGAAGTTAATCCATAGTAATAATGAATCCAGACCAACCTTAATATATGCCCATTCGAACTTTAGTATAGGACTTAGGCCACTATATCATATACTTCAGCCTCCGTTTAATATAATTAAAATGTGCCATTACATTCGACCTTTGATATAATCATTCCACCATTGCGATGTATAAAACTTTGACCATGTAATATATATCATGCCACCATTAGAATTATATGGGGATTATGGTTTAGGTTTTATAAACATATGTGTGTGGAATATAATAATGTTAATTCAAAATTAATTAAGGTTTAATTAAATATTAATATAAATAATATATATATATATATATATATATATATATATATATATAACCTTAATTAATTAAAAAATATATAATAATTTCCAACACAAAAATCCATAAACCAAAATTCAACCCTTGGAGGTCATTGGAGAAATTTTACCTTCACAAACCAAACTAGAAAATCTAGTAGTGAAACTTGTCACAGTCCCATTGGACTAAAACTGAATAAGATTCCCTGAATGTTGATTGTGATTCCATGTCATCAGCCTGTACCTGTTCTGCGATTTTTTAATAAAAATTTGCCTGTTCTAAACGGCGATCAGTAGAGCATAACTTCGTCATCCGAACTCGGTTTTCAACGAAACAAGTTGCATTGGATTCCTTGTGACGAGTCAGTCACTATTGTTATGGTTTCATTCAATTCTGAGAACTTTCATTTTTGAGCTAAAATACTGAGCCTCTTATCATTCCTCCCCACTAGAAGCCTTTTGGACCCTAAAAGCTCTCTAATTACTGATTATGTGGATGAGGGTACTTGTTGAGTTGCATTTTTGTCCATGTTTTTACAATTTTTATCAGATAATTTTGTGATTGTACCTAGTGTTTTAATCATTATTTATCCATTATGTTGTTAACTAGAGGCATTTTGAGACAATAGTTATTAATTATAAATTATTGTTATTAATTAAATTGAATAAGTGTTTTCAGTAATAAAATCATTAATAATAGGTTTTCATTATGGCAGGGGAGTTTGCATTTGTACTGTTAAGTCATGCTTCCAACCTTCATCTTGTTGATGGAAAATGGTATGGAACAACAACTCTACCCTTCTACCTTTTAATAACTCCTTCCATCATGCATCTAGGAGTGCTAATGTGTTGGTTTGGAAGAAAATCCAAGATGGGTTTTAAAGGATCAAACCGTCATGCTAGAGGAACATAATGGGCTTTTCTGGCAATCCGAGGTTCACGCGACTGTAAGAATCTTTTTTCACACTAAGGATATAAGGATACAGGAGCAGTAAAGAAGCATGGTTGACTATAAAAATTTCTGCAATGTTGGAAGTGATGAAGGTGGATATCTTATTCAGGTGGAGATGGGGAAAACAGATCCATTTAGGTGCCATATAATCTCCTAAACTCCCCCACTCATTAGAAGACATCGTATTTTGCATAGGCATTGATCGAAAAATGGAGGTTGAAATTAAAGTTGCAGTAGCCAAAGGTCAACCTCTCACTCACATAGATTCGATCAAGCAAGAGATCCTCCTTTTTGTTCATTCTAAGATAGAAAACAACCCCCGACCCAGATTTTCCGTTGCAACGTTGGGTCACTCTGCAACATGGTGCCAGAAGGAATTCGCCAACACCATAGAGAGCATAAGTGAAACATTGAGAGGTTTGGCAATAGTGCATCACCTTGCTCAGCTCTTTAGAATGGTTGTCACTAAGGCTAAGAAGTCTCGTTCTCAGTCTTGAACTCTCAGAGTGATTATTATATAGTGCAGATCTTCTGTAATGCCTGAATACTCAGCTCACTCTCCACAGGAAGTTTATGATGCTCTTGCTGATGATTTAAAGCGTTCTACTGAACATGAGGGCATTTATGCACTTCTAGTCCTCTGCTGCATCAGCGAAGTTGGATGGGAAATTAGAAATGACGGACAGGAAAATGACATTGATCTCATCACTTCTGATTAATATTTGCAACAACAAGGAGCTTGTGTATTTAATAAAGTTCTTTCACCTAGGCCTCACAATGCATCGATTACTGAATTCGAGGTAGTCAGAGATGGGGTCACTCTTAAATAAAAATGCCTTTGAAATTCCATCTTCTATCTCCGATCCTTTGCTGACAAAGGTGGTGCCCAAATATTTTTTCCTATAGGTAGATGGTTGACAGTAAGCTTCAACCTCGCATGCCACTTGACACTAAATCTGGATTTGGATGTCTTTTACCTTGAGTCGTCTCATCATCAAGCACTTATAACGCAAATGGAACGTGATTCACATCCCGAGCGAGAGATTATTGCTAATGAAATCACTGTTGCATCACTTCGACCACCTCTTTGTCCTGCTACAATGCTCGCAATGCATGAATGGGACCTAATACTGAAGAATTAGACGATGGTTGGCCTACAATAGTGATTGGCGATGATCTTTTAGAGCAGCTGCAGACAATAAAAAATGCTGACCTTGAAGAATTGAGAGAGCTTGGTTCTGGCACCTTTGGGATAGTATATCATGGAAAATGGAGGGGAATAGACGTTGCAATCAAATGGATAAATAATAGTTTATTTATGGGAAATCCATATGAGCAAGAACGTTTGAAGGCTGATTTCTGGAGTGAATCTTGCATGCTTGCACAACTTCAGGACAACATCTCATCCTGTTATGCATTCAGACACCAATTCCAACATTTTCGATGCCCTACCTAGCTATGCGATACCTCTTCCAACAGTGTGTGAGATCACATTCTTCCATAATATGGGATCGACCTAACTTAAACTAAAATTGGGAAGAAAATATTCTAGCTCTGATTTTGCCCAAATCGTATTAATCAGAATCCTAATTTTGTATCCTATGCAACAATCGATTTTTAATTAGAGTAGCTCTGCTACTATAAAGCAGAGGCCTGTGCACTAATTAAGAAATTTTATTTCAGAGATGTAAGGTCGAATTTCTCAGAGGTTGATTTTCTTAGATGTAGAGCCGGAATTTCTCAGAGGTCAAATTTCTGAGATGTAGGATTGGCATCTAGTTTGCAGACAAATGTAATATCGATACAGAGATTGTTGTGATAAGTATAAATCGATTTCTCAATTTTGCTTTTAATATACATCATCGCCTTCGAGTTTTTCTGAGTAGTAGCGTTGTGCCATGATTCCTTACAATTCTAGTCTTTGATGTTTGAAAAATCCTTCCTCCTTTGCAGTAAGCCAGTTTACTTAAGGCGTGGTAGGGCCCACCACCTCTGGAGCTAATCTTATCAATCAACAGGAGATGAGTAGATGTGTGCGTAGTTTCCTATTTCTGTATGAATGTGTGAATTTTTGGTAGCTACGGTTTAATTTCAAAGCCTTTTCAGTCATCTTCATATTGGGCAAATTAATGGTCTAAAGAACTATTACTCATTAAATAATCTACTTTTAGGTTGCAATATATATATTCCTCTTATTAAATCGAATGTAATGGGAGATAGGAATATAATGATCATGATTTCTGAAATTTAATATGGAGTTAGAATATATTTTAATAGATCGAATTTGAATATAGAATGAGAACAATGCTTTGAGTTTTAGTATGGTTTGCATTACCTAATTTCTTTGAATGTTTGCAGGATTTAAATGCGCATTTGATTTGTTTACGCATGAATTCACTCAATAATTAGATATCTTTTAATTAGAATTTGTCTTATTTCAGATCTCTTTTTAATTAGATTCTTTATTGTTTTTATAGTGTAATAATTTCTTATAAGAGCAAGTTTGAGTGCAGATTTAATTGTGCAGGTAGAGTGATTTCATTTTCATTAATGGGTTACATGGTTTGAATAGTAAGCTTGTTTTGGATGATTCATTTAATCTATATTAAAATGTTTTGAAATATTATCATAGATTATTTGCAATGATATTTTTAATAGGATCTTTTAGATGTTATTTTACATAGAGCAAAGTAGTTTTCTTCTAGCAATAGTTAGAACTGTCCTTTGTTAATTTGAAAATTGGATTTATTATGAAGAGTAGTTTAGATAGTTATTTTTAGGTGTGAGTTATCATTAGAATAATGTTTGTGTCTTTTGCTTATCTCAAGTCTTAGTTTCAAGTTAATGAAAGGAAGAAATAGATCATAGTTTTTAAGTTATCATAGGAGATTTAAAAAGTAGATTTCGAGTGCAGGAATGTCATATGATTTAGGATTAATTTGTATTTCCTTATAGTTTAATTGCAGTATGTAGTTTGCAATGAATGAAATTGGTTAAGTAGGTTCCCTTTTCAAGATTGTTTATTTTCCAGTAAAGGTGTGTTTCATTCCAGTACCTAGTTTATCATTACAAAGAAATATATTTATACTCTGACCATTAAGCTAAGCCAATACCCAGTACAACTCCCGTTTATGACTCTCGGATTGATAATTAATATTGAGAGGTTTAATCCGAAAATTAAACTGCCCAACATTTTGGCGCCGTTGCCGAGGAGTTGTATTTTGGGCCAGGTAAAATTTTCTTACAGAGTTTCAAGGATGTTGTAGGGTGGTCAGAGGGCAGAGAGAGTACGGTAAGATGTGAGTGAAGAGCCACGCATCCACTATTGTGGGGTTGCTCCAAAGTCTGGCCATCTTGCTCATCTCTTGAAATTTCATTTCCTTTCATGTAGAAGCAGGCTTTAGACATTTAATTTCCAAATTTCTTTGCTTTTCATATATTAAATAGTACTTTGATTTGGAATTTTCCTTTCATGTAAGTGTGGTGAGTTTTTAGCTAATAGCTTTTGAATCCATATTCAGATTCAAACGTTATATCATTTTTGGGGTACTGTAAAAACCCTTGCGTACTAATCCATGTGATGACAAAATGTACCGGTTTTCTTGTTGAATACAGGAAGATGGTATTTTGAGGAATCATTTAATGAGGAGTTTTCATGCTGCTACAGAGATGAAAAACTCATCCGATGAATAATTCACAAGTGCAGAATTTAACACCTTTCTTGAACATAAATTCAATATTATTAAATCTTTGATTTTGAAATTTGATTATTTGCAGGAGCAAGAGAAGGATGAAGAACCACTTCTTATCCTTTGTGCCAACTGTCGAAAGAAACAATGCCTTGGAAAGTGTCCACTTAGCGGTCTAAAAGTTTGCGAAATTTGCGAGGATGGTCATGCAAATGAAAACTGCCCATCACTGCCATGATTATGAAAGGTACTCAGGGAATCATGTAAGGAAACAAATCAACCACCAGGTATAACTCAAAACAAAACACCATTTGATACTTGGAATAATGATTATTTTCCTGAGCAGGTCCCTTTGCATGTTTATAATCCTGGAATTGCATGGAAAATTTGTAATCCTCCTCCAATTGAATATCATACTTTGTGGCCGCAGTGTCCCTCTCCTTGGATGTCATCCCAGAGCCAGATATCTCCATGGCCTCAAGAATCATTTGGATCTTTCTCTCTAGGGCAATCTCCCATGCAAATTCAATCATATGAGCACCAACAACAACCTCAATTTCTTTTGAATGCACCATTAAATTATCCTCCTCCATGGTCCTAGCCGAATGTGCAACCTTACCCTAACCCTCATCCATACCCTAGTCCTAATCCATACCCTAATCCATATCCTATTCCTAATACAAACCCTAATCCATACCCTAATCCTAGCCCTAACCCTAATCCATACCCTAGATGTAAACCTAGTCCTAATTTAAAACCGAGACCTAACCCTAGTTCAAAGCCTAAACCCAATCCAAATCCAAATCATAGGCCAAGCCTTAACCAAAACCTTACCCCAAACCATCTTTTAAACCCTAATCTAAACCATCAGGTTTCACAACAATTTGAACCACCTATTCTTTCCATGGATTCCCCTATTGAACAAAATGTCACACCTTCCATTTTGGGAAAAGGAATGAATTTGGAAACTTCCCCCATTACCGTAGAACATTCACCCTGGGAAGATGTAATTCAAAGACCACTAGAGGAGCAATATTTTATTGGAACTTGTTCTGAAAATGTTGTGGAAACTCAAAACCCTAGAATATCTCTCAACCATTCTTGTCAATTCGAAAATCAAATATTTGAGCCTGAACTTGAGGGATTTATCTTTTCTCTTTCACCAGATTCTTTGTGGCTCTAGGAGATTGAATATCAAACTATGGAAGATTTGCATCAGTTGGAAAATCCTAAATATATGGATTCCATTGAATTCCAGTTTCTAGCAGTCATCAAGGCATATTATTTCCTCATAATACGAAAACTCTTGGTACCATATCAATTGAAGCAACTGGTTTCTCATGCTTTCGTATGTCTTGAATTCTATTCTTTAAAACTAAGTGTGAGTATAATCAACATTTTTTTACACACATGGCTTCATTGGAAGTACTCCTATACTTAAATGAGATTCTTTCGCCTCTTAGGGTAAAATAGGGTAGGAGAATAAATGAATAAAGAAGTTACAATGCTATTAGGGTTTTGAATTTTAAATTATGGTTGTTAAAACTACTTTTGATCTACATTAGTTGTTAACACACACATTTGTGACAAATATTGTTGAGTACAATTCACTCTAATACCTTATGATTTTGTAAAAGTAACCATGATTAATCACTCTAATAAGTTGTCATCTCAGATATATATTTTCAGTTTCCCTTAGAAGGTACTATTGGAAAATCCCTATGGTGGACCACTCTTGTAAAGATGATAATGAGCTATTCAGGAGAACACTATCGTTATTCACTCAAATAATCTTTCAATCATTGTCTGGGATATGTTTAATAAGTCTTTAGGGTAGAGGAATTAGCCAGTAATAATTAGTCATTAAAAACTTTTCACACCATCCCGTACTCTTAATGAGTAGATCTGTCTCCCCACTTATTAAGTAACCTTTAAGATTAATCATAATCATATATTGCAAAATTTTTAGGGAAGGATAGGCGGTCTTGTGATGTGCCGACCTACCACGATCATGAGACCTAACATGCATGACATTACTGCTATTGGTCACCAAGCTAGAGTAATGGCTTTCAGCCAAAAAGCTCGAGGACAGGAGGTCTCATCACGAGGTGACCTGTTCATTAATGTTTCTTCTTGTGAGTGGCACTGCCATCATTTGGTTACCAAGCGAGGACAATGGCCTTCATCTAAAAAGTCAAATAAACAAACTATGAATCTATATCTAGTAAGTGGGATACTGACATTTCGCTAGGTTAAAAGACATCACTGCTGAGGTTATGGACACCTATGGGTAGCGGGACTATGTTTGTGGTATTAAAGTTAACTACATAATATGATTTTCTTGGTTATCCTTCTATTTCCCTAAGACTAATAAATTTTCCTCGACAGTGGTTTTAAGACGATTTGAACATGATGCTTTGAGTTCTATCTTTCAAAAATTGAAGAATATTTACTGATCTGGTACCCTTAGGGAAGGTTATTCATTGTACTAGATTAAGACGAAATTCAGTTTTGAATTTGGATGACAACGAAATTTAGAGTGTTCAATAAAGAGGTTGTTGATTGGTATCAAAAAACACTTTGATTTCTATGGTATTTGAAGGGATGAAATGCTCAATGATGACTACTCACAAGGCGTTGGTTGCCAACAATGTGTATTGATTGTAGTTGCCTCTAAATATGTGTTGAATGACCTAGGTACGAGATTGTTATAATAGGTGTAGGAATCTTGTGTTATTCCTTTTGAAACTGCACTTTTTCAACAAAATTTGTAATGTTCCAAATTTTTCACTATGTTAATTGGAACATTAATTTTTATTTTATTTTAATAAATGGAATAAAATGGGTAAGGGAGCCCATGTAGCAGCCAAATAAACTCTCCTAAGGTGCAAAGAGTCACTTAAGTGGCTAATTTTGTCATTCCTTAGTATGAAAAAGGGCCAAAAGGAAAAATACTAGGCCATGGTTGACCAAGTCAACAACATGCCCAAGAGGAGAAGCTTGCACAAGAAGACTGCGCAATTTTGAAAGGAGGGAAATTAGAGTATGAGAGAAACCCTAATTGGTGGGGTCCATGGCAAGGAAGCATTCCTTGCATAAAAAGGTGAAGGAGAGCCATTGTTCATTATGCTTGAGAATTCGATTTTGGAGCTCTCTTCAGTTGCTCAACTGAGATAGCTTGTGCTGCTCAACACAAGAGGGATTCCTGTTTAGGAGTTCCCTTTTCTTCCTTGGGAGGCCTTGGAGGATTTTTTCCTCATCTTCATCACATCCAGGCTTGAGGCCAAAGTGATCATCTACAACTACAACATTATTCTTGCAGCAAGAGAACATTGGAGTTGCTGGGGGTTGTAGCGAGAATCACCATCACCCATTTTTGGAGCTTGTTTTGTGGAGGAGGAGCCCTCTCTTTCTCTAGGAGATTATTGAAGGAGATCTTGGAGCTTCTATTTCAGATTTTTGCATTAGGCCATTGCTTCATCTCATTCCTAGTGCAATCCCTTCCTCTTACAACGTTATTTTCAGAAGGGGTTTGCAGGAGGAGTTCACCTAGTGAACTAGGGGAGTGTAATCTTCAATGAGGGGAGAAGCCTCTCACTTTGGAGATCATTGGAGGACGTATCATTGTTTATTGTAGAATCTACAACCTTTTCCCATGTTATATTATTATTGAGTTGCAGCAGCTACACTGCAACTCTGGCATTTTTCTGTTTCATGTATTTTAGCGAATCCCTTGGAGTATTGTTATATTATTGTTTCATGGGGTTGATATCTTGCTCCCCCTTATTTATTTGAGCTCATATTGTCATATCATATTGTATATTTTAGTCTACAGTCATTTTCCCTTATAGAATGCGCAGTTATAGAGTTGCTGGGTTATGTAGCAGAGTATTTCTCCATTTTATGTACATTTTCCCTTGAGGCTGATTTGAGCCCACCTTGAGAGGTCTTTTCCTCAAGGATTTTGTATATCATTTGCTGCTACAGATTATATATCATTTTTGCACTCTTCTCAAATTTATGAGTAAATATTTCATTGTTGCTGCTGCTTGTTAGAGTTCAGATGTTGCTGTAGCTCATCCTTTTGAGCAAGATCTTCCTGAAGAAGAAATATTTACATAGCTATAGGCAGAGCCTAAGAAAGGGCCAGATAGCCTTTGCTTCTCATCCTCTCCTTAGAGGTGACATAAATGATAAAAGAAATCTCAGTCCATCTCTGACATAGCCTTGTTCTTATTTCCGAAAAAAGGAACAATTCAGTGGTGTAAAAGCTGCTGATTTCCACCATTTCGGAACATTACAGTGGTATCAGAGCTTCGAACTTGGCTCAGCCTGTGAAGTTAAAATTTCAGAGAAGAAGAGGTCAAGATGATGTAGAGGATGAGATTGATCTCATCAGTGTTCAGATCCAGCAAGAACCTCTCCAAGGAGGTTGAGGAGACAGAAAAAGGAGAAGAGGAAGGACCATGCACTTCCTATTTTCATAGAGAAGCAAAGTAGAAGCATGAAGAGCACTTGGAATTCAAAATTCTAAGTGGATATCTTGCTACATATAGAGCAAATCCTAGAGTCTTCCAAGAGACTCTATCTTTTTCACACTTTTTTTAGCAGAGAGAAGAAATAAGACCCCATATTGATGGGAGGATGAAAGGTAATAGATTTCTATTGTCTACTTCTGATGGGTCACCCACACGTGCAGCAGAGGCTTGGGTGAAGAAGCTAGAGGCTTTCTTCCTGCTACATCCTGTAGTAGACAGAGAGACTGTAGCAATTTCAGCGCTGCATATTGAGGGAGAAGCAAATATTTGGTGGGTCAGCTAGGAGAGGCATGCAAGGGTTTCTACTCTTGCTGATTTATCTCAGATCTTGATCAGAATATTTTGCCAAAGGAGGAAGGAGCCCTCACCACTAGTTGAAGGGGAACATACCAGCCCTCTCTTTATCATGAAGGAGGAGCCTTCATCTCTAGTAGTTGAGGTAGCCAGTACATTTGGGGAAGAGATTCTTGCAGCCACACAAGACTCTTCCAAACTTTACCAAGGTATGCATGACTTTTCATTTCCTGTTGATTCAATACATGCCATGAGGGATTGCATACCATGGCAAGCTGATTGCCTAGAGCAGGAGACTCTTACTGCACTGTTCCACCTTGAGGAAAGAAACCCTCATCATCCTCATGCACCATTTATGAGCCATGTATCACATGTGAGGTTGGGGTTTAGGAATTTTGTCATGGAGGAGATTGCATTTCAATGTCCCATGAAATGAAAAAGGGAAAACCTATTTTGGGATTATGGTAGCTCTTGTGGGAGAGGTACCAAGTTGCAGAAAGATGAGAAGCATCCACTAGGAGTTGAGTGGATGTGGATGGGAGGCAAGAGGATGGTGATCCTCTTGCAAATCTATGACATGAGGCAGCAAGAAGCCATGCTGCGTTGGTTTCTCTTGAGGGAGTTTGGACAACATGTGACGTATTCCTTTTCATGGGGTTTGAGAGGGAAGAGGAGATGGCAGGATACTTACACCATGGAGTAGAAAGGAGCATGGGTGCATTATGATGGGATGGAATTCTTCTTACCATTCATCATGTTCCCATCTCACATTTGGTATGGTGGGAGTATGGAGGAGCAACAAACATTCTTGTTGCTCAGATTTTGTTTGGATGTTGCGGGAGCAAGAGGAGGCACTAGCATGGTGCAAGGGGATTGCTCTTTGATCTTGGATGCCCAAGTAGCTCCTTCTTCATGGGAGGGGCTCTACATTTGCAGCAACATGATGGGAGGAGTATTTGGCAATATTTATGCCAAAGAGGGAAGCTTTGAGATGACAGTGGCCCTACTCCAAAGGCCAGCAGCGCTGTCACTTGGGGACTTGGATTACTTACAGGAGTGTTCTCAAAATCACTTCACAAGTGATGTGTCTTGGAGGCATGTAGGATATGAGGATGAGGAAGTAATGGATGGCAGCATCCCTTGGTATATTTTGATCTTCTTGGCTTGGCCTAACAAGAACAAGAAGAGACACCTACATGCAACAACTTTGGATTCTTCTTCCATGCATTCTCATGCACACCATCTACTGATGGAGGAGTCCACTTGGGAGGGAATCCTAATGGATGTATATCAGCATATGGCTAGATGCATAGCCCAAGAGATGATGAGATGGTTGGCGCAACCACTTACCTACTCTGTTGCAATGAGGGAGAGTTTTCAGTTGAGCCATTTCAGCTCAAAGACCCAAGTACATGATGAGGGAGGTAATCATTTGCTTTATGTTTGGCACTCTCTTATTTTTATGAGCAGCATATTATATCAAGGAGGATATTTCCTTCTTGCACACTATATTTTGTTATTCTCATGGTCTATTGCAGCAAATATGATGGCTATTTTAGTAGTGGATTGTGGGGGGAAGCCACATTGGTTTTGGTGTGCACCTTTGGAACCAAAATATGTTTTCATGATCACATCTTGAAGGATGAATGTGGAAGAAAAAAAGTGGCTGTAAAGACACTTGTTGCATCATATGAGGAGGCAGGCCAATGATGCCCCGTGCTGGTTCGATGCATGGAGCTATATTTCACTCCCTTGCTCTCACAAGTTTGTGCTTCCATATTTTGCTAATGGAATGATCCTCATAGGAAGCACTGTTTTGAAGGGGGGAAATAAATTGAAGAGGCCCATTGGGAGTGTGATTCTCCCTACTTTGCATGTTTTATGTTTCAAGAGAAACAATGGACAACCCATAATTGCCAAGCTTCATCTCTTTCCTTCATGTGGGAGGAGCTATTTGGAGAGTTTGAATTTTTGGAGGAGGCACTTCATGGTTTGTAAGATTGATGGGTTGGCTTGGGTATTTTTTGAAGACCATTTCATTTCAGCCATATATCAGCAGTAGCCCCATATGCATCATGAGGAGGGAGGAACTCATTGGGTGGATGTGCCCTTTGGGAGGAGGGACCTCCATTGTTTTTGCAGCTCATGCTCCAAGGGGAGTATGAGAGATGATATGGTCACCATGTTTAGCCATTTGTTTTTCCATGAGGTGAACCATATGATTGTATGGATGCCATATGATGATGAATTCCAACTCATCACATATGAGATGATTTGGGCCAGCTTGATTTGCAGCGTTGGAGGAGAGATCCTTGGGGATCTAGACTTCATCTTGCCTCTTGAAGGCAACACTATTGCAGCCCAAGTTCAGCTTTCACTCCACACTTATCATAAGTGGAGAAGAGGACAACGTGGGGTAGGCTATGAAGTTTACCGTGTTAAGCATTTCAACCCACCTATTCTATAGGAGCCCAAGGTGGAGGGTGATTTTCAGGAGTCGCTCATTTGGAGAGTAACTCATTTTGCTTGGTTAATTTCTTAGGGGATGGAGGATCTACATGAGGATATTTCAGACTCCATGCCTTGAGTTGAGGATATTTTTCAATTCTACCCTTGCACTTGCTTGAGGACAAGCAATCTTTGGGGGGGAAGACTGTAATGTTCCAAATTTTTCACTATGTTAATTGGAACATTAATTTTTCTTTTATTTTAATAAACAGAATAAAATGGGTAAGGGAGCCCATGTAGTAGAAAAATAAACTCTCCTAAGGTGAAAAGAGTCACTTAAGTGGCTATTTTTGTCATTACATAGTATTAAAAAGGGCCAAATGGAAAACGTCTAAGCCATGGTTGACCAAGTCAACAATGTGCCCAAGAGGGGAAGCTTGCACAAGAAGACTGCGCAGTTTTGAAAGGAGGGAAATTAGAGTTTCATCGAAACCCCAATGGGTGGGGTCCATGGCAAGGAAGCATTCCTTGCATAAAAATTTGAAGGAGAGCCATTGTTCATTATGCTTGAGAATTTGATTTTGGAGCTCTCTTCAGTTGTTCAACTGAGATAGCTTGTGCTGCTCAACACAAGAGGGATTCATGTTTAGGAGTTCCCTTCTCTTCCTTGGGAGGCCTTGGAGGAGATGTTCTTCATCTTCCTCACATGTAGGCTTGAGGCCAAAGTGATCATCTACAGCTACAATGTTATTCTTGCAGCAAGAGAACATTGGATTTGCTGGGGGTTGCAGTGAGGATGACCATCACCCATTTCCGGAGCTTGTTTTGTGGAGCAGGAGCCCTCTCTTTCTCTAGGAGATCAGTGAAGGAGATCCTAGAGCTTCTATTGCAGATTTTTGCATTGGGCCATTGTTTCATCTCATTCCCAGCACAGTCCCTTCCTCTTACAACGTTGTTTTCAGAGGGGGTTTATAGGAGGAGTTCACCTAGTGAACTAGGGGAGTGTAATCTTCAGTGAGGGGAGCAGCCTCTCACTTTGGAGATAATTGGAGGAGGTATCATTGTCTATTGCAGCATCTACATCCTTCTCCCATGTTGTATTATTATTGAGTTGCAGCAGCTACACTGCAACTCTGACATTTTTTTGTTTCATGTATTTTAGCCAATCCCTTGGAGGATTGTTATATTATTGTTTCATGGGGTTGAGATCTTGCTCCCCCTTCTTTATTTGAGCTCATATTGTCATATCATATTGAACATTTCAGTCTGTAGTCATTTTCCCTTATAAACTGCGCAGTTATAGAGTTGCTGGGTTATGTAGCAGAGTATTTCCTCATTTTATGTACATTTTCCCTTGAGGTTGATTTGAGCCCACCTTGAGAGGTCTTTTCCTCAAGGATTTTGTATATCATTTGTTGCTACAAATTATATATTAGTTTTGCACTCTTCTCACATTTATGAGTAAATATTTCATTGTTGCTGCTACTTGTTAGATTTCCGATGTTGCTGTAGCTCATCCTTTTGAGCAAGATCTTCCTAAGGAAAAAAATATTTACATAGCTATAGGCAGAGCCTGAGAAAGGGCCAGATAGCCTCTGGTTCTCATCCTCTCCTTAGAGGTGACATAACTGGTAAAAGCCCTCTTAGCCCATCTCTGACATAGCCTTGTTCTTATTTCCGACAAAAGGAACATTTCAATGGTGTAAAATCTGCTGATTTCCATCATTTGGAACATTACAAAATTTGATTTTCATTATAAGACTTTGGGCAGAAACAAAACAGGGAATTCATTTTGGACAAGGTAATAGGTATGTGCAACACGCTTTTCCCCATAATGTCTACTTTTGGTACCTGATCTTGCTTTATCATTTCACATGGTTTAGCTGGTATTGTAATAGTGATGTTGCGAGTTAATGAAATGCATTACAATACATCAGGAATCTTCATCCTTACTTGATAAACTCTTTGTTGACATTTTCCATACCTTATTTCATCGTCTTATAGTTTTGGCTTGCACGAGGACACGCAAGAAGTTCAGCATGGGGGGATGTTGAGCTGCGTTTTTGTCCATGTTTTTACAATTTTTATCAGATAATTTTGTGATTGTACCTAGTGTTCTAATCATTATTTATCCATTATGTTGTTAACTAGAGGAATTTTGAGACAATAGTTATTAATTATAAATTCATTTTATTAATTAAATTGAATAAGTGTTTTCAGTAATAATATCATTAATAATAGGTTTTCATGATGGCAGGGGAGTTTGCATTTGTACTGTTAAGTCATGCTTCCAACCTTCATCTCGTTGATGGAAAATGATATCTTCTGCTACTGGGAACAAAAACTCTACCCTTCTACCTTTTAATAACTCCTTCCATCATGCATCTAGGAGTGCTAATGCGTTGGTTTGGAAGAAAATCCAAGATGGGTTTTAAAGGTTCAAAATGTCATGCTGGAGGAACGTAATGGGCTTTTCTAGCAATCCGGGGTTCACGGGACTGCAAGAATATTTTTCACACTAAGGATATAAGGATACAAGTGCAGTAAAGAAGCATGGTTGACTGTACTAATTTCTGCAATGTTGGAAGTGATGAAGGTGGATAGTTTATTCAGGTGGAGATGGGGAAAATAGAGCCATTTAGGTGCCATATAATCTCCTAAACTCCCCCACTCTTTATAAGAAATCATATTTTTCATAGGCATTGATCAACAAATAGAGGCTGAAATTAAAGTTGTAGCAGCCAAAGGTCAACCTCTCACTCGCATAGATTCGATCAAGAAAGTGATCCTCCTCTTCGTTCATTCTAATATGGCAATCAACCGCCAACCCAGATTTTCCTTTGCAACGTTGGGTCACTCTGCAACATGGTGCTAGAAGGAATTCACCAACACCATAGAGAGCATAGGTGAAACATTGAGAGGTTTGGCAACAATGCATCACCTCACTCAGCTCTTTAGAATGGTTGTCATCGAGGCTAAGAAGTCTCTTTCTCAGTCTTGAACTCTCAGAGTGATTCTTATATAGTGCAGATATTTTGTAATGCCTGAATACCGAAATCACTGTCCACAGGAAGTTTGCGATGCTCTTGTTGTTGATTTAAAGTGTGCTACTGAACATGAGGGAATTTATGCACTTCTGGTCCTCTGCTACATCAACGAAGTTGGATGGGAAATTATAAATGATGGATAGGAAAAGGAAATTGATCTCATCACTTCTGATTCATATTTCCAACAACAAGGAAATTTTGTATTTAATAAAATTCTTTCGCCTAGGCCTCACAGGGCATCGATTACTAAATTCAGGGCAGTCAGAGATGTGGTCACTCTTAAATTAAAATTCCTTGGAAATTCCATCTTCTACCTCCGATCCTTTGCTGACAAAGGTGGTGCCTAGATATTTGTTCCTGTAGGTAGATGGTTGACAGTAAGCTTCAACCTCACACACCAATTGACACTAAATCTAGATTTGGACTTTGTCTTTTACCTTGAGCCGTCTCATCGTCAAGAACTTATAACGCATATGGAACATGATTCACATCCTGAGCGAGATATTGTTGCTGATGAATTCATTGTTGCATCGCTTTTGCCACCTCTTTGTCCTTCTACAATGCTCACAATGCATGAATGGGACCTAATACTGAAGAATTGGAGGATGGTTGGCCTGCAATAGTTATTAGCGATGATCTTTTAGAGCAACTGCAGACAATAAAAAATGCTGACCTTGAATAATTGAAAGAGTTTGGTTCCAACACCTTTGGGATAGTATATCATGGCAAATGGAGGGGAACATACATTGCAATCAAATGGATAAATAATATTTTATTTATGGGAAAGCCATCCGAGCAAGAATGTTTGGAGGCTAATTTCTAGAGGGAAGCTTGCATGCTCGCATAACTTCAGGACAACATCTCATCGTGTTATGCATTAAGGAACCAATTCCAGCATTTTCGATGCCCTAGCTAGCTATGAAATACCATTGCCAGTAGTGCATGAGATCACATTCTTCGAGAAGCTGGGATCGACCTAACTTAAACTAAAATTGGGAAGAAAATATTCTAGTTCCAACCAAATTGTATTAATCATAATCCTAATTTTGTATCCTATGCAACAATTTATTTTTAATTAGAGCAGCTCTGCTACTATAAATCAGAGGGCTGCGCACTAATTAAGAAATTTTATTTCGGAGATGTAAGGTCGAATTTCTCAGAGGTCGATTTGCTCAGATGTAGAGCCGGAATTTCTCAAAGGTCGAATTTCTTCAAGTTGTTCTGAGCAGTAGCGTTGTGCCATGATTCCTTACAATTCTAGTCTTTGATGTTTTAAAAATTCTTCCTCCTTTGCAGTAAGCCAACTTACTCCGGGCGTGGTAGGGCCCACCACCTCTGGAGCTAAGCTTATCGATCAGCAGGAGATAAGTAGATGTGTGCGTAGTTTTCGATTTCTATATGAATGTGTGAAGTTTTCGTAGCTACAGTTCAATTTCAAAGCCTTTTCAGTCATCTTCATATTGGGAAAATTAATGGTCTAAAGAACTATTACTCATTACATAATCTGCTTTTGAGTTGCAATATATATATTCCTCTTATTAAATCTAATGTAATGGGAGATAGGAATATAATGATCATTATTTCTGAAACTAAATATGGAGTTAGAACATATTTTAATAGTTCGAAATTGAATATAGAATGAGAACAATGCTTTGAGTTTTAGTATGGTTTGCATTACTTAATTTCTTTTAATGTTTGCAGGATTTAAATGCGCATTTGATTTGTTTATGCATGACTTCACTCAATAATTAGATCTATTTTAATTATAATTTGTCTTGTTTCAGATATCTTTTTAATTATTTTCTTTATTGTTTTTACAGTGTAATAATTTCTTATAAGAGCAAGTTTGAGTGCAGATTTAATTGTGTAGGTAGAGTGATTTCATTTTCATTATTGAGTTACATAGTTTGAATAGTAAGCTTTTTTTGGATGATTATCATAGATTATTTTCAATGATATTTTTAATAGGATCTTTTAGATGTTATTTTACATAGAGCGAAGTAGTTTCCTCTAGCAATAGTTAGAACTGTCCTTTGTTAATTTGAAAATTGAATTTATTATGAAGAGTAGTTTAGATAGTTAGTTTCAGGTGTGAGTTATCATTAGAATAATGTGTGTGTATTTTGCTTATCGTATGTCTTAGTTTCAAGTGTTAGTTTCAAGTTATTGAAAGGAACAAATAGATCAGAGTTTTAAGTTATCATAGGAGATTTAAAAAGTAGAATTCAGGTGCGAGAATGTCATATGATTTAGGATTGATTTGTATTTCCTTATAGTTTAATTGAAGTATGTAGTTTGCAGTGAATGAAATTGGTTAAGTAGGTTCCCTTTTCAAGATTGTTTATTTTCCATCAAAGGTGTGTTTCATTCCAGTACCTAGTTTATCATTACAAAGGAATATATTTATACTCTAACCATTAAGCTGAGCCAATACGCAGTCGCGTTTACGACTCCCGGATTGATAATTAATATTGAGAGGTTTAATTCAAAAATTAAACCACCCAACAGTATTGTTCCCTCACCCTTCCAGTATCTATCCATTGAAACTTTCCCAATTTCATCATTGGAGCTTTTCACAAAAAGTCAACCTTTTCCTTGATTCTTGCGACCTTCTCTTGCTGTCATTAAAACCGTCATGCTGCAATATTTCTGAATTTTCATAACAACAATCTATTCTTGCATAAACCATCTTTTTCCTACCTTGGTCAACAATCAAAGGAAAATTAGAAACTTTCTCACCTTGCACACTATCACCATGGCGATTTTTAGTTGATCTCGCTTTGTACTTGCGTGAACTCTTGACCAAGTATCTTCGCCATTGCCATATACCTTTTGGAAACCAACAATAAGCATTTTCAGAACCCATGTCTTCTTTTCCAAGCTGCTCTGTCACTTTCTCTTTGACCTTTGCACCCTCTTGCACCGGCATCTTGTTGCCAACACTGCTCAACACTAATGTTGACTGCTGTAAATGTTTTTCATCTTCTTTCAAAGGAAACCTGTTAATATCCTGAAACAACTCATTAAAAGCATAAGCATCCTTTTTAAAAGTGTGATTCAATACATCACTTTGTTTGATCATCAACAATGTCAAGTTCTGACTTGCATTCACTATCCTCTTTGTTTCACTTGCATGCATAAGAGACAAAATTGTCTTCTTCTTATGTGCTCTAATTATGTACTTAATACCATCCTTAAACAAGTGGTACTTGTTCTCGTGGAGATGAAATACAAATTTCCTATCATATAGATAAGGACTTCCCAATACAATACCTAATATCTCAAGCAACCCCACATCAAGCTCAAATTCATCAAGAAAGTTTGAGTTAATGGTGAATCTTAGTAAGCACATCCTTGTAACCTACAAGTTTTCATTCTTGCACATTGTTGTACTATACAGCAACCCTCCCCATTTTTAAATTTTAGAATAAATCCCTTTTAAAAATAGGTCCCCTTTTATATATCTTTTTCCCTAAATAGAAATAAAAGATCCATGGATAAAAGGATGCATATCACATTTTTATTCACAAAGTGTACAAACCTTAAAAAACTTTCCGATCCGATGAGTTAGAAGACCTTTTAACATGTTTGAACATATTAGAAAGACTTTGTATTTAAAATATGTTAAGAGGAACAATAATCGCAATCGGAAATTTGGAAAAGTTCTTTTAAAAGAGTTGTTTTTTCTTTGAAAATTTCCAATGCGATTGCGCTCAATCGCAATTGCATTTTGGATTTGCATTAAGTATGAATTTTCTATCTATGGCTGATGCGATGCGATTGATCGCAATTTCATTTCAGAAGAAAGTTAAACATTGCATTCCTTTCATTATAAATTCCAATGTAATTGCGCTCAATCGCAATCGCATTTTTGGAGATAGTGTTAGATGGTCCATTTCAATTTAAATCTCCGATGTGATCAGGATTGGGTAGAAAGCGTTATCGCATTTCCTTTTTTAACACAAATTGCGATGCGATTGTCGCAATCGGAAAATCGGCAATGAATTATGTTGTATTATTTTGCGCACCATTGAACACTTGCGATGCGATTGTTATTTCGCATTTATATTTATTCATCGCATCGCAAAGAATCAAAAGTGAATTTTAACATTTATTCCAAGGTTGCGCCGAGCTCCGATTGTACGTTATCATTAATTGAAAATCAAATAAAAGATCATAAGTTATTTTGTTTTCAATGCGTGAATGTGACCCCTTGGAGAACATTTATGTTGTAAATATGGGGAGGTTAGATGGTAATTAAATAAACAGATCTTTGGATAGCTGTTCTCATTATTGTGTTTTATTTCGGCTGAAGGCATTCATTTGAATTGTAGAACAAAAATTCGAATCCTTTCATTTGTAGAACCAGAGAGAATTTGCTCGACACTGAAATGTCAAAGAGAAGCAGAAAATCTAAAGCTGATTTTGTTGCAAAAGCCCCTGTATTAACCATGCCGCCCAAGGAGAAACCGGCAAGGCTCAAGCTATTCACAGACACCTCCTGTTAAGGACTGGGGAAGATGACATGGGAGAATGTATACAATTTGATTGAAAAAGAGAAACCTAGGGTTATTGTGCCTAAAGAAACTGTTCCTGAGAAGAAGATTCTGACTCTGACTCTGAAACTCAACTCAATGCATTGGCAAATTCATTTTCACACTGAATAGCTGCCTGGGAAAACATTTTTCCCTACTATGATGTTATTAGATGGGTCATTGACAATGTGACCATTCAGAAAAGGACTTTTGTTTCTGCTTCTAGATCAGTGTTTGGGTCATTTAGGGCATAATATATTAAAGCAATGAACCACCTTCCCAACCCACAAAAAATTTACAACGAAGACTTTCTTAAGGAATATGTTGCAGAACATCCAAACCAGGCAAAGCCAATCAAAGAATGGAGAAATAAACCTGAGAAGCATAAGCAGGAGGCATCAGGTATGTACTCTGTGAAGTCTCTCTCGCCTCCATAATGTTATGCTGCAACGATGATGTGTAGGTTCTTCAGAAATGATAACTCTGCTAGGTTTTCTATTCAAATGGTCCCGTTAATTCATTCTGTTGCTAGTTCTGAAATTATGGATTGGGCTGTCATTTTGTCTGATAAGATAGCCAATCGAATTCTTGAGTACAAAAAATACAAGAATTCAAGGAATTCCACCCCTTTCCATTTTTGTGCTTATATCTTAGAGGCCCTCTATTTTAATTCTGAATTCCCCATGCTGGGTTGGAAATGAACTCCCAAAGAACATTTCCCTATTCATGTGTATCACAAATTATTATGGAAGGAACATTGCAAAAATAATGTTTACAGAGTCTGCCATGGTTTTCTCATTCCAATTTACCAAACCATTTTTGGCCATTTCCCTCCTAGACTTTCCAATAAAGCCAAGATCGATTTGTCCTCTATCGGAGATTAGTTCGGGGAAGAAAAATTTACTTATATCAGAATTTTTGGGAGTATTGTTGAGCCACATATCCTTCCCCTATATGTTCCAGATAAGTTGTTATCTCAGGAGATTTCTTATCAACTAACAGTAGAAGGAATTTCTCGAATTTTGAAAAGAAATAAAAAGATTATGTGGCCTACTTTCCCTTTTAAGTGTGGTGATTATACTCTCAATAGTTTCGCTCATGCTGAGAAAGAGGTTGGTAAGATTTTTTATCTTAAGCTTTCAACAATTCCTAGAAGGATAATACGACCCAAGGAAAGTGGCGTATGATTTTAATACCTCTGTTTCGATTGCTCGGTTCGAACTTGAACCAAACATTTTTTATGATTTATTTGTTTCTGTGGATGATATATCCCAATTTTTTGATTCAGCAAAGTCCAAGTTGCAGGTCGAGGACATGAAAAAGTTTTTGTTGTTTAGAAGTAAGAGGTTACTTAAAGTGCCTCTTGATCAGTTGAGAGCTCCCATATAGGAGAAATCATCACAATAGAAAGAAGCAGGAAGTACTTCTGGTAAGGAAGTAATAGGAGCCGATCCTGTTTTGGGAAAAAAGGATGACAACAAAAAAGCTGACACTTCCAAGACAGAAACAACTGCTCAAAAGGATACACAGAAGTCTTTAGTTCAAACAGAAAAAGAGAGCATGGGTACTGATGCCCATGTACATATTGAGAAAGGAAGCACATAAAGTAAAAACACTGAACAAACACCCAAGAAAGATATAAAAAATAATGCAGGAGGACAAGTAGATACTGAACTGATTGTTTCTCCTCATTTGCTGAGCCAATATCAACAATTTTCCCAGCATATAGGACATCAAAACACTTCTCAAGTTGATAATCCCAATGATCAAGATGTAGAAATCATTCCTGAAAACCCCATAGGAGAAATTATGCTAAATATAGAAGAAATCCCTCCTTTATATATATTCTACAGTCCCAAACATAAGGTTGTAGTAAGAAAACAAAGGAAAAGAAGGAGAATGGATCAAGATGCACTTTTAGCATCACAGGGGGAATTTCTAAATATTGTTTATAAAAATGCTGAGGTGGATCCATCTGAGGATCTCACCAAATTGTCTCAGTATGCCGATGCCTATAGTGTTGCCACTATAGATAAAGCTTCCGAAGTTACACAACTTGTAAAAAAAAAGGATGTGAAAATTGCTATTTTTGAAGAACAGGTTGTAGGTAATCAAAAAAAGATTATTCAATTGGAACAATGAGTACAGGATGCAGAACTCAGAACTAAAAAACTAGAAGAGCATCTCAGCCTTGAAAAGAAGAAGATTGATGAACAAGCCTTGGAAAAACAACAACAGTTGAATCAAGAGGTATAAAAGCTACAAAATCTTCTACAAAGTGAGAGAAATTCAAAGATTGAACAAGAAAAAATGTTCAAATCAGCATTGGACAAGTTCAAGGATTATCCTAAGTTAGCTCAATTCAAAACTGAAGTTCTTGAAATAAACAAACTGCTATCTCAACAGTTAAATGAATTTTTATAAAGTTGACACAAATTGAGCCTTTGTGCGTAACAACATCATCTTTGATAGATAAATCAATCACTCTTAGGCAAGAAAATGATGATGCTGATGATAAAGTTTCCGAGTTCCTTTCATGGCAGGATACAGAGAAGGGAAGAAAAGCTAATATTCCTAGAATTGAAGAGAGACACAAGGAAATTTTACTTATGGAATGGGAACAACAGTTGATGAAATCAGAAAGATCCATATCAAGGGCTAAAGGTTTAATGAATAATGCAACACAATTGATTAATGACAGCTTGTACGCTACCAATTTGATCTCAGATTGTACCCCAGGCAAGTTACCTAAAGTAAAAGAAGTTGATTCCAGGTGGAAGGAAGAGATAATCAATAAAAATCAACAGATTAGCAAACTTCAAGGAATTTCATGGGATATTATGTGGAATTATTTGATCAAGCCACAAAGCCAACAGATGGCCATCAAATTCCTTTCGAATGCTATTCATTGTATCATTCCTGAATTATCTGATGCTACATACACTGGGCAGTTACATTCAAAAATGAGTCGGCCAACAGAAGTCCAAGATATGCTCAACATTTGCCACCTTTGCACATCCACCTCAACTGATGATCAATGAGCCAGTCTTCTACAAGATCACATTTCGGTTCTAGATTTTTTGATAGATTATAGGAATAGTTTTAGTTATTTTGTTTTTTTAAGTACCTATTTAAACCCCTTTCATGCATTTAGAAAGGGGTCCTTAATTTGTAATATTTTTGACTTGGGGATTACATTTCTGTACTCCATTTACTCCTATATTCTTTTATAAAGGATCACATCTGGTCGTTCTGTGTGGAATTATCTTTAAGAATTGCATTTCTGTACCTTGAAGTTTATTTTACATCAGAATTACTGGATTAGAGTAGCAGATTGCATTTGAAAGTCTCAATATGGATATGGTATTTCTATCTATTCACTGTTAGTTTTCTTTTGTTATATGATATTCTCTTTTATATTTGCTATCATTTATATGTACTTCATTTCACAATATTTCTTTATATATATCATTTCTGAGTATATTGGAAATATTTATCTTTCATAGTATATACAAACGATATACAATGATGAATACAATATGTTAATATAACTCTATTTAATTTCTTAAATAGAGTTATCTTTATTTGTTGCTACACATTTCAATTAAGTTGTAATACATTTTTATGATTATTGTTCAATTGAAACAATTTAAAGTTGTATTCACATATGATACCCGAGTTAGTTTTAGAATTTCTTTATTAGTATTTAAATTAGATTAGTTAGTATTTTCATTTCAGTCATTTAGTCCCATTTTCCCTTCATCCAACCATTCCATTACCAACCCATTCAAATTAGTAGGAAACTGGTCCTATAAATCCAGTCGCAGCCACCATCCCAAAAGGAAAAGGAGTTGTCTTAAGGTCCTGACCGAGTGGTTATCCCTCGATGTTTGAAGCAGCGATTTTCGAGGCTTCTTTCAAAGGAAACCTATTAATATCCTGAAACAACTCATTAAAAGCATAAGCATCTTTTTGAAAAGTGTGATTCAATACATCTCTTTGTTTGATCATCAACAATGTCAAGTTCTGACTTGCATTTACTATCCTCTTCGTTTCACTTATGTACTCAATACCATCCTTAAACAAGTGGTACTTGTTCTCGTGGAGATGAAATACAAATTTCCTATCATATATATAAGGACTTCCCAATACAATACTTGATATCTCAAGTGACCCCACATCAAGCTCAAATTCATCAAGAAAGTTTGAGTTAATGGTGAATCTTAGTAAGCACTTCCTTGTAACCTGCGAGTTTTCATTCTTGAATATGTAACCCAAAGGATACAAGGGCAAGCAACCTTACTTGCCTACCTCTCTCTACTAACTGATTCAGTGAACCATACATCAAAGCAATCTCACCATTGCTAGAAATAGTCATTTGAAAGGGTCAATGTGTTCGAATGTGTTTCCGTCGATCGATAGATGGTGTTATTTCCTTACTAATGTGTTCCCTCTGATACCCGTGTGTTTTCCCGTATTAATGCCTAGTTGTTTAACCAAATCTTCAGAAATCAAGTTAGCTTGTGACCCACTATAAAAAAGTGCATCAATCTTGGTATTTTTAGAGACAACTCTAATATGGAAAATTTCTATTCTTGTATCTTCATCATGGGTATCATTTGTACAATTTGAAGAACTAGTGCTTGCAACATGTTTACCTTTCAAACCCATGGCTGTAATTTTTGTCTCATCTCCTGAATCTGACACTAATTCATGTTCAACTATAGCAACAGTTTTTCCCTTCTCTTGGGCTTTCAGTCTATTTCGTTTCAATTCTGGATGAAGTTGTTGACAGTGGTCTTCATCATGGTGAGTCTTTGAACAATTTTTGCATGTGATTTTTTCATTCTCTCTTTTTACAAAGCTATTTATTTTTCCTCTTCCATAAAATTTTCCTTTTCCTTTACCCTCACTTTCACTTTTCCCCTCTATTTTTTGTTTTCCCCTTGCCTCTAAGTGTGTGGCTTGTACAAAAACTCCATCTAAATTTCTTGGGTTAAACATAAGGATAGTATGCTTCAATTAGGAATGTAAAACCCCAATGTATTTCAAGAGTGTATCTTGGGAATTCAAATTTACTCCTAGAAATAAAGCTCTCTTTCTAAACTCCTGGGTATATTCTTGAACTATTTGACCCTTGATCTGCTTAAAATTTTGGCAACTCATAATATATTTTTGCATATAGGCTAATAGATAAAACTGTCTTTTAATGGAATAAATAAACTCAACCCACGATATGGATATCTTACCATGGATTCACATTTCCTCTTGAGTCTTTGCTTCCCACCAAACTAGTGCAGCTCCTTCGAGCCTTAATGAAGCCTACTAGATCTTTATGTTGTAGTCACGAAGGTTCTTAATTCTGCAATACACCTCTAATTGATGTATCCAATTGTCAAGCCTCTCTGCATTTACCTCGCCATTGTACATGGGTAGTTCAAACTTAATGTCCAATTTGAGTAATTGAGTCTTTCCTTTTATGGCGTTTGAGTGATTTGTAGTGGTCTTTGTGGTGGAAGTGGAAGATGATGCAAATGGGGATAATGAGGATAATTCAAATGGTGGAGATGGATGTGGCTTTCCTCTACTGCTCTTTGAGCTCTTCTCTTCATCCTTCTTACCATTTGAAGTTCCTTCTCCATATGGAGGCTTAGAACCTTCTCCTGCTCTTTCTGTAGTGAATGCATCAAACACTATTTTAACCATTCTATGAATGTCCTTGAAGTCTCTCTTGACATCTTCCTCTTCTGAATGTCCTTGAGTCTCTCTAACACCTGACATAATGGCTATGGATTCAATCTCAACACCTAATGCTTGTACCTCTTCAATCACCTAAACTTCCTGTGCAAATTGTACCTCTTCAATCTCAACTTCTTGAGATAAAAATTGAGGTTCTTCAAGTGCAGCTAGGAGTGGAATTTTGGGTGAGGATGATTCTCTTTCATCTCTCCTTCTTCTGGTCCTAACCTCAGGACTTTCAACCAACAATTTCTCTTCACCTTTCTGCAAATTTAACCTTGTCAACATCACAAAATTGCAACCATTAACTTGAAAAAAACTTCAAGCAACTACCAAGAAAATAACCTTTCCTTTTAACCAGGCTCTGATACCAACTTGATCTCAATTTGAATGTTAGTTTTGTTTTGCTAATTTCGATTTCATATATAAAACTTATTTACTGATATTATGCTTGATGTGTAGGTCCCCTTGTTGCTTATGTGTGTCAAAGAGGTAATTAAAACTAATTTTTATGAGTGTTTTTGAAAGAATAAAGCATGTATCTAAAAGTTTGAATAAGAGCAACATAAATAATAGTAAACCATGACAAACTGATCCATTAAAACAAAGTTTTGATGAAGGATTTCACCCCTCCTAAGCTACATCTCCTTGGTCCAGGTCCATATCTTAGGCCTCTATATTAGCTCAAATGTGCTCAAAGTGTTGTTTACATGCATGAAATGCTCTTAGAACTTGTTCCAATGAGTTTAAAATGTAAAACTATATCATAAATTACTATTTTTTTACTTACCAGATGCTCTATAGATTTACTCTTTTGCCTCTGAAAATTGTTCAAATGGCTCCAAAACATCAAAATATACTAATAATTACTCTTCCTGCACAAAATTTGGTAAAAAATTGGCTCAATTATGGCAAAAACAAAATTCTCATGCAATTTCTCCACTAATTCTGGAATCTAGCCAGCTAACTCCACTAAAACTAGAGCTAGCTCCGAATTTGGCCGGGTCCACCAAGTCTTCTGCCAGTTTAACTGTGCATTAAATTAGTAATAAGAATGGTTTAAATGTGGTCCTAGTGCTAATTTCACTTAAGTCTAGAGCCCTCGGCATATGGTCATGAAGTGTGGTCATATTGTGATGGGTTGGCCCATGGGCTAGCCCCTCTGTTCCCACCACGGAAAAATTTTCACGTTCAAATAGGAGGTGAGGACATAGGATCTCAATGCAATGGGCCCATTAAACATTGAACCTTTAAACATTCACACCAATCCAAAGTTAATCCATGGTAATAATGAATCCAGGCCAACCTTTTTTTTCCACAAGAAAAATAGTAGCTTCCATTAATAAGAAATAAAAGTTACATATTTTATATGAAGAGAGCATATTCATATCAGCAATAAATCTAGATCATGATATAAAAATAAATAAATAAAATTAAAACATATGATAAGTGTCTGAATAGATACATATTGTGTGACAAGAATATTAACATAATAATCTGTGTACAAAATATGCTATAAGTAATATAAAAAAATAATTCGGGAGCAGCCTCTGTTGGGGTGAAACCCCATCCTTTGATCAGGATCAAAAGGATGGTGAAAATAATGGTAAAATGCATGTTCGTTCTGCTCCCGTATCTCCATGTAGTCTCTCAGTAGGTGCGATGCCTCCTTGGATACGAGATCTGAAATTGTGTTCCTCTCCATGTAAATATGATGACATGAGATGTAATCAAAATGTGTTTTGAGTTGAAGTTATTCACCCAAAATGTTCTAGAGTGTGTGCACGTGATAGGCTATGTGTTGGTTGAACCAGTCAATGATAATTTTGGGGTCGCAAAGATTTGTAGATTATCGCAGTTTTTACTGATGACAAATTGTACAAGATACAAAAGGCATAAAAGTTTAGCAAAAATGTTGCTGCCATGCCCTAGACCGATCTTGACTTTGAAGAAATGTAGAGGAGAAAAATGAAGTAGGAAGCCACCTCCACAACCATGAATTTGTGTAGAACCATCAAAATATGCCCAGGGTAGGGAGTGATCAATATATTCAGGGGTGATAGTCCGAGGAGGGGGAGGTGGGGGATCATCCGGAATCATATGATAGATGGAGATAATTTGAGCACCAGAAGAGGTCCAAATGATAGGGGAGTTGTAGAATATGGCCAGATTGTGAGCAATCCAAATTCCCCAAAAAAATAATAAGGGAAGGTTATGAAGCTTTTGGGGATTAGAAGATAGCCACCATGTCTCCCATGCAATGGATAGAGATGGCCACTCCCAACGAAGTTGGAGGTTGAGGGAGGTGATGATAAGACGCCAATGATCAAGGATGGCTAGGCAATTGAGGAAAAGGTGCATGGTGTCTTTAGCAGCAACATCGTAGAGGGTAAATCTATTGGGTCCAATATGTGAGCGCTTCTAAAGATTAGCCCCCATAGGTATTTTATCTGATAGAATGCACCACATGAGGAGCCTCGCTTTAGCAGGTAATTTTAATTTCTAGAGGGTGCGCCACCAAGGTAGCAGAGAACAGACCGATGTGGACTATATATGTGAAGGTACCCCTCTTTTGGAGTGTATTTTCTGTGTTTTGAAATAGTCTAGATGATTTCATCCTCACGGTCAGTGATTCTAACATGAAAATCTCTTAATGCATCTGGATATATAGTCCAAGTCACCTCCCATTGTGGATGAAGCTGTAAATCCAGATGATTCAACCAGCATTGGGTGAATATGGTAGATCGGTCTTTGTCAGCAATTTGATGTAGTGTGTGGATACCAACACGGTTGAGGGTGTCAATGAGTGCAGGCAGGAGGATGTGAGTGTTACTACATCTTGTCCATGGATCCCAACCAATACACATCAAATAACCTATACTGATATTCCAAGCCAGTCCAGTACTAATGTGTTTTATGGAGCACTGAATAGCTCACCAGATCGTGGAGCAATTGGAATGCTGTGTAGGTAGTTGACAGAGCCATTCAAAAATGCTAAGTGGGTGGATGTATTTGAGGATGACAACCTTGGTCCAAAAGTTGTTGGAGGTGAGAATCTGCCACCCATGTTTAGCAGCAAGTTCCTGCACAAAAGTATGAAGATATTTGATTCCCCACCCACACCAACTCTTAGGTAATGCAATACACATCCATTTAGACCAGGAAAAAGTGTGACCTTATTTAGCCTTGAACTAGAGAAATTTTCGACATATCTTCTATATCCTGTGTAGAATTCATTTTGGAATCCAAGCCAGGGACATCCAGTAGACTGGAATGGCCTCCAAAACCGACTTGATAAGTACCAACCGACTCACCCTGGAGAGCCAGTGCTAGCACTAGTTGTTCAGTCTCTTTTCAATCTTGGAGATTAACCAATTCCAGTCAACATTTTTATAGTTGATATGTTTTAGGTAGAATCCCAAGTATTTCTGTCCATCTTCAAAATGGGTAGGAGTAAAATGGAATCTCTGTTGCGCATAATGGACCTCATGTGGGGAGCAGCCATAGCATGTCAAAGTGGATTTGTTGTTGTTGTTGCATTGCATTCCTGTAGCATTAAAAAATAGTAAAAGTATGGATGTCATCACTGTGGAGTCACCTAAAGATCCATTCAGAAAAAGAATGATGTCATCAACAAATAGCAGGTGAGTGAGGATACAATTCTCCGAAATACGAATGCCTTTCAGTCGGCCTCCATCCCTTTCATCAATGATGCATCTGTTGAGGCCTTCCATAATCAGGAGGAAAATAAGGGGGGACAGTGGAAAACCCTGGCAGAGACCCTGCTTTGCATGAAATAAATATCTGCTAGCCCCATTAATGAGAATGCTATAAGAAACAAAGGTGATGCAACACATGATCCAATTGATAACGTGAATGGGGAATCCAAGATGAGTAAGGAGCATATGGATGTAGAGCCAACTGGCGTGATCAAATACTTACGCAAGATCAATATTGAGGATCGACCCTTTCATATTCTTGGTGTGCATGGAATGTAGGCCTTCTTGTGCAATGGCGATGGAATCATGAATCTGTTTGTTTTCAAGGAATGAAAATTGTTTGGGAGAAATAAAGTTAGATAAAATAGGCTTGAGACAGTTAGCAATAATCTTAGCCATAATCTTGTAGATGTAGTTACATAATGAGATGGGGCAGAAGTCCTTAAACGATGAGGGGTGGTCCGATTTAGGGATGAGGGTGATGAAAGTGGAGTTGAAAGCCTCGTATATGCACCCAGATTGCTGGGTCTCTTCCACAACAACCAGTAGGTTCAGTCCCAACATGTCAAAGAAGGCCAAATAGAACTCCACAGGCCATCCATCAGGGCCAGGACTCTTATCATTTTTGAACCATTTTAGGACGTATTTTAATTCCCCCAGCGAAACAGGTGCAAGGAGGTCCTCAACCAACAAAGGATCAAAATATCTAGGAAAAAGGGAGGCCACCTTGATGATCTCAGCCAATGAAGGTTGTTGAGGTGCCTTATATATTTCTCTAAAGTGGGAAATACCTTTCTGTGCAAGCTGTTAAAAATTAGAAGCATAGGTGCCATCATCATTTTCTAGGTCCCATATGGTATTGATGGCTTTCCTACCCCTGGAAAATTGATGAAAGAATTTAGATTTTTCATCCCCAACTTTGATACAAGTGGCACGAATTTTAAGCCTCCAAAATTCATCCTTGTTTTGAAGAATTTTATGACGATCAGATTCTAGCTTAATGAGCCGATTCTTTGTAGCTTTTGATATGAAAGCACCCCCCGATAGGTTTATCAAGTCTTTGAATTTCTTGTTCAATAATGGAGAGGTCGTGATCCTCCTTTATTTTTTTGTTCTTAGCTTGTCTAATAGTATTATTTTTTTTATGGAGAGTATTTTGTGTGAAAATAGGGATGAGGTCATACTCAATCCCAGAGGGGGAGAAAGCATCCACTGTGATTTTATCAAATTAATGAAGTCGACGTCTTGTAGCCAGACCAAGTAGAATTTGAAAGGAGAGGTCAACTTGTTGAAATTACCAGTGATTTCAAGACAGATCAGTGAATGATCAAAGATTCCTCTCAAGCCAATCCATTTTCTATACAAACCAAGGTTATGGAGGAGATCCTCCTTAATGAGAAAACAATCAAGCCTGCGAGCAACCATATAATCGCCAGTACGCCGGTTATGCGGAGGGAGAGGTCGAAAGAGGCTCAACCAGATGTTGAGTCGTAAGTGGATGATGGAAGTAATCAAAGAGTGGGTCCGCATGATAATTAGGGCCACAGTATTCAGAGATCTGAAGAGAGAAATTCAGGTCCCCAACAAGTATTAAGTTGTCGGTGCGTAGCAGGGATAATTGCATATGCGTAGACCAAAATTTTTGCAAATTCAAGCAAGGGCTATAAACATTGATGATCCCAAGTTGTAGACCGAGGGCCTCCCCAAAAAATTAATGAGTTTAATGTTTCGGGGATTGATACAGAGAGCTAGACCACACGAACTCCCATTGGCATCCAGTGCATGGAAAGTCCAAGAGGGGAGAAGGGAGGGTAAAGTGTGGATGACAAATTCAGATGAGGAATGAGTTTCCTGTAGGATAATGACATCCACAGGAGAAGAAAAAAAATATGCATGAGAGCAAGGCGCTTGGCTGGGCTAGCTAGCCCTTTGCAGTTGAAGGAGAGCAATTTCATCGGGAAACCAGATCGGGGGTATGCCTTTCTCTAAGAACCCCTTCAATGGAGAGTTGTTTGCCAGAGGTGACGTCAAGACCAACCTGTAGGATGGACTTCGAAATGCTAGAATGTCACCCTCAGGGTAACTTATTCATAGTAGAGGGAGGGCCGAGATGGGGACCTAGACCAGTGGGTGTAGGATTACGCAGACACAAATTGTAAGAATGTGAAGAGGAGGAGTCAGTCGGGTCTGACGCAACATAAGGGGGGGTGAGGGAATAGGGGTAAAAAAACAATTTATAGTAGTTTCTCCTACTTCAACTAGTAAAATAAAACCCTAAAGTTTAATACATACATATTCATGTGTTTTATTCATAAATATGAAACAAAATAACAATAAAAATTGACAAAAACATGGACCATAAGATGTGCAATAAACCTAAGTGAAAGCTTTCTATTATAACTCTTTTGGGGAGATCTCCAAGCTGAAGTGATGCTCCATTGACCTCCTCATTGACATATCTCTCTCTCTTAAATGGTTGTTGAGAAATGGGTAGTGGGTGAGAATTCAAGAATGATAGAGAGGGTTCTTTGTTGTTTCTATACCTATAAGCACATATCTCTCTTAAATGGTTGTTGAGAAATGGGTAGTGGGCGTGAGAATTAAAGAATGATAGATTTCAAATGGAACGTGAAGATAATGCCAACAATGAAATGGTTATGGTGAAATGACAGAGGAAACCTCTTCTATTTATACCAAAGTAATTGATAGATTTGATACTGTCCAATAATAAAAAATAATTGTTGCACCAAATCAAAATCTAACCATTCTTGGTATTTTATTATTTTTGTGAGGGGAAAAGGTAATGACCTTTATTATGGGTAATTAACTCAAGAATAATGATTCTTTATATTAATTAATGAAAAAATTCATAAATAAATTATTGTGCCAAGAAGTTCTCTACAACTGAGTATGAGAGAGATGTTGTCAGTTAACATTATATTTAAAACTAATAAAACAATACTTACATTAACCAATTAAAAAATAAAAAATAAAATAAAAACAAGGTCAGTTATACATAAAACACTTAAATTTCCACCTTAATTTTACATCCATCTTTACAGAGAGAGATAAAGAAATTGAAAGTAAAAAAACTTAATTTACTTTTTAGTATAGTGGAGATATGCAATTTGTTCACTATTTAATATGGAGTTCACACATGCCATGCAAAAATAATATTATCGATATTAGCTGATGTGTAAGTCATTTTATGTTTCATTGACATGTAACATTTAAAATTAAAATATTTATTTTTTAATATGAGAGAGATACCTAATTCTTTCACTACTTAATATTGAGTTGACACATGTCATGTAAAAAATAATAGTATTGATACTATATGATGGATAATTCATTCTATGTTGACATGTAACATTATAACAAAAAATATTTTATTATCATTTATACTAGAACACAATTTTATCTCAACTTTATATAGAGAAAAATAAAATAATTGTGTCACAAGTCTATTTTGAAATAAGACTTTAAAATTTTAATTTAATTATTAATAACTATAAGGTGGATGGTATGGATTTAAACTCGATAGAACAATCTAGAATATTCATAACAATCTACACAAACCAAAGTTGTGAATTATTTATGTTTTTTTAAATTAAATTCATTAATTAAAAAAAATCATATGAAGAAGTTCTTATTCATAGAGATTTGTAATTCCTTAGAGAGAAAGAGAGCATTTAAAAATATATTAATAACAAAAATAGTTCTATATATTATAAGAAACCATATAAGTGAAAATTGAAACTATCTTATATTTAAAACATTTTATTAGTTTGTTGTTCAAAATCAACATAGATCCATATTAACTCAATATGTATAAAAAACTAAGAGGAATCAAATAGATTTGTCATCTTGAGAAATATAATCACTTATAATGAAATAGGTTTGTGTCTTGAGAAATTTGATCTCTCTTGGAGTTTGGTAGATCCCAAGTCTATGATAGTTTATTAAATTATTTCCATTTAAATAGGTAAATTGGGTGAAAATAATTAAATTATTATAATAGAAATGAGTAAAATATTGAAAATAACATAAAATTAACGTAAGATATTTCATGTAAATAGGTAAAATAATGAAAATTACTTAGGCAAAGTGGTTCCTCAAGTCATTTTCATCGGTGAAAGTGTATTTTAATGTGTAAAACCCAACTATCAAAATATATTCATATCATTTGTCAAGGTGAGCCTCTCATGTCATAACATTTGTTTTGGAACTTAAGTTTTTGAATGAATTATGCATCATTTTTAATTGTAAAGTCTTTATGCTGTCTCTTTTTAAAGATTGATATTACACTTATTATTTCCAATGCTACTTTACTTAAAGGTTTTATTATTATTATTATTTATAACTCTTTTTATATTTAATATAATAATTTATAAATATTTTCATGATTGAACAACAAATTTAATGAAACATCATGTAAAATTGTTTTCATGATTTAATATTAAAGATGTTATTATTATTTTTAGCATTAATGTTGAAAATTATTATCATCATGGTTTTTTTAGATCGAGTTGTCTTATAACTCATTTTATTTAGTATAATAATTCTTTAGTACAATAATTTAGAATTATTTGTATAGTTTAATAGAATCATTAATAAAAAATTCGATTTAAAATTTGACTTAAAAATTTGACTAAATATAATTTAAAATTGATTTCATGATTTGATATGCAAGATGTCATCACTACACAAAAATAAAAATGGAGAAATAATTTTCTTTATATAATTAAATATCATACAAGTATTTTAATCAAAATTAATAAAAAGTTTAATAAAAATATTGTACAATAAATTTAAAAATATTATTTAATAGAGAAATTTAAAAAAAAAAATCAAATCATACAATCATGATTGAAACATTTAATCAAGTTTCTAAATATGTTTAATAAATATATTTTATATTCTCAAACCATAAAGAATTCACCTTCAAAATTATTTAAATAGAATTATATGATCTAAAGATAGTATAAGTTTTTTTAATCACAATCAAAATTAAATGATTTCATTTAACTACAACTAAATATATGGAATCTAAAATTTAAATGAGCGATACATCTCAAGTTTAATTTAAACACATAGAAATCGTTAATAATATTAAACGTAGCATACATGCAATAATTTTTATAAATCAACCAACATTAACAACAACAAGATATAATAATATATGATATATATGAACAATAATAACAAAATCTCTATGTGTGTGTCAATAATAGATTTTAAAACTCATTAAGCAAGGTGATCGACAAAATTATAAAGGTGGTATGGGGAGAACAGTTACCATCACCACTGGAAATTCTCATGGAAGATGTGGCCATCCAATTGGCAAGAAACATTAATGGTAAGTTCATACATGATTTTGAATTTAATGCTCTTTGTTGCCTCCCATTACTCCATAGTATTGGAAGGTATCATTCTCATTTGGCATGGTTTCTTTGAATTTCTCATAATTCTCTTTCCTTTGTTATTATCACTCACTCTAATGTTTTCCTAACCTTTCCCCTTCCTATGATTGATTTTCTTGACAACCAACCTCTATTTCTGGCCCTTCTAGTTGTTTAATTTTTTTCCTTCCTTTGGTTTTCCCTATTTTTTAATAGATGACACCTTAGTGCTTCTAACAAAGATACAATCCCATTGGTTAATGTGACTAGCTTCAAAGTCCTTTCCTAGATGCACTTCCTCAACTCGTAAGTGAGCTAGTCTCTCGAGCCTTCACATTTCTTCCTTCATACAACTATCGTGATGAGACAATGTGTGAGTTGTTCATGTGATGGTGGGGGACGAGACTCTCTGGGTGGAATGTGAGCTTAGTTTCATGCTAAATATTCTACTCATCTCTACCATGACCAAACTCTGTCAAAAGTGTAGCAAGAGTTTATATAACTAAAGGAGGAAATTTAGATGAAATTCTAATACAATTTGGATATAGAGCTACTTGAGGAGCTCATTTCCTGGGTTCCAGACACTAAGCACACACGCAACAAACAAAATTAGTATTTCCATACAATTGACATGTACTAGCAACTTAATATGCTCCTTGGCAAAGTATTTCAAGAATATCATGTTGCATAGAATAAAATTATGGTACTTCTTGAAGAAATTGAATTGTATTTGATCGACATACGTAACAATCCACAGTTAAAGTTCATGTAATAAAGAATAATCAAGGAAAAATAAGAACAAGGTCATGGGACATGTATTCCAAGCTGAATGTTGGGAAAACACTATAATGGGCATCACTTTTGGTTTATTAATGGCTATGGAAATTGGCAAAGGAAATGGCAAAGGAAAAGAGGTAGCAATTGCCATTTATTTATGAAAATAAACGAAAATAGAAAAAAAGGGAGGTGAAGAGACACAAATTTGCATGCTAATGAAATTAAAGGAAAACTGAGGGAAAATGAATAAAATATAGACATCAATAATAAAAAGGAATCATAGAACCGGGTCACAGTTGTTTTTAGTTTTCAACATTGGGTCAAGTGAGAAAGAGAGGGAAAGCTCCAAGAGGAGAAAGAAAGTAAACAAACAAAGGAAGGAAAAGGAAAGAAAAGGAGATTCAAGAAAATAGAAGGAAAGCAAGGAGAGGGTTGGACCAACAACTTCAACATGAAGATTTTGTAGGTAACAGGTTGCATGTGTGATTTTATAGTTGAGGTATGAATGCATGGGACATGCATGCGTTTATTTGGTTTATTTGTTGTCATTGGAATGGGTTTTGTCGGGTTTAACAGTGGTTTCATCCTTGCCTTTCCATTTATTGGATAGGCATGGTCTGATGGTATTCGTTTCTTGGTTGATATTTTGATTCTCGAAGGGTTTTGGAACCGAGTGAGGTGGTATCAGCCCAAGGGTTGTGGGTCAAGATGGTTTTATTTGGGAATCCCTCGACAAGTGGGTAGGTATAGGAAAATTCCTCAAGGTATGGTGAAGGAATTATGATGCATCCAAGATTGGTATGATTTTGTGATCTTGGGATCGATTTAGGTGAGATCGTGGTAGTTTAAGGATGGAGGTGGTTTAAACTTTGGATTCCCTTGGTTGTTTCTAACTTGGTTTATCCCATGAGATGCCACACCCATTCTTGGAATATGGCACAGGGGTGATTAGATAAAAGAAATATTTGGTTCAACTCAATCTATGGTTGGGTGGTACATGGAAGTTCCTAACTTAGTTTCCTTTTGCATATGTCAATAAGATTTATTTTCCTATTTTGATTTATGAGCACTTGTACTTGTTATTATGTTGTGATGGTTTTCCTATCATGGTTAATGTTTTAGTTTTATGCTAGTTACGCACATGGTTATATGATGTGCTCTAGCTATGGCTCTTGTTCATGATTTGATAAGTATTTGAATGTTGATGAATGCATGGGATAACAAGTGTTTTTGAAGCTAATTGGGAGGGATTTAGAAGTTCTTGGTAGTTTTAAAATGAATTTCAGATATTTATGACCATATATGTATTCATGACCTGTAACTCGGATGTTTACCATGTGTTTGGAAAAATATCTAGTGTGTTATAGGTTTTCTAGGTCACGTTTTGGATTCAAGTTTGAATGATTATAATTTTTGTTATGAGAAATATGATTCTGGAAAGTTACAGGAAGTTATGAGCAGTGGTCTATAGACTAGCCTTGAAAATTGGCTAAGATCTTGAGACTATAGTCATATAATTGGACATATGAGGTCATAAGCGCATGGACCAAGGCTTGTGAGTGTAGTTTGAGCCTCACAACAACATTAAAGAAATTTCAAGTGTCCGGTTATAGGTCTAGGTTAGAGAAAAAGGGTTCCAGCTCATGGATTGGTCACCTAGGGTAGTTTTTCATCCTATGAGTGATTTGTGGTTATTAAGCAAGGTCATTAAGTCTCAGTTCTAGGCGTCACTTCCTTAACTAGAACTAGGAGGTCAGGTCATGTCATAGTAGCACTTTCCTTAACATTTACCCATAGGGCTTGTAAAAGAAGGTAAATGTGGGGAGGGGTGTGTTACAGATTGGTATTATAGCCTCCAGATTGAAACAATTGGACTAGATGGGTGGGATGTGATTGTTATGCATGCATGTCAATCGTATGAATGCATTATTATGGCTATATTTATCATTTATATCATCGGTGTTATAATTTGAGTTACCATGCATGATGATTGAGATGATGTTGATAGGTTGATATGTTGGTGTCATTATGAATATATACTTGTATATCATACTAATCTAGACTGATCTGTGCAGACGAGATAGCCTCCCCTAAAATTCACTAAGGTATGTTTGATTGTGTTTATATTTGGTTTATATGACATGGTATGTTTGTAGGAAGAAGAAGATCATATGTGACGAGAAAAATGGTGGATTATATCTCATGTAACTCTCCTTATAGATCAACTGAGTAGCATGGGGAAGAGTACTCTCCTGACATAGCAGATACATCGATAATTTTGAAGGAATAAATAAGAGTTGTATGGAGGATAATGATAGGATAATTCAGTTATAGGAAATAATTTCGAAAGCTCAAGATCATCGATTCGAGTTCAATGTAGTGATACTTCAGAACTTATCAAATTTATAGAGACAGTGCTAGCCACATATTAGTAATGGATAGGAGGAAAGGACTAATGGGGCATATGGTAGAATATCTTGATCAGGGCACAGGTTAGACAGGGATGACACAGTCAGAGGCTGAAAATGGTTGGATACACTTGTCAGGAGAGGTAGTGGTTATGGATTCTATTCTAGTTCTAGTTCAAATAGACATCATTGTCATCATCACTATCATCCTTACAAGAGGAGTGAGAGGGGTTACTTTCCAGATGAGTTCAAGAAATCCAAGCCTCCTATGCTTGATGGAGAGTTGAAGAAACCAGAAGATTCTGAAGCATGGTTGTTGGGGATGAAGAAGTTGTTAAAGCTACATGATTATAAAAAAAATATGAAATTATGGATAATTGTTTTTAGTCTTAAGGGAAAAGTAGACATTTGGTGGGAATATGTGAAGTGTTTCAGAGGCATCATGATAGAGGAGTTGAGTTGGCATGAGTTCAAAAGACTCTTCAAGAAGAAGTACTTATCTAAGAGATATTATGATGGAAAGGCAAAGGATTTGTATGAGCTTTATATGGGATCTATGATAGATGAAGAGTACATGCCGAATTTTATGGAGTTTTTGGGGTATGTGCCTTACCTCAAGGATGATAAAAACAAGGTTAAAAGGTTTATGTTGTGAAACCAGCTCCAGAAATAGAAGAAAAGAGATATCAATGCCTTAGAAATAAGCCACTTCGAGGGGGAAACCTCCAATACATTACATGAATGAAAAATTCTTTGATGATACAAATTACAAAACCTCCTTTCTATATATAGGAGTCCATAGGGCCACAATGTAATCCTAGCCGACCTAACATTAATAATTTAAGGGCACAATAATAACAACATGGGGGTTATAAGGGTACAATAATAACAATAAGGGGGTTACACTAACAACAATAAGGGACTATACTAGTAATATAGGGACCTAACATGCCCCTCTACTTCAAAAAAGCATTGTCCTCAATGCTTGAGTAGCTATGGGTGCTTCTGTATAAAATTCTCATCCTCTCATGTAGAATCTTCAGTGGGTAAGTTCTTCCACTTGATGAGATACTCTGAAATTGATTAATTCCATAGCTGTCGAATTTTGTTTTCCGTGACCGCTTCAGGTTCCAATATGATTTTTCCTTCCTCATCAAGTTCTGGAAATATTGTTTGAACTGGAATATTTTCACCTATAACCTTCTTTAAGCATGAAACATGGAAAATTAGATGCACTCGAGAAGAAACAGGAAGCTCCAGTTTGTATGCGGTAGTACCAATCTTTTGCAACACCTTTTAAGGACCATAGTACTTTAGCGATAATTTATTATCCTTCTTAGCTTGCTTGAGGGACATTTGTTTGTATGTTTGTAGCCGTAAAAATACCTAGTCTCCTACATCAAAACTTCTCTCACTGCGATGTTGATCTGCCTATTGTTTCATTCGATTTTGTGCCGAATTCAGGTTGTCCTTTAAGAGTTTGAGAACTTCTTGTTGATGCTCAATGTGATCTTCCACTGCTTGAACCTTCGAATTTTATCTTAAAGATGATGTGATAGATGGTGAATGATATCCATAAAGTGCCATAAATGGGGTCATTTTTGCTGCAGTATGGAAGGAAGTGTTATACCACCATTCAGCGAGAGGTAACCACTTGACCCATTGTGTTTGTTTATCAGATACAAAACAATGAATATATCCTTCCAAAAATTTATTTACTATCTCAGTTTGACCATCGGATTGAGGATGATAAGATGAGCTATGAGCTAATTGAGTACCCAGACAAGAAAATAACTCCATCCAAAAATTTCCAATAAAAATGGATCTCTGTCACTCACAATAAACCTTGGGTTTCGATGTAGCTTTTGAATTGTGTCTATAAATGTATTAGCAATTGTACTTGCTTTAAATGGATGAGATAATGCACAAAAGTGTGCATACTTGGTAAGTCTATCAACTACCACCATGATGACACTCTTTCCTTCGGACTTAGGTAAACCTATGATAAAATCCATTGAAATCTCCTCCCAACTTTGACTTGGAATGGATAAAGGTTGTAGAAGTCCCGGGGTCTTAATTGTTTCCACTTTATTCTGCTGGCAAACCAAACATTCCGCCACAAACTTTTGAATATCAGATTTAAGGCCATCCCAAAAAAATTCTTTCTTCACCCTGTGGTAAGTTTTTAAAAATCCTGAGTTTCCTCCTAAAGGAGAAGTGTGCAATTCCAAAAGAATATTTTGTTTTAGTTGGGAATTCTTACAAAGATATAAGCGATCTTTGTACCATAAGGAATCATTTTTCCGACTAAATGTATCAGATGTACTAGGATCTTGCTGCAACTTTTGAATGAGTGTCCATACATCTTTGTCCTTCTTCCATTCATCTCTTGCTTCGGTTATCAAATCTGGTTGGATAATAGAAATGGCACAAAGCAATGCTTCCACCTCTTCATTCTTTCTTGAGAGTGCATCTGCAACAACATTTAGCTTCCCTTTTTTGTAGATTATTTCAAAGTCATAACCCAACATCTTTGTGACCCATTTTTGCTGCTCTTCGGAAGATAGTCTTTGTTCCAAAAAGTGTTTAAGACTATCATGATCAATTTTTACCTTGAAGTGTCTTCCCATTATGTAAGTTCTCTATTTATTTAGTGCATGCAGTATTGCTAACATTTCCTTCTCATAAATAGGTTTATGTAAATGCTTTCCTTTGATTGGATGACTTTCAAAAGCAATGGGTCTTCCTTCTTCCATTAAAACAACACCAATTCCATTTCCTGAGGCATCATATTCCACAATAAAGGTTTTTGTGAAGTCTGGCATAGCTAAGACTGGTGCTAGGCACATTTCCCCTTTAAGATGTTCAAAGGCCTTAGTTGCTTCAAGAGTCCATGAAAATGCATCTTTCTTCAATAATGTTGTTAGAGGTGCTGCTATTTTCCCATAATTCTTAACAAACTTTTGATAATACACTGTTAACCCGAGAAATCCTCACAACTGCTTTATGGTTGTGGGGAATTTCCATTCCTTAATGGATTTAATTTTTTTAGGGTCTACTTTAACACCTTCTCGAGATACAATATGACCCAGATATTCGACCTCTTGTACTCCAAAGAAACATTTGGATGTTTTTGCATATAATTGTTTCTCCTGCAATAGTTTGAGCACCCTGTCAACATGTTGAGCATGATCCTTCCAAGACCTGTTGTAGATTATTATATCATCAAAAAATATTAACACAAATTTTCTAAGGAAGGGTTTGAAAATGGAATTCATCAACCCTTGAAATGTAGAAGGTGCATTGGTAAGGCCAAAAGGCATGACCAAAAATTCATAATGACCCTCATGAATTTGAAATGTTGTTTTCGGAATATCTTCAGTCTTCATTCTAATTTGATGATATCCTGAACGAAGATCCAACTTGGTAAAATAAATTGCTCCATGTAATTCATCCAATAATTCATCAATCATAGGAATGAGAAATTTATCTTTAATGGTGAGCTTATTGAGCTCCCTATAATCGGGACACATGCGCCATGATCCATCCTTCTTGTGTACCAATACTACAGGAGCAGAGAAAGAACTTTGACTAGGTTGAATTATACCAACCTCTAACATTTCTGCAATCATACGTTCAATTTCACTCTTTTGGACATAAGGATATTTGTAAGGTCGGATGTTTGGAGGAACACTTCCTGGAATCAAATGAATAGCATGATCATGATCACGAATAGGTGGGAGTCCTTTGGGAGTATCAAACACATTGGAATGATTGTCCAAGACTCTTTGGAGATCTGGAGAAATAGATGATTTTGATGTTGGAACTTCTAGTGAGCATAATTGTGCAATTACGCCTCGTTGTTCTTTCTTTAGAAGCTTTGTCATGACATTAGAGCTTATTATCTTTCCTGGATTCCCTGCAATACCCTGTAATTCGACTTCCTTTCCTTCTGAAAAAAATTTCAAGAAAAGTTCTTGAAAATTAAAAGCTACCGTCCCCAAAGATTGTAACCATTGTACTCCTAGTACAACATCAACACCTCCCATAGGAATGGAAAGCATTGGACTAGTCAATACATATTCCCCCATGGTTAGCTTAATATTATGGAATTTTCTAGAGCAATTTATAGTTCCTCCATTTGCAACCATCACTTGACATTCTGGTGCTGGGTATAGGAAACAATTTAATTCCTTGGCTACCTTACAATGAATAAAATTATGGGTGCTACCTGAATCAATTAACACTATTACCTTTTTCTTCTTGATTTGTCCTTTTATCTTGAGAGTTTGAGGAGTGGTAATTCCTGCCAGTGCATTACACGATATGGTCGGATTCATTTCTTCCTCTTTTGGGGCTGGTTCCTGGTGTATATCCTCTTCTTGTTCATTTTCTTCTTCCTCTTCACAATCTATGTAAAATAATTTCTTCTCAACACACTTATGACCTTTAGTGTATTTGCTATCACAACTGTAGCAAAGCCCTTTTGCTCTTTTCTCTTCCAATTTTTGTGGTGTCAACCTTGTAGGTTGTGGAAATCTAGGCGTAGTAACACTTCCTTCTTTATAGAAGTGAGTGGTAGGCTTCCTTGTCGCCATAATTTTACATTCAATTTTTCTTGCCAACCTGAATGCCTTCTCCAATGAATCAGGTTCCAAAATGCGAACTTCATGTTGGATTTTATCCTTTAAAGTACCTATGAAGAGATCAATCATGTGTTCCTCTGGAATATCAGTTACCCTTATATTCAATTTTTGGAAGTCCTCAATGTGCTCCCCCACTAAACCCTTTTGTTTGAGATTTATCAATTGGCTAAAGAAGGTGTTGCTCTTTGTATCCTCATAATGTGCTATCATTTCCTTCGTTAAAATTGACCAAGTGACAATTTTTTTACGGGAGCAAAGCCAATGATACCATACAAATGTATTTTGTTCTAGTTTTAAAGTTGCAATGCGTACCTTTTGGTGTGTTTTGCACATTATTGAGATCAAAATATTGCTCCATCTGTAGTATCCATGTTACGGGATCCTTGCCATCAAACTTCCTCATATCCATCTTTGGAATATGGTGGTTCTTCTTGCCAACATTAGAGTTTATGAAATCATGATATCATTTATTTTGTTCTCATCATGAATTTCCTCTACTATCTTTTCACCATTAGGAAACATTTGTTGTATCAACTTTGTCAAACCTTCGATGTCTACTTTTAGATCATTCTTCATGTTTTCCATTTTTTCATCGATCTTAGCTTCCATGCCAACTTCCATGCCATCCATATTAGCTTCCAAACCATTCATCTTAGCTTCCATGCCTTTCTTCAAACCAATCCATCTTAGTTTCCATGCCTTTCTTCACAACTTCCATTTCATTTTTTGTTGTTCTTTGTGATAGTGAAATTTGGTGCACTTGCTCATGGACTTTTGATATCTCATGTTGCATTTCTTCGTCTTCATGAGTCATAGTAGATCCTTCTGAAGGCTTAATGGGTGTTTAATTATTTTTAGGAGGCATTTTAGAACCCAATACTGATAGCTATGCTCAATAGGCCTTTAGAATCAACTAGAACTGATTTTTCAAACAAGACTTATGCAATTTGAAAAAAAAATACACACCTTTTTCTTGATTTTGAGGAGCTTGATATCGAAATTGAATTATCTCTGTGATTTATGATCTTCAATATCTAAAATTTGGCCTTGAAGTCACCCTCTGAATCTTCTTTCGAATGCCACAGTTCTGACCTGATTTTGATTCTTCAAGGCAAAGTTATGTCCAATCTCCCACAATGACCCAATTATGGACTGATTTAGTATAGCAAACTTGTATGACTTGCCACGTGTCACTGTTTCCTCCTTTGGCTCTGAAATTTATAGACCAGAAACTACAGTTTGTGTACTTGCAGCCACTTTTTACAGAATTCCAATCTGATGCTCAAAGAGAGAGTTATGAAGGTTTTCCCATGATCACCTATTTGAGATGAAATTCGAGAGCCTGAAAAAGACCGAACTTCCACAGATCATATCTCTGAAAATATTGCGAACCAAGCTCTAAAATTTTGTGACGATGTTCCTCAGGATCTCAGCTTCGCTCTCTAAAAATTTCATCTTCTGAAACGTCGTAGAACAAAATTTATAGCGCAAATTCCTCGATGACCTGTTTAGGTTAAATTCAGGAGCCTTCAAAAAGCCCTAACTTCCACAAATCATATCTCTGAAGATATTGCGAACCAAGCTCTGAAATTTTGCAACAATGTTCCTCAGGATTTCGGCTTCTCACTCTCAAAATTTTAGCTTTTGAACCTTCGTAGAAAAAACGTTATAGAGAAAATTCCACGATGACATGTTTAGGGTAGCAAAATGCTAGAATCCAAAGCTTTGATACCAAATGTTGTGAAACCAACTCCAGAAATAGAAGAAAAGAGATATCAATGCCTTAGAAATAAGCCACTTCAAGGGGGAAACCTCCAATACATTACATGAATGAACAATTCTTTGATGATACAAATTACAAAGCCTCCTTTCTATATATAGGAGTCCATAGGGTCACAATGTAATCCTAGTGGGGCCACAATGTAATCCTAGCCGACCTAACAATAATAATTTAAGGGCACAATAATAACAATATGGGGGTTACAAGGGTACAATAATAACAATAAGGGGGTTACACTAACAACAATAAGAGACTATACTAGTAATATAGGGACCTAATATTTTATCATTGGGCTGCCATATGCTTTAAAGGAACGAATTAAGTATGATGAGCCTTGGTCATTGGAGGAAGTCATCGTGAAATTCAAGCATTGCGACGAGCATTCGAAACGCAAGTCTGAGCCTAAGCATGAATGGAAGGGGAAAATGGCCTCTAAAGTGGGAAATACCTTAGGATGTAGGTCAGAAAGAAATTGTGGCTCCTTACAAGAATTTTAGTACAGTTGAGAAGGGACATGGACCTCAGCCTGGAGAGCAGTAGAATAAAGGTAGTGGAATACAATCTTTACAATGTTGGATTTTTGGCTAAGATCATCGTAAGAAGTATTTTTTTTTGTATAAGTGCAGAATACCTTAGTTCTATAGTCCTCATAAGGCACAGACAGTTGGGGATGTTGTTCATAACATTCCTATGATTTATGAAACATTTGATAACAAGCAAGAAAATCACTAGGCATCCATTATTGAGATGGAAGGTAAGCTTGTTGGGCCTCAAATATGTCCATTTTCTACCGTACAATATCACCATTCATAAGCTAAATTCATATATTTTTTAACTCATTTCATACCATAATTCCACAACTTGTCACCAATACATATCCTACACTTGATTATCATTAGATTTCTTGAATTTTCAATGATTAGAGAATACTTTGCTATGATTTGATAATGATGGTTTTTCCAAGTTCATTTACCACAAGGATCCATTGTCGGAATTCTTCATAAGTTAATTAAACTAAAATGCTACATGACTAAGTACAAAATGCATAATTCTTGTAGGTGAAAATATAAAATTTGTGATCAAATGGAGAAGAATATTAGGATTATGAGAAACAGGTTTTGTTCAGAATACCCTCATTCAGGTAGCCCAATTTGTTTTTGGAAAAATTCGTCATCACGAAGAATTTATGGTCAAGGGAGTGTTAAGTACATAATCAGTGCTGAAATTCTGCGTTAAGTATGGAAAATCTGGGTTTGACGGTTTCAGATCAGCCATGTAGAGGACCAAGATTGGGACAGTTTGGTGCACCCTCTAGAATATTTTCATTTGGATTATCTTATATCTATTCTTCTACTTTACTTACCTATGATCTATTCCTTACTCCACTTAGTTAATTTGTTGCAACCATTTCCATCGGCTGAACTCTTTAAAATGGTTGTTGTTTTGTAAGGATTCACACACATGCATAAATTTGTATAAGGATATGCATAGTTTTCTTTAAGGAAGTTATACGCTCAGATAAACTGTTGGTTGTGGCATACCTCATATTCATGTCTGAATTGATGTCTCATTGAACTGAATAGAATTATGGTTTAAGCATTTATTTTCATGTAAGTATTATGATTTCTGGTTTTTAAAGCATTGAGCTAGTTTAAGACTTGCTTCAGGAAGTGGAAAGGGCCCACCCCAACCTGGAGCTGAGTCATGTGATCATTATATATTTTAGGAAGTTTTTTTTACTACAATTCGTAGAATTACATTTTGTTTTGAAATTGTTTCCTAAATAGATCTCAGGTTTCCTGTATTCTGCACTTAAACCATTACTTTGTTTTTCTTGAATTTGGAAAGGGACAATGAATGTGTTGTCACAAAGTCTTTCTGAATGGAGGAATAATCTTGATCAATATTTCTTGTGCATGAATGATTTCATAATTACAGTTATGAATACTTATAAAAACACACAATTTCAATAAAAATTGTGTCATGAACTCCAATTTGATTTGGCTTTGTAATTCTGAATCATGTATATTTCTTAATAATGAAAAACTCATGTAGCATTGCGTTTTACATAAGAGTTCCCAGAAGTAGTAAGGTAGGACATAAATAATTAATGAAAACTGTATCGATATGTATGTTAATACTCTTGTTGTCAAAGTTGCTTAGAAATTTACTACAGGCGGTTCATTAGGAAATTCTCACGAATTTCCTATCCTATTACATCCTTGCAACAAAAAGGGAAGAAATTTGAATGGAAAGAGGAATGTGTATCTAGTTTTGAAAAGTTGAAATAATTACTTACAAATGCTTTGGTATTGAAAATTCCAGTTCCAGACAAAGATTTCGTGGTGTGTATAGATTCTTGCAAGAGAGGACTTGTTGGGGTTATGTTTCAATAAGGACAAGTAGTATGCTATGAGTCAAGGAAATTGAATGAGCATGAGTAGAACTACATGACACATGATATTGAGTTGGAAACTATTATTCATGCACTGAAGATGTGGAGGCATTATCTTCTTGGCAGGAGGTTCATCTTGATGACTGATCACAATCGATTGAGATACTTATTTGACTAATCTAATCTGAATTCCAAGCAATTTATATGGTTGGCTATGATTAGTGAGTTTGAATTCGAGATCATACACATTAAGGGTAAAGAGAACGGGGTTGCAATTGATCTTAGCAGAAGAGTGCAGGTGAATCACATAAAAACAATGAGCTCATATGGGACATATTTAAAGGATCATATCTTAAAAGTAGTACAACATGATGTCAGGTATAGGGAACTTAAGCATATGTTACAGCGGTAGGGTACACGTGAACAAGATGTGGACTATCATCTCATGGTAGAAGGTTTGGTGAGATTTCGGGACAAGATCTATGTGTCCAAAAATAGTGAACTCAAGAAGCTTATATTGAGGGAATTTCATACTATTTCATATTCAGGTCACCTAGGATATCTTAAGACATTGAAAGTTGTGAATAAGTTCTCCCATTGGCCGAATTTGAAGAAAGAGGTCAAAGAGTTTGTTGCGAGATTCTTCGATTTTCAACAATTAAAAGAAAATTGTAAGCATCCAAGTGAGTTATTACAACTGATTCTAATTCCAGAGTGAAAATGGGAGGTCATTTCCATGGAATTCATTACAATTTTTCGAGGAGCACTAGAGAACATGATTATATTAGGGTTATGGTTGTCAGGTTGACAAAATTAGTGCACTTCATTCTAGTAAAGTCTACCAATTCAGCCAGTGAAATAACATAGGCCTTCATTAGAGATATAGTGAGGTTGTGCGGTGTTCAAAAGAAGATTGTGTCAGATGCGAAGCTCACTTATAGGTTTTGGAAAGGGTTATTTGGAGGTTTGAGTACATATTTGGCCTTTAGTACAACTTATCATCCACAGATATATGGACAGACAGAGAGGGTCAATAGGATATTGGAGGACATGTTGAGGATGTACATCATGCATCAACAACGAAAGTGGGAAGAGTATCTTCTACTGGTGAAGTTTACATATAAAAATGGATATTGAGAATATTTGAAGATGATTATGTTTGAGGTGCTTTATGGGTGGATTTTTAATACTCCTACCAGTTGGAGCAATCCAATGAACAAGGTATTGATTGGACCAGACATGTTGGCAGAGATGGAACAATAAATGCAGGTAATCAAGAAGAATTTAAAGGTAGCAAAGGATAGGAACAATATTTATACAGATCATAACAGGGTGTTTAAGGAGTTTAAGGTTGGGGAATAGGTGTACTTAAGCCCAAGATGAGATCCATCAGGATTGGATCATATACCAAGTTGGCATCTCTATATTGCAAGCCTTTCAAGATTCTTAATAGGATAGGACCAGTAGCCTACTAACTTGCACTGCCTCCGACAGTGAATTTCCATGATGTTTTCCATGTGTCATTGCTTAAGAAGTATGTGAATGATGTTGATCATGTGATTGACTGGTATGTATTGCAGGTGAAACCAAAAGGATAATTCTAGTTGGAACCTTAGTGCATTTTGCAGTGAAATATGCTCATGCTCCAGAATTAAGCAATCGAGCAAGTTAAAGTGCAGTGGAAGAAATTTGGGGCCGATGAAGCTACATGGGAGATTTATGATCAAATGCGGGCTATGTATCCTTCTCTATTCGTTGGTTGAGTGGATGTCTTTTGGTATATGTTTGATGTTGTGTTTGATAATATATATATATCTCTCTGTGTGTGTGTGTGTGTGTGTGTTGTAAATACTGCATCAAGATGTGTTATAAAGCTCCAATAAGCGAAATGGTGTTCATGATATGTTGGTTATGTTTTAGCAGATGGATATGATGTAAATTTTGTATCAAGATATATTATAAAGATTCATATGCAACATGTGTTTGTTGATTTATAAGTGTCATAGAAGACCGAGGACGGTGTTCCCACAAGCGGGTGGGTTTTCTACCAACCCTAGTTAAAAATCAAAGCAATAAAGTTAATAAAAGGCAAAATAAGGCAAGGTCATGGGACATGTACTCCAAGTTGAATGTTGGGAAAAAAACATTGTGATGCGGATCACTTGTGATTAATAATGGCTATGGAAATTGGTAAAGGCAATGGAAAATTCAAAGAGGTATTAATTGACATTTTATTTATGAGATATTGTAAAATAGGAGAAAATGAAGGTGAGAGGTCATAAAATTGGATGTGAGGAAAATTGAAGGAAATATAGAGGAAAATGAAGAAAATAGAAGCCTCAATGATAAAAAATATTTTGAGGATCAATTCACAGCCTTTTGTTATTTTTAGCTTGGATATCTCTCTCTCTATTCTCTCCCTCTCTCATACTCTTGCACACATAGAGTTTCTTGGAGCATAGTGGCATACTTTGGATTTGGAGAAAAAAGGCAAAGGAAAAGAAAGAAGGAGAAAAGGGACAACATGACTAGCGACCACATTTGGATTACTTTGTAGGAACCGAGTTGAATGTATGATTTCCTTACTAGTTTTGGCATGTGTGGCATATGCATGTGGTTATTTAGTTATGATATTTCATTGGCGTGGAGGATTTCCTGGATTGGTTGTGGATAGCCATGGTGTTGCAGGTTTTCCCATTTATTTTCTTATTGGTGCTCATGTTGCTTATGGTTGTGGGTTGAGTTACTAGTTCCTGGAGCCTTGGTTCGACAAACGCTCTGCAAGACCTAGAGAAACTTGGGTTAAGTTACTAGTTCCAAAATTCTTGGTTGAACAAACGCTCTAGAGCCCACGGTGGGTTGTGTTACTAGTCTTGGCACCTTGGTTGAAGAAACATTTTGGAGCCTTGTGACAATTGTGGGTTGAGTTACTAGTCGTGGAGCCGAGTTGGAACAAATGCTCTAGAGCCCTCGATAGCTTGGGTAGAGATTGATCTGGTGATGGTTAGTGATGCCCAAACGTGACATGGAATGATTGGTTAATGGTTGAGGTGGTTTGGCCTATGGAAGCCATGGTTTGGTTTTGGTTGGATTATTCCATGAGATCCCACATTGATGCTTGGAATATCGCACGACGGTGATTTACTGAAAAAGAAATTTGGTTCAGCCAAATCTACGGTCGGGTGGTATTTGGAAGTCCTTGACTTGGTTGGATTTTGAATATGTTAATAATAGCTCCTTTCCTCTTGTATTTCATGAGTATTTATACTAGTTATTATGTGGATTTTATGATTGTTTTATCATTGTTATTATTCCGGTTATATGTTGGTTTTATGCATGGTTTCATGACAGATTCTAGTTATGACTCTTGACATGTTTTAATTGGTAAATGAATAGCTATGGAATGCATGAGCTAACAGATGTTATTCTAGTGCTCGTGAGAGGGCATTAGAACTTCTTGACGGTTCTCAAATAAGTATCAAACCCCTATGTTCAGATATGCATTTATAACCTCTAGATTACATCATCACAATATGTTTGACGAAATACCTAGTATGTTCTGGTCAGTCTAGGTTAAGTTATGGGTTGAGATTGAATGCTCAGATTTTCCATTGTGTCAATTATGATTCTCTCATGATATTACTAAATTAATTAAAAAATATGTATTTATAACCTACAAATACCATGTAAATAAAGTGTTTGTATAAATGAGAAATTCATACCGCCAACTTCCCTGGGCGATAACTTTGGCATACGATCTCTGTTTCACTATCGTAATACCTCATTTTTAATATCTCCATAGGGAGGCAAAAACAAATAACTAAATCTGCCTTACACTTTTCCAGTCTATCCGTTTTCCCTAAAAATATCATTAATGCCCTCAAAACAGCCTCGAAAGTTTATAACCTGATAAAAGTGCCAAAAATAGAAAGTTATGTTAAATTTAAGGAGATGAAGATGAAAAGAAATAGTGTTGGGTCAGGTTGGGCTGATAAGAATGTTATCATGTGACACTGGGTGGTTGTAGTAAGTTCTGGACATATGGACCCAATTTTTCCACAAGTGTGTCTTGGCAATAAGGTCCCGCATAGTAACTCTTGTCTTCATTTTTACTCTAGTGAGCAGGTTAAAGTGGGAAAATATGGGGTGAGGGTGCTACACCCTATTTAAGATATTCTCCAGAACTCACATACATGTAATTAAATAAATAATTAATGGAAAAATTAATTATGTATAAAATATAATATCAAAACTTGTTACCCTTCATTATTGTATGGATCTCTCAAACCATTAGAAAAAATGATGTGACTTCCAAAATGCTTGAGCACTCTTTTTATATTCTCCAAAAAAGATATAGTGAGAATTAAATTTACTTTAAAGATCATACGAATTAAGATTTTTTTAAGTACAAAATTTTCAGTAATTTTTATCACAAAATATTATTTACCCTAAATTCAAAAGATACAAAATATTAATATTAAAATATGAATAAAATAAAAACATATTGAAAATAATTATATATAATTATCAGTATCATTTTATTTTAGTAATTTTAGAAAATACAATTATATATTTTTTTTATCAAATGCAAACTTATTTAACAAAGTATTGTATCACCATTTTATTCGTAAATACATTAAAGGGGATTTTGATTATGATAAGGAATTATATACTTATGAGAGAAAACACTACAATACAATGAAACAATTCACATCATTTATTCATTACAACTTTTCAATTAACCACTTTATACACCATTTACAATGTTCATTTTCCATACATAAAGGTTTCCAAAACGTCTATGAAAATAAAGAAGCTATCTAAAATATATTATCCCTAAAGGTTTCCAAAACGTTTATGCAAATAAAGAAGCTATCTAAAATATATTATCTGTTTATATCGAAATTCAATTATAAGGGAATACTTTCGCACTAATATTTAGTTATCAAATTGTTCTTCTTGAGTAAAAATAAAATATTTTAAAATGAATATTTGTAAACCAGAAATGTTCATCAAAACTAAATATCTTTGTACATATGAATTCGGAGGCCAATACTAATAATAAACTAGTTTTATATTTTTACTAAGATCAAAGAAAATAATTGAAACATTTCTTACAATCATGTTTCCAGATAATTAAGTATGCGACATAATTGGGAATTATGTTATGAAAGTGGTAGCAATGGATCAGAATGTGAAAGTTCGAAGCATGTGGCATCAATCCCGATCTTAGTTTTTTTCAATACCCTCAACACAGTCGCTAGAATGAATGAATGAATGAAATTTTAACGTCCATGAAACTAAAAATAGTCTATGGGACTACCAGCTTCCTTGCTTTTTTTTCTTCTGTAATTCAATTATTTTCTTACTCAAATTGATGATGAGTTGACCCAACCTTCTAATAGTTCCCTCACTGAAAAGACATTGTCACGGAGTTGATGCTAACATATTGCGATAACTATCCCTAATGTCACTGAAAGCATCACATTCCAAAATGAAATGCTTATCTAATTCCACTGCCCCATAAGTGCAAAATGTACATACCCTTTCTTCCGAAGATTCTTTAGGTCTGTTCCACCATCCTGTTTCACACCGAAGTTGATGTGACTTAGTTCTTAATTGAGCAATAAGAATCTTTGCTCTCCACGGAATTCTAGCTCTAATGTACTCTTTTTGTTGAAGATCACAAAATTATTTAACTCCTTGCTATTTTTGGGACATGCATTCAGGTAAATATTCCATTTTTGCATCCATTTGTTGTTTTGTCTCATCCATGATTTCTTTCTTTCATTCATACCTTCATTAAAGATAACTTTCGGCCATCCATCTCCTCCCATTTGCTCAATTCTTCTTAGATACCTTATAAGATGCACCATGGAAATTGCTTCGATGGGAGCTGCCCCTGTCTCACTCAACATTATCTCATAAGGAACCGAACTTTTTATTTTGAGCTTGCTCATGATCAAGCGTTTTTGAATTCTTTCAATTTGTTTCCATTTTGAAACAGGGATGCTGCCAGCCCACAGTTCACACCCATATAATAGTAATGGACAAACTACGAGTCCAAAAAGTACTTTGATCGTGTTCCAATCCCATAACTCTACCTCTCTACATATGTTTTGAAGTGCATACAATGCTTTCCACCCTCCTAAAATTATTTTCTTTCTGTAATCCTCCCAATTAAGCTTGCTATTTAAATCGATCATGAGGTACTTGTATTCATTTAATTCTTCAAGAATGTTTCCTTCGAAGAAGAACGTATGATTGTTTTTCTTTTATTGGAGAAAATCATTATTTTAGTCTTGTTGGTATTGACTTGCATCCCCACTGCTTTACAAAAATTATTAAGGGCACAGAAGTGCATTTGCAATCCATGAGATGATTTAGCAACTAGCACAAGATCATCAGCATATAGAAGAAGCTTTATCACAAACTCCCCCAATTGAACACCATCCCCACCTTGCAAATTTAGCATCTATTCTAGTTTGTCAATATATAAACCAAAAATGGTAGGGGATAAAGGGAACCTTGCTTGACTCTGATGTCACTTCTAAATCTTTCTGAAATGCCTGCTGAAGTTCTAATTTTGACTTTCACCTCTTCATAAAGCCTATGGACAACAACTCTATATTGTAAAGGAATTTCAAGTTCTTCCATTCTATGCCACAACTTATCTCTAGGGACCATGTCAAATTACTTTTTGAAGTCAGCAAAGTAGCAAAATACTTCTTCTTTTCTCCCCCAAACCTTTTCAACAATGTGTCTCACCGTGAAACCATGATCTATTGTAGAATGCTTCGGCCTAAAACCCGCTTGCCCTTTTGCCCTTTTTTCTTTTACTTTTGCCCACTTACTGATTCTATTTTCTACCATGCCACTGAAAATATTTGCAAACAAAGGATTGATCATAATGGTTCTATAGTTGGAAGGATTATCAATGTCTCCACTTTTAAAAAGAGGAATTGCTAGACTAGTTGTCTAATCCCTTGGGAATCCTTGTTGAAGGATGTTGTTGAATATTTCCATGATGTGCGGTGCCAAAATGTTCATTCCCCACTTTAGATATTCTACTTGAACTTCAACCAAGTCCTTTTCCTTCCTTGTTTTCAACTTTTTAATTCCTGCCTCCACCTCATGTACTCTGAAAAGCTTTGTAGTGGTGTTGATCTTGGGAGGAGGCTCAACCTCAAATTCTCTTTCATAGATTTGCCTTGCATTGTCAAACCACTGATTGGATTTAATGTTATTTTCAAACTGCTTCTTCCTTGGTTGAAGCTCCTTCCAAAAACATTTTGGGTTATTCTTGCCTAAATATATCAACTCTTCCCGCCTTGTTTGCATGAACTCATACTTTTTTATTTTTTAAAATATGCTTATATAACTTTACATCCATCTGCCCCTCTCCTTATTTTATCAAGGTTCTTCTTTCCATTTTTCATTCCTCATGGAACCACGCATTCACAGGAAAACAATTTGATTCTGATTTCCTATTTTTTGCTCTTTTTCACTTCTCAAGTGCACATTGGATTATATTTGTTAACTCATGGCTATTGAGGCTTTGGGGGCCAATTTTCTCCTTCTCGATTGGTCTCTTCAACATTGTTTTGAAGATAGTGAAATTTTCTTGTGTTAGAATAATTTTTCCCCTTGATGTTGATTGTTGTGAACATTGTGTTTTCCTCTTATTATGTCTTTCTTATAACCAGGATAAATTTATATAAATTGGGTTATGATCTGATTTTAAATCCCAATTATGCTCTCTAATGTTAACTTCATATATTCTTTCTATTAGGCTTTGTGAACCAATAACATAGTCAACGACACATGCCCCATTTTATGTGTTGCAAGTGAAGTTCCCAGACTTTTTCCATCTATCTAGACCATTGAAAATACTTAAGTTGAAAGCACCACACAACGTAATCAACTCCTCTCCAAAATGATTACTACCTTTGTCATCTTCTGAACATCTCAACCATCGAGAATTCTCCTCTTCAATGAGTCAGATAGGATTGTGATCTTCTTTACAACAAATAATACTAGCTTGTTCATTTGTTTCTCAAGAGTTGAAATATCCCACTAAAATTACTTCTCCCTATTGTGAATATGCAACAATATCTTGCTTTAAAGCTGCATATGGATCTTTGTTGTCCAATCCCTTATTTTTGTAAGTTTTTGATACTTGATGCGCAAAATAACATGTTGCAATTCTTATGTTGTTCTCAGTCTCTGTTATTTTGAACCATAAATATTGTTTATTTGTATCTTATTTCACTAATTGAATGTGGTGAACTTATTTTTCTTTCACTAAAACCAGTATTCCTCCATACGTTTTTCCATTTTCTGCCACCTCATTCCAAACTGCTAACTTCAAATAACCGTCAAACTTAGGAGTTTTACAATTATCATGTTCATGAGTTTTTGTGAGACAAATTATGTCTCTACCTTCTGCAATAGGCCCTATCCCAGGTCCCCTTGTCCAAGGGTAACCTCTATAGTTCCAACAAACTAGAATTAGGTGGATATATCTCTAAATTTAATGCTATTTGGTAGTTGACGATCTGCAGCAGTGGGGACGAGGAAGAGTAATAATGGGCGTATTTTGTCTTAATTTTATGACACATAGGCTTTAGTGTGATTTTTTGAAGGCTTTTCTGGTGGATTTTTCAGGTTTAATCTCCCTAAAATCCGACAGGAATTTATTGAAAACAGAAGTTTGATGGGTAAACTTGCACAATAGAAGTGCCCTAGAGGTTTTTTAGGGTGCTAAATCCATATATACAGTCAAAAAACCAGTTTAAATAATAGAAATCAATATTTTACATCAAATTTTTTCACCGGATTCTAGCACCGGAAACTCCAAAAAGTCGCACTAAAGATAACTCCATTTTATGATGCCTTTATCATACATTACAAGAGAAAATTTCATTTATGGTTTAATAAATAATAAATAAAAGAAGAAGAGGGAAAATTGTTTTAAAACAAACAAATAAAGATATAAAATCAATATTGAAATGTATAAATCTCAAGTTTCACTAGCACAACCAGTTGAGGATGAGCCTCCTTAGCAAGGCTACCCAGGATCCAATCTCACGAGGGTGGTTTTGCCTATGCTAGAGGAGGAGACATGCTAAAATTCAAGTTAGCCCAGATTGGGTACAATTACCCAATTGAGGATAGGCCTCCTTAGCAAAGCTGCCCAGGATTACATCTTACAAGGGTGCTTGTACCTGTGCTAGGTGGAGGAGACATGCTAAAATTCCAATTAACCCATACCGGGTACGATCACTAGGTAACTTTGCAAGGAAACATGGTTTACATGCTAAAATTCAAATCAGCCTAGACTAGGTACGATCAGCAGGTAACTTTGCAAGGAAAGATGGTTGTACATGCCCCGAGATGTGTACGATCACTAGGTAAATTTTCATTGAAGGAAACATGGTTGTACATGGCCCGATATGAGATGAACAATTTGGAAATTTTGGTGCATGTATGGCACACAAAAATTATTAGTTAGTGCATGTATGTACTAGCTACACAGGTACTAGCAATAATTAATACTCTCTTGGATTGGATAATTTAGCGAGAGGAAGAATTGCATAAACCTTACAAGCCCATCCACAAGATGTTGCACTCTGATAACCTAGATCCAAATATTTGGAGCCTTTGTTAGCGTATTTTGCTCCAATAGCTAATCGAGTAAGAAGATCCGTTCTTGGAGGTTGACTATTAATTGCCTTGCATACCTGCATAATTGTCCATAACATTATCCAAACATTTGGAATGGCATCAATACTTTGTATAAATGGACCAAAATCAGTTATCATACATAGCGGCAATGTAGGGTCGGATTTAGGGAAATTAGCCTACTATTGGGTGTGGGATACAAACAAATGGACGAAGGTTTCACACACTTGGGTTTCAAACTGAGGCTCAACAAATACTATAACAAGGATTGGGATTAGTTGGTAGAGAGCTTTCACAAGAGGCTTGATTGCTAGAAACACATATGGCTGGTAATGGGGGGAAGATTGAACATGTTAAAAGTTGTTCTACAAAATATAACAGTATATTGGATGCACATTTTTCTACTTCAAAAGGAAATTATTAAAAGGATTCAATCGATCATGGGACGCTTTATTTTGTCCAGGAAAATTCTTTCTCGAAAGTTCCACTTGGTTAAATGGTCCATCATTGTAAGACCTATTTATGAAGGTGGATGGGGGGTCATATATCCCACAACATTCAACATGGAAATAATCATAAATCAAATGTGGCGGGAAATAACAGGTTCGGGAATGTGGTCTCATATTATCGAAGAAAAATATATGTTTGGGCAAACACTCACACCATGGATTGCTCGTGGGGAGAAGATGAAATCTATTTCATCATACATATGGAGAAGTATGTTGAAAAACATTCACTGGCTCTTGGGGTTGGTACGGTGGGAGGCAGGAGATTGATTCAAGATCATTATTGGATTGAATGTTATCAAAGTTATGGTGGGAAACCACTCTTTATCATTCCATATCCTTAATTTTCTCCATGAAAAAAGAGATTATTTTCCTAAAACAGATTTTCTATCATAATATACAATGTATTGATAGAAAATCATGGGCAAGAGCTCAGGAAATACATATACCAGGTGAATATGTGAGTGAATGGGAAGAATATATATAAAAAATCGGAAGTCAAGGTATTACACTTAATGAACACGAAGACCAGATGACATGGGGAGGTTATGTCAAAAAGGGGCTTATGATTATTTAAGGATGTTTATATGTCACTACAAAAGAATAAGGAAGTAAAGCAGTGACCATCTTGGATTCAAGTTATCTAGAAAGGTAAAGTACCTAATAAGATCAAATTATTTTGCTAGTTGGCTATCATGGACAATACATTGACATGGAATAATCTTTAGTGTAGAGGGTACTTAGGCCGAGGCATATGTCTTCTCTGTGAAAATAGTTATGAGGATAATGCTAATTTTTTTCTTCCTTGCCCATTCACGAGAGCAATATGGGAAGGGGTCATAGACACATTTGGCATTGCTCCTCCTCATTAACAAAAATCACCGAGGCACTCCTTGAGAACCTGGTTCAAACCTCATGATAGGTATAAATTTCTACCACTATATATATTATGGTCCATATGGAAAAGCTGAAATGCACTCATTTTTTAAAATAGTTATCCAGATGTGAGGGAGGATATCATAAAATTTGTTGCATATTACAATGAATATGGACCATATAAGAGTAACAAAAAACAAAGAAAAATCAAGAGCAGAGATATTTGGCAATCATATTCAATGGGGTTTTTTGAAGGTGTATGCTCCAGGAGAAGATGTGGATGTGGTGCCTACATAGTAATAGAACCAAGGAAATCCTATCGCTTTTGGTGGGATGGGGGAAAATGCACAAAAAATAAATCAGATATTAGTGCACTATGGGGGGTATGGATATCAACAAAATGGCTCAGATTAGAAAGCATACAGATCTACAAAGATGAAAAGGGGATAGTAGAATGGGTGAAAGGACATAAAAATTTCAATCCCCCCATATTAACCAACTATATGAAATGCATCAGGACATTGGTAAGCACATGCCAACAAATAAATTTTGATCACATTTATAGGGAACTGAACTAGATGGTTGATGTGCTATTAAAGAGAGGTATTGATAAGGAACACAGTAAGTTTTTATTTTCAACACATGAACAAGGAATATTGACAAATTATGGCAGCATTAACTTTTCTTAGAGTATGCAGGTAAGAAGTAATGTAATGATTTTTGTATTATACATGTAACTACGAGATAAGGTAACAATGAGAACAAATATGACATAATGTAGGTTATAAGACGGTCTTTTCATATTTTGGACAGTAGAAATAAGAAGATAAGATCCACAGGTTTAAATAGGAAAGTAGTATTGTAATTAAGGGAAAAGGTCTGAATATAGCTAGAATGAAGAACTATGCAACATGTATTGTTTGGTTTTAATAATATAAAATTCTAAAGTGTTTTTTTCCTCTGAAAAAAAAAAATATAAGCATAATTAAATTCTGAATTAACCCCAACTTCTCAATCTTGCAGAATTCAACTCAAATTGGAAGACGAGATCATAAATTGGAGCAAAGGATGAATGTATATGCTATTTACTACTTTCATTCGTGCAAAATTGTATTGGGCTCCTACTGGGAATTATTGGTAAAGACAGTAGAATAAGTTTAACCAACTACTCGTAGATATGAAAAATGTAACGTCAGGTTGGAATGTTAATTGGGTAAAGATGGAGAAGTGAAGGTTCTAGGTAGAAGGTTTCGTGTTAATTTGAGGGAAGAAATTTTGTGAATACAATAAGTGAGGAGTATACTCGCATGTGTTGAAAATTCGGGCTAATTTTTGCAGGCCTTCAAGTTGGGACACGAATTTCTCCATCTTTGCCTAGAATGCCTTGATGTTTCGATAACAGATCTCACTCCCATATTGCACAAACCAAAACAACAATGTGAATTAAACCAACAACAATGATATTATAATTGGATCAATTTGAGAATCTTGTTGAAGCGAGATATCATACCCTGAAATATTTTAAGACAACCCTATCAAACACATAGTGAGATGTGAAGTATTCTAAATACAAAATAGGTGAAGAGGATGTGAGCGCGCTGATTATGATGTGTGGGTAATTTAATCATAGACATGCTCCCAATAGTGCACACAAAATCATTAATCTCGACATTTATGTTAAAAACTTTAAAGACAGCGGATTCTTCCTCAGCAGACAGAGTCACGGGGAGATGTTTCTTAAGACAATACAGTCACAGAAATTAAATTATATGAGTCTTTCTTAAAATAATTCATATGGAGGTTGCTAATCTTTCACGAGTAAAACAATATTTCTTTCTCAAATTTACATTCACAACTCATTTTAAACCCTGTAACAAAGTGTTTTACGTGCCCACCAAAATTTGTTGTTTACATTCACCAGAGTAAGTCACTGTAAAACCTATAACAAAGTGTTTTGCACGCCCACCAAAATTTGCTCCACGATTTTCTCCTCTTGTCTTCTCAGACTTACATCCTCCACACTACATTAAACTTCTACATAATTTTTATATCAAACAATACATTTCTAAGAAATTAATTCACGACAAGACAACATTAATACACATGATGGGTGAACATGATTTTTTGAACTTTATGGAAATAACAATTGTGGAGTAAATGGTTACCCATGAATTTCTATTTGAATTTTAATCATTTAATGTGTTACAGAATGGGTACTTGTACTCCTATTCAGAACTCCATTTAAATTATGTCCTTGCTTGCAAACAAAATCTGCAACCTGCAAAATATTTACTTGAGGTATGGTTGCGGTCAGTAAATTTTACGTGGTGGTTGAGATTAATTTTCCAACACTCCCCCTTAATCGCAACTGCCTCCATTGAACATTCCCAAACAATATCTAAGATAAACAAAATTTCCACATGCCAATGGCTTTGTGAAGATGTCTACAAATTTTTCTTCTGACCTGCACTACTGCTACACAATCTCACTATTGTTAACTAATTCTATTATACAATGAAAACCAGAATTCTTTGATAGTGAAATTGTTGAAATGTTGTCACAGAAAATAGTGGTTGTTCCCTCTCGTTCATGGCATAAATCCCTCAACATTATTCTCATCCAAACTACTTGACACGTTGTTTTTGTTGCAGTGGCATATTTAGCTTTTGTTGTTGACAATGACACTATTGGTTGCTTCTTGGAAGCCCATGAAATGGCTGACGAACTCAAATGAAAAACATATCTTGACATGTTCTTTCTGTCATCAACACTTCCTGCCTAGTTACTATCAGTATAGCCAACCAGCCTAAAAGTATCTGTTGCGGTGTACAAAATACCATACTCCTTTGTCCCATTGACATACTTTAAAATCCTTTTGGTTTCCTGCCAATGTGTCTCCTTGGGTGTCTCCATGAACATTGACACCAAACTCACTACATACATTATATCATTCCTAGTTGGAGTCAAATACATTAGGCTTTCCACCATACTTTTGTATAATGTTAGAATGAAATTGTTGTTGCAATCATCTTTGTTCAACTTCAACCCCATGACGGTTGGAGTTGGTGATGGCTCGTTGTTCTACATATTAAACCTCTCTAAAGTGTATTCTACATACTTTTATTAGGAAATAAATATACCATTTTATGTTTGCTTCACTTTCTATGCCCAGAAAATACCTTGACAACCCCAAGTCAGTCATTTCAAACTAACTTTTCATGACTTCTTTCAAATCATCACTCCCTATAAAAATCAAATCATCTACATATAAAACAACAATAATATCATCACTCTCTTTGATGTAGAAAGTAGGCTCACCGTCACATTTTTCGAACCCATTGTCCATCAAGTAAGCATGTATCCTGCTATACAATGCACGTCGTGATTTCTTCAGCCCATAAATATTTTTCCTCAACCTATACACATTTTCTTCTTCGTCTTCTACCTCATAACTAGGTCGTTGCACAACATATACCTCCTCCTTTAGCACTCCATTCAAGAACTCTAATTTTACATCCATTTGATACACTTTCCATTTATGTTGCATGACAATCGATAACACTCTACGTATTGTCTCCATCCTCATGACTGGCGCAAATGTCTCTGTATAATCTCTTCAATGATGTTGCTTGTATCCTTTGACAACCAGGCTTGCTTTATGCCTTTCAATCTTTCCTTTAATGTTTCTCTTGGTGTTATAGACCCACTGCACTCCAATGAATTATTTTCCTTGTGGAAGGTCCACTAACTCCCATGTATAATTTTTTTTCTATTGCTTATATTTCTTCATCCATTGTCGCAACCCATTTTTCTTCTTTTACTTCATCCTAAAACTAGATTGGGTCATCTACATGACAAAATAATTCAAATACGGAATTCAGACCAACGCTACCATCAACTTCATTTTTCTCATATATTTCACTTAAATTTCTGAATTTTTGTCTTTTTATGCTTGCGGAAGATGGGCTTGTCATGTCACTTGGTGTTTCGCTTGAAATAGATGGAGTTTCATATCTTTGCGGTGCTCTTGGAGAATCACTTGCTTGGCTATGTGACATTGTCCTATTATTTGTTGACGATGTCACCTGCTGATTGCTTTGTTGAGCTTATGTAGGTGTAGGAGGAGTCACCGTTGAGGAATTTCTTGTTGTAGTCGATTCCTCTTTGTCTTTATGGGGTATACATCTCTTCACTTTGAATGTATTCTCTAAACTTCCATCCCATGCTTCATCTTCTATTAACTGCACATCTTTGGTTATTATGAATTTCTTGGTTGATGTATTTTAGAGATTGTATGCCTTGGATTCATCACTGTTGTCCAAATTCTTCCTCAACTCATCCGAGACATGTGCATACGCCACACATCCAAACATTCTCATGTGAGTGACTCCAGGATTTCTTCCACTCCATGCCTCTTCAGGAACTATATTCTTAACGCTCTTGGTTGGACACCTATTAATGATATATGTTTCAAAAACGACAACTTAAGCCCAATAATCATTTGGAGAATGTTTTTCCTTCATCATAATCCTTTCCATTTCCATAATGGTCATATTCTTCCTTTCTATGACACCATTTTTCTGAGGTGTATACCTTGTTGTAAATTTCTTGTGAATTCCATGCTCCCTGCAAAAACGTTGGAAGTCATTTGTGATGTATTCACCACCTCTGTCAGTGCTCAACACTTTGATTTCTAAGTGCCCACTTTTCTTCTCAACAAGAGCCTTGTATTGGCGGAATCAATCATACACTTCAATTTTATGTTTTAGGAAGTAGACCCATGCCTTCCTTGTATAATCATCTACGAAATTCAAAATATAATAACTGCCACCAATTGATGGTGTCTGCATTGGCCCACATAAATATCAATAAACAATCTCCAAAGGTGTGTTTGCTTTTATTGAATTTCCTGTTGGAAATAATTCTCTATTTTGTTTTCCTAAGATGCATCCTTCACATAGGTTGTCCGATTTTTCTATGAGCGGTAATCCCTTCACCATGCATTTCCTATGTAGCAAATTCAAACCTCTGAAATTGAGATGACCAAATATCAAATGCCATAACCAATTTTAATCTTTAACTTTTTCTTGAAAGTTTACTTGTGTGGCAACTATAGTTTTCCTTTCATTATCTTGTGAATTCATTTACATTCATGATTGAGCACCTTCTTCCTTCAAATCTAATTTTAAATTGAGATGAAACATTCTATTGTTTTTCATATGAACTTTTGCATTCCATTTTCTTCTTGGATACTTATCCAAAATTGTGCACTCATTATTCTTGAAAAATACACTGTATCCCTTTTACATGAGCTGCCCAATGCTTATGAGGTCATGTTTCAAAACAGGGACAAAGTAAACATATGAAATGTACTTATTCTCTCCCTTCTTTGTTAGAATTTCGACTCTTCCTTTGCCCATGACCGAGACTTTGTTATCAGTCCCTAATGTCACTTCAGATTTCATGCTTTCATCTATATTGGAAAACATTTCTATGTTCTCTGCCATGTGGTTGTCGCACCCTAAATCTAGAAACCATACATCTCCTTGCTTTCCTTGTGTTACCTTACAAGAAAAAAACATGCTATCATGGTTCTGATTTTCCTTAATGAAATTTTCACTTGGTTTGTTACTTATGTCATATTGCTTCTTTCTACATTCATTTGCATAATGACCATACTTCTTACAGTAATGACATTGAACTTGAGATTTATCATACACATGACCTTGTGTTTGATTCTAGCTTGAACCTTGACTTGGATTTTGATTTCTTCCCCTTCCACTTGAACTTGAAGGGCTGCTTCTTCCACCTCTGTGTGGGCTTCTGCCTCTCCCTCTATAATTTCTTCTTCCTTGACCTCTACCTTAACCAAATGAAACTTGTGTCTTGAAGGCATGCTCAAATGAAGATTTTATTACTCTGTTCAACCTATGCTCATGAGAAATCCATGATACATGAAGATCATCCACTGAAAACTGTGAGAGATCCTTTTTCTTTTCTATGGCCACAACTATGGCATCAAATATTGCTGGAAAAATTCTCATAATTTTCTAAGCTATTCTCCTTTCCTCAAGTGTCTCACCATGAGACTTGATTGAGTAACCAACCCAATTACATGTGTAAAAAATGAGTTTACATTCTCAGACTCTTCAATACAAATTGTTTCAAAATATCTTCTCAGCATTTGTAGTTTTATTGTCTTCACTTTTTCCATGCCTTTGTAGGATGTTTGGAAGGTATCCCATGCTTTCTTAGACTTTGTTGCTGCCACAATCCTTGGGAAAATACTTTCATGAAATTCTGAAAAATATAGAAGAGGGATTTTAAGTCCTTCTTCATATTTTCCCTCAACAAATCATTTTATATTTGTGTCAAAGCATTGTATGCTACTGCATCTGCTGGTTCTTGGAACCCATCCTTCAATTACCAAATGCATTGTGAAAAAAATAGAGCCTTGATTTTTATAGCCCAATAATCGTACTTTTTGCCATTAAACTGAGGTATTTGTGGATTAGTCAACCTTGTCCTTGTTTCTGAAATTTTCACTCTGTAAAAAAAACTTTATCCCTGTTGGTCAATACGTTGCAAACAAAATTCCTTCAAAAACAACTTTTAGCTCCCTGTAAAAACACTTTCTCTTATAGTGATACATTTTTCACCTTCTCTGATACCATTTTAAAAAACTTAAGACAGGGGATGGTTTCTCAACACACATAGTCGTGCAGATATCTTTTTTAAGACAATACAACCACGAAAATTAAATCATAGGAGTCTTTCTTAAAAAAAAAAGTGGCAGAGAGCAAAAATGTTGACTTGCACAACTATAATGGAGAAAAAAATTCAAAAAAATTGACTCACATGAAGCAGAGTAAAACAGAATTGTTGCGGTAAAACTCAGATGAAAAATTTCAATAACCAAAGGAGGGTTCTACCAATGCAAAAAAATAGCCTAGATGACAGTTTTTCGCTGGAATCCGATAAAAAAAAATTCAAAAAATCAGGTAGCGTGAGTGATTGAATCATTTTTTTTATAGTGGAAATGGATTCAACAACATCAAAAACCCCTAGGGCACCCAAAATCCTAAAGTTTGACACCCTTAACCCAAATTTTCAAAAAACTTTGCCAGGAATTTTCATAATCTTACTGGAATTTCTGGGTTGTTTTGTGTATTTTTTAGACTACACCATAACCAAAGGAGTTGTCTACCAATGCAAAAAATTTCTCGAACGGTTTCAATTGACATTTTTTTCAAAAAATCAGGTAGTGTAAGTGTTTGAATCACTTTTTGATGGTGGAAATGGATTCGGCACCATCAAAACCCCCCAGGGCACCCACAATCCTAAAGTTTGACACCCTTAACCCAGATTTTCAAAAAATTATGCCATAAAATTTCATAATCTTACTGGAATTTCTGGGTTATTTTGTGGATTTTTTAGACTATGCCATAACCAAAGGAGTTGTCTACCAATGCAACAAAATAGCTCAAACGACAGTTTTTTGCCAGAACCTGGTAATTTTTTTTTCTTCTTCTGAAAATCAGGTAGTGTGAGTGTTTGAATAAATTTTTCATGGTGGAAATGGATTCAGCACCATAAAAAACCCTTGGGGCACCCAAAATCTTGAAGTTTGACACCCTTAACCTAAATTTTAAAAAATTTCTGCCATAAATTTTCATAATCTTACTAGAATTTATGGATTATTTTGCGGATTTTTTAGACTACACCATAACCAAAGAAGTTGTCTACCAATGCGACAAAATAGCCTGGGCGACAATTTTTTTCCTGAATTTGGTAATTTTTTTCTTCAAAAAATCAGGTAGTGTGGGTCTTTGAATCATTTTTTTTATGGTGGAAATGGATTCAGCACCATCAAAAACCTGTGGGGCACCCAAAATCCTGAAGTTTGACACCCTTAACCTATATTTTCAAAAATTTCTGACATAAATTTTCATAATCTTACTAGAATTTATGGGTTAATTTGTGGAATTTTTGGACTACACCATAACCAAAGGAGTTGTCTACCAATGCAACAAAATATCTCAGACGACAAATTTTTGCCGGAATCCAATAATTTTTTTTTCAAAAGTTCGAGAAGTGTAAGTGTTTGAATCACTTTTTTATGGTGGAAATGGATTTAGCACCATCAAACCCCCCGGGGCACTCAAAATCCTGAAGTTTGATACCCTTAACACAGATTTTCAAAAAATTATGCCATAAAATTTCATAATCTTACTCCAATTTCTGGGTTATTTGGATTTTTTAGACTACGCCATAACCAAAGGAGTTTTCTACCAATGCAACAAAATAGCTCGGACGACAGTTTTTTTCAGATCCTGGTAATTTTTTTTTTCAAACAATCAGGTAATGTGAATGTTTGAATCATTTTTTTATGGTGGAAATGGATTCAACACCGTAAAAAACCCTTGGGGTACCCAAAATCCTGAAGTTTAACACCCTTAACCTAGATTCTCAAAAATTTCTACCATAAATTTTCATAATATTACTAGAATTTCTAGGTTATTTTGTGGATTTTTTTAGATTATGCCATAACCAAAGGAATTGTCTACCAATGCGACAAAATAGCTCGGACGACAATTTTTTTTTTTTTTCCTTTTCCGAAATCCGATATTTTTTTTTCTTCAAAAAATCTCGTGGTGGGAGTGTTTGAATCATTTTTTTGATGGTGGAAATGGATTCAACACCATCAGAAACCCCTGGGGTACCCAAAATCCTAAAGTTTGACACCCCTAACATATATTTTTAAAAATTTCTACCAAAAATTTTCATAATCTTACTTGAATTTATGGGTTATTTTGTGGAATTTTTAGACTACACCATAACCAAAGGAGTTGTCTAACACTGTGACAAAATAGCCTAGACGACAGCTTTTTTCCAGAATCTGGTAATTTTTTTTTCAAAAAATCAGGTAGTGTGAGTGTTTGAATCATTTTTTTTTATGGTGGAAATGGATTCAGCACCATCAAAAACCCCTACAGCACCCAAAATCCTAAATTTTGACACCCTTAACCTAGATTTTCAAAAAATTCTGCCAGAAATTTTCATAACCTTACTGGAATTTCTGGGTTATTTTATGGATTTTCTAGACTAGGCCATAACCAAAGGATTTTTCTATGGAACAAGAGTTCTTACTGAGATTTACATTCACCATAGTAACTCACTGTAAAACCTATAACAAAGTTTTTTAAGCGCCCACCAAAATTTGCTCCATCATTTTCTCCTCTTGTCTTCTGAAACTTACATATGCCACACTACATTAAATTTATACATAATTTTTATATCAAGAAATACATTTCTAAGATATTAATTCATAAAAATACAAAATTAATACAAAGGATGGGTGAACATGATTTTATGAACTTTGCGGATAGTAAATAACAGCTGTGGAGTAACTTATTTCCCATAAATTACTACCAACCATTCATAAATTTCTATTTGAATTTTAATTATTTAATCTGTTGCGGAATGGGTAATTGTAATATGGTTCAAAACTCATTTTAACAATGTCCTTTCCTACAAACAAAATCCGCAACCTAAAAAATATTTACTTGAGGTATGGTTGCTATCAATAAATTTAACGTGGTGGTTGAGATTAATTTTCCAACAATTTAGTGATTCATTGCATTGCCATAATCAATCATATGTGTTTTGGAAATTTGCGAGGAGAGGTTGATGCACCAAAAATGACCACTAAAAAATCGTTTTCCAATAGGTTTTTCTTCAAATTGGTGATTCCAATTTCATAATCCACAAGGCTTGTCACATTTCCTCTACATACTCTACAAACATTATCATGTACAAGAAAAGTTTGTTGAAGAAATAATTGCCACTACCAATGTACATGAGGATAAATATAGTACTGAATGTAATGATATAGACACCTTTTCCCAAAGTCTAACAATTGAAGCACTCAGTAAGATGCATTATCTTCATCTAACGCTCAGAACAAAGCGTAGAGGTTGAAGCAGGAAACGAATGGGGATATAAGGATGATTTGATGATCAAAGATGATCTAAACTGAAAACTGCCAACATTGTATGGTGGTATTTGCAGACCATAGTTGGAAATGTTGAAACGAAACTTTACTACGGCGACCAAATCCAGATGCAGTACTAAAACTAATAGTAAAAATAAAATGGAGGAGTAAATGTGTGAAGCACAACCAACCAATTTGGTAGCCACTTGGCACTTGTGCAATTTGTATAGTGATGATTTCGTTTCAACTGAATGAATCTAAAGTGATGGATTTTCAAAGTAAAATTGAGCAATGCGCCTTCCATTGGCATGGGCATTGGTTTGACCACAAAATGCATACATATTTGGACATGTGCTTTGGCATTGTAATTTTGACTCCAAAATTCATATTTGGACATGCACTCTCACATTTTTTTTACAACAAAATTAATCTTTGGACTTCAAATTGTGTATCCCTTATATTAGAATACGGTCGACAATATTGTTGAACTTATAACACGAGAACAGTTTACCAACCACATGAATGTTCATGTTAGGAATGTTCAAAAGATCTCGTTTGTGCAATTTATATTTACGTTACAAGTTAAAGGAAGACGATGTTTTTCCTCCACAAAAGGAAGATTAACATGTACTAGTAATAGCCAATCCACATACATATAAAAAGAAAATGAAATATGGTGTAGAGAACTTACAAATGCTTTCATTAATTACAATAGTAGAAATGCATTATACATTGGTGTATAGATGAATAGCTCCTAGATCCTTGGCATGACCCTTTCCTCAATTTTCTATAAGATTGGGCTCACCTCAAATGCAAGAAAATTTATGGTAGAAATCCATCAACATAACTAAGTTATATTCTCTATACGATCTTCTCCTCTTGATAGGGTCTCCGTATATAGGCATTTTCAAAACTCATTAGGTTGTATCTAAATACATAGGGTCATGATAAGTTAAGAAAATTCCACAATAATTGACCGTCAACCAACTCATAAACAAGTGGGTCGAGTTAGTCTCCTTGGGATCATTCTATTCTAGAAAATTCACCTCCAATATTTCTCCCATGCCAATGGAAAGAAATGTACCCATGTGTCAAGTTGTCCCATCCCAAGGGAGAGAAGGGTGTCACGATGAAAAGCTTGTGGGAGTGATGGGATGCTAAAAGGTCCACCTTCAAGAAGGGATAAGGATGCATTCATGCCAACAAGTTAGAAAGTAGTTAGACTAGGATTTCTCTACCCAACATAAGGTAGGAAAAGTGGGTTGTAACAACTAAAAGAAATGTTCTTTACTCAATAACCTTATAAAAAAATATGCATAACCTATTAACATCTTGTAGCTTTGAATTTATGCCAGCTTGCTAGTGTGCACAATTGTTAGTTGAAGACTTTATTATGTGCACAATTTCTTTGGTAGTGTTGTCATTGTAACAAACACCCTCCAAAATTTTGTGTACACTCGAATTTTGGAGCCTAATATGGATCTACCGATCAATTGTTCAATAGTCACTTCTTGGTCATTTGATGCTTTTTTATCTCCCTCTTGAATTGGAAATATTGAAGTCACTTTCACTCACATGCTTAGTCTGCAATAATTTCATGAGCACATTCTTGTACGTGAGCTTGGACAACAATATTATGTTCCTTCAAGATTGTTCCTGTGCGATGTCCAATTCATGTCAACCGTCAATGCGCACTGACAATGACAGTTTCTCACATTCTAGGATCATTTGTATTTTCCATTTCAGTGAGCTTTGCAAATTGTCGCTCCTGCGCACCTTTTTTTGTGTGTGTCGCTTTCACTTGCTTTCACCTAATTAGAATCGCTTTCATGTTATCTTTTCTCTGGAATTTTTTACTTTCACCATCATTCACATATCGAAACTGGCATTCACACTTTCATATTTATATAGCAAGTGTCATCTTTTAGCATGGGAATTGTTGCTTATCATGCAAAGTGAAATTTTGGTTTGTTTCAAGGGGCATGCTTTGTGGTGAGGAGTTTTTCTTGTCATGTTTCACACTAAGGGAAGTATGTATTCATGTATTTTGGATGATTTATGTTGTGTTTCCAAGTATCTAAGTGTGTGGGCCATGGCTAGTTGCTATCATTGTTCTCACTGGTCTCGTTGATCCCACACTTAGCCAAATTCCAAAAAATTCCATCAGTGCTTAAGCTCAGTCCCCTTTTCCTCCAAAAACTGTGCAAATTTTTCCCTTAGTATGGACCACACAAATATTTCCTTCAGTCTAGACTACACAAATTTTTCCCTCAGTCTAGCTTGAGTTGCGCACTACGTAGTCTCAGAGCTCAAGCTCCACCCCTAACTATCTGAGTTGCGCAACTGCACAGTCGCTAAGCCTCTCTCTTGGTCCACCACTCGATTACAACTCAGATAGTGGATCATCATGCAACATCTTAGGCCAGGGGTTTATCGGACTGATGTTTTCTTGTCATGAGTGGATTGCAGATGCATAAATTATATCACGCTATGGAAAGATGATGAAGGAAGAGATAGAGGAGGAGAACATGCTGGAAGACACCTAAGGAGATGAGGATATAATATTATCATCAGACAATAATACAAATGAACATTGGATTACAATAGAAGATCAAATATTGGGACCGTAGGAATACTCCATCAGATTTACAACCCTTTGGAGGGTAGATATGAAGAACCGAGTATATCTCATACAAAGGAAGAAAAAATGAGAGGGAAAGCTTATCAGTGCCACATCATGTGTCGTTGAAAAAATTGAAAACCATTCCATGTGTTTTCTTCATGGAAAATTTTAGGGGCTAGTATTCACAAGTGGGCTAATGTTCCATGTTTTTCCCAAAAAAAAGATTTATCAATTTACATTTTTTATAAAACATGATTCGCCCAAATTTTACAATATAAAATTATTTTACCTTAAATTCGCCAACATTATAAAAAGTGTATATATAAAATCATTATAAATTTGAATAATTTTACAAATACATCAATAAAATTTTTATATTTTACATGTTAGGGACTAGTGAGATTCGCCAATGTTTTAAACTTCAAGATAATTTTCCATCCTTAAAATTTTCCCTGGAACTTTTCTTGAGGTATTTTTCTCCCTTTAGAAAAATGTTGTATTTTCTCATGTTGGTTGTCATATTGCATGTATAGGACTATTCTGGTTGTTTTAAGAGGCCATCTCTTTGTAAATTAGTTGTTCTAACCATGTATATTCATTACACTCATCCTCAAAGTTGTAAGCGTTGTCACACAAGTGTCATCACGGTCGTCACAAAGCATATCCTTAGTGTCAAACTTGTCGTAACTTGTCCTAAAGTTGTGACAAGGAGGAAAATACTTTATTCATCTGCCATGGATGATCTATTTTGATTTGTTAAAGTATTCTAAGTGTGTGATCACAGTCAAAGTTTTATCACCCTAATCTCTTCGATCCCGCGCTTAGCCATTTTTGGAAAAAACTTCCCGGTGAAGCAACCTAGCTTCATCCGACCTCCTTGAGTTATGCCCTACACAATTTCAGTCCTCTAGCTATGACCTTGCTACTTGGCACTACGCAGTGCGAATTTCCTGCCTCCCAAGACCGCTACATTGCACAATTATTGTGACCAAGCCTTGAACCTGACCTCCAAAATTACGCAGTCATGACCCCCAGCCCGACCTGAACTGCACACTACACAAACTCAAGCCTCAATCTCAATCCCTGATCCCCTGAACTACACAACTGCATAGTAGCCCAACCTTCCTTGTCCCCCAGAACTGCATAGTGGTCTCTCCTAGTGCCCATCCCTCTAGTATGTTCCACTGGATCCGGGAAATGCGCAGTATTGTTCCTCAGTCTTGCCTGAATTGCGCACTATGTAGTCTCAATGCTCAAGACTTCCCATTGCGTACCTAAATTGTGCAACTGCATAGTCACTGAGCCCCCCTTCTCATCCTATCACTTGTTCCAGGCTCAATTTATGGATCAGGATGCATCATCTTAGACTAGGGGTTTTTAGATTGATGTCATCTCGTCATGAGTGAATTACAGGAACATTTACAATATCATGTCATGGAAAGATGATGAAGAAGGAGATGGATGAGAGAAACATGTCAAGAGACACCTTTGTAGTTGAGCTTTCAAGTTGATTAATGAAGAAAAGAAAAGGGACACCAGTTTGTGATCACTGCCCAAGACATGAGATCATTGAAGATCCCCTATCACTAAGACATGTGGAAGTGAAAAGAGGACACTCAAGACACAACAACAACAGTGACTTGAAATTTCCACATCATCAAGAATTTCATGTCAGTAGCTTCATGTCATGTCATGTCATGAGTTATCATATGCGATGTTATCCTTGATAACAACTAGGTTTTTCTAGGTTTGACTTAGGTAAGTTAGGTTGGGTCATTTAGATGAAATAAGGCCACGAAGTTAATTAAATTTCAAAAAATTTACATATTTTAAGGGATCTAAATAGTCAATGGTCAAGCAATAGATGTCTTATCAAGGTAAATTTCAAAAAAATCTAATTGCATGGGTAATAAAGGTCATTTTGTGACACTAGGAAACTTTTTCTGGATTGTGCAGCGTAGTCAGCGTAAAACAGTTTAATTTCGCTACAAAAGTCCCTAACATTTCCGTAGCGAATTTTCCCTCCCAAGAATTGAAAACGCTACGAACTTTGTTTTTTTTGCTAATGGTGTGATAAGCGGTATCCTGTCATAATTTCGGTGGTCACTAAGAACTTGGTTGTCATGGTAATTTTTAGCTATGCATCATCATATGTCATGTGCATGCGTGGTGATCATTATGCCTTACATCATTTCGTTTTTCCCACTCATTCCTCTTTCCTAATTTAGCTCGATCCCTAATTCGAAAAGAAGCACCTTTCCTTCATCCTTGTAAGATGTTTGAACACTTTTCCATCAGTCTTGAGTCTCGAATTATTTCCTATAGTTGTCTTAGGCTAGGTGTTACATGTGTCAAGGGAGGTGCTTTCTCTCTCAAACCATTCTGTAGGTGTCAAAGAAGAATTTGATCAGTGTTGTGTTTGAATTTATGGATTCACATAAAAAGGAAAACAAGCATGGCACTGTGGTGAGATATGGGCCCATGGATATGAGGCTAATTGCAGAAGACCCCGGCTTCTCACAAGCCTTTGCAAATGTAGATATCATGCATTTCTGCCATAAAATACAAGGATATCATGCATAGGTGTCTAAATATTTTCTGTAAACTTCATTGGTATGGGTTCGAAGGAGGGTATCCTAAATTTTACTGTGTCTCCTGACACAATTGCATGGGAAACTCAGATTCCAAGGTCTAGGGAGGAGTGGTTTAAAGTAACAAATTTTAAGCTTCAAAATTGTGATGAATTTATAAAGGAGGAGCACATAGGCATAGACATGAGCTAGAGAATTTCCATGACTTGTCTCAAGGATAACTATTCAAAACTGTTGATGGTGATTCAGAAATACTATACCTGTGAAGGTGTATTTCACATGATCTATCAATACCACTTCAAATTGTTGCTTCATTTCATAGGTAAACAACCTTTGGATTTAATATTTTTTATGTTTAGGAGTTTAGGAAAAATGGCTGATAAGATTCAAGATAAACATGAAAGTTGTGATACTTCTATTTTTCACCATGGTTTGATAACATTGTTAGTTATGGAGGAGTTAAAGAAATTAAACATGGATTGGTCCACTTTTCTAATCTTGAGTGGGTGTGAGGTGGATGTCCTCACTCCTAGAAAGAAATATAAATCAAAGACAAATAGTCCAAGGAAAGATAAATAATCTAGGGCTGAAATAGAGGTTGAAGATGAGGTGGAAGTGTAGACAAAGGTGCAGCCCATGGTGGAGCCAATGGAGGTATAAATTGATCAATTATAGGAAGCAGTGGTGCCTCAACAAACCCCTACTAGCATTAAACCCAAAATTGATATAAGAGTAGATAGAAGGATAACTAGAATTCAAACAGAGGGGCAAGGCAAGCTAGAAGATATCTTGTAGGCAATTGACATTCAGGAATCTCCTGTTGTGAAGCCTGTAGAGGTTAAAGGAGCAAAAAACAAGAAAAAGAGTATTAAGGCTAGGAAGCTAGATTTTCCCAAAGAAGACTCAGGTTTTGTTTTTAAACCTAGGAAGCCAGTCACTAGTTCATAGTTATCAAAGGGATAAAAACCTAATAAACTACACAAGGACCTAGAAAAGGATAAACAACAAGAAAGGGAAGAAATAGTAGAGTTATCTCCAATAGAGGCAGAGGTGAGCAAGGCAAGGAAGGGAAAGGAAAAAGTTCAAGAAAAATATGAACTAGAGCTTGTAAGAGAACAACTTAAGAGAAAAACTTAAGGAAGATATTTTGGAAACTAATTTGGAGTTAGCAGACTTTAAACAAGAGAGGCACGATCTCACAGACTTCAAAAAAGAAGTGAGAAAACAGATAGATTTTTATGAAGAGGTTGTAAAGGGGTAAAGGAAGATGTTGAATAGGACACTTCCTCTGCACATAAGGATGATACATATCTCCAAGAGGAATATATGGTTGCAATAAGAAAGAAGGAATTTACAAATCCAAGTCAGAGAATTGGAAATACAAATGGAGATGGTGCAAGCAGAGTTGAAGAAAAAAAGGTTTAAAAATGATTGTGATAGAAGATGACCTAGCTGCTCCTTAAAAAATGGTAAGACACACATTTTTTGGCCGATTTTTGTCTTAGGATATCATATCAAGTCATTTACAGGGCTGAAAACATGTTTTTGGATTTAAGGAGAAAAATTGCAAAAATTGGTGAAGTTAGGCAAGTTCGTAGCAAGCTCTAGGCCACAAGCCAAGTTTTCGCTGCGAGCTCGTTGTAGAATTTTTTGAGGAAAAACTCTCCAAAAAATCTCATGTCAAGGGTAAATGAAGGAATTTTTTTACCTTATTATACCTAACGAAGACCCTCTCATAGGCAGAAAAGTCAGAAAAGTTGCAGAAGGTGGTGTAATGAAAATGCTACAAAAACTATGCTACAAACTTGCCTAAATACTCTGCTTTTTCCAGTGTGCTAAATTTTTGGTCTTTGTTAGGCATTTAATGCATTTCAGGAAGGAGATGAGTCATCAAAAGAGATTTTGAAGTGTCCTGGGACATCTGTTGATGAAGACAACTCAACAATACACTTCATAAGGGTGACATGGCTGACAACACATCACTTTTGCCACCTCACCAATAGACAACTCATCATCAAATTCAGTATATCAGGACCTGAAATCCAATATGATATTTTACCACTTGAACATGGTTGTTTGCCACCTAAACAAGGTTGTTTTCTTTGATAGCCATCATTAGCATGGGTTATTAAATGTTCTTGTTGTTGCATTTAATAGAGATAGAGTCCTTTTTTACTACAAACTCTTTCAAACAGAATTATCTCTATTTTTTCTCAATGTAATGGAATCCTTTTTGGATTAGATCTCTAGATCAGTTTCGAGAGTCTAGCACTGGTGGCAGGATTATGTAAAATGGATTTCAATCTATAAATAGGGGATTTTTAGAGTTATAGAGGGTTGATGGATGTAATGACCAGAGCTACTATTGTAATTTGATTTTCACTCAGTTAATAGACAGTTACAGAAGTCTTTTGTTTAGACCTGAGATTTTGATTAAGATTTTATTTGTTTGTTTCCTTTATCTTTTGAATTTTAATTCAGCTTGCTCATTCATAATTACTTGGAATTAATAAAATCTTATGCTCCAACTTCCTTTATGTATTATGTTTGTTGTCAGAATTATTTTTGTAAGAGTTCACGTGCCTCAGTTTCCATGAATGATACTTGTTTGTAATTTAATTTCCATGTTGACTCCATGCCCAATGGTATCCCTCACTCATCCTCCACCTGCAAAAATCATCTAAAAAACATATAAGAGTTAGTCATCTTCATTTTAAGCCTATTTATTGAATATCTTACCTTTTTCTTGAGAGAGCTCTCTCTGGTTGGAAGGGATAACTTCCAACCCCAAGTGGTTTGAAATAGTTACATCAAATTGATTGTTGAACAACCCAATTAGTTCCAGTTTGGTGATAACATGCCACATCATAATTTTGGACCATGTAATTTATCATTTGAAATATATTTTAAAGTGGAAGACTATGGACACGTTTAGAATATGAAGAGTTATGTAAGTCAAATAGTCATGAGTGTAGTCAAAGAGTCACAAGGAAGGTGAAGCATCACATCTTGGCTATATATACACCCTCATTGTATGAGAAAATTACTTTTTCACCTTGGCTCCTCCCGAGAGGCATTAGAGAGATAAGATAGTTATTTTACGGAGCAAGGAGTGGCTCCAACACCCCACTAATGGAGATAATGGTTTTCATTGTTACATGTGTCTTGGAAATTTCACTTAATATCAGAAGCCCTATGGGCCAACACATTCTACATGCATGGATTATGGATATTTGTAAGACTATTCAGTGAATGTTTTTAATTCATGTTTTCTTTCATATGTGCTAAAGTTGTTGAACTATTTTTGTTATTTTGGTACTTGTCATATTGATAATGTGTTGTAATTGCTATTATCGTTGTCACATCCTTGTATACTATTATGCTATATATTAGACATATCTTCCTTTTCATATTTAATTCAATGAGCGTTGCATATTTTTGGACTATTCCACTTGATTTTGTATGAACACTTATTATTCATGTGTGTCTCTATTAGGGTGGTAATACTACCTCTCTCTTAGAGGCTCACTTTTCCTCCCCGTCGTGGTTAAATAACTTTGACACACATACGATCGATGACTCACCTAGCACACCCTTATTGCTTTTTGAAGGTGCACGTGAACATCTCTCTCTTGCTAATAGTTAGAGTCAAGGAAAATATGTAAGAATATATGGAAAATAGGCTAATATTACGGATGGGGCTCCTACTCCAAATGGTGTGAGGGCTAATTGGAACTTCACATCAGGGAGACCCCTTGTTTGACGAATTTCCAACACCATCAACAATGGCACTAGAAGGAGGGCTAGATGAGAAGCCAATCTTGTTTAGTATGTTTTGAATCTCCTATCATACATGGCTATTTCCCATATCATAAGCGTAACATGTTTTTCTAAACTTCCTCCTGGAAAATTTCAATCCATGTGGAACTTGTTCATGCTTTGTCTCAATTCATGTTTAATGGCGAGGGTGGCATATTTTTATCTAGACACATAAATGAATTTCTTGGATTTTTTAAAACTCTCCACATTGATGATCAAGATTTTATGTGTCTTCTATTCACCCTCACTCTCGAAGTTTGTGTTAAGAATTGGTTTCATACCTTACCCTATGTGTCCATTCATTCTCTTCGTCATTTTAATAAGGGGCTTCATTAAGCTTTCAATTGGTATGATAACTGAAATGTTCACAGAAGAATCAATCAACTAAGAATGGATCCTAATGAATCAGTTGAGAATTTCACTGATAGAGTCCTTTGTTTATATTATTAGTTTCTTGAAGAAGATATGCATCAATATTTCTGTGAGAAAAAGTTTCAAGATCTGGTTCGGATTTCTTTGAATCAATTTTAATATACACCGCATGATATTTATTCATCCAAAACTCATGTAAACCAGGATACACCCCTAATTTCAGAGGAAGAACCTATTATTCCTTTTATTCCTTTTCCTCCTCCTTTTACAATCCCGATGTAGGTGCCTCCTTGTGGTGATTGTAAAGTTGGGAAATATGAAAATCAAATCCCTAATCCATCTTCTCATTCTTCTTCCGTTTTTCACGATTCAGATTCAGTGGAAGAAATTCCAGATCATCCCATGAAGCCCGTGGTGAATACTGACTCCTCCATTCTTCAAGATGATGTTGTTATTCATAACTCTAGTCTCTAATATTATTTATATTTTTATTATCCTCTACCATTTATATTCCATGACTCTTTGTACCATGATTCGCTTGATCAATATATTCCACTAGCTCGCTTTCCCCACTCTCTTGATATTCATGCTGCTGGTTCAAATTGTGATCGGATACAAGGTAGTCACATTACACAGGTTGGGGAGTAGGAAGGAGAAGATGATTTAAATATTTCTTCTATATTCCAAAATACTCCATGTGAATATGATGCACTCCCTTTCTTGGATGATTTTTAATATGCTAATCTCAGTAGTGAATTAAATGAAATCAGTTCATTCAATCAATCCGCAATATTGGGAAACAATCACTCTGATGAAGATGATTTTGTTGATGTATGTGATGATGAATTGCCAAGTGCATCAACTAATATTTCGGTCTCTCATGAAGATCTTAATTTAGATCTATAATATGATTCAGTCCAAGAAGATATGCTTATCGAAACTTCCTCTTCATCTCACTATCCCTTGTGCTCTACCATTTGCGAGACATTTTTTCAAGATGGGGATACTCCATTGTCTTCACCGATGATTCAAACTCTAAATTCGCACAAAGTGTTGAGAACATCCATGATGCAAATTAAAACAATGAAATCATTGAGTACTCTTCCCGTCCCTCATCACCTCTTGTTTTGCATGAAGAAAACTCTTCAAAACAACTTGCTCATGAAATCTCCCCATTCCTTCATTTGAATTTGTGATCAAAATAATCTCTCGACTTGATTAATCTGGTTGTTGAAGTTGGGAAATTCGATAAAATTAGTGACAGAGGTGGCTACCATCCAGTGAGTAGTGCTCTTATTAAAAATAGTGGTATAAGCTATCCTCAAACCACACATGAACTAGTACAATATTCAATATGTGATTTGATAATCTTGGAAAGCTTTGAGACCTACCAGGGAGTTGAGGCACATCAAGTTTCGATGATGGTTATGTTAGGATCTTGCGACTTTCGTAATCCCCTCAAACTGACCCAGACTTGGTTTATCCCACACAATCCTTCTCTTTGCATGATTTCACTCGATGAAAATTTCTTTTTGAAAATTTTTTGGTATTTCGGGTGTGATGTTTCAAATTTTCAAGATTTTACTTTTGACCAGATTCAAGATTTTTTTTTTTAGTTCATTCATCTTCATTCAAATCTCTCACATTAAACTCAAGTTCGGAATGTGTATCTCTCATAGAATCATGGAATTGTGAAGTTGATCATTCCAAGGACTATCTTTGGCTGAATGAATCATGCTTATCGAATTCATTTCTTAAAATTCAGCTCCTAGTTTTTCTTGTTAATGTTATATTGCAAATATGTCCTCTCGTCACACCGAAAATCCTCTTGAGTGACAATGAATGCACAATTTATCACACAAATCAAGTTCTTCTCTGTTCACCATGTCCTGACTGGTCTCTTATATTTTTTGTGTTGGAATCCATTTTAAAGTATTTTTGTGATTACGATGCTTGCAAAATTTGTCACCAGTTACAGGAAAATGGTTTGACACATTTGGCTTGTGAGGAAGTTGGTTCAATTGTTTAGAGCATTCGCAAAATTGTTCAAAATGATTTATATTCGTTTATTACAAGCTGTGAATTTGATGCCTTAATTAGGTCATCTAATAATTATTCTTTCCTTCATGACTGTCTTTCGTTTCATCATTTTATCATCACCACATCTAATGAAATTTGTTTTATATCCCCTGATATTCATCATTCAACATCTCACTATTCATATTTTTGTCGAGAAGTTGAGGCACTGTAGCCTTCACTGATGGTTATGTCAGGTCCTCTTTATCTCAATGTCACTGTTGAATATAATCATATATATTTTCCCTCAAAATATTCGCATCGTAATTCCATTCCTTTAATTGAAAATTCATCTTTTCAAATATTTCAAGGTTTTCAAGAGGATCATCATGAATTTTGTGATCCAATTGTTGAATGGTTGGAACAGACTTACCTGGAATGCTCCGTCGCAAATAACAAGTTTCGATAGTCCCTCGTGCTTGTTAAGGAGTTCAGAGTAGGAGAAACATCTGCAAGAAGCTTCCAAGTTTTTTTGAAATATGGTATTGATCGAAAGGTAAGTATGTGAATTGGATGAAAGTAGTGGTTGTGACACTTATTTCTGCCTACAGCCAGGACCTTCAAAATTTTGTGCAAATTATTCAAGTTTTTATATTTTATGTTGCACATTACTTTTTATCCGTCTTAATTTTTCCTATCTTTGTGGATGTAGTTCGAGAAAAATTACACTGGATTCACTGGAAATTTCATTACACATGAACCCGAACTACTAGTTTTCCTTCCTGCACTCATCCTGTGCTTGTTTTATTTAGTCTCTCTTATCTTTTTTTACTTTTCTCTTGCATTTTGTCATGCTTTAGCTATTTTCTTTCTTGTCTTTTGATTTAGTTGTATTTTTTTGTTACGTATTTTCCTTTGTTTCATCAATAATACCTTGCATGAAGATCCTTTGTTGCCTGCACTTGGTTTTATGTTTTAGTGTTTTCAATCTGATCCAATCAGTTATTGAAGGACAAGGGGAAAATATAAATGAGAAAACCAATATCAAAGGTCGTACATATGATTATCTAAAGGGACAGCCTCTCCTTCTCTCAATAAGTCGGGATCCCTGATCTGAATTTCAATGTTATTTTTGTTGTGCTAATTTCAATTTCAAATATAAAACTTATTTATTGATCTTATGCTTGATGTGGAGGTTCCCTTGTTACTTATGTGTGTCAAAGAGGTAATTAAAAATGAATTTTATGAATGTTTTTGAAAGCATAAAGCATGTATTTAAAATTTTGAATAGAAGCAACATAGACAACAACAACAAACCATGACAAAGTGATCCATTAAAACATAGTTTTGATGAAGGATTTCACCCCTCCTGGGTTACATATCCTTGGTCCAACTCCATAGCTTGGGCCTCTGTATTAGCTCAAATGTGCTCAAAGTGATGTTTACATGCATCAAATTCTCTTGTAAATTATTCCAATGAGTTTAAAATGTCGAAATCTATCATAAATGCCTATTTGTTTACTCAATTTGGTTACCAAATGCTCTGGGCATCGTCTTCCCTCTTGGTGGCCCTAGGCTTCAAAAATATTCAAGGCAACAAAAAAAATTTGTATATGACCTCTTTTGCCTCTACAACCTATTCCAATGGCTCCAAAACATCAAAATATACTAAGAATGACTCTTCATTCATCCAATTTGGTCGAAAATTCTCTCAGTTATGGCAAAACCAAATTCTTCTACAATTTCTCCACTAATTCTGGAATTTGGCCAGCTAACACCACTAAAATTGGAGTTGTCTGTGAATTTGGCAGACTCTGCCAAGTCTTTGACCAGTTTAACTACGCATTAAATTAGTGAGAAGAATGGTTTAAATGTGGTAGTATCGCTAATCACGTTTAAGTATGGAACCCTTGGCATATGGTCATGGAGTGTGGTCATATTGTGAGGGGTTGGCGTGGGGGCTGGCCCCTCTGTTCCCCCCACGGAGCAATTTTCAAATTCAAATAGGAGGTGAGTGCATAGGATTTCATTACAATGAGCCCATGGCCCAACGATGTATCGCGTTCGGTGGGGAGGAAGAGGTCTTGGATTCAAACCCGAACCCGAACCCGAACCCTCATATATGTATTTTTGCAACGGCATCATTAGAACCTTTAAACATTCGCACCAGTCCAAAGTTAATCCATGGTAATAATGAATCTAGGCCAACCTTAATATATGCCCATTCAAAATTTAGTATAGTACTTAGGCCATTGTATCATATACTTTGGCCTCCATTTAATATAATTAAAATGTGTCATTACATTCGACCTTTGATATAATTGTTCCACCATTTTGATGTATAAAACTTCGACCATGTAACATATATCATGCCACCATTAAAATTGTATGCTGATTATGGTTTAGGTTTTATAAACATATATGTGTGGAATATAATAATGTTAATTTGAAATTAATTAAGGTTTAATTAAATATTAATACAAATAATATATAATATAATATATGATTAAAAATCATATAAAATAATAATTGATGACATGTAATTCCAATCAGCATTCAAGGAATCTTCTTCAATTTTATATTATATATTAATATATAATTAAACACACACACACACACACACACACACACACACACACACACACACACATATATATATACAACCTTAATTAATAAAAAATAAATAATAATTTCCAGCACAAAAATCCATAAACCCAAATTCAACCCTTGGAGGTCATTGGAGAAATTTTACCTTCACAAACCAAACTGGTGAATCCAGCATTGAATCTTGTCACAGTCCCATTGGACTAAAACTAAATAAGATTCCCTAAATGTTGACTGGGATTCCATGTCATCAGCCTGTACCTGTTCTACAATTTTTTAATAAAAATTTGCCTATTCTGAGTGGTGATCAGTAGAGCATAACTTCCTTATCCGAACTCGTTTTTCAATGAAACGAGTTGCGTTGGATTCCTTGCGACAGGTCAATCACTATTGTTCTAGTTTCATTCAATTCTAAGCACTTTCATTTTTGAGCTAAAATATTGAGCCTCTTATCATTCATCCACACTAGAAGCCTCTTGGACCCCAAAAACTCTCTTATTACTGATTATGTGGATGAGGGTATTGTTCCCTCACCCTTCCAAAATCTATCCATTGAAACTTTCACAATTTCATCATTTGGAGCTTTTCACTGTGCATTAAATTAGTGATAAGCATGGTTTAAATGTGGTCTTAGTGTTAATTGTGCTTAAGTCTGGAGCCCTCGGTGTATGGTCATGAAGTGTGGTCATATTGTGAGGGGTTCACCCATGGCCTGGCCCCTCTGTTCCCACCATGGAACAATTTTGACGTTCCAATAGGAGGTGAGTGCATAGGATTTCAATGCAATGGGCCCATTAAACATCGAAATTTTAAACATTCACACGAGTCCGAACTTAATCTACGATAATAATGAATCCAGACCAAACTTTTTTTTTCCACAGGAAAAATAGTAGCTTCTATTAATAAGAAATAAAAGTTACATATTGTATATGCAAAGAGCATATTCATATCAGCAATAAAGCTAGATCATGATAGAAAAATAAATAACATAAATTAAAACATATGATAAGTGTCTAAATATATACATATTGTGTGACAGCAATAGTAACATAGTAATATGTGTACAAAATATGTTATAAGTAATATAAAAAAATAATTCAAGAGTAGCCTTTGTTGGGGTTTCACCCCATCCTTTGATCAAGATCAAAAGGAGGGTGAAAATTTTGGTAAAATGCATGTTCGTTCTGCTCATGTATCTCCATGTGGTCTCTCAGTAGGTGCGACTCTTCCTTGGATAGGAGATCAGAAATCGTGTTCCTCTCCATGTAAATATGATGACATGAGATGTAACCAAAATGTTTTTTGTGTCGAACTACTTCATCCAAAATTTTCTGGAGTGTGTGCACATGACAGGCTGTGTGTTGGTTGAACCAGTCAATGATAATTTTCGAGTCCCCAAAGATTTGTAGATTATGGCAGTTTCTAGTGATGGAAAATTATAAAAGATATAGAAGGCAGGAAAGTTCAACAAAATTGTTGGTGCCATGCCCTAGACCGATCTTGACTTTGAAGAAATGTAGAGAAGAAAAATGAAGTAGGAAGCCACCTCCACAACCATGAATTTATGAAAAACCATCAAAATATGGCCAGGGTAGGGAGTGATCAATATGTTCAAGGGTGATATTCCGGGGATGGGGAGGTGGGGGATCATCCAAAATCATATGATAGATGGAGATAATTTGAGCAGCAGATGAGGTCCAAATGAGAGGGGAGTTGTGGAAGATGGCCAGATTGCGAGCAATCCAAATGCCCCAACAAAATAATAAGGGAAGGTTATGAAGCTTGTGGGAATTAAAAGATAGCCACCATGTATCCCATGCTGTGGATAAAGACAGCCCCTCCCAGCCAAGTTGGAGGTTAAGGGAGATGATGATAAGACGCCAAAGATCATGGATGGCCGGGCAATTGAATAAAAGGTGCACAATGTCTTTAGCAGCAGCAGTGCAGAGGGTACATTTATTGGGTCCAATATGTAAGCGCCTTTGTAGATTAGCCCCTGTAGGTATTTTATCTGATATAATGCACCACATGAGGAGCCTCGCTTTAGTAGGTCCTTTTAATTTCCAGAGGGTGCGCCACCAAGGGAGCAGAGCAACAGGTCGATTTGGAATGTATATGTGAAGGTACCCCTCTTTTGGAGTGTATTTGTCATGTTTTGAAATAGTCCAGATGAGTTCATCCTCACGGTCAGTGATTCTGACATGAAAATCTCTTAATGCATACAGATATATAGTCCAAGTCACCTCCCATTGTGGATGAATTTGTAAATCTAGATGAATCAACCAGCCTTGGGTGAATATGGTAGATCAGTCTCTGTCAGAAATTTGATGCAGTGTGTGGATACTAGCACGGTTGAGGGTTTCAATGAGTGCATGTGGGAGGATGTAAGTGTTACTGCATCCTGTCCAGGTATCCCAACCAATACGCACCAAATAACCTGTACCGATCTTCCAGTCTAGTCCAATAATAATGTGTTTGATGGAGCACTGAATAGCTCACCAGATCATGGAGTAATTGGGATGTTGTGCAGGAGAAATTCAATATTGCTGAGTGGGTGGATGTATTTGAGGATGAAAACCTTGGTCCATAATTTGTTGCAGTTGAGAATCTACCACCCAAGTTTAGCAGCAAGTGTCTATGAGAGAGTCGAAAGACCTTTGATTCCCCACCCACCCCAACTCTTAGGTAATGCAATACGCATCCGTTTAGACCACACAAAAGTGTGACCTTCTTTAGCCCCGATCTAGAGAAATTTGTGACATATCTTCTATTTCCTATGTAGAATGCCTTTTGGAATCCAAGCCAGGGACAGCCAGTAGACCGAAATGGCCTCCAAAACTCACTTGATAAGTACCAGCCGACCCGCCCTAGAGAGCCAGCGGTGGCACCATTTTTTCAGTGTCTTTTTAATCTTGGAGATTAACCAATTCCAGTTAACATTTTTATAGTTGACAGGTTTTAGGTAGAATACCAAGTATTTATGTCCATCTTCAAAACAGGTAGGAGTAAAATGGAATCTCTGTTTCACATAATGGACCTCATTTGGGGAGCAACCATAACATGTCAAAGTGGATTTTTTTTTTTTGTTGCATTGCATTCCTCTAGCAGTAAAAAATAGTAAAAGTATGGATGTCACCACTATGGAGTCACCTAAATATCCATTCAGAAAAATAATGATGTCATCAACAAATAGCAGGTGAGTGAGGATACAATTCTCCGAAATACGAATGCCTTTAAGTCTGCCTCTGTCCCTTTCATCAATGATGCATCTACTAAGGCCTTCCATAATCAGGACGAAAATAAGGAGGGACAGTGGACAAACCTGGCAGAGACCTGGCTCTACATGAAACAAATATGTGGCAGCCCCGTTAATGAGAATGCTATAAGAAACAGAGGTAATGCAAGACATGATCGAATTGATAACCTGAATGGGGAATCCAAGATGAGTAAGGAACATACAGATGTAGAGCCAACTAGCTTGATCAAATGCTTTCACGAGATCAATCTTGAGGATCAGCCCTTTGATCTTCTTGTTGTGCATGGAATGTATGCCTCCCTGTGAAATGCCGATGGCATCATGAATCTGTCTATTTTCAAGGAATGAAAATTGTTCGGGAGAAAAAAATTTAGATAAAATAGGCTTGAGCCAGTTAGCAAGAATCTTAGCCATAATCTTCTAGATGTAGTTACATAATGAGATGGCGCGAAAGTCCTTGAACGATGAGGGGTGGTCCGATTTAGGGATGAGGGTGAAGAAAGTGGAGTTGAAAGCCTCGTATATGCACCTAGATTGTTGGGTCTCTTCCACAACCGCCATTAGGTTCAGTCCCAACATGTCAAAGAAGGCCAAATAGAAATCTAGAGGCCATCCATTAGGGTCAGGACTCTTATCCCTTTTGAACCATTTTAGGATGGATTCTAATTCCCCCATCGAAACAGGTGCTAGGAGGTCCTCAGCCGACAGAATATCATCATATCTAGGAAATAGGGAGGCCACCTTGATGATATCGGCTAGTGAAGGTTTTTGAGGTGCCTTATAGATTTCTCTAAAGTGGGAAATACCTTTATGTTCAAGTTGTTCAAAAGTAGAAGCAGAGGTGCCATCATCATTTTCTAGGTCCCATATGGTATTGATGGCTTTCCTACCCCTGGAAAATTGATGAAAGAATTTAGATTTTTCATCCCCAGCTTTGATCCAAGTGGCACAACTTTTAAGCCTCCAAACTTCATCCCTGTTTTGAATAATTTTATGACAATCAGATTCCAGCTTAATGAGTTGATTCTTCGCAGCTTCTGATATGAAACCGCCCCAAATAGGTTTCTCAAGTCTTTGAATTTCCTATTCAATAATCGAGAGGTCGTGATCCTCCTTTATTTTTTTGTTCTTAGCTCAGCTAATAGTATTATTTTTTAAGGAGACCATTTTTTGCACAAATAGAGATGAGGGTGTATGAAATCCCAGAGGGGGAGAAAGCCTCCATTGTGATTTTACCATATTAATGAAGTCGACGTCCTATAGCCAGACCGAGCAGAATTTGAAAGGAGAGGTCAGTTTGTTGAAAGCACCAGTGATTTCAGGATAGATCGATGAATGATCAAAGATTCCCCCCAAGCCAATCCATTTTCTATACGAACCAAGGTTATGGAGGAGATCCTCCTTAATGAGAAAACGATCAAGCCTACGAGGAACCATATAATCGCCAGTACATCGGTTACACCAAGTGGGGGAGGGGGAGGTAGAAATAGGATCAGACAGATGTTGATTCGCAAGCTAATGACGAAAGTAATAAGAGAGTGGGTCCGCATGAGAACTAGGGCCCCAGGATTCAGAGATCCCAAGAGAGAAATTCAGGTCCCCAGCAAGTATTAAGTTGTCGGTGCGCAACAGGGATAACTGCATCAGAGTAGACTAGAATTGTTGCCAATTCAAGCAAGGCTGGTAAACATTGATGATCCTAAGTTGTAGACCGAGGGCCTCCCCAAAAAATTAAGAAGTTTAATGTGTCGAGGATTGATACAAATATCCAGACCACTCGATCGCCCATTGGCATCCAACGAATGGAAATTCCAAGAGGGGAGAAGGGAGGATAAAGTGTGGATGACAAATTCGGATGAGGCATGAGTTTCCTGTAAGATAATGATATCCATAGGAGCAGAAACAAAAATATTCATGAGAGTAAGGCGCTTGGCTGGGCTAGCCAGCCCTCTGCAGTTGAAGGAGAGGAATTTCATCGGGAAACCATACTGGGGGTATGCCTTGCTCTAAGAACCCCTTCAATGGACAGTTTTTTTCCAGAGGCGACGTCAAGACCAACCTGTAGGATGGACTTCGAAATGTTGGAATGTCGGTCTCAGGGTAAATTATTCATAGTAGAGGAAGGGCCGAGATGGGGACCTAGACCAGTAGGTGTAGGATTACATAGACGCAAATTGTAAGAATGTGAAGAGGAGGAGTCAGTCAGTTCTGCTGCAACAGAAGGGGGGGTGAGGGAATAGGGGGGTAAAAAAACAATTTATAGTAGTTTCTCCTAGTTCAACTAGTAAAATAAAATCCTAAAGTTTAATAAATACATATTCGTGTGTTTTATTCATAAATATGAAACAAAATAACAATAAAAATTGAGAAAAACATGGGCCATAAGATGTGCAATAAACCTAAGTGAAATCTTTCTATTGTAACTCTTTTGGGGAGATCTCCAAGTTGAAGTGATGCTCCATTGACCTCCTCATTGACATATCTGTCTCTCTTAAATGGTTGTTGAGAAATGGGTAGTGGGTATGAGAATTCAAGAATGATAGATAGGGTTCTTTGTTGTTTCTATACCTGCAAGCACATATCTCTCGTAAATGGTTGTTGAGAAATGGGTAGTGGGCGTGAGAATTAAAGAATGATAGAGTTCAAATGGAACATGAAGATAATGCCAACGATGAAATGGTTATGGTGAAATGAGAGAGGAAACCTCTTCTATGTATAACAAAATAATTGATAGATTTGGTATGGTCAAACAATAAGAAATAATTTTTGCACCAAATCAAAATCTAACCATTCTTGGTATTTTATTATTTTTGTGAGGGGAAAAGGTCGAAAGGTGACTAATGACCTTTATTATGGGGGATTAACTCAAGAATAATGATTCTTTAAATTAATTAATGAAAACAATTCATAAATAAATTATTGTGCCAAGAGGTTCTCTACAACTGAGTATGAGAGAGATGTTGTCACTTAACATTATATTTAAAACTAATAAAACAATACTTACATTAACCAATTAAAAAATAATAAAAAGAAAACAATGTCGATTATACATAAAACACTTAAATTTCCACCTTAATTTTACATCCAACTTTATAGAGAAAGATAAAGAAATTGAAAGTAAAAAAAAAACTTAATTTACTTTTTAGTATAGTGGAGATATGCAAATTTTTCACTATTTCATATGGAGTTCACGGATGCCATGCAAAAATAATATTATCGATACTAGATTATGTGTAAGTCATTTTATGTTTCATCGACATGTAACATTTAAAATTAAAATATTTATTTTTTAATATGAGAGAGATATGTAATTCGTTCACTACTTAATATTGAGTTGATACATGTCATGTAAAAATAATATTATTGATACTATATGATGGATAATTCATTCTATGTTGACATGTAACATTATAACAAAAAATATTTTATTATCATTTATACTAGAACACAATTCTATCTCAACTTTATATAGAGAAAAATAAAATAATTGTGTCACACGTCTATTTTGAAATAAGACTTTAAAATTTTAATTTAATTATTAATAACTATAAGGTGGATGGTATGGATTTAAATTCGATAGAACAATCTAGAATATTCATAACAATCTACACAAACCAAAGTTGTGAATTATTTATGTTTTTTTATTTAAATTAAATTCATTAATTAAAAAAAAAAATCATATGAATTATTCATAGAGATTTGTAATTCCTTAGAGAGAGAGAGAGAGAGAATTTAAAAATATATTAATAACAAAAATAGTTCTATATATTATAAGAAACCATAAAAGTGAAAATTGAAACTATCTTATATTTAAAACATTTTATTAGTTTGTTGTTCAAAATCAACATAGATCCATATTAACTCAATATCTATAAAAAAACTAAGAGGAATCAAATAGATTTGTCATCTTGAGAAATCTAATCACTCATAATGAAATAGGTTTGCGTCTTGAGAAATTTGATCCCTCTTGGAGTTTGGTAGATCCTGAGTCTATGATATTTTATTGAATTGTTTCCATTTGAATAGGTAAATTGGGTGAAAATAATTAAATTATTATAATAGAAATGAGTAAAATATTGAAAATAACATAAAATTAATGTATGCTTTTTTCATGTAAATGGGTAAAATAATGAAAATTACTTAGGAAAAGTGGTTCCTCAGGTCATTTTCATATGTGAAGGTGGATTTTAATGTGTAAAACCCAACTATCAAAGTGTATTCATATCAACCTAGAAATTTTGTCAAGGTGATCCTTTCATGTCATAACATTTGTTTTGGAACTTAAGTTTTTTAATGAATTATGCATCATTTTTAATTGTAAAGTCTTTATGTTGTCTCTTTTTTAAGATTGATATTACACTTATTATTTCCAATGCTACTTTACTTAAAGGTTTTATTATTATTATTATTATTATCATTTATAACTCTTTTTATATTTAATATAATAATTTATAAATATTTTTCATGATTGAACAACAAATTTAATGAAACATTATTTAAAATTGTTTTCATGATTTAATATTAAAGATGTTATTATTATTTTTAGTATTAATGTTGACAATTATTATCATCATGGTTTTTTTACATCGAGTTGTCTTATAACTCATTTTATTTAGTATAATATTTCTTTAGTACAATAATTTAGAATTATTTGCATGGTTTAATGGAATCATTAATAAAAAAACCGATTTAAAATTTGACTTAAAAAATTGATTTAAAAATATTATTTAATAGAGAAAATGTTTTAAAAAAATAATCAAGTCATACAATCATGATTGAAACATTTAATCAAGTTTCTAAATATGTTTAATAAACATATTTTATATTTTCAAACCATAAACAATTCACCTTCAAAATTATTTAAATAGAATTATATGATCTACAAATAATATAAGTTTTTTTAATCACAATCAAAATTAAATGATTTCATTTAACTACAACTAAATATATGGAATCTAAAATTTAAATGAGCGATACATCTCAAGTTTAATTTAAACACATAGAAATCATTAATAATATTAATCGTAGCATACATGCAATAATTTTTATAAATCAAACAACATTAACAACAACATGATATAATAATATATGATATATATGAACAATAATGACAAAATCTGTGTATGTGTGTGTGTGTCAATCATACATTTTAAAACTCATTAATCAAGGTGATCGACGAAATTATAAAGGTGGTATGGGGAGAACTACCATCGCCACTCACAATTCTCATGGAAGATGTGGCCATCCAATTGGCAAGAAACATTAATGGTAACTTCATACATGATTTTGAGTTTAATGCTATTTGTTGCCTCCCATTACTCCATAGTATTGGAAGGAATCATTCTCATTTGGCGTGGATTTTTTGAATTTCTCATAATTCTCTTTCCTTTGCTATTCTCACTCACTATATTGTTTTCCCAACCTTTCCCCTTCCTATGATTGATTTTCTTGACAACCAACCTCTATTTCTAGCCCTTCTAGTTGTTAATTTTGTTCCCTCCTTTGGTTCTCCCTTTTTTTTAATAGATGACACCTTAGTGTTTCTAAAAAGGATACAATCCCATTGGTTAATGTGACTAGCTTCAAAGTCATTTCCTAGATGCACTTCCTCAACTTGTTAGCCTAGCTGGTCTATCAAGCCTTCACATTTCTTCCTTCATACAACTACTGTGATGTGAAAATATGTGAGTTGTTCATGTGATGGTGGGGGATGAGACTCTCTGGGTGGCATGTGAGCTTAGTTTCATGCCAAATATTCTACTCATCCCTACCATGACCAAAATCTGTCAAAAGTGTAGCAAGAGTTTATATAACTAAAGGAGGAAATCTAGATGAAATGCTCATACAATTCGGATATAGAGCTACTTGAGGAGCTCATTTCTTGGGTTCTAGACACTAAGCACACACACAACAAAAAAATTAGTATTTCCATACAATTGACATGTACTAGCAACTTAATATGCTCCTTGGCAAAGTATTTCAGGAATATCATGTTGCATCGAACAAAATTATGGTACTTCTTGAAGAAATTGAATTGTATTTGATCGACATACATAACAACCCACGGTTAAAGTTCATGTAATAAATAATAATCAAGGAAAATAAGAACAAGGTCATGGGACATGTATTACAAGCTGAATGTTGGGCAAGCACTATAATCGGCATCACTTTTGGTTTATTAATGGCTATGGAAATTGGAAAAGGAAAAGAGGTAACATTTGACATTTATTTATGAAAATAAAGGAAAATAGAAGAAAATGGAGGTGAAGAGAAATATATTTGCATGCTAAGGAAATTATAGGAAAAATGAGGGAAAATGAATAAAATAGAGACATCAATAAAAAGAAGGCATATAGAACCGACTCACAGTTGTTTTTAGTTTTCAACATTGGGTCAAATGAGAAAGAGAGGGAGAGCTCCAAGAGGAGAAAGAAAGCAAACAAACAAAGGAAGGAAAAGGAAAGAAAAGGAGAGTTAATAAAAGCGAAGGAAAGCAAAGAGAGGGTTGGACCAACAACTTCAACATGAAGATTTTGTAGGTAACAGGGTGCATGTGTGATTTCCTAGTTGAGGTGTGAATGCATGGGACATGCATGTGTTTATTTGGTTTATTTGTTTTCACTGGCATGGGTTTTGTTAAGTTTATCAGTGGTTTCATCCTTGCCTTTCCATTTATTGGATAGGCATGGTCTGATGGGATTCGTTTCTTGGTTGAGATTTTGATTGTTGAAAGGTTTTGGAACCGGGTGAGGTGGTATCAAGAAAACTCCCAAGGGTTGGGGGTGGAGATGGTTTTATCTGGGAAGCCCTCGACAAGTGGGTAGGTATAGAAAAATTCCTCAAGGTATGGTGAAGGAATTATGAGGCATCCAAGATTGGTTTTATTTTGTGATATTGGGACCAATTTAGGTCAGATCATGGTATTTTAAGGGTGGAGGTGGTTTAACCTTTGGATTCTCTTGGTTGTTTCTAACTTTGTTTATCCCACGAGATCCCACATTCATTCTTGGAATATGGCATAGGGGTGATTGGATAAAATAAATATTTGGTTCAACTCAATCTATGGTTGGGTGGTACGTGGAAGTTCCTGACTTGGTTGGCTTTTGCATATGTCAATAAGAGTTATTTTCTTATTGTGATTTATAAGAACTTGTACTTATTATTATGTTGTGATGGTTTTTCTATCATGGTTAATGTTTAAGTTTTATGCTAGTTACGAGCATGGTTCTATGATGTGCTCTAGCTATAGCCCTTGTTCATTATTTGATAAGTATTTGAATGGTTGATGAATGCATGGGATAACAAGTGTTTTTGAAGCTAATTGAAAGGTATTTAGACATTCTTGGTAATTTTCAAATGAATTTCAAATATTTATGACCGGATATGCATTCATGACCTATAAATCGGATGTTTACCATGTGTTTTGAAAAAATTATAGTGTGTTATAGGTTTTCTAGGTCACGTTTTAGCTTCAAGTTTGAATCATTAGCATTTTCGTTATGAGAAATATGGTTCTGGAAAGTTACAAGAAGTTATGTGCAGTGGCCTAGAGACTAGCCTAGAAAATTTGCTAAGATCTTGAGACTATAGGCATATAATTGAGCATATGAGGTCATAAACGCATGGAACGAGGCTTGTGAGTGTAGTTGGAGCCTCAAAACAACACGAAAACAATTTCAAGTGTGCGGTTATAGGTCTAGGTCAGAGAAAAGGGGTTCCAGCTCAAGGATTGGTCAGCTAGGGTGGTTTTTCATCCTATGAGTGATTTGAGGTTATTAACGAAGGTCAATAAGTCTCAGTTCTAGGCCTCACTTCCTTAACTGGAACTAGGAGGTCAGGTGATGTCATAGTAGCATTTTCCTTAACATTTTCCCATAGGGCTTGTAAAAGCAGGTAAATGTTGGGAGGGTTGTGTTAAAGAATTGTATTATAGCCTCCAGATTCAAACACTTGGACTGGATGGGTGGGATGTGATTGTTATGCATGCATGTCAATTGTATGCATGCATTATGATGGCTATAGTTATCATTTATATCATAGGTGTTACAATTTGAGTTACCATGCATGATGATTGGGATGATGTTGATAGGTTGATATGTTTGTGTCATTATGAGTATATACTTGTATATCGTACTAATCTAGAATAATTTGTGTAGATGAGATAGCCTCCCCTAAAATTCAGTAAGGTATGTTTGATTATGTTTATATTTGGTTTATATGACATGGTATGTTTGCAGGAAGAAGAAGATCATATGTGACAAGAAAAATGGTGGATTATAGCTCATGTAACTCTCCTTATAGGTCAAATAAGTAGCATGGGGAAGAGTACTTTCCCAAGATAGCCGATACATTGATAATTTTGAAGGAATAAATCAAGAGTGGTATGGCGAATAATGACAACATAATTTAGCTACGAGAAATACTTTCCAACGCTCAGGATCATCAATTCGAGTTCAATGTACTAATACTTCAAAACTTATCAAATTTACAGAGATAACGCTAGCCACATATTAGTAATGGATATTTTGAAAGGACTAATGGGGAATATGGTAGAATATCTTGATCAGGGCATAGGTTGGATAGGGATGACACAGTCAGACGTGGAAAATGGTTGGATACACTTGTCAGGAGAGGTAGTGGTTATGGATTCTATTCTAGTTCTAGTTCAAATAGACATCATGGTCATCATTTCTATCATCCTTACAAGAGGAGTGAGAGGGGTTACTTTCCAGATGAGTTCAAGAAATCCAAGCCTCCTATGCTTGATGGAGAGTTGAAGAAATCGGAAGATTCAGAAGCATGGTTTTTTGGGATGAAGAAGTTGTTTGAGTTACATGATTATACAAATAATATGAAGGTATGGATAGTTATTTTTAGTCTCAAGGGAAAAATAGACATTTGGTGGGAATATGTGAAGCGTTTCAGAGGCATCGAGATAGAGGAGTTGATTTGGCATGAGTTCAAAAGACTCTTTAAGAAGAAGTACTTATCTGAGAGATATTATGATGGAAAGGCAAAGGATTTCTATGAGCTTAATATGGGATCTATGATAGATGAAGAGTACATGCCAAATTTTATGGAGTTGTTGAGGTATGTTCCTTACCTCAAGGATGATAAAAATAAGGTTAAAAGGTTTATCATTTGGTTGCCATTAGCTTTCAAGGAATGAATTAAGTATGATGAGCCTTGGTCATTGGAGGAAGTCATCATGAAATTCAAGCATTGTGATGAGCATTCGAAGTGCAATTTTGAGCCTAAGCATGATTGGAAAGGGAAAATGGCCTCTGAAGTGGGAAATAACTTAGGATGCAAGTGAGAAAGAAATTTTGGCTCCTTACAAGAATTTCAGTACAACTAAGAAGGGACATGGACCTCAGCTTGAAGATCAGTAGAATAAAGGTAGTGGAAGACAATCGTTACAATGTTGGATTTGTGGAAAAGATCATCGTAAAAAGTATTGTTAGTTGTATCAGGGTGGAATAATTTATTTCTATAGTCCTCAGGAGGCACAGATAGTTGGGGATGTTGCTCATAACATTCCTCAAATTTATGAAACATTTGATAACAAGCAAGCAAATCACTAGGAATACATTATTGAGATGGAAGGTAAGCTTGTTGGGCCTCAAATATGTCCAGTTTCCATCGTATAATATCATCATTCATAAGCTAAATTCCTATATTTTTTAAATCATTTCATACCATAATTCCACAACTTGCCACCAATACATATCCTACACTTCGTGGTTGATTATCATTAGTTTTCTTGAATTTTCAATGATTAGAGAATACTTTGCTATGATTTTATAATGATGGTGTTTCCAAGTTCATTTACCGCAATGATCCATTGCCTTAATTCTTCATAAGTTAATTAAACTAAAATGCTGCATGACTAAATAAAAAATGCATAATTCTTGTAGGTGAAAATCTAAAATTTGTGATCAAATGGAGAAGAATATTAGGATTATGAGAAGCAGGTTTTGTTCAAAATACCCTCATTCAGGTAGCCCAAAAATTGTTTGGAAAAATTCGTCATCACAAAGAAGTTATGGTCAAGGGAGTATTAAGTATAGAATCAGTGCTGAAATTCTGTGTTAAGTATAGAAAATATGGGTTTGACGGTTTTAGATCAGCCATGTCGAGGACCAAGATTGGGACAGTTTTGTGCACCCTCTAGAATATTTTCATTTGGATTATATTATATGTATCATTCTACTCTACTTATTTATGATCTATTCCTTACTCCACTTAGTTAATTTGTTGCAACCATTTCCATCGGTTGAACTCTTTAAAAAGGTTGTTGTTTTGTAAGGATTCACACACATGCATAACTTTGTATAAGGATATGTATAGTTTTTTGTAAGGAAGATATACGCTCAGATAAACTGGTGGTTGTGGCATACCTCTTATTCATGTCTGAACTAATGTCTCATTGAAGTTAATAGAATTATGGTTTAAACATTTATTTTCATGTAAGTATTATGATTTCTGGTTTTTAAAGCATTGAGCTAGTTTAAGACTTGCTTCGGGAAGTGGCAAGGGCCCACCACAACGTAGAGCCGAGTCATTTGATCATTATATATTGTAGGAAGTTTTTTTTACTACAATTCGTAGAATTACATTTCGTTTTGAAATTGTTTCCTAAATAGATCTCAGGTTTCCTGTATTCTGCACTTAAACCATTGCTCTGTTTTTCTTGAATTTGGAAAGGGACAATGAGTGTTTTGTCACAGAGTCTTTCTAAACGGAGGAACAATGTTGATCAATATTTCCTGTGCATGAATGATTTCATAATTACAATTATGAATACTTATAAGAATGCCCAATTTCAATAACAATTGTGTCATGAACTCCAATTTGATTCGGCTTTGTAATTCTGAATCATGTATATTTATTAATAATGCAAAAATCCTGTAGCATTGTGTTTTACATAACATTTCCTAGAATTAGTAAGGTAGGACATTAATCATTAATGAAAACTGTATCAAGAAAGTATGTTAATACTCTTGTTTTCGAAGTTTCTTAGAAATTTACTACAGGCGGTTCATTAGGAAATTCTCATGAATTTCCTATCCTATTACATCCTTGCAACAAAAAGGGAAGAAATTTGAATGGAAAGAGGAATGTCTATCTATTTTTGAACAGTTGAAAAAATTACTTACAAATGCTTTGGTATTGAAGATTTTAGATCCAGACAAAGAGTCTGTGGTGTGTACAGATTCTTGCAAGAGAGGAATTGGTGGGGTTATGTTGCAAGAAGGACAAGTAGTATGCTATGAGTCAAGGAAATTGAATGAGCATGAGCAGAAATACATGACACATGATATTGAGTTGGCAACTATTATTCATGCACTGAAGATGTGGAGGCACTATCTTCTTGGCGGGAGGTTCATCTTAATGATTGATGACAATGGGTTGAGATACTTATTTGACCAATATAATTTGAATTCAAGGCAATCCATATGGTTAGCTATGAACAATGAGTTTGAATTCGAGATCAGACACATTAAGGGTAAAGAAAACAAGGTTTCAGATGCTCTTAGCAGAAGAGTGTAGGTGAATCACATAAAAACTATGAGCTCATATGGGACAGATTTAAAGGATCATATCTTACAAGTAGGACAACATGATCGCAGGTATAGGGAACTTAAGCACATGTTATAGTGGTAGGGTACATGTGAACAAGATGTGGACTATCATCTCATGGTAGAAGGTTTGGTGAGATTTAGGGACAAGATCTATGTGCTGGAAAATAGTGAACTCAATAAGCTTATATTGAGGGAATTTCATGCTAATTCATATTCAGGTCACCTAGGATATCATAAGACATTGACATTTGTGAATAAGTTCTCCCATTGGCCGAATTTGAAGAAAGAGGTCGGAGAGTTTGTTGAGAGATGCTTCGATTGTCAATAATTAAAATAAAATTGTAAGCATCCAAGTGAGTTATTATAGCCGATTCTAATTCCAAAGTGAAAATGAGAGGTCATTTCCATGGACTTCATTACAATTTTTCAAGGAGCACTAGAGAACATGATTATATTAGGGTTGTGGTTGTCAGGTTGACAAAAGTAGTGCACCTCATTCCTGTAAAGTCTATGAATTTAGCCAATAAAGTAGCACAGGGCTTCATTAGAGATATAGTGAGGTTGTGTGGTGTTCCAAAGAAGATTGTGTCAGACAGATATGCCAAGTTCACTTATAGGTTTTGGAAATGGTTATTTGGAGGTTTGGGTACAGATTTGGCCTTTAATACAACTTATCATCCACAGATAGATGGAAAAACAGAGAGGGTCAATAGAATATTGGAGGACATGTTGAGGATGTACATCATCCATCAAAAACGAAAGTGGGAAGAGTATCTTCTACTAGTGGAGTTTGCATATAAAAATGGATATCGAGAATATTTGAAGATGAGTCTGTTTGAGGTGATTTATGGGTGGATTTGTAATACTCATATCAGTTGGAGAAATCCAATGAACAAGGTATTGATTGGACCGGGCATGTTGGTAGAGATGGAACAATAAATGCAGGTAATAAAGAAGAATTTAAAGGTAGAAAAGGATAGCAAGAAGATTTATACAGATCATAACAGGGTGTTTAAGGAGTTTAAGGTTGGGGATCAGGTGTACTTGTGCATCAAGCCCAAGAAGAGATCCATGAGGATTAGATCATATATCAAGTTGGCACCTTTTTATTGCATGCCCTTCAAAATTCTTAATAGGATAGGACCAGTAGCCTACTAACTTGCACTGCCTCCGACAGTGAACTTCCATGATGTTTTCCATGTGTCATTGCTTAAGAAGTATGACAACGATGTTGATCATGTGATTGACTGGTAAGTATTGTAGGTGAAACCAAAAGGATAATTCCAGATGGAACCTCAATGCATTTTGCAGTGAAAGATGCTCATGCTCCAGAATTGAGCAATTGAGCAAGTTAAAGTGCACTGGAAGAACTTTGGGCCCGGTGCAGCTACATGGGAGATTGGTGATCAAATGCAGGCTATGTATCCTTCTCTATTTGTTCATTGAGCGGATGTCCTTTCGTATATGTTTGATGTTGTGTTTCATAATATATATATATATATATATGTGTGTGTGTGTGTGTGTGTGTGTGTGTGTGTGTGTGTGTGTGTGTGTGTGTGTGTGTGTGTGTGTATGTATATATACGTATATGTATATATATGTATATGTATATATATGTTGTAAATACCACATTGAGATGTGTTATAAATATCCAATAAGCGATATGGTGTTTATGATATGTTGGTTATGTTTTAGCATATGGATATGATGTAAATTTTGTATCAAGATATATTATAAAGATGCATATGCAACATGTGTTTGTTGATTTATAAGTTTCATAGAAGACCGAGGACGGTGTTCCCACAAGCGGGTGGGTTTTCTACCAACCCTAGTTAAAAATCAAAGCAATAAAGTTAATAAAAGGAAAAATAAGGCAAGGTCATGGGACATGTACTCCAAGTTGAATGTTGGGAAAAAAACATTGTGATGCGGATCACTTGTGATTAATAATGGCTATGGAAATTGGTAAAGGCAATTGAAAAGTCAAAGAGGTGTTAATTGACATTTTATTTATGAGATATTGGAAAATAGGAGAAAATGAAGGTGAGAGGTCATAAAATTGGATGTGAGGAAAATTGAAGGAAATATAGAGGAAAATGAAGAAAATAGAAGCTTCAATGATAAAAAGGATTTTGAGGATCAATTCACAGCCTTTTGTTATTTCTAGCTTAGATATCTCTCTCTCTCTCTCTCTCATACTCTTTCAGACTTAGAGTTTCTTGGAGCATAGTGGCTTACTTTGAATTTTCAGAAAGAAGGAAAAGGAAAAGCAAGAAGGAGAAAAGGGACAACATGATTAGCAACCACATTTGGATTACTTTGTAGGAACTGAGTTGAATGTATGATTTCCTTGCTAGTTTGGTATGTGTGGCATATGCATGTAGTTATTTAGTTATGATCTTTCATTGGCATGGAGGATTTCTTGGATTGGCAGTGGATAGCCATGGTGTTGTAGGTTTTCCCAGTTGCTTTCTGATTGGTGCTCATGTTCCTTATGGTTGTGGGTTGAGTTACTAGTTCCTGGAGCCTTGGTTTGAAAAATTCTCTATAAGACCTAGAGAAACTTGGGTTGAGTTACTAGTTCCAGAAGTCTTGGTTGAACAAACGCTCTAGAGCCCATATTGGTTTGCATTACTAGTCATGCAGCCTTGGTTGAACAAACACTCTGGAGCCTTGTGACAACTGTGGGTTGAGTTACTAGTTGTGGAGCCGGGTTGGAACAAACGTTGTACAACCCTCAGAAACTTGGGTAGAGACTGATCTGGTGATGGTTAGTGATGCCCGAACGTGACATGGAATAATTGGTTGAGGGTTGAGGTGGTTTGGCCTATGGAAGCCATGGTTTAGTTTTGGTTGGATTATTCCATGAGATCCCACATTCATGCTTGGAATCTGGCACGATGGTGATTGACTGAAAGAGAAATTTGATTCAGCCAAATCTATGGTCAGGTGGTATTTGGAAGTCCCTCACTTGGTTGGATTTTGAATATGTTAATAAGAGCTCCTTTCCTCTTGTATTTCATGAGTATTTATACTAGTTATTATGTGGATTTGATGGTTGTTTTATCATTTTTATTATTCAGGTTATATGCTGGTTATATGCATGGTTTCATGATAGATTATAGTTATGGCTCTTAATATGTTTTAATCGTTAAATGAATATTTATTGAATGCATGACCTAATAGATGTTATTGCAATGCTTGTGAGAGGGCATTAGACCTTCTTGATGATTCTCAAATAAGTATCAAACCCCTATGTTCATATATGCATTTATAACTTGTAGATTACATGGTCACAATGTGTTTGACGAAATACCTAGTATTTTCTGGTCAGTCTAGGTTAAGTTATGGGTTGAGATTGAATGTTTAGATTTTCCATTATGTCAATTATGATTCTCTCGTGATCTTAATAAATCAATTAAGAAATATGTATTTATAACCTAAAAATACTATGTAGATAAAGTGTTTGTATAAATGAGTAATTCATACCGCCAACTTCCTAGGATCATAACTTTGACATACAATCTCTGTTTGACTATCATAATATCTTGTTTTTAATATCTTCACAAGGAGGGAAAAACAAATAACTAAATTTGCCTTTCACTTTCTCGATTTATCCATTTTCCATAAAAATGTCGTTTAGGCCCTCAAAACAGCCTTAGAAGTTTAGAACCCGATAAAAGTGCCAAAAATAGAAAGTTATGTTAAATTTAAGGAGATGAACCTAAAAATAAATAGTGTTGGGTAAGGTTGGGCTGATAGCAATGTTATCGTGTGACACTAGGTGGTTGTAGTAAGTTCTGGACATATGGACGCAATTTTCCATAAGTGTGTCTTGGCTATAACATCCCGCATAGTAACTCTCGTCTTCATGTTTACTCTAGTGAGCAAGTTAAAGTGGGAAAATATGGGGTCAGGGTGCTACACCCTATTTGAGATATTCTCCACAACCCACATACATGTAATTAAATAAATAGTTAATGAAAATATTAATTGTGTATAAAATATAATATAAAAACTTGTTACCTTCCATTATTGTATGGATCTCTCAAACCATTAGAAAAAATGAGGTTACTTCCAAAATGCTTGAGCAATCTTTTTATATTCTGGAAGAAGATATAATGAGAATTAAATTTACTTTAAAAATCATACCAATTAAGTTTTTCTTTAAATACAAAATTTTCAGTAACTTTTATCACAAAATATTATTTACACTAAATTCAAAAGACACATAAAATATTAATATTAAAAAACCAATAAAATAAAAACATATTGAAAATAATTATATATAATTATCAGTATCATTTTATTTTAGTAATCTTAGAAAATACAATTATATTTTTTTTTATCAAATACAAACTTATTATAGGTATTATATTACCATTTTATTCATAAATACATTAAAGGGTTTTGATTATGATAAGGAATTATATGCTTATGAGAGAAAACACTACAATACAATGAAGAAATTCACATCATTTATTCATTACAACTTTTCAATTAACCACTTTATACACAATTAACAATGTTCATTTTCCATACCTAAAGGTTTCCAAAACGTTTATGCAAATAAAGAAGCTATCTAAAATATATTATCTGATTATATCGGAATTCAGTTATAAGGGAATAATTTCGCACTAATATTTGGTTATCAAATTGTTCTTCTTGAGTAAAAATAAAATATTTTAAAATGAATATTTGTAAAAATGTTCACCAAAACTAAAAATAGTTGTACATATGAGTTGAGAGGCTAATACTAATATTAAAATATTTTGATATTTTTACTAAAATTAGAGAAAATAATTGAAATCATTTTTACAAGCATGTTTTATTCTTACAACCATGTTTCCAGATAATTAAATATGTGACATAATTGGGCATTATGTTGTGAAATTGGTAGTGGTGGATTCGAATGTGAAAGTTAGCAGCATGTGGCATCAATCCTGATCTTATTTTTTTTCGATACCCTCAACACATTTTTTAGAATGAACGAATGAATGAAATTTTAATATCCATGAGACTAAAAATAGTCTATGGGACTACCATCTTCCTTTCTTTTTTTTCTTCTTTAATTCATTTCTTTTCTTACTCAAATTGATGATGATCTGACCCAACCTTCTAACAGTTCCCTCACTGAAAAGACAATTCCATGGAGTTGATGCTAACATATTGTGATAACTATCCCTGATGTAACTGAAAGCATCACATTCCAAAATGAAATTCTTTTCTGATTCCACTACCCCATAAGTGCAAAAAGTGCATACCATTTATTCCCAAGCTTTTTTAGGTCTCTTCCACCATCCTGTTTCACACCGAAGTTGATGTGAGTTAGTTATTAATTGATCAATAAGAATCTTTGCTCTCCACGAAATGCTAGCTCCAATGTACTCTTTTTGTTGAAGATCAAAAGTGGGGTTGAATTCCTGAACATAATACTTCTTCTTTCTACCTAACTCTTTTCACCATACACCCTTACGAAACTTCTCCAGCACAAAATTCTTTAACTCCTTACTATTTGTGGGACATTCATTCAGGTAAATATTCCATTTTTGCATCCATTTTTTGTTTTGTCTCATCCATGATTTCTCTCTTTCATTCATACCTTCATTGAAGATAACTTTCGGCCATCTATCTCCTCCCATTTGCTCAATTCTTTTAATTAGATACCTTATAAGATGCACCATGGCAATTGCTTCGATGGGAGCTGCCCCTGTTTCACTCAACATTATATCATAAGGAACCGAACTTTTTATTTTGAACTTTCTCATGATCAAGTGATTTTGAATTCTTTCAATTTGCTTCCATTTTGAAACAGGGATGTTGCTAGCCCACAATTCACACCCATATAATAGTAATGGACAAACTAGGAGTCCAAAAATTACATTGATCATGTTCCAATCCCATAACTCTACCTCTCTACATCTGTTTTGAAGTGCATACAATGCTTTCCACCCTCCTAAAATTATTTTCTTTCTGCAATCCTCCCAATTAAGCGTGTTATTGAAATCGATCCCGAAGTACTTTTATTCATTTACTTCTTCAAGAATGTTTTCTTTCGAAGAAGAATGTATTATGGCTTTTCTTCATTTTATTGGAGAAAATCATTATTTTTGTCTTACAGTTATTGACTTGCATCCCCACTACTTTACAAAAAATGCATAGGGCATATAAGTGCATATGCAATCCATGAGCTGATTTAGCAACCAGCAGAAGATCATCGGCATATAAAAGAAGCTTTATCACAAACTCCCCCAATCGAACACTGTCCCCACCTTAAAAATTTAGCCACTCTTCTAGTTTGTCAATATATAAACCAAAAAGGGTAGGGGATAAAGGGAAACCTTGCTTGACTCTGATGTCAATTCTAAAACTTTCTGAAATGCCTACTGAAGTTCTAATTTTCACTTTCACCTCTTCATAAAGCCTATGGATAGCAACTCTATATTGTGGGCAAATTGTCTTTTGCAAAATTTATAGCCAATATGCCTCCTCGATGGAAAAATGTATAGGTATTTTTCTAGTTTTTCCATAATTAAGCCTTTTAGTGGAATACAAATTGAAATAACCTTAAAAATAACCATTAAAAAAGAAAAAAGAAAAAATTGTCGCGCGGTGCACCGAAGCTATTCGGCTCGCACTGGGTAGCAGTGCTGCCTGTAAAATTTATAGCCCGCACCACCACCGATGCTAATGGTATCGGAACCATTTCCAGGGCAGTACCTAAAGGCGCCCTGAATAATTTTAAAATAAAAAAATAAAATAAATGGCGGTGCGCTCATTTATCCAGGCGCACCGTTGACCACGGAATCACAGTGTTGTGCGTTGATGGAATTATATGCCCCGGTGTATGTTAGCTCACCACATTCTGGACATTGAGAGGGTCAACGATGCGGCCGGGTAAAAGACCGCATCGTCGACTATGTAATTGTCATCAAGTCAGTGTGCTGACACGACTATATGCATCAAGGCGCATATTTCAGTCAATGCACCGTTATTCTGAACCTTGATGAAGTTAACGGTGCTTGAAAAATAGACAGCTGCACCGAGGCCAGTGCGTTGTATTTCATTAGGGGCACTAGGACCGGTGCTCTACATTCTTAATATGCACCACGACCGGTGCGTGACTATTTTTATCGTGCACCGACTTGTCTATTTGTTTTTTTTTCAAAAAATATATATATGTATATTCCTAAATACATGTCTGTTTTAATTAAAAAAAAATATTTAATATGGCAATGATTCAAATAGAAGAGGAGGAACAACAGCAACAATAGGCTGAACAATATGACATGATTCGCCAATGGGAGGCCCAAGAGAGGGAGAGAGATGCATACCCCTACCCTATTACTGCAGATACCTAGGAGATCCTTAGGCAAGTAGGCCTCCTCAAGTTCTATGAGGAGGCTACTTCCCTAAAGGCCCATAGTGTGTTTTTGAGATATCTTATCCGCAGGTGGAATGCCCACCGACAGGCTTTCTAGGTTGGTCCTGACCAGTGGTACACACCCACTAAGGAGGATATTTATTTTATTACAGGACTATCGAGGAGAGGGGTGGATTTTCCCTCATTCCCAGACGTGCCAGCTAGTTGTGTAGCAGGGAGTCAATTAGTTTACTGCCAGAGATACATTGGAGCACATGTACTATCTCCTTGAGAGTTTTAGGTACCTGGAGGTCAGTTACGTATAGGTGCTTTTGGTAGACAAGACGTGCAATGACTCTCCCTTCTCATTTCGACCATTTCGCTCAACACCAGTGATGGGCAACGCATTATTTGCTCGCTTTTATATTATGTTGATTCTTTAGTACAGCAGCCATGACTTGTCAGGTGGTCTACCATTTTTTTGCGGCAGTTTTGTACAACCTTAGATAGATGTCATGCTCATGCACAAGGGAGAGTCAACTTCCCTTTTGCTTCAGAGCTGTTTTGTTTATTTTTTGAGAGGTTTCCAGAGATGAGACCTAGTTTTGTTCGACAACCTCATAGGTCAATGTTTGAGGCCTGAATGCACATGTGGGGGCAGATAATGCCCAAGAGGGGAGACACTTTATTTCCAGCCAGGATATCACATGATTCACTTGACTTACTAGCCAGTATTGACGAGCTCCATCCCTTCATTATGGTCCCATGTCCTTATGTTGGCTTAGATTGGCGAGGGTGTCCCAACATCCTCTTCACAGCTGATGAGCTTCCAGATGATAGAGGTAATATTATTGTTTTATTTATATTTATTCTAACATGTTCTTTAACTTGTTTTTATTAAATTGTGTAATGAAATTGTCTAATTATTGTTGTGTACTTGTACATATTTTGTAGATATTGGCTCTTTTGATGGCGAGGAGATGTCGGGTCCACCACATGATCCAGGTGTGGATCCTGATGATGACGATTAAGATATAGTTGATGCCGAGCATGATCATGATGAGGATGAGGCCGGTGCAGTAGAGAGACATGCTCCTACTCATCATGGTGCACCAGTGCCGCCTTTTGCTAGGCCTGGTCGACCTGAGACCAGATATAGGATGGAGTTGGCCAACCAACATTTTGCATTGATTGTTGATGTGGGCATCAGGCCTGCTCATTACAGAGACATACAGGCCAATGATAGGTTGTTACGGATGTGGAGAGGCATGCTGCGTGACATGTACAAACTGATGCAGCATGTCGTAGGAGCTACAACAACTGTTATCCAACTGAGGAGGACGGTCTGTAGCTATAGGCGTATTCAACTCGGGGCACGTGATGGACAGTCCATGAGCAACAAATCATATGCATCTCATGATCGTTCACCTCGCGGTGCACCTGATGAGCATGACACTCCACTGGAAGCATCTGACAGTCATCATGGAGATGAGGTTGGACCATCGGCCACGTCTAGTCAACAGCCTGCAGCTACATCTATCACTACTAGTCATGATTGTGAGTAGGTTGGACCATCGACCGCCGAGGCTGCACTATTGACTGAGCAGACCTCCACTACTACTGCTCATACTAATGTTGTACTACCACTAGCAGATGCATCCATCAATACTAGTGATCATGATCATGAGCAGGCTCGACCATCGACTGTCGAGGCTACACCCAGCTATACTGAGCAGGCATCCACTTGTAGTACTGCTATTGATGTTGTTATACTACCACCAGCGCCTGATCCATGACATTTATATTACAGTTGTATATTTTTAACATTATATATATATGGTCCATGTATTTTATGTTCATGTTGCAGTTGTACTTAATTTTCATGTTGGTGATCATCATGATGTGGCGCATATTGTTAGTTCATATTAGATATGTTCATTTAATGTTTAGCTTGCAGATAGATGTGTATATGTGATAGTATGAGTTATTTGACATATTGAGATGTATATTTGATGTTTGTGTTGTGATGATCTTAATATATAATGTTAATTTGATGTTTGAATATGTTTATTAGTCGAATATGATGTTTGTACGATCGTTATCATGATCGTCATGATGATGTTTATTAATTAATTTAATATTAAATGACCATGATATTTATTAAATATTATGTCGTGATTGTAATTGTAATTTAAATTTTAATTGTATATAAAATTATAAAATTGGTATTTGTATTTGTACTTATTGTAATTTAAATTATAATTGTATGTAAAATATTTATTAATGTAAAATTGTAATTGTAATTGTAAAATTTAATTTATTCTGAAATGATTGTAATTGTATATATGAAAAATTGTAAAATTGTAATTGTAAATGTAATTGTATGTAAAATTCTAAAATTGTAATTGTATTTGTAATTGTAATTTTAATTGAATTGTATGTAAAATATTTATAAAATTTTAATTGTAATTGTAAATGTAATTCTATGTAAAATTGTAAATGTAATTGTATATAAAATTATAAAATTGTAATTGTATTTGTAATTGTAATTTTAATTGAATTGTATGTAAAATATTTATAAAATTGTAATTGTAATTGTAAATATAATTCTATGTAAAATTGTAAATGTAATTGAATGTAATGTTCTAAAATTGTAATTGTATTTGTAATTGTAATTTTAATTTAATTGTATGTAGAATATTTGTAAATTTGTAATTGTAATTGTAAATGTAATTCTATGTAAAATTGTAAATGTAATTGTACGTAAAATTCTAAAATTGTGATTGTATTTGTAATTGTAATTTTAATTGAATTGTATGTAAAATATTTGTAAAATTGTAATTGTAATTGTAAATGTAATTCTATGTAAAATTGTAAATGTAATTGTATGTAAAATTAAAATTCTAATTCTAATTCTAATCGTAATTCATGTATGTGAAATTAATGTAAAATTGTAATTGTAATTGTAATTTTAATTCTAATTGTAATTGTACTTTTAATTGTAATTGTATGTAAAATATTTGTAAAATTTTAATTCTATTAATGTGAAAATTTTAATTGTATTAATGTGAAATGATTTTATTAAAATATTTAAATTTGTAAATTTGCAAATATTTGTAAAATAAAAAATCTAAAATAATACGAATTTTTGTAACATAATAAAGTTTATAAAATAATGAAAATAAATTCATGTACTTTATAATTATCATTATTTTATTATGATCTTACATACAAAAAAAAAAAAAAACTTTATACAGTCTGGTGCGCTTATCATCCTAACACACACCGGTGCATCACAACTCTTCTGCACTGATAACGAATAAACGCAAATAAAATAAAAAACACAACTTTATTTTCTTTAAGTGAAAAAAAAGAGGAAATTTGAAAATAGGCGGAAAAATATTTTCAAAGATCTAATTTCATAAAATGATTCTTTAAATACTAAACACTTTTCATAATTTCACTATTTTTGCTAAAATTTTCAGCCAGATATTTGCAGGAGACAGACCTGCAGCAAGAGAGCAGGAGGGCACTGTGGAGCAGCTAAATACGTTCGACCAGAAGTATTCAGACAATTAGAGACCAAACCTTTGGTGATTCAAACCATGTATCATAGAATTTGAAACCATCTCGAGATTAAATTTGATTTTTTTTTTACTTTTTTCTCCAGTTTTTTACTTTTTTCTGCATTTTTATCCATTTTTACCCTAAACCCTTCATTTTTTTATTTTTTCCCTTTCTTCTCCATTTTTCTGTGGTTTCAGAATTAGGGTTTTTCATTTTATATTTACGTCCAACCCACGGGACGATTTTCATAGTCGGATCCCAATCCATTCGGCCATTGCGTGAATTTTTGAAAAAATGGATTTTTCTTTATTGGTGCACCCTGCGTACTATGCTGCATCGGTGCGCTGTATTATACAATGCACTGTGAAAGTACTATAGTGAAAAAAATGGAAACATTTTCTCTAAATCCGTGCGCCAAATCTAAAATAGGGCACCGATGCTCCATTTAACTAGGAAAGCACCGTACGATGTATTACACCCTTTTTGCAGTGCGTTTATAATACCCCACGCACCGTTAGGTCTATTACACTATTTTTTGCGGTGCGTTTACAATACCCAACACACCATATGGTGTATTATACTGTTTTACGGTGCGTTGTTAATATCCCCCACGCACCGGTCGCGGTGCGGACCTCGTGAAAGGCACACCAGTGTCTTGAGATTTATTTTCTACCTGAAAAGTTGAGAATTTATTTATAAATATATTAATGAATGATATGGTATAGGTTTCAGATTGATAAACAAATGTCTGACAAGAGATCAAGTAACAAAAATACTATTAACAAATCAAGAAAAGCAAAGAAGACAAGTTCTTTGTAAATTCTTTATAAAAAATATTATTTTTGAACTATATGTAAGTTTAACTAATATGTATTGTTTATTGTGTATCATGCATAGCCACAAAATGATGAAGATCTATATGATTATTTCTGATCTAGGACCAGAAGAGCGTAAAATTTTAATGGAAAAATTGCAAAAGGATGAATCAGGTGAATGAAAAAATACTATCGATCCAATATGAGTTTATTTTTTTAATTATCATTAATAATATACTTAAAATTATTAGATAACGTGTGTCAAACAGTCTACTAATTCACATATGTTTAATGTTGTACAAGGATCAACAACTCAGAAAAGGAATGTTGTTCTAAGAAAAGAAAAAAAATAGAACATGCAAATGAAAATCAATTGTTCCTTAGCTCATCTTGAGTGGTGCTGGAAGTTAACAAAAGGGGAAAAACTTTTACAAAAGTTTGAGGGACCTAGTGGAACAAATGTATAGACGTTCTTTCCAACAACAACAGCGTGCTTCAAATGTAATATGTAATCATTGATTTTTTCGATCATTAGGTACAATGAATAAACAATTTAGCATTAAATATTAATTTTCAAGAATTTTCTTGCAGAAAAGAAAAGAAAATGGAACCCATTCAACACACAAAATAGGATGACAAGGAAGAAAATGGTTGATCTCTAAGTTTGTGAGTAATTGTTACTTCCTTATAACAACTTAAATAGATTTCATTTTTGTATTTTTTAAGTTGTTTTACAAAAATCATCATTAAATGTCTTCAAACAGGTACTAACATACAAAGAAGAACCATTAGACGAATTGATTGAAATTGGGTTAAATATGAGTTGTGAGTATATGTTGGCATATCAGAATTTAATTGTGGGATTTGTAAGCATCTATCGATCTTGTTTTAATTCGCTCCATCTATAATTAATAGAACAAAAACATCTTTTATATTAAATATATGATTTGTTATGGGGTATAAAACTTGCAGGAAAAAAAGTATGGAACTGCGCCAACAGATGAAATTTTGAAAGATGGCATGGTACATGGTTTTGAAAGAATGTGTATAGTTTATGAGTCAATTGTTGCTATGGTACATTATTTTTCTTTTCGATCTACATTGATGTAGATTATTTAATATTGCAATTTTCATTATTCTCACCAATGTATATACACTAATTTCAGTTTATTTTTATGTTTGTAGATGGAAGGTGAAGAAGAAGAAAACAATCAACGCCATGAACACAACATTCCTGAAAATAACCCAAGTCATGGAAGTAGCTCTAGCAGTGACATCAGTTCAAGCGAAGAATGATGATCACTATGTTTGGATATCAAAGCAAGGCGTTTTCTTTTTTTAATATGTTTGTGAAAGAAGAAAATTTGTTTAATGTAATGGAAATAGTGTCCCAATTGAAATAAAAAGGGATACGAATATTAACTATCCCATTTTGTATGATAAATACTGTCTTATTCACATATATTATATATATAATCATAAAATATGTTCTAATTTATTCTATTGCGTTCTCCATTGTTGCTTTTGCATTCTCCATTGTCATTCTCAAATGCACTAATAAAAATTTAATTCATATGAATATTTCTATAAGATATATATGTGTTGAATTTTGATGAATAATGAATTTAAAAAAACCACAATAATTATGATATGATATAACAAATTAACCCAAACAGAACATTCAAATGCATTAATAAAAATGTAATTAATATGAATATTGTTATAAGATGTGTCCACTTTTGATGAATAATGAATTTAAAATGATCACAATAATTGGACTGTCACAGGTCGATGTTTCTAAAAAAAACAAAATGAAAATCGATGTGTGTCAGTAACTGTAAACTGGTGCGTTTATGTGTCTATACGCACCGGTTCCTATACGCACTGGTGCATTTATGATCTATGGGCACCGCACAAATACCGATACCAGTTATAAATATCGATGTGTTTGTTTGATACTGCGTACCGGATCATTTATGTACCTATAAGCACCGGTGCATTTGTACGATCCATGTGCACCACACGATTACCGATACCAATTATAAATCTCAGTGCCTTTCTGTGATATGGCGCACCTGTGCATCATAAAGGTATATGCACCGGTGCATTGATACGACCTATGGGCACCTCTCAAATCCCAAGGCCAATTAGAACGGCCCTGTGTGTTGTATCACCAACACAACGCCCGGTGTTGTTTTATACCTTAACGGCCCGGTGCATTCTCCATAGACTGCCCCGAGGCACCTTGTACATGTACGCACCGGTGCGTTAAAGCCAGAGTAGCGCACCGATGAAAAAACATCCATAATAACCTCTGGTCGCCCTTTTTTTTAGTTGTGTTGAATTTCCGTTAAAAGCTCTGCCAAAACCTCTGTTCCCATAAACGGATGTGGTAGCATATGTTTTTTTGACAATTTTGGCCAATTTTATAACACAAAAAACTTCCTTTTATAACCTCCGCTAGAGGGTCTTTTCATTGTAGTGTTAGATACCTTATAAGACGCACCATGGCAATTGCTTCAATGGGAGCTGCCCCTGTTTCACTCAACATTATCTCATAAGGAACCGAACTTTTTATTTTGAACTTTCTCATGATCAACCGTTTTTGAATTCTTTCAATTTGCTTCCATTTTGAAACAGGGATGTTGCTAGCCCACAATTTACACCCATATAATATTAATGGAAAAACTAGGAGTCCAAAAATTACTTTGATCGTGTTCCAACCCCATAAATCTACCTCGCTACATCTGTTTTGAAGTGCATACAATGCTTTCCACCCTCCTAAAATTATTTTCTTTCTGCAATCCTCCCAATTAAGCGTGTTGTTGAAATCAATCCCGAAGTACTTGTATTCATTTACTTCTTCAAAAATGTTGCCTTCGAAGAAGAACGTATGATGGATTTTCTTCCTTTTATTGGAGAAAATCATTATTTTGGTCTTGCAAGTATTGACTTGCATTCCCACTACTTTACAAAAATGCACAGGGCAGATAAGTGCATCTGCAATCCGTGAGCTGATTTAGCAACCAGCACAAGATCATCAGCATATAAAATGAGCTTTATCACAAACTCCCCCAATCGAACACCATCCCCACCTTGAAAATTTAGCCACTCTTCCAGTTTGTCAATATATAAACCAAAAAGGGTAGGGGATAAAGGGCAACCTTTCTTGACTCCAATGTCACTTCTAAAACTTTCTGAAATGCATGCTGAAGTTGTAATTTTCACTTTCACCTCTTCATAAAGCCTATGGACAACAACTCTATATTGTAAAGGAATTTCAAGTTATTCCATTCTACGCCACAAATTATCTCTAGGGACCATGTCAAATGCCTTTTTGAAGTCAACAAAGCAAAAAAATACTTCTTCTTTGCTCCCCAAAACCTTTTCAAAAATGTGTCTCAACATGATACCATGATCTACTATAGAATGCTTCGGCCTAAAACCCGCTTGCCCTTTTGCCATTTTTTCTTTTACTTCTGCCCACTTCCTGATTCTATTTTCTACCATGCCACTGAAAATATTTGCAAACAAAGGATTGATCATAATGGTTCTATAGTTGGAAGGATTATCAATGTCTCCACTTTTAAAAAGAGGAATTGCTAGACTAGTTGTCTAATCCCTTGGGAATCCTTGTTGAAGGACGTTGTTGAATATTTCCATGATGTGCGATGCCAAAATTTTCATTCCCCAATTTAGATATTCTGCTTGAAGTTGAACCAAGTCCTTTTCCTTCCCTTTTTTCAACTTTTTAATTCCTACCTCCACCTCATGTACTGTGAAAAGCTTTGTAGTGGTGTTGATCCTAGGAGGGTGCTCAACCTCTAATTCTTTTTCATAGAGTTTCCTTGCATTGTCAAACCACTTATTGGCAGTAATGTTATTTTAAAATTGCTTCTTCCTTGGTTTAAGTTCATTCCAAAAATGTTTTGGGTTATTATTGCCTAAATATATCAACTCTTCCCGCCTTGTTTGCATGAACTCATACTTTTTATTTTTTAAAATCTGCTTATATAAATTTCCATCCATCTGCCCATCTCCTTCTTTTTTCAAGGTTCTCCTTGCCATTTTTCATTCCTCATCAAACCACACATTCATAGGAAAACAATTTGATTCTTATTTCCTATTTTTTCCTCTTTTGCACTTCTCAAGTGCACCCTGGATTATATTTGTTAACTCAAGGCTATTGAGGCTTTGGGGGCCAATTTTCTCCTTTTGTATTGATCTCTTCAACATTGTTTTGAAGATAGTGCAATTTTCTTGTGTTAGAAGAATTTTTCCCCTTGATGTTGATTGTTGAGAACATTGGGTTTTCCTCTTATTATGTCTTTCTTCTAACCAAGATAACTTTATATAAATTGGGTTATGATCTTATTTTAAAACCCAAATATGCTCTCCAATATTAACTTCATATATTCTTTCTATTAGGCTTTGTGAACCAATAACATAGTCAACGACACTTGCCCCATTGTATGTGTTGCAAGTGAAGTTCCCAAACGTTTTCCATCTATCTAGACCATTGCAGATAATTAAGTTGAAATCATCACACAACATAAGAAATTCCTCTCCAAAATTATTACTAACTTTGTCATCTTCTGAACATCTCAACCATCGAGAATTATCCTCTTCAATGAGTCAGATAGGATTGTGATCCTCTTTACAACAAATAATACTAGCTTGTTCATTTTTTGTTCTAACATTGAAATCTCCCACTAAAATAATTTCTCCCGGCTTTGAATATGCAGCAATATCTTGATTTAAAGTTGCATATTTATATTTGTTGTCCAATCCCTTATTTTTGTAAGTTTTTGATACTTGAGGCACAAAATACCATGCTTCAATTCTTATGTTGTTCTCATTCTCTGTTATTTTGAACCATAAATATTGTTTATTTGTATCTTCTTTCACTAACTGAATGTGACGAGCTTCTTTTTCTTTCACTAAAACCAGTATTCCTCCATACACTTTGCCATTTTCTACTGCCTCATACCAAACTGCTAACTTCAAATAACCGTCAAACATAGGATCTACCTTTTACAATAGGCCCTATCCTAGGTCCCCTCCTCCAAGGGTAACCTCTACAGTTGCAAAAAATTAGACTTAGGTGAATATATCTCTAAATTTAATGTTATTTGGTAGTTGACGATCTGTAGCAGTCGGGGCGGGGAAGAGTAATATTGGGCGTATTTCTTCTTAATTTTATTACGAGTAGGCTTTAGTGCGACTTTTTGAAGGCTTTTCTGGTGGATTTTTCCAGTTTAATCTCCCTAAAATCCAGCAGGAATTTATTGAAAACTGAAGTTTGATGGGTAATTGTTGTGAAACCAGTTCCAAAAATAAAATAAAAGAGAGATCAACGCCTTATAAATAAGCCACTTCGAGGGGAAAACCTCTAATACATTACATAAATGAACAATTCTTGGATGATACAAATGAAAAAACCTCCTTTCTATATATAGGAGTCCATTGGGCCACAATATAATCCTAGTGGGGCCACAATGTAACCCTAGCTAACCTAACAATAATAATGTAAGGACACAATAATAAAAATATGGGGGCTACAGGGGTACAACAATAATAATAAGGGGGGATACACTAACATAATAAGGGACTAGACTATTAATATAGGGACTTAACATGCTCCTCTCCTTCAAACAAGTGTTGTCCTCAACGTTTGATTATTTCTTGATGCTTCTGTATAAAATTCTCATCCTCCCATGTGGAATATTCTACAGGAAAGTTCTTCCACTTGCTGAGATACTCTGAAATTGATCATACTTGTCAATTTCTTGTTTTTGTGACTGCTTTAGAAATTCTTTCGATGTGATGTTGATCTTCCTGTTGTTTCATTAGATTCTGCGGCAAAGTTAGGTTATCCTTTGAGAGTTAGAGAACTTGTTGTTGATGCTCGATGCTAGATCTTCCACTAATTTATCATCCATATTAGCTATTATTTGATCCTTCAAACAATCCAACTTAGCCTCCATTTCTTCTTTTAAACCATCTATGTCTTCTTCGGTTTCTCTTTGTAAGATCGAAATTTATTGCACTTGGTACTGTAATTTTGATATCTCATACTGCAATTATTCCTCTTCATGCATCATAGTATATATTTTTGAGGTCTTATTTTTTGGAGGCATTATAGAACCCAATACTTATAAAAATTCTAAAATATGCCCTTGGAATCACTTCAAACTACTTTTTCAAACAAACGTTATGCAATTTTAAAAACCAAATACACACCTTTTTCTTGCTTTTGAGGAGCTCAATATTGAAACTGAATAATCTCTGTGATTTTGGATCTTCAATACCTGAAAATTGGCCCTAAGGTATCCCTCTGAATCCTCTTTCGAATGCCACAGGTCTGACCTTATTTTGATTCTTCAAGGAAAATTTATGTCCAATCTCCCACAATGACCTAATTATGGACTAGTTCAGTAGAGTGAACTTGTACGACTTGCCACATGTCACTGTTTGCTTCTTTGGCTTTGAAATTTATAGACAGGAAACTAAAGTCCGTTTACTTCAAGCCACATTTTACAAAATTCCAATTTGATGCTCATAGAGAGAGTTATGAATATTTTCCCATGATCACCTCTTTGAGATGAAATTCGGGAGCCTTAAAAAGACCTAATTTCTATAGAACATATCTCCGAAAATATTGTGAACCAAGATCTGAAATTTTGTGATGCTGTTCCTCACTATTTCGGCTTTGCACTCTAACAATTTTAGCTTCTGAACCTTCGTAGAAACAAAGTTATAGTGAAAAATCCACGATGACCTATTTGGAGTAGCAAAACCCTAAAATCCAAACCTTTAATACCAAATGTTGTGAAACCAACTCCAGAAATAGAAGAAAAGATATATCAACACCTCATAAATATGCCAATTCGAGGGGCAAACCTCTAATGAATGAACAATTCTTCGATGATACAAATTAAAAAACCTCCTTTCTATATATAGGAGTCCATGGGGCCACAATGTAACCCTAGCCAACCTAACAATAATAATTTAAGGGCACAATAATAACAATATGGGGGTTACAGGGGTAAAACAATAACAATAAGGGGGGCTACACTAACATAATAAGGGACTACACTATTAATATAGCGACTTAACAGTAATATCCCACAATAGAAGTGCCCTAGAGGTTTTTTAGGGTGTTGAATCCATATATACAGTCAAAAAACCAGTTTAATTAATAGAAATCAATATTTTACCTCAAATTTTTTAACCAGATTCTGTCACCGGAAACTCCAAAAAGTCACACTAAAGACAACTCCATTTTATGATGCCTTTATCATACGTTACAAGATAAACTTTCATTTATGGTTTAATAAATAAAAAATAAAATAAGAAGAGGGAAAATTGTTTTAAAACAAACAAATAAAGATATAAAATCAATATTGAAATGTATAAATGTCAAGTTTCACTAGCACAACCAATTGAGGATGGGACTCCTTAGCAAGGCTACCCAGGATCCAATCTCACGAGGGTGGTTGTTCCTATGCTAGGGGAGGAGACGTGCTAAAATTCAAGTTAGCCCAGATTGGGTACGATCACCCATTTGAGGATGGGCCTCCTTAGCAAAGTTGCCCCGAATCAAATCTCATGAGGGTGGTTGTACCCATGCTAGGTGGAGGAGACATGCTAAAGTTCCACTCAACCCATACCGAGTACGATCACTAGGTAACTTTGCAAGGAAACATGGTTTACATGCTAAAATTCAAATTAGCCCAGACCAAGTACGATCACCAGGTAACTTTGCAAGGAAGCATGGTTGTACGTGCCCCAAGATGTGTACGATCACTAGGTAAATTTGCATTGAAGGAAACATGGTTGTACATGGCTCGATATGAGATGAACATTTTGGAAATTTTGGTGCACGTGTGGCACATGAAAATTATTAGTTAGTGCATGTATGTACTAGCTACATATGTACTCGCAATAATTAATACTCTCTTGGATTGAATAATTTAGCGAGAGGAAGAGGAATAATTGCAGAAACCTTACAATCACATCCACAAGATGTTGCACTCTGATAACCTAGATCCAAATAGTCGGAGCCTCCATTAGCGTATTTCGCTTGAATAGCTAATCGAGTAAGAAGATCCGCTCTTGGAGGTTGACTATTAATTGCCTTTCATACCTGCATAATTGTCCATAACATTATCCAAACATTTGGAATGGCATTAGGAATTTTTTTAAATGGACCAAAATCAGTTATCGTACACAATGGAAATGTAGGGTCAGATTTTAGGGAAATTAGCCTACTATTTGGTGTGGGATGCAAGAAAATGGACAAAGGTTTCACATACTTGGGTTTCAAACTGAGGCCTAACAAACACTATAAAAAGGATTGGGATTGGTTGGTAGAGAGCTTTCATAAGAGGCTTGATTTCTGGAAACACATATGGCTGACAATGGGGGGCAGATTGACCATTTTAAAATTTGTTCTACAAAATATAATAGTGTATTGGATGCACCTTTTTCTACTTCAAAATGAAATTATTAAAAGGATTCAATCGATCATGGGACGCTTTATTTGGTCTGGGACAATTCTTTCTAGAAATTTCCCCTTGGTTAAATGGTCCATCATTGCAAGACCCATTGAGGAAGGTGGATGGGGGGTCATAGATCCCACAACATTCAACATGGAACTAATTGTAAATAAAATATGGCCGGAAATAACAGGTTTGGGATTATGGTCTCAAATTATCGAAGGAAAATATATCTTTGGGCAAACATCACACCATGGATTTCTCGTGGGGAGAAGATGAAGTCTATTTCATCATACATATGGAGAAGTATGTTGAAAAACATTCACTAGCTCTTGGGGTTGGTACGGTGGGAGGCAGGAGATGGATTCAAGATCATGATTGGATTGAATATTATCAAAGGTATGGTGGGAAACAACTATTTATCATTCCATATCCTTAATTTTCTCCATGAAAAAGAGATTATTTTCGTAAAAAATATTTTCTATCATAATATACAATGTATTGATAGACAGTCATGAGCAAGAGCTCAGGAAATACAGATACCAGGTGAATATGTGAGTGAATAGGAGGAATATATATAAAAACTCGGAAGTGAAGGTATTACACTTAATGAACATGAAGACTATATGACATGGGGAGGTTATCTCAAAAAGGGGCTTCCGATGGTTAAGGATGTTTATATGTCACTGCAAAAGAATAAGGAAGCAAAGTAGTCACCATCTTGGGTTCAAGTTATCTAGAAAGGTAAAGTAACTAATAATATCAAATGCTTTTTCTAGTTGGCCATCATGGACAGAACATTAACATGGAATAATCTTCAGCGTAGAGGGTACTTAGGCCCAGGAATATATCTTCTCTGTGAAAATAGTTATGAGGATAATGCTCATTTTTTCTTCATTGCCCATTCGCGAGAGCTATATGGGAAGGGGTCATAGACTCTTTTGGCATTGCTCCTCATCATTAACAAACATCACTGAGGCAATTTTTGAGAACCTGGTTCAAATCTCATGACAGGTACAATTTTATACCACTACATATATTATGGTCCATATGGAAAAGCCAAAATGCACTCATTTTTTAAAATAGTTATCCAGATGTGAGGGAGGATATCATAAAATTTGTTGCATATTACAATGAATATGGACCATATAAGAGTAACAACAAATAAATAAAAATCAAGAGCAGAGATATTTTGCAATCATATTCGACGGGGTTTTTTGAAGGTGCATGCTCCAAGAGAAGATGTGGATGTGGTGCCTATATAGTAATAGAACTGAGGAAATCCTATCGCTTTTGGTGGGATGGGAGACAAGGCACAAAAAATAAAGTAGATATTATTGCACTATGGGGGTATCGATATCAGCAAAATGGCTCAGATTGGAAAGCATACAGATCTACAAAGATGAAAAGGGGATAGTAGAATGGGTGAAAGGACATAACAAGTTCAACCCCCCCGTATTAACCAACTAGATGAAACGCATCAAGACATTGGTAAGAACATGCCAACAAATAAATTTTTATCACATTTATAGGGAACTAAACTAGACATTTGATGTGCTATTAAAGAGAGGTATCGATAAGGAACACGGTAAGTTTTTATTCTCGGCACATGAACAAGGAATAATGACAAATGATGGCAGCATTTACTTTTCATAAAGTATGCAGGTATGAAGTATTGTAATGATTTTTGTGTTATACATGGAACTATAGGATAAGGTCACAATGAGAAAAAATATGAAATAATGTAAGTTATAAGACGGTCTTTTCATATTTTGGACAGTGGAAAGAAGAAGATAAGATCCATAGGTTTAAATAGGAAAGTAGTATTGTAATTGTGAATCAACCCCAACTTCTCAATCTTGCAGAATTCAACTCAAATTGGAAGATGAGATCATAAATTGGAGCAAAGGATGAATGTATATGTTATTTACTACCTTCACTCGTGGAAAATTGTATTGGGCTCCTACTTGGAATTCTTGGTAAATCCAGTAAAATAAGTTTAACCAACTACTCATAGATATGAAAAATGTAATGTCAAGTTGGAATATTAATTGGGTAAAGATGGAGAAGTGAAGGTTATAGGCAGAATGTTTCGTGTTAATTTGAGGGAAGAAATTTTGTGAATACAATAAGTGAAGGGTATACTCGCATGTGCTAAAAATTCGGGCCAATTATTGCAGGCCTTCAAGTTGGGACACAAATTTCTCCATCTTTGCCCAAAATGACTTGATGTTTCGATAACATACCTCGCTCCCATATTGCACCATCCAAAACAACGATGTGAATTAAACCAAAAACATCGATGTTATAATTGGATTAATTTGAGAATCGTGTTGAAGTGAGATATCATACCCTGAAATATTTTGTGACAACTATATCAAATGCATAGTGAGGCGTCAAGTCTTCTTAATAAAAAATATGTGAAGAGGATGTGAGTGCATTGATTATGATGTGTGGGTACTTCAATCATAGCCACGCTACCAATAGTGCACACAAAATAATTAATCTCGACATTTATGTTAAAAATTTTAAAGACAGGGGATTCTTCCTCAACACACAGAGTCACAGGGAGATATTTCTTAAGACAATACAGTCACAGAAATTAAATTATATGATTCTTTCTTAAAATAATTCATATGGAGGTTGCGACTCTTTCAGGAGTAAAAAAATATTTCTTGCTCAAATTTACATTCACAACTCACTGTAAACCCTGTAACAAAGTGTTTTACACTCCCACCAAAATTTGTTTTTTTACATTCACCATAGTGACTCACTGTAAAACCTATAACAAAGTGTTTTACGCGCCCACCAAAATTTGCTCCAAAATTTTCTCCTCTTGTCTTCTCAAACTTACATCCTCCACACTACATTAAACTTCCACATAATTTTTATATCAAACAATACATTTCTAAGACATTAATTCACAACAAGACAACATTAATACACATGATGGGTGAACATGATTTTTTGAACTTTGTGGAAATAAAAATTGTGGAGTAAATGGTTGCCCATGAATTTATATTTGACTTTTAATCATTTAATGTGTTGCAGAATGGGTAGTTGTACTTCTGTTCAGAACTCCATTTAAACGATGTCCTTGATTGCAAACAAAATCCGCAACCTGCAAAATATTTACTTGAGGTATGGTTGCGGTCAATAAATTTTACGTGGTGGTTGAGATTAATTTTCCAACACTCCCCCTTAATCAAAACTACCTCCATTGAACATTCCCAAACAATATCTAAGATAAAAAAAAATTCCACGTGCCAATGGCTTTTTGAAGATGTCTGCAAATTTTTCTTCTGACCTGTAGTGTTGCAACACAATCTCACCATTGTTAACTAATTCTATTATATAATGAAAAACAGAATTCTTCGATAGTGAAATTATTGAAATGTTGTCACAGAAAATAGTGGTTGTTCCCTCTTTTTCATGGCATAAATCCCTCAACATTCTTCTCATCCAAACTGTTTGACACGTTGTTTCTGTTGCAACGACATATTCAGCTTCTGTTGTTGACAATGACACTATTGGTTGCTTCTTGGAAGCCCACGAAATGGCTCCCGAAATCAAATTAAAAACATATCTTGACTTGCTCTTTCTGTCATCAACACTTTTTGCCAAGTTACTATCAATATAACCAACCAGCCTAAAAGCATCTGTTTCGGTGTACGAAATACCATACTCCTTTGTCCCATTGACATACTTTAAAATCCTTTTGGTTTCTTGCCAATGTGTCTCCTTGGGTGTCTCCATGAACCTTGAAACCAAACTGACTGCATACATTATATCATGCCTAGTTACATTCAAATACATTAGGCTTCCCACCATACTTTCGTATAATGTCGGAATGACATTGATGTTGCAATCATCTTTTTTCAACTTCAACCCCATGACGGTTGGAGTTGGTGTTGGCTTCTTCTTTTGCATATTAAACCTCCCTAAAGAGTCTTCTACATACTTTTCTTAGGAAATAAAAATACCATTTTATGTTTGCTTCACTTTCTATGCCTAGAAAATACCTTGACAACCCCAAGTCAATCATTTCAAACTAAATTTTCATGACTTCTTTGAAATCATCACTCCCTGTTAAAATCAAATCATCTACATATAAAACAACAATAAGAAGCTTACCATCACTCTCTTTGATGTAGAAAGTAGGCTCACCTTCACATTTTTCAAACCCATTGTCCATCAAGTAAGCATCTATCCTGTTATACAATGCACGTGGTGTTTTATTTAGCCCATAAAGAGTTTTGCTCAACCTATACACCTTTTATTCTTCCTCTTCTTTCTCATAACTAGGTCGTTGCACAACATATACCTCCTCCTTTAGCACTCCATTCAAGAAAGCTAATTTTACATCCATTTGATACACTTTCCATTTATGTTACACGACAATCGACAATGCTCTATGTATTATCTCCATCCTCACGACTGGCACAAATGTCTCTGCATAATCTCTTCAATGATGTTGCTTATATCCTTTGACAACCAGACTTTCTTTATGTCTTTCAATCTTGCCTTCAATGTTTCTCTTGGTATTATAGACCCAATTCACTCGAATGACTTCTTTTCCTTGTGGAAGGTCCACTAACTCCCATGTATAATTCTTTTCTATTGCTTATATTTCTTCATCCATTTTCGCAACCCATTTTTCTTCTTTTACTACATCCTAAAACTGGAATGGGTCATCGGCATGACAAAATTATTCAAATAAGGAATTCAGACCAACGCTACGATCAACTTCATTTTTCTCATATATTTCCCTTAAATTTCTGAATTTTTGTCTTTTTATGCTTGCGGAAGATGGGCTTGTCATATCACTTGGTGTTCCGCTTGAAATAGATGGAGTTGCAGATCTTTGCACTGTTCTTGGAGAATCACTTTCTTGGCTACGTGACATTGTCCTATTATTTTTTGACGATGTCACATGTTGATTTCTTTGTGGAGCTTGTGTAGGTGTAGGAGGAGTCACCGTTGAGGAATTTCTTATTGCAATCGATTCCTCTTTGTCTTCATGTGGTATAAAACTCTTCACTTTCAATGTCTTCTCTAAACTTCCATCCCATGCTTCATCTTCTATTAACTACACATCTTTGCTGACTATGACTTTCTTGGTTGATCAATTTTAGAGCTTGTATGCCTTGGATTCATCATTGTTGTCCAACTTCTTCCTCAACTCATCTGGGACATGTGCATAAGCCACACATCCAAACACTCTCATGTGAGTGACTCCATGATTTATTCCACTCCATGCCTCTTCAGGAACTATATTATTGACGCTCTTGGTTGGAAACCTATTAATGATATATGTTTCACAAATGATAACTTAAGCCCAATAATAATTTGGTAAATGTTTTTCCTTCATCAATCTCCTTTCCATTTCCATAATGGTCATATTCTTCCTTTCTGCGACACCATTTTGCTGAGGTGTATACCTTGTTATAAATTTCTTGTGAATTACATGCTCCCTGCAAAAATGTAGGAAGTCATTTGTTATGTATTCACCACCTCTGTCAGTGCTCAACACTTTGATTTAGTGTCCACTTTTCTTCTCAACAAGAGCCTTGTATTGGCGGAATCAATCATACACTTCACTTTTATGTTTTAGGAAGTAGACCCATGCCTTCCTTGTATAATCATCTATGAAATTCAAAATATATAACTGCCACCAATTGATGGTGTCTACATTGGCCCACATAAATATGAGTGAACAATCTCCAAAGACCCTCTAGCAGAGGTTATAAAGGAGGTTTTTAGTGTTATAAAATTGGCCAAAATTGTCAAAAAAACATATGCTACCACATCCATTTCTGGTAATAGAGGTTTTGGCAGAGCTTTTAACAGAAATTCAACAAAACTAAAAAAAATGGGCGGCCGGAGGTTATTACTAATGTTTTTTCATCGGTGCTCTTATCAGGTTTTAACGCACCGGTGCGTATCGGTAGACAGCGCACAGGGGCGGTCGAAGGAAAACGCATCGAGGCGGTCGAAGGAGAATGCACCGGGCCGTTAAGGAAAACAACAACACCGGGCCTGGTGTTAGTGATACAATGCACGAGGTCGTTCTAATTGGTCTTGGGATTTGAGCAGTGACCATAGGTCATATAATTGCACCGCTGCGTGTATCTTTATGAGGCACTGGTGCTCCGTATCACATAAAGGAACCGAGATTTATAATTGGTATCGGTATTCGTGCGGTGCACATGGAATCTACAAATGCACTGGTGCTTATAGATACATAAATGCCTCGGTGCGCAGTATCACACAAACACACCGATATTTATAACTAGAATTGGTATTAGTGCGGTGCCCAAAGAATCATAAACGCACCGGTGTGTATAGACACATAAACGCACCAGTTTTCATTTTGTTTTTTTTAGAAACATCCACCTCTGATAGTCCAATTATTGTGATTTTTTAAAATTCATTATTCATCAAAATTTGACACATCTTATAACAATATTCATATTAATTACATTTTTATTAATGCATCTGAATGTGTTGTTTGGATTAATTTGTTATATCATATCTGAATTATTGTGGTTTTTTTAAATTCATTATTCATCAAAAGTCGACACATATATATAATGTTATAACAATATTCATATGAATTAAATTTTTATTAGTGCATTTGAGAATGGCAATGGAGAACGCAATAGCGACAATGGATAACGCAATAGAATAAATTAAAACATATTTTATGATTATATATATATATGAATACGACAGTCTTTATCTTACAAAATGGGACAATTATTCGTATCCCTTTGTCTTTCAATTGGGACCCTATGTCCATTACATTAAACAAAATGTCTGATTTCACAGACATATTTCAAAAAATAAAACCCCTTGCTTTGATATCCAAATTACATAGTGATCATCATTCTTCGCTTGAACTGTTGTCACAGCTAGAGCTACTTCCATGACTTGGGTTATTTTCAGGAATGTTGTGTTCACAGCGTTGATTGTTTTCTTCTTCTTCACTTTCCATATACAATTATAAAAATAAACTGAAATGAGTGTATATACATTGGTGAAAATAATGAAAATTCCAATATTAAATAATATACATCAATGTAAATTGAAAAGAAAAATGACGTACCCTAGCAACAATTGACTCATAAACTATACACATTCTTTCAAAACCATTTACCATGCCATATTTCAAAATTTCATCTGTTGGCGCAGTTCCATACTTTGTTTCCTGCAAGTTTTATACCCCATAACAAATCATATATTTAATATAAAAGATTTTTTTGTTCTATTAACTATAGACAGAGCTAATTAAAACAAGATCGATAGGTGCTTACAAATTCCACAATTAAATTCTGATATGCCAACATATACTCACAACCCATATTTGACCCAATTTCAATCAATTCGTTTGATGGTTCTTCTTTGTATGTTAGCACCTATTTGAAGACATTTAATGATGATTTTTGTAAAAAAAACTTAAAAAATACAAACATGAAATCTAGTTAAGTGGTTATAAGGAAGTAAAAATTACTCACAAACTTAGAGATCAACCATTTTCTTCCTTGTCGTCCTATTTTATGTGCTGAATGGGTTCCATTTTTTTTCTTTTCTGCAAGAAAATTCTTGAAAATTAATATTTAATGCTAAATTGTTTATTTATTGTACCCAATGATCGAAAAAATCAATGATTACATATCACATTTGAAGCACGTTGTTGTATTCGTTCCACTAGATCCCTCAAACTTTTGTAAAAGTTTTTCCCCCTTTCGTTAACTTCCAGCACCACTCCAGATGAGCCAAGGAGCAATTCATTTTCATTTTCATGTTCTATTTTTTTTTCTTTTCTTAGAACATTCCTTTTCCGAGTTGTTGGTCCCTGTAGAAAATTAAATAGATGTGAATTAGTAGACTATTTGACACATGTTATCTAATAATTTTAAGTATATTATTAATGATAATTAAAAAAAAAACTCATATTGGATCAATAGTATTATTTCACTCACCTGATTCATCTTTTTGAAACTTTTCCATTAAACTTTTACGCTCTTCTGGTCGTAGATCAGAAATAATCATATCGAGCTTCGTCATTTTGTGGCTCTACATGATACACAGTAAACAATACATATTAGTTAAACTTACATATAGTTCAAAAATAATATTTTTTATAAAGAATTTACAAATAACTTGCCTTTTTTTCTTTTCTTGATGTGTTAACAGTATCTTTGTTACTTGATATCTTGTCAGTCATTTCTTTATCAATCTGAAACCTGTAGCATATCATTTATTAATATATTTATAAATAAATTCTCAACTTTTCAGGTAGAAAATAAATCTCGAGACACCGGTGCACCTTTCATGAAATCCGCACCTTCACCGGTGCGTGGATATATTAACAACGCACCGCAAAATAGTATAATACACCGTACGGTGCGTTCGGTATTATAAACGCACCGCAAAAATAGTGTAATAGACCTAATAGTGCGTGGGATATTATAAACACACCGCAAAAATGGTGTAATACACCGTATGGTGCTTTCCTAGTTAAAGAGAGCACAGGTGCCCTATTTCAGATTTGGCGCACGGATTTAAAAAAATGTTTTCAATTTTTTATCACACAGAAATTGTGCGGTGCGCTGTAATAATACAGAGCACTGGTGCGCTGTAATAATACAAAGCACCAGTGCAGTGGCATACGCAGGATGCACCGATAAAGAAAAATCCATTTTTTCAAAAATTCACGCAATGGCTGAATGGATTGGGATCTGACTATGCAAGTCGTCTCGTGGGTTGCACGTCAATCTAAAATGAAAAACCCTAATTCTGAAATCACAGAAACAGGGAGAAGAAAAGGAAAAACGAAAAAATGAAGGGTTCAAGGTAAAAATGGATAAAACTGCAGGAAAAAATAAAAAACTACAAAAAAAAAGTTAAAAAAAAGAATTAAATTTAATCACGAAATGGTTTGAAATTCTATGATAAAGGGCTTGAATCACCAGAGTTTTGGTTTTTGATTGTCTGAATACTTTTGTTTGAATGTATTTTGCCATCCACATTGCCCTCGTGCTCTCTTGCTCCAGGTCTGTCTCCTGCAAAAATCTGACTGAAATTTTTTAGCAAAAATAGTGAAATAATGAAAAGTGTTAAGTATTTAAAGAATTATTTTATCAAATTAGATTTTCAAAAATATTTTGCCACCAATTTTTCAAATTTCTGCTATTTTTTAATTAAACAAAATAGAGTTGCATTTTTTTATTTGTGTTTATTTGTTTCCGGTGTGCGTAAATGTGACGCACTGGTGCGTTGTATTAATACGACCCATCGGGGCCTATTAGGATGATAAGCGCACCAGAATTTTTAAAGTTTTTTTTTTTTTTTTTTGTATGTAAGATCATAATAAAATAATGATAATTATAAAGTACATGAATTTATTTTCATTATTTTCTAAACTTTATATATGTAAGATCATAGTAAAATAATGATAATTATAAAGTACATGAATTTATTTTCATTAATTTCTAAACTTTATGTTACAAAAATCTTATTATTCTAGATTTGTTATTTTACAATTATTTGAAAATTTACAAATTTAAATATTTTAATAAAATCATTTCACATTAATACAATTAAAATTTTCACATTAATAAAATTAAAATTTTACATACAATTACATTAATTAAAATTACAATTACAATTTTACATTAATTTCACATACATGAATTATGATTAGAATTACAACTACAATTTTAATTTTACATACAATTACATTTACAATTTTACATATAATTACATTTACAATTACAACTACAATTTTACAAATATTTTATAGACAATTCAATTAAAATTACAATTACATTTACAATTTTGCATAGAATTACAATTACAATTAAAATTACAATTTTACAAATATTTTACATACAATTCAGTTAAAATTACAATTACAAATACAATTACAATTTGTGAAATTTACATACAATTACAATTACAATTACAATTTTACAATTTTTCATATATACAATTACAATCATTTCAAAATGAATTAAATATTACAATTACAATTAAAATTTTACATTAATAAATATTTTACATACAATTACACTTAAAATTACAATTAGTACAAATACAAATACAATTTTACAATTTTACATAGAATTAAAATTTAAATTACAATTACATTCATGACATAATATTTAATAAATATCATGGTCATTTAATAATATTAAATAAATTTATAAACATCATCACGATCATGATAACCATTGTACAAACATCATATTCGACTAATAAGCACATTCAATTAACATCAAATTAACATTATATATTAACATCATCACAACACAAACATCAAATATACATCTCAATATAATGTCAAATAACTCATGCGCCTATCACATATACACATCTATTTGCAAGCTAAACATTAAATGAACATGAATAACATGAATAACAATATGCACCACATCATGATGATCATCAACATGAAAATAAAGTACAACTGCAACATGAACATACAATACATGGACCATATATATATATATATATATATATATATATATATATATATAACTGAATAATGTTAAAAATATACAACTGTAATATAAATGTCGTGGATCAGGCGTTGGTGGTAGTATAACAACATCAATAACACTAGTACAAGTGGATGTGGCCTGCACAGTAAAGCTGGGTGTAGCCTCGATAGTCGATGGTCGACTAGCCTGCTCATGATCATGATGATCACTAGTACTGATGGATGCATCCACTGGTGGTAGTACAACATGATCAATATGAGGCGCAGTAGTAGTGGAGGCCTACTCAATCAATAGTACTGCAGTCTCGGTGGTCAATGGTCCAGCCTGCTCATGATGATCGTGACTAGTACTCATGATGGATGTTGTAAGTTGCTGACTGAACGTGGCCGATGGTCCAGCCTCATCACCATGATTACTAGTGTCAGATGCTGCTAGTGGAGCCTCATGTTGATCATCAGGCATGCCGCGAGGTGAACGATCATGAGATGGATCTGAGTCTCTGCTGGCGGACTGTCCATCATATGCAGCAGCTCGAATACACCTATAGCTACGGACAATCCTCCTCAATCGTATAATAGCTGTCGTAGCTCCTAAGACATGTCGCATCAGGCCGTACATGTCACGCAGCATGCCTCTCTCTGTAATGAGCGGGCCTGATGCCCGCATCTGAATCAATCCACAAAGTTTCCTGCCCAACTCCATCCGGTATCTGGTCTCAGATCGACCATGCCTAGCAAAAGGTAGTACTGTTGCACCATGAGGCACATGATCAACACGTCTCTCTGCTATGCCACTAGCCTCATCCTCCGGCGCATCAAACATCTCCTGATCGTAATCATCAAGATCGACACCTAGATCATGTGGTGGATCCGGCATCTCATCGACATCAAAAGAGCCAATGTCTACAAACTATATACAAGTACACAACAATAATTAGACAATTTCATTACACAATTTAATAAAAACAAGTTAAAGAACATGTTAGAATAAATATAAATAAAACAGTAATATTACCTCTATCATCTGGCGGTTCATTAGGAGTGAAGAGGATGTTGGGACACCCTCGCCAATCTAGTCCAGCATAAGGACATGGGACCATAATGAAGGGATGCAGCCCGCCAACGTTGGCTAGTAAGTCCAGTGAATCATGTGACATCCTCGTTGGAAACATAGTGTCTCCCCTCTTGGGCATCATCTGCCCCCACATGCGCATCCGGGCCTCGAACATCAGCCTACGAGGCTATCGAACAAAACTAGGTCTCATCTCTGGAAACCTCTCAAAAAATAAACAAAACAGCTCTGAAGCAAAAGGGAAGTTGACCCTCCCTTGTGCATGAGCATGACATCTATCTAAGGCCGTACAAAATTGTCGCAAAAAAATGGCAGACCACCTGAAAAGTCGTGGTTGTTGTACTAAAAAATCAACGTAATATAAAAGAGAGCAACTAATGCATTTCCCGTCACTGGTGTTGTGCAAAATGATCGAAGCGATAATAGAGAGGCACTGCATGTCCTGTCTACCAAAAGAACCTATACGTAACTGACCTCCAGGTACCTGAAACTCTAAAGGAGACAATACATGTGCTCCAATGTATCTCTGGGAGTAAACTAACTGACTCCCTGCTACACAACTAGCTGGCACATCTGGGAATGAGGGAAAATCCACCCCTCTCCTCGATGGTCTTATAATAAAATAAATGTCCTCCTCAGTGGGTGTGTACCACTGGTCGGGACCAACCTGAAAAGCCTGTTGGTGGGCATTCCACCTATCGATAAGATGTCTCAAAAGCACATTATGTGCCTTTAGGCCGGAAATAGCCTCCTCATAGAACTTGAGGAGGCCTACCTGCTTAAGGATCTCCTGGGTATCTGCAGTAATCAGGCGAGGGTATCCATCTTTCTCCCTCTCTCTCGCCTCCCATTGGTGAATCATGTCATATTGTTATGCTTGTTGTTGCTATTGTTGCTCCTGTTCTCTCTGAATCATTTCCATATTAAATAAATTTTTTTTATTAAAACATAAATGTATTTATAAATATACATATATAGATTTTTTTGAAAAAAAAACAAACATACAATTCGATGCTCCATAAAAATAGTCACGCACCGATGCCGGTGCATCCTAATATTTTAGTGCACCATCCCCAGGGCCCCTAATGAAACAAACCACATCGTATTCAGTGCAGATGTCTAGTTTTCAAGCACCGTGGACTGTATGTAATTCACAATAGCGGTGCGCTGACTGAAATATACTCCTCGGTGCGTATATTCGTGTCAGTGCACCAACTTCATGACAATGACATAGTTGATGGTGCGGTCTTTTACTTGGCCGCACCGTTGACCCTCTCGGAATGCAAAATGCGGTGCGCTGGCATAAACCGGGTGGAAAATGAATTCAATGCACCGCACTGTGATTTCTGGGGTCAACGGTGTGCCTGGATAAATGAGCTCACTGCCTTTTTTCTTTTATATTTTTAGTTTAAAATTATTCTGGGTGCCTTCCGGCACCGCCCCAAAAACGGTGTGGTTACCGTTAGCACCAGTAGCAGTGTTGCCTATAAATTTTACAGGTAGCACCGCTATCCGGTGCGAGCCGAACAACTTGAGTGCACCGCGCGACAAATTTTTTTTTCCTTTTTTAATGGTTATTTTTAAGTTTATTTCAATTTATAATCTGCTAAAAGGCTTAATTATAGAAAAATTAGAAAAATACCTGTACATTTCGCCATCGAGGAGGCATATTGGTTGTAAAATTTGGAAAATAAAATTTTCCCACTGTTTTTCAAAATGCAAGTTCAAGATTGGTGGCCAATCCAGAGCAGCAGTGCGTGCAATGGGTGTAATGAGAGCACTGATGTCAGGGCGGCTTAGAAATAATGAAATAGCACCGGGGCTTGAGAGCTCTGGAGCACTGAGGAAAGTGAATAATGAAGTTTTTTGGCCATAATTTTTTTTTAATTAACCCTGTTTCGGTGCACGGGGTTTTATAAGTGCACCGGTGCGGTTAAATAAAACCGCACCGGGCTGTATCAATTTTGGCACATTGTTTATAACGCACCGAGGCATTTCCCTAGCCGCGCACTGGGATGTTTCAGTTTCGGCATGAAAATTTGATTATGCACCGGGGTCGCGTAATGGTAAAGCACCGGTGCGTAATAGTCACAAAGCACCGATTTTTTGGCCTTAATTTTTTTTATATATAATGTTATTCCAGTGTGTGCAGTTTCTGACGCACCAGTGCTCTTAGAGAAGAACGCACCAGCTCGTTTCTATTTTGGCACGGTGTTTTATGATACACCAGCACGGAAGAGTATTGACGCCCCGGTGCGTTATAGTAATTGGATGCCCTGGTGGTGTGTGTACTTCGCGCACGCTGTCTGGTTTGCTAATGTTTGGTGAGCACCAGTGCATTCTATGGTATCGTGCGCACCAGTAATTGATAGCTTAGGAGCACTGGAAAACTGAAAAATCCGGGTTTTTTGTCGTAAATATTTTTTTAATTTAACCCTTTACCGGTGCACATTATTTATAGGTGCACCGGTACCTTTTGCTACAAATGCACCGGTCGGTTTGTGTTTTGGCGCATTTTTTATGATGCATCGGTACGGTTTCTGTCTACCGCACCGGGTGGTTTCGGTGTTGGCATTTTTTTTTATAATGCACTGGCGCGGATGAGTTCTGAGGCACCCATGCTCTATTATATTATGATGCACCAGGCGAGTGTATACGGAGTGCATGGTGTCTGGTGTGCCAATGATTTTGTCCGCACTGGTGCTTTCTTTTTTTGAGAGCACTAGGGCGAGTTTTAACGATAAGAGCACTGATAGGAAAACATCCGCAAAAACCTCCGCCCGCCAATCTCCTCTAGTAACCTCTGCTAGAAACGGATGTATGGGGTATTTTTCTTTGTGGTTCCTAAAAAACATCCGCTAGAGGGTCTTTTCCTTATAGTGCACCATCTTGTTTCACACCGAAGTTGATGTGAGTTACTTCTTAATTGAGCAATAAGAATCTTTGCTCTCCATGGAATGCTAGCTCTAATGTACTCTTTTTGTTGAAGATAATAAGTGGGGTTGAATTCCTGAACATAATACTTATTCTTTATACCCAACTCTTTTCCCCATACACCCTTACGAAACTTCTCCAGCACAAAATAATTTAACTCATTACTATTTGTGGGACATGCATTCAGGTAAATATTCCATTTTTGCATCCATTTTTTGTTTTGTCTCATCCATGATTTCTTTCTTTCATTCATACCTTCATTGAAGATAAATTTCGGCCATCTATCTCCTCCCATTTGCTCAATTCTTTTTACACTACAAGGAAAAGACCCTCTAGTAGATGTTTTTGAGGAACCCCATATAAAAATACCACATACATCCGTTTCTAGTGGAGGTTACTAGAGGAGGTTGGTGGGCGGAGGGTTTTGCGGATGGTTTCCTCTCGGTGCACTTATCATTACATGTCGCCCCGGTGCTTTGGAATTGAGAAAGCACCTGTGCGGACCAAAAAATTGGCACACCGGACACCATGCACTTCGTACACACCCGCCTGGTGCGTCTTATTATTCTATAGCACCAGTGTGTCACAGATCTTCCGCGTCGGTGCATTATAAAACATCGCACCAAAACCGACACCACCCGGTGCGGTAGAAAAAAACTGCACCGGTGCATCATAATACATCGCGCCAAAACACAAACCAACCGGTGCATCTATAAACAACGCGCACTGGTAAAGGGTTAAATTTAAAAAAAAATACGGCAAAATAACTCGGATTTTTCGGTTTTCCAATGCTCCTGAGCTCTCAATTACCAGTGCGCGCCCTACCAAAGAATTCACCGGTGCGCAGGAAACATTGGCACACCAGATAGCTTGCACAACGTACACACACATCCAGGGCCTCCTATTACTGTAACGCACTGGTGCTTCACCACTCTTCCGCGTCGGTGCATCATTAAACACCGCGCTGAAACAGAAACACGCCAGTGCATTCTTATACAATAGCATCGGTGCGCCGATAAACCGCACGCACTGGAATAGCGTTAAATAAAAAAAAATTAGGGCAAAAAAACCAATGCTTTACGACTATTCCACATCGGTGCTTTACGAATATTCCGACCCGACGCATCATCAAAATTTCGCCCCGAAACTGAAACATCCTGGTGCAGTGTCAGGGAACCGCCCCGGTGCATTATAAACAATGTGCCAAGTTTGACACAGCCTGGTGTGGTTGTAGGTAAGCGTACCAATGCACCTATAAAACCCCGCACACCGGAACATGGTTAAATAAAAAAAAATTAAAGCCAAAGAACTTCATTTCTCACTTTCATCAGTGCTCTAGAGCTCTCAAGCACTGGTGACATTTCCCCTTGTCTGAGCCGCCCTAAAATCGGTTCTCTCATTGCACCCATTGAACGCACTACTGCTCTTCATTAACCACCAATCTCCAGCTTGCATTTTGAAAAACGGTGGAAAAATTGTCTTTTGCAAAGTTTATTGCCAATATGCCTCCTCGACGGTGAAATGTACAGGTATTTTTCTATTTTTTCCATAATTAAGCCTTTTAGCAGATTATAAATTGAAATAACCTTTAAAATAACCATTAAAAAAGATAAAAGAAAAAAATTGTCGTGCGGTGCGCCGAAGCTATTCGGCTCATGGGATAGCGGTGTTGCCTATAAAATTTACAACCCGCACCGCCACCAGTGCTAATTATATCCGCACCATTTCTAGGGCGGTACTTAAAGGCGCCCTGAATAATTTTAAAATAAAAAAATAAAATAAAAAGCAGTGCGCTCATTTATCTAGGTGCACAGTTGACCACGGAATCACAGTGCGGTGCGTTGACGGAATTATCTACCCCGGTGTATGTCAATGCACCGCATTCTGGATTTCGAGAGGGTCAACGATGCGACCGGGTAAAATACCGCACCGTCAACTATGTAATTGTCATGAATTTGGTGCGCTGACACGACTATACGCGTCCGAGCATATATTTCAGTCAGTGCACCGTTATTCTGAACTTTGATGAAGTTAACGATGCTTGAAAAATAGACAGCTGCACCGAGGCGAGTGCGTTGTATTTCATTAAGGGCACCAGAACCGGTGCTCTGCATTCTTAAGATGTACCATAACCGGTGCATGACTGTTTTTATGGCACACCGACTTGTCCGTTTGTTTTTTTTTCCAAAAAATATATAAATATGTATATTCCTAAATACATGTTTGTTTTAATAAAAAAAATTATTTAATATGGCAATGATTCAGAGAGAAAAGGAGGAACAACAACAACAACAACAGGCTGAACAGTATGACATGATTTTCCAATGGGAGGCCCAAGAGAGGGAGAGAAATGCATACCCTTGCCCTATTACTGTAGATACCCAGGAGATCCTTAGGCAGGTAGGCCTCCTCAAGTTTTATGAGGAGGCTACTTCCCTAAAGGCCCATAGTGTGTTTTTGAGAAATCTTATCCGCAGGTGGAATGCCCACCGACAGGCTTTACAGGTTGGTCCTGACCAGTGGTACACACCCACTGAGGAGGATATTTATTTTATTATAGGACTATCGAGGAGAGGGGTGGATTTTCCCTCATTCCCAAACGTGTCAGCTGGTTGTGTAGAAGGGAGTCAGTTAGTTTACTCCCAGAGATACATTGGAGCACATGTACTGTCTCCTTCAGAGTTTCAGGTACCTGGAGGTCAATTACGTATAGGTGCTTTTGGTATACATGACATGCAATACCTCTCCCTTATCATTTCGAACATTTCGCACAACATCAGTGATAGGCAACACATTAGTTGCTCGCTTTTATATTATGTTGATTCTTTAGTATAGCAGTCGCGACTTGTCAGGTGGTCTACCATTTTTTTGCGGTAGTTTTGTATGGCCTTAGATAGATGTCGTGCTCATGCACAAGGGAGGGTCAACTTCCCTTTTTCTTCAGAGTTGTTTTGTTTATTTTTTGAGAGGTTTCCAGAGATGAGACCTAGTTTTGTTAGACAGCCTCGTAGGTCGATGTTTCAGGCTCGAATGCACATGTGGGGGCAGATAATTCGCAAGAGGGGAGACACTTTGTTTCCAGCCAGGATATCACATGATTCACTGGACTTACTAGCCAGTGTTGACGGGCTACATCCCTTCATTATGGTCCCATGTCCTTATGTTGGCTTAGATTGGCGAGGGTGTCCCAACATCCTCTTCACAGCTGATAAACCGCCAAATGATAGAGGTAATATTACTGTTTTATTTATATTTATTATAACATGTTCTTTAACTTGTTTTTATTAAATTGTGTAATGAAATTTTCTAATTATTGTTGTGTACTTGTATATATTTTGCAGATATTGGCTCTTTTGATGGCGAGGAGATGCCGAGTCCACCACATGATCTAGGTGTTGATCCTGATGATGACGATCAAGATATGGCTGATGCCGAGCATGATCGTGATGAGGATGAGGCTAGTGCAATAGAGAGACATGCTCCTGCTCATCATGGTGCACCGGTGCCGCCTTTTGCTAGGCGTGGTCAACCTAAGACCAGATATAGGATGGAGTTGGCCAACCATCTTTGTGCATTGATTCTTGATGTAGGCATCAGGCCCGCTCATTACAGAGACATATAGGCCGATGATAGGCTGTTATGGATGTGGAGAGGCATGCCGTGTGACATGTACAACCTGATGCAGCATGTCGTAAGAGCTACAACAGTTGTTACGCGACTCAGGAGGACTGTCCGTAGCTATAGACGTAGTCGACCCACGGCACGTGATGGACAGTCCGCGAGCAATGACTCACATGCATCTCATGATTTTTCACCTCACGGTGCACCTGATGAGAATGACACTCCACTGGCAGCATCTGACAGTCATCATGGAGATGAGGTTGGACCATCAGCCACGTCCAGTCAGCAGCCTACATCTACATCCATCAGTACTAGTCATGATCATGAGCAGGCTGGACCATCGACTGCCAAGGCTGCACTATTGACTGAGCAGGCCTCCACTACTACTGCTCATATTGATGTTGTACTACCACCAGCAGATGCATCCATCAATACTAGTGCTCATGATCATGAGTAGGCTCAACCATCGACTATTGAGGCTGCACCCAGCTTTACTAAGCAGGCATCCACTTGTAATACTGCTATTGATGTTGTTATACTACCACCAGCGCCTGATCCATGATATTTATATTACAGTTGTATATTTTTAACATTATATATATATATATATATATGGTCCATGTATTTTATGTTCATGTTGCAGTTGTACTTAATTTTCATGTTGGTGATCATCATGATGTAGCGCATATTGTTAGTTCATGTTAGATATGTTCATTTAAGGTTTAGCTTGCCAATAGATGTGTATATGTGATAGCATGAGTTATTTGACATATTGAGATGTATATTTGATGTTTGTGTTGTGATGATCTTAATATATAATGTTAATTTGATGTTTGAATATGTTTATTAGTCGAATATGATGTTTGTACGATGGTTATCATGATCATGATGATGTTTATTAATTAATTTAATATTAAATGACCATGATATTTATTAAATATTATGTCGTGATTGTAATTGTAATTTAAATTTTAATTGTATGTAAAATTGTAAAATTGTATTTGTATTTGTACTTATTGTAATTTAAACTGTAATTGTATATAAAATATTTATTAATGTAAAATTTTAATTGTAATTGTAATATTTAATTTATTCTGAAATGATTGTAATTGTATATATGAAAAATTGTAAAATTGTAATTGGAAATGTAATTGTCTGTAAAATTCTAAAATTGTAATTGTATTTGTAATTGTAATTTTAATTGAATTGTATGTAAAATATTTATAAAATTGTAATTGTAATTGTAAATGTAATTCTATGTAAAATTGTAAATGTAATTGTATATAAAATTCTAAAATTGTAATTGTATTTGTAATTATAATTTTAATTGAATTGTATGTAAAATATTTATAAAATTGTAATTGTAATTGTAAATATAATTCTATGTAAAATTGTAAATGTAATTGTATGTAAAATTCTAAAATTGTAATTTTATTTGTAACTGTAATTTTAATTGAATTGTATGTAAAATATTTGTAAATTTGTAATTGTAATTTAAATGTAATTCTATGTAAAATTGTAAATGTAATTCTATGTAAAATTCTAAAATTGTAATTGTATTTGTAATTGTAATTTTAATTGAATTGTATGTAAAATATTTGTAAAATTGTAATTGTAATTGTAAATGTAATTCTATGTAAAATTGTAAATGTAATAGTATGTAAAATTAAAATTGTAATTCTAATTCTAATCGTAATTCATGTATGTGAAATTAATGTAAAATTATAATTATAATTTTTATTCTAATTGTAATTTTATTTTTAATTATAATTGTATGTAAAATATTTGTAAAATTTTAATTCTATTAATGCGAAAATTTTAATTGTATTAATGTGAAATGATTTTATTAAAATATTTAAATTTGTAAATTTGCAAATAATTGTAAAATAAAAAATCTAGAATAATATGAATTTTTGTAACATAATAAAGTTTAGAAAATAATGAAAATAAATTCATGTACTTTATAATTATCATTATTTTATTATGATCTTACATACAAAAAAAAGAACTTTATACAGTCTGGTGCGCATATCATCCTAACACACACCGGTTCGTCGTATAAATAAGAAGCACCAGTGCGTCACAAATCTTCCGCATCGGTAACGAATAAACGCAAATAAAAAAACACAACTTTATTTTCTTTAAATGAAAAAAAAACGGCAATTTGAAAAACGGGCGGCAAAATATTTTCGAAAATCTATTTTCATAAAATAATTCTTTAAATACTAAACACTTTTCATTATTTCACTATTTTTGCTAAAATTTGCAGCCAGATATTTGCAGGAGACAGACCTGGAGCAAGAGAGCAGGAGGGCATTGTGGAGCAGTGAAATACGTTTGAACATAAGTATTCAGACAATCAGAAACCAAACCTCTGGTGATTCAAACCCTGTATCATAGAATTTGAAACCATCTCGTGATTAAATTTGATTATTTTTTTTACTTTTTTTCCGCAGTTTTATCCATTTTTACCCTAAACCCTTCATTTTTTTTCTTTTTCCCTTTCTTCTCCCTATTTACGTGATTTCAGAATTAGGGTTTTTCATTTTAGATTGACGTCCAACCCACGGGACGACTTGCATAGTCGGATCCCAATCCATTTTTCCATTGCGTGAATTTTAGAAAAAATGGATTTTTCTTTATCGGTGCACCCTGCGTACTATACTGCACTGGTGCGCTGTATTATACAGCACACCGTGAAAGTACTGTAGTAAAAAAAATGAAAAAAAAAATTCCAAATCCGTGCACCAAACCTAAAATAGGGCACTGGTGCTCCATTTAACTAGGAAAGCACTGTGTGGTGTATTACACCGTTTTTGTGGTACGTTTATAATACCCCACACACTGTTAGGTCTATTAAAATGTTTTTTGCGGTGCATTTACAATACCCAACACACCATACGGTGTATTATACTGTTTTGTGGTGCGTTGTTAATATCCCCACGCACCGGTCGCGGTGCGGACCTCATGAAAGGCGCACCGATGTCTTGAGATTTATTTTCTACCTGAAAAGTTAAGAATTTATTTATAAATATATTAATGAATGATATGCTACATGTTTTAGATTGATAAATAAATTTCTAAGAAGAGATCAAGTAACAAAAATACTGCTAACACATCAAGAAAAGTAAAAAAGACAAGTTCTTTGTAAATTTTTTATAAAAAATATTATTTTTGAACTATATGTAAGTTTAACTAATATGTATTGTTTATTGTGTATCATGCAAAGCCACAAAATGACGAAGCTCGATATGATTATTTTTGATCTAGGACCAGAAGAGCGTAAAATTTTAATGGAAAAAATGCGAAAGGATGAATCAAGTGAATGAAAAAATACTATCGATCCAATATGAGTTTCTTTTTTTAATTATCATTAATAATATACTTAAAATTATTAGATAACGTGTGTCAAACATTCTACTAATTCACATATGTTTAATGTTGTACAGGGACCAACAACTTGAAAAAGGAATGTTGTTCTAAGAAAAGAAAATAAATAGAACATGCAAATGAAAATCAATTGTTCCGTAGCTCATCTTGAGTGGTGCTGGAAGTTAACGAAAGGGGAAAAACTTTTACAAAAGTTTGAAGGATCTAGTGGAATGAATGTGTAGACGTTCTTTCCAATAACAACAATGTGCTTCAAATGTAATATGTAATCATTGAATTTTTCGATCATTAGGTACAATAAATAAACAATTTAGCATTAAATATTATTTTTCAAGAATTTTCTTGCAGAAAAGAAAAAAAAATGGAACCCATTCAACACATAAAACAGGACGACAAGGAAGAAAATGGTTGATCTCTAAGTTTGTGAGTAATTGTTACTTCCTTATGACAACTTAACTAGATTTCATTTTTGTATTTTTTCAGTTGTTTTACAAAAATAATCATTGAATGTCTTCAAATAGGTGCTAACATACAAAGGATAACCATTGGACAAATTGATTGAAATTGGGTTAAATATGGGTTGTGAGTCTATGTTGGCATATCAGAATTTAATTGTGGAGTTTGTAAGCATCTATCGATCTTGTTTTACTTAGCTCCATCTATAATTAATAGAACAAAAACATCTTTTATATTGAATATATGATTTGTTATGGGGTATAAAACCTGCAAGAAACAAAGTATGGAACTGCGCCAACAGATGAAATTTTGAAAGATAGCATGGTACATGGTTTTGAAAGAATTTGTATAGTTTATGAGTTAATTGTTGCTATGGTACGCCATTTTTCTTTTCGATTTACATTGATGTAGATTATTTAATATTGAAATTTTCATTATTCTCACCAATGTATATACTTTCATTTCAGTTTATTTTTATGTTTGTAGATGGAAGGTGAAGAAGAAGAAAACAATCAAATCCATGAACACAACATTCCTGAAAATAACCCAAGTCATGGAAGTAGCTCTAGCAGTGACAGCAGTTCAAGCGAAGAATGATGATCACTATGTTTGGATATCAAAGCAAGGCATTTTATTTTTTGAAATATGTCTGTGAAATCAGACATTTTGTTTAATGTAATGGACATAGTGTCCCAATTGAAAGACAAAGGGACACGAATATTAACTGTCCCATTTTGTATGATAAATACTGTCTTATTCATATATATTATATATATAATCATAAAATATGTTCTAATTTATTATATTGCGTTCTCCATTATCACTTTTGCGTTCTCCATTGTCGTTCTAAAATACACTAATAAAAATTTAATTCATATGAATATTGCTATAAGATATATATGTGTTGACTTTAGATGAATAATGAATTTTTAAAAACCACAATAATTCTGATATGATATAACAAATTAACCCAAAAAACACATTCAAATGCATTAATAAAAATGTAATTAATATGAATATTGTTATAAGATGTGTCGAATTTTGATGGATAATTAATTTAAAACAATCACAATAATTGGACTGTCACAGGTCGATGTTTCTAAAAAAAACAATATGAAAACCGGTGTGTGTTAGTAACTGTAAACCGGTGCGTTTATGTGTCTATACGCACCGATGCCTATACGCACTGGTGTGTTTATTATCTATGGGCACGGCACAAATACCGATACCAGTTATAAATATCGGTGCGTTTGTTTGATACTGCGTACCGCATCATTTATGTATCTATAAGCACCAATGCATTTGTATGATCCATGTGCACCACACGAATACCGATACCAATTATAAATCTCAGTGCCTTTCTGTGATATGGCGCACCTGTTAATCATAAAGGTATATGCACCAATGCATTGATATGCCCTGTGGGCACTGCTCAAATCCCAGGGCCAATTAGAACGGCCTCGTGCGTTGTATCACCAACACTATGCCTGGTTCTGTTTTATACCTTAACGGCCCGGTGCATTCTCCATAGACCACCTTGGGGCGTGGTGTACATGTACACACCGGTGCGTTAAAGCTAGAGTAGCGCACCGATGAAAAAACATCCGTAATAACCTCTAGCCACCCTTTTTTTTTAGTTGTGTTGAATTTCCATTAAAAGCTCCGCCAAAACCTCCGTTCCCAGAAACGGATGTGGTAGCATATGTTTTTTTGACAATTTTGGCCAATTTTATAACACTAAATCTTCCTTTATAACCTCTGCTAGAGGGTCTTTTCATTGTAGTGTTAGATACCTTATAATACGCACCATGGAAATTGCTTCGATGGGAGCTACCCCTGTTTCACTCAACATTATCTCATAAGGAACCAAACTTTTTATTTTGAACTTTCTCATGATCAAGCATTTTTGAATTCTTTCAATTTTCTTCCATTTTGAAACAGGGATGCTGCTAGCCCACAATTCACACCCATATAATAGTAATGGACAAACTAGGAGTCCAAATATTACTTTGATCGTATTCCAATCCCATAACTCTACCTCTCTACATCTATTTTGAAGTGCATACAATGCTTTCCACCCTCCTAAAATTATTTTCTTTCTGCAATCATCCCAATTAAGCATGTTGTTGAAATCGATCCTGAAGTACTTGTATTCATTTACTTCTTCAAGAATGTTGCCTTCGAAGATGAACGTATGACGGATTTTCTTCCTTGTATTGGAGAAAATCATTATTTTGGTCTTGCGGGTATTGACTTGCATCCCCACTACTTTACAAAAATGCACAGGGCACATAAGTGCATCTGCAATCCATGAGTTGATTTAGGAACCAGCACAAGATCATCGGCATATAAAATAAGCTTTATCACAAAGTCCCCCAATCGAACACCATCCCCACCTTGAAAATTTAGCCACTCTTCCAGTTTGTCAATATATAAACCAAAAAGGGTATGGGATAAAGGGAAACCTTGCTTTACTCCGATGTCACTTCTAAAACTTTCTGAAATGCCTGCTGAAGTTCTAATTTTCACTTTCACCTCTTCATAAAGCCTATGGATAGCAACTCTATATTATAAAGGAATTTCAAGTTCTTCCATTCTACACCACAACTTATCTCTAGGGACCATGTCAAATTCCTTTTTGAAGTCAACAAAGCGGAAAAATACTTCTTCTTTGCTCCCCAAAACCTTTTCAACAATGTGTCTCAACATGATACCATGATCTACTGTAGAATGCTTCGGCCTAAAACCCGCTTACCCTTTTTCCATTTTTTCTTTTACTTCGGCCCACTTCCTGATTCTATTTTCTACCATGCCACTGAAAAATATTCGCAAACAAAGGATTGATCATAATGGTTCTATAGTTAGAAGGATTATCAATGTCTCCACTTTTAAAAAGAGGAATTGCTATACTAGTTGTCTAACCCCTTGGGAATCCTTGTTGAAGGACGTTGTTGAATATTTCCATGATGTGCGGTGCCAAAATGTTCATTCCCCACTTTAGATAATCTTCTTGAAGTTGAACCAAGTCCTTTTCCTTCCCTGTTTTCAACTTTTTAATTCCTGCCTCCACCTCATGTACTATGAAAAGCTTTGTAGTGGTGTTGATCCTGGGAGGAAGCTCAACCTCTAATTATTATTCATAGAGTTTCCTTGCATTGTCAAACCACTGATTGGCAGTAATTTTATTTTCAAACTGCTTCTTCCTTGGTTTAAGTTCCTTCCAAAAACGTTTTGGGTTATTCTTGCCTAAATGTATCAACTCTTCCAGCCTTGCTTGCATGAACTCATACTTTTTCTTTTTTTAAATCTTCTTATATAAATTTACATCCATCTTTCCATCTCCTTCTTTTTTCAAAGTTCTCCTTGCCATTTTTTATTCCTCATCGGACCACGCATTCACAGGAAAACAATTTGATTATGATTTCTTATTTTTTTCTCTTTTGCACTTCTCAAGTGCACCTTGGATTATATTTGTTAAATCATGGCTATTGAGGTTTTGGGGGCCAATTTTCTCCTTCTGTATTGATATCTTCAACATTGTTTTGAAGATAGTGCAAATTTCTTGTGTTAGAAGAATTTTTCCCCTTGATGTTGATTGTTGAGAACATTGGGTTTTCCTCTTATTATGTCTTTCTTCTAACCAGGATAACTTTATATAAATTGGGTTATGATCTTATTTTAAATCCCAAATATGCTCTCCAATATTAACTTCATATATTCTTTCTATTAGGCTTTGTGAACCAATAACATAGTCAACAACACTTGACCCATTGTATGTGTTGCAAGTGAAGTTCCCAAAATTTTTCCATCTATCTAGACCATTGCAGATAATTAAGTTGAAAGCACCACACAACATAAGCAACTCCTCTCCAAAACTATTACTAACTTTGTCATCTTCTGAACATCTCAACCATTGAGAATTCTCCTCTTCAATGAGTCAGATAGGATTGTGATCCTCTTTACAACAAATAATTCTAGCTTGCTTGTTCATTTGTTGTTCTAGCATTGAAATTTCCCACTAAAATAACTTCTCCCTGTTGTGAATATGCGGAAATATCTTTCTTTAAAGTTGCATACGGATATTTGTTGTCCAATCCCTTATTTTTGTAAGTTTTTGATACTTGAGGCGCAAAATAACATGCTGCAATTCTTATGTTGTTCTCATTCTTTGTTATTTTGAACCATAAATATTTTTTATTTGTATCTGCTTTCACTAATTGAATGTGATGACCTTCTTTTTCTTTCACTAAAACCAATATTCCTCCATACCCTTTGCCATTTTTTTCTGCCTCATACTAAACTGCTAACTTCAAATAATCGTCAAACACAGGAGTTTTGAAACCATCATGTTCATGAGTTTCTATGAGACAAATTATGTCTCTAGGTTGTACAATAGGCCCTATGCTAGGTCCCCTCCTCCAAGGGTAACCTCTACATTCCAACAAACTAAACTTAGGTTAATATATCTCTAAATTTAATGCTATTTGGTAGTTGACGATCTGTAGCAGTCGAGGTGGGGAAGAGTAATAATGGGCATATTTCTTCTTAATTTAATGTAACCCTAGCCAACCTAACAATAATAATGTAAGGACACAATAATAACAATATGGGGGTTACAGGGGTACAACAATAATAATAAGGGGGGATACACTAACATAATAAGGCACTAGACTATTAATATAGGGACTTAACATGCCCCTCTCCTTCAAACAAGTGTTGTCCTCAACGCTTGATTATTTCTTGATGCTTCTGTAGAAAATTCTCATCCTCCCATGTGGAATCTTCTACAGGAAAGTTCTTCCACTTGCTGAGATACTATGAAATTGATCATACTTGTCGATTTCTTGTTTCTGTGACTATTTCAAAACTTCTTTCGATGTGATGTTGATCTTCCTGTTGTTTCATTAGATTCTGCACCAAAGTTAGGTTATCCTTTGAGAGTTGGAGAACTTGTTGTTGATGATCGATGTGATCTTCCACTAATTTATCATCCATATTAGCTATTATTTGATCCTTCAAACCGTCCAAATTAGCGTCCATTTCTTCTTTTAAACCATATATGTCATCTTTGGTTGCTCTTCGTAAGATCGAAATTTATTGCACTTGGTACCGTAATTTTGATATCTCATACTGCAATTCTTCCTCTTCATGCGTCATAGTATAGCTTTTTGGGGGCTTATTTTTTGGAGGCATTATAGAACCCAATACTGATAAAAATTATAAAATATGCCTTTGTAATCACTTCAAACTAATTTTTCAAACAAACGTTATGCAATTTTAAAAACCAAATACACACCTTTTTCTTTCTTTTGAGGAGCTCGATATTGAAACTGAATTATCTCTGTGATATTGGATCTTCAATATCTAAAAATTGGCCCTAAAGTATCCCTCAGAATCCTCTTTCGAATGCCACAGGTCTAACCTTATTTGGATTCTTCAAGGCAAAGTTATGTCCAATCTCCCATAATGACCTAATTATGGACTTGTTCAGTAGAGCGAACTTGTACGACTTGCCATGTGTCATTGTCTGCTGCTTTCGATTTGAAATTTATAGACAGGAAACTAAAGTTCATTTACTTTAAGCCACATTTTACAGAATTCCAATCTAATGCTCAGAGAGAGATTTATGTATATTCCCATGATCACCTCTTTGAGATGAAATTCGGGAGCCTAAAAAAGACCTAATTTCTATAGATCATATCTCCGAAAATATTGCGAACCAAGATCTGAAATTTTGTGACAATTTTCCTCAGGATTTCGGCTTCGCACTCTAACAATTTCAGCTACTGAACCTTCGTAGAAACAAAGTTATAGTGAAAATTCCACAATGACATGTTTGGATCAGCGAAACCCTAGAATCCAAACCTCTGATACCAAATGTTGTGAAACCAACTCCAAAAATAGAAGAAAAGATATATCAATACCTCAGAAATAAGCCACTTCGAGGGGGAAACCTCCAATAGATTACATGAATGAACAATTCTTCGATGATACAAATGACAAAACCTCCTTTCTATATATAGGAGTCCATGGGGCCACAATGTAACCCTAGTCGACCTAACAATAATAATTTAAGGCCACAATAATAACAATATGGGGGTTATAGGGGTACAACAATAAAAATAAGGGGGGCTACACTAGAATAATAAGGTACTACACTATTAATATAGGGACTTAACAATAACCTTGCACAATAGAAGTGCCCTAGAGTTTTTTTAGGGTGTTGAATCCATATATACAGTCAAAAAACCAGTTTAAATAATAGAAATCAATATTTTACCTGAAGTTTTTTAATCGGATTCTGGCACTGGAAACTCCAAAAAGTCACACTAAAGACAACTCCATTTTATGATGCCTTTATCATACGTTACAAGAGAAACTTTCATTTATGGTTTAATAAATAAAAAATAAAAGAAGAAGAGGGAAAATTGTTTTAAAACAAACAAATAAAGATATAAAATCAATATTTAAATGTATAAATGTCAATTTTCACTAGCACAACTAGTTGAGGATGGGCCTCCTTAGCAAGGCTACCCAGGATCCAATCTCACGAGGGTGGTTGTTCCTGTGCTAGGGGAGGAGACGTGCTAAAATTCAAGTTAGCCCAGATTGGGTACGATCACCCATTTGAGGATGGGCCTCCTTAGCAAAGCTGCCCCGGATCAAATCTCACGAGGGTGGTTGTACCCGTGCTAGGTGGAGGAGACATGCTAAAATTCCAATCAACCCATACTGGGTACGATAACTAGGTAACTTTGCAAGGAAACATGGTTTACATGCTAAAATTCAAATTAGCCCAAACTAGGCACGATCACCAGGTAACTTTGCAAGGAAACATGGTTGTACATGCCCCGATATTTGTACGATCACTGGGTAAATTTGCATTGAAGGAAACATGGTTGTACATGGCCCGATATGAGATGAACATTTTGGACATTTTGGTGCACGTGTGGCACACGAAAATTATTAGTTAGTGCATGTATGTACTAGATACATAGGTACTAGCAATAATTAATACTCTCTTGGATTGGATAATCTAGCGAGAGAAAGAGGAATAATTGCAGAAACCTTACAATCACATCCACAAGATGTTGCACTCTGATAACCTAGATCCAAATTTTCGGATCCTCCATTAGCGTATTTCGCTCGAATAGCGAATCGAGTAAGAAGATCCATTCTTGGAGGTTGACTATTAATTTCCTTGCATACATGCATAATTGTCCATAACATTATCCTAACATTTGAAATCGCATCAGGACTTTGTATAAATGGACCAAAATCAGTTATCATACACAGTGGCAATGTAGGGTCGGTTTTTAGGGAAATTAGCCTACTATTTGGTATGGGATACAAGCAAGTGGACGAAGGTTTCACATACTTGGGTTTCAAACTAAGGCCTAACTAAAACTATAACAAGGATTGGGATTGGTTGTTAGAGAGATTTCACAAGAGGCTTGATTGCTGGAAACACATATGGCTGATAATGGGGGGCAGATTGACCATTTTAAAAGTTTTTCTACAAAATATAACAGTATATTGAATGCACCTTTTTCTACTTCAAAAGGAAATTATTAAAAGGATTCAATCGATCATGGGACGCTTTATCTGGTTTGGGACAATTCTTTCTGGAAAGTTCCCCTTGGTTAAATGGTCCATAATTGCAAGACCTATTGAGGAAGGTGGATGGGGGGTCATAGATCCCACAACATTCAACATGGAACAAATTGTAAATAAAATATGGTGGGAAATAACAAGTTCGGGATTATGGTCTCAAATTATCGAAGGAAAATATATTTTTGGGCAAACACTCACACCATGGATTTCTCGTGGGGAGAAGATGAAGTCTATTTCATCATACATATGGGAAATTATGTTGAAAAATATTCACTAGCTCTTGGGGTTGGTACGGTGGGAAGCAGGAGATGGATTCAAGATCATGATTGGATTGAATTTTATCAAAGGTATGGTGGGAAACAACTCTTTATCATTCCATATCCTTAATTTTCTCCATGAAAAAAAGATTATTTTTCTAAAACAGATTTTCTATCATAATATACAATGTATTGATAGATAGTCATGGGCAAGAGCTCAGGAAATATAGATACCAGGTGAATATGTGAGTGAATGGGAAAAAAATATATAAAAACTCAGAAGTGAAGGTATTACACTTAATGAACACGAAGACCAGATGACATGGGGAGGTTATCTCAAAGAGGGGCTTCCGATGGTTGAGGATGTTTATATGTCACTACAAAAGAATAAGGAAGTAAAGTAGTCACCATCTTGGGTTCAAGTTATCAAGAAAGGTAAAGTAACTAATAATATCAAATGCTTTTTCTAGTTGGCTATCATGGACAAAACATTGACATGGAATAATCTTCAGCGTAGAGGGTACTTAGGCCCAGACATATATCTTCTCTGTGAAAATAGTTATGAGGATAATGCTCATTTTTTTCTTCATTGCCCATTCGCGAGAGCTATATGGGAAGGGGTCATAGACACATTTGGCATTGCTCCTCTTCATTAACAAACATCACCGAGGAAATGTTTGAGAACCTAGTTCAAATCTCATGACAGGTAAAATTTTATACCACTATATATATTATGGTCCATATGGCAAAGCCGAAATGCACTCATTTTTTAAAATATTTATCCAGATGTGAGGGAGGATATCATAAAATTTGTTGCATATTACAATGAATATGGACCATATAAGAGTAACAAAAAACAAAGAAAAATCAAGAGCAGAGATATTTTTCAATCATATTCGATGGGGTTTTTTGAAGGTGCCTGCTCCAGGAGAAGATGTGGATGTGGTGCCTACATAGTAATAGAACCGAGTAAATCCTATCACTTTTGGTGGGATGGGAGACAAGGCAAAAAAAATAAATTAGATATTATTGCACTATGGGGGGTATCGGTATCAGAAAAATGGCTCAGATTGGAAAGCATACAGATCTACAAAGATGAAAAGGGGATAGTAGAATGGGTGAAAGGACATAACAAGTTCAATCCCCCCATATTAACCAACTGGATGAAATGCATCAAGACATTGGTAAGCACATGCCAAAACATAAATTTTGATCACATTTATAGGGAACTGAACTAGACGGTTGATGTGATATTAAAGAGAGGTATTGATAAGGAACACGGTAAGTTTTTCTTCTCAGCACATGAACAAGGAATAATGAAAAATGATGTCAGCATTAACTTTTCATAGAGTATGCGAGTATGAAGTACTGTAATTATTTTTGTATTATACATGGAACTATAGGATAAGGTATCAATGAGAACAAATATGACATAATGTAAGTTATAAGATGGTATTTTCATATTTTGAACATTAGAAAGAAGAATATAAGATCCACAGGTTTTAATAGGAAAGTAGTATTGTAATTAAGGGAAAAGGTCTGAATATAGCTAGAATGAAGAACTATGAAAAATGTACTCTCTGGTTTTAATAATATAAAAATCTAAAGTGTTTTTTTCCTCTAAAAAACAAAAATATAAGAATAATTAAATTGTGAATTAACCCCAACTTCTCAATCTTGCATAATTCAACTCAAATTGGACGACAAGATCATAAATTGGAGCAAAGGATGAATGTATATGTTATTTACTACCTTTACTCGTGAAAAATTGTATTGGGCTCCTACTTGGAATTCTTGGTAAGTCCAATAGAATAAGTTTAACCAACTACTAATAGATATGAAAAATGTAACGTCAAGTTGGAATGTTAATTGGGTAAATATGGAGAAGTGAAGGTTTTAGGTAGAAGGTTTCGTGTTAATTTGAGGGAAGAAATTTTTTTAATACAATAAGTGAAGAGTATACTCGCATGTCTTAGAAATTTGGGCCAATTTTTGCAAGCCTTCAAGTTGGGACACAAATTTCTCCATCTTTGCCCAGAATGCCTTGATGTTTTGATAACAGATCTCGCTCCCATATTGCACCAACCAAAACAATGATGTGAATTAAACCAAAAACAACGATGTTATAATTGGATTAATTTGAGAATCGTGTTGAAGCGAGATATCATACCCTGAAATATTTTGTGACAACTCTATCAAACGCATAGTGAGGCGTCAAGTCTTCTAAATACAAAATAGGTGAAGAGGATGTGAGCACGTTGATTATGATGTGTGGGTACTTGAATCACAGCCACGCTACCAATATTGCACACAAAATCATTAATCTCGATATTTATGTTAAAAAATTTAAAGACAGGGGATTCCTCCTCAACACACAGAGTCACGGGGAGATGTTTATTAAGACAATACAGACACGGAAATTAAATTATATGAGTCTTTCTTAAAATAATTCATATGGAGGTTGCAACTCTTTCAGGAGTAAAACAATAGTTCTTGCTCAAATTTACATTCACAACTCACTGTAAACCCTGTAACAAAGTGTTTTACATGCCCACCAAAATTGTTTGTTTACATTCACCGGAGTGACTCACTGTAAAACCTATAACAAAGTGTTTTACGCACCCACCAAAATTTTCTCCACGATTTTCTCCTCTTGTCTTCTCAAACTTACATCCTCCACACTACATTAAACTTCTACATAATTGTTATATCAAACAATACATTTCTAAGACATTAATTCACAACAAGACAACATTAATACACATGATGGGTGAACATGATTTTTTGAACTTTGTGGAAATAAAAATTGTGGAGTAAATGGTTGCCCATGAATTCCTATTTGACTTTTAATCATTTAATGTGTTGTAGAATGGGTAATTGTACTCCTGTTCAGAACTCCATTTAAACAATGTCCTTGACTGCAAACAAAATCTGCAACCTGCAAAATATTTACTTGAGGTATGGTTGCAGTCAGTAAATTTTACGTGGTGGTTCAGATTAATTTTCCAACACTCCCCCTTAATCGCAGCTGCCTCCATTGAAAATTCCCAAACAATATCTAAGATAAAAAAAAATTCCACGTGCCAATGGCTTTGTGAAGATGTCTACAAAATGTTTTTCTAACCTGCAGTGCTCCAACACAATCTCACCATTGTTAACTAATTCTATTATACAATGTAAACCAGAATTATTCGATAGTGAAATTGTTGAAATGTTGTCACAGAAAATAGTGGTTGTTCCCTCTTGTTCATGGCATAAATCCCTCAACATTCTTCTCATCCAAACTTCTTGACACATTGTTTCTGTTGCAGCAACATATTCAACTTTTGTTGTTGACAATGACACTATTGGTTGCTTCTTGGAAGCCCATGAAATGGCTCCAGAAATCAAATGAAAAACATATCTTGATGTGCTCTTTCTATCATCAACACTTCCTTCCCAGTTACTATCAATATAACGAACTAGCCTAAAAGCATCTGTTGCAGTGTACAAAATACCATACTCCTTTGTCCCATTGACATACTTTAAAATCCTTTTGGTTTCCTGCCAATGTGTCTCCTTGGGTGTCTCCATGAACCTTGACACCAAACTCACTGCATACATTATATCATGCCTAGTTGCATTCAAATACATTAGGCTTCCCACCATACTTTCTTATAATGTCGGAATGACATTGCTGTTACAATCATCTTTGTTCAACTTCAACCCCATGACAGTTGGAGTTGGTGATGGCTTCTTGTTCTGCATATTAAACCTCTCTAAAGAGTCTTCTACATACTTTTCTTAGGAAATAAAAATACCATTTTATGTTTGCTTCACTTTCTATGCCCATAAAATACCTTGACAACCCCAAGTCAATCATTTCAAACTAACTTTTCATGACTTATTTGAAGTCATCACTCCCTATTAAAATCAAATCATCTACATATAAAACAAAAATAAGAAGCTTACCATCACTCTCTTTGATGTAGAAAGTAGGCTCACCGTCAAATTTTTTGAACCCATTGTCCATCAAGTAAGCATCTATCCTGTTATACAATGCACGTGGTGCTTTCTTCATCCCATAAAGAGTTTTCCTCAACCTATACACCTTTTCTTCTTTGTCTTCTACCTCATAACTAGGTCGTTGCACAACATATACCTCCTCCTTTAGCACTCGATTCAAGAATGCTAATTTTACATCCATTTGATATACTTTCCATTTATGTTACACAACAATCGACAACGCTCTATGTATTTTCTCCATCCTCACGACTGGCACAAATGTCTCTGCATAATCTCTTCAATAATATTGCTTGTATCCTTTGACAAAAAAAATTTCTTTATGTCTTTCAATATTTCCTTCAATGTTTCTCTTGGTCTTATAGACCCACTTCACTCCAATGACTTCTTTTCCTTGTGGAAGGTTCACTAACTCCCATGTATAATTATTTTCTATTGCTTATATTTCTTCATCCATTGTCGCAACCCATTTTTCTTCTTTTACTACATCCTAAAACTGGACTGGGTCATCTACATGAAAAAATAATTCAAATAAGTAATTCAGACCAACGCTACCATCAACTTCATTTTTCTCATATATTTCCCTTAAATTTCTGATTTTTTGTCGTTTTATGCTTGCGGAAGATGGGCTTGTCATGTCACTTGGTGTTCCGCTTCAAATAGATGGAGTTGCAGATCTTTGCGGTGTTCCTGGAGAATCACTTGCTTGGCTACATGACATTGTCCTATTATTTTTTGATGGTGTCACATTTTGATTTCTTTGTTGAGCTTGTGTAGGTGTAGGAGGAGTCAACGTTGAGGAATTTCTTGTTGCAATCAATTCCTCTTTGTCTTCATGTGGTATACATCTCTTCACTTTGAATGTATTCTCTAAACTTCCATCCCATGCTTCATCTTCTATTAACTACACATATTTGTTGATTATGAATTTATTGGTTGATGAATTTTAGAGCTTGTATGCCTTCGATTCATCACTGTTGTCCAACTTCTTCTTCAACTCATCCGGGACATGTGCATACGCCACACATCCAAACACTCTCATGTGAGTGACTCCATGATTTCTTCCACTCCATGCCTCTTCAGGAACTATGTTATTGACGCTCTTGGTTGGAAACCTATTAATAATATATGTTTCACAAATGATAACTTAAGCCCAATAATCATTTGGTAAATGTTTTTCCTTCATCATACGCCTTGCCATTTCCATAATGGTCATATCTTCCTTTCTGCGACACCATTTTGCTGAGGTGTATACCTTGTTGTAAATTTCTTGTGAATTCCATGCTCCCTGCAAAAACGTAGGAAGTCATTTGTGATGTATTCACCACCTCTGTCAGTGCTCAACACTTTGATTTAGTGTCCACTTTTCTTCTCAACAAGAGCCTTGTATTAGCGGAATCAATCATACAGTTCACTTTTATGTTTTAGGAAGTAGACCCATGCCTTCCTTGTATAATCATCTATGAAATTCAAAATATAATAACTGCCACCAATTGATGGTGTCTGCATTGGCTCACATAAATATGAATGAAAAATCTCCAAATACCCTCTAGCGGAGGTTATAAAGGAGGTTTTTAGTGTTATAAAATTGGCCAAAATTGTCAAAAAAATAGATGTTACCACATCCGTTTCTGGTAATGGAGGTTTTCGCGGAGCTTTTAACGGAAATTCAACATAACTAAAAAAAATGGGTGGTTGGAGGTTATTACGGATGTTTTTTCATCGGTGCTCTTATCAAGTTTTAACACACCGATGCTTATTGGTTGAGCTTGTGTAGGTGTAGGAGGAGTCACCATTGAGGAATTTCTTATTGCAATCGATTCCTCTTTGTCTTCATGTGGTATACATCTCTTCACTTTGAATGTCTTCTCTAAACTTCCATCCCATGCTTCATCTTCTATTAGCTACACATCTTTGTTGATTATGACTTTATTGGTTGATGAATTTTAGAGCTTGTATGCCTTGGATTCATCACTGTTGTCCAACTTCTTCCTCAACTCATCCGGGACATGTGCATACGCCACACATCCAAAGACTCTCATGTGAGTGACTCCATGATTTCTTCCACTCCATGCCTCTTCAGGAACTATATTCTTGATGCTCTTGGTTGGACACCTATTAATGATATATGTTTCACAAATGACAACTTAAGCCCAATAATCATTTGGAAAATTTTTTTCCTTCATCATACTCCTTGCCATTTCCATAATGGTCATATTATTCCTTTCTGTGACACCATTTTGTTGAGGTGTATACCTTGTTGTAAATTTCTTGTGAATTCCATGCTCCCTGCAAAAACGTAGGAAGTCATTTGTGATGTATTCACCACCTCTGTCAGTGCTCAACACTTTGATTTAGTGTCCACTTTTATTCTCAACAAGAGCCTTGTATTAGCGGAATCAATCATACACTTCACTTTTATGTTTTAGGAAGTAGACCCATGCCTTCCTTGTATAATCATCTATGAAATTCAAAATATAATAACTGCCACCAATTGATGGTGTCTACATTGGCCCACATAAATATGAATGAACAATATCCAAAGGTGTGTTTGCCCTTATTGAATTTCCTGTTGGAAATAATTCTCTACGTTGTCTTCCTAAGATGCATCCTTCACATAGGTTGTCCTATTTTTCTATGAGTAGTAATCCCTTCACCATGCATTTCCTATGCAGCAAATTCAAACCTATGAAATTGAGATGACCAAATATAAAATGCCATAACCAATTTTAATCTTTAACTTCTGCTTGAAAGTTTACTTGTGTGGCAGCTGTAGTTTTCCTTTCATTCTCTTGTGAATTCATTTACATTTGTGCTTGAGCACCTTCTTCCTTCAAATATGATTTTAACTTGAGATGAAACATTCTATTTTTTTTCATATGAACTTTTGCAATCCATTGTCTTCTTGGATACTTATCCAAAATTGTGCACTCATTATTCTTGAAAAATACATTGTATCTCTTTTGCATGAGCTGCCCAATGCTTATGAGGTTATGTTTCAAACCAGGGACAAAGTAAACATATGAAATGTACTTATTCTCTCCCTTCTTTTTTAGAATGTCGACTCTTCGTTTTCCCATGACCGAGACTTTGCTATCAGTACCTAATGTCACTTCAAATTTCACACTTTCATCTAGATTGGAAAACATTTCTATGTTATTTTTCATGTGGTTGTTGCACCCTTAATCTAGAAACCATACATCTCCTTCTTTTTCTTGTGCTACATTACAAGAAAAAAACATGCTATCATGGTTCTGATTTTCCTTTATGAAATTTGCACTGCGTTTGTTACTTATGTCATATTGCTTCTTTCTACATTCATTTTCATAATGACCATACTTCTTTCAGTAATGACATTGAACTTGATATTTATCATACACATGAACTTGTGCTTGATTCTAGCTTGAACCTTGACTTGGATTTTGATTTCTTCCCCTTCCACTTGAACTTGAAGCGTTGCTTCTTCCACCTCTGTGTGGGCTTCTGCCTCTTCCTCTGTAATTTCTTCTGCCTTGACCTTTACCTTAACCAAATGAAACTTGTGTCTTGAAGGCATGCTCCAATGAGTATTTTATTACTGTGTTCAACCTATGCTCATGAGAAATCCGTGATACATGAAGATCATCCATTGAAAGCTGTGAGAGATCCTTTTTCTTTTCTATGGCCACAACTATGGCATCAAATATTGCTCGAAAATTTTTTGATGGTGGAAATGGATTCAACACCATCAAAACCCCCCGAGGCACCCAAAATCCTGAAGTTTGACACCCTTAACCTAGATTTTCAAAAAAATATGCCATAAAATTTCATAATCTTACTGGAATTTCTGGGATATTTTGTGGATTTTTTAGACTATGCCATAACCTTTCTACCAATGCAACAAAATAGCTCGGACGACAGTTTTTTATCGAAACCTGGTAATTTTTTTTTCAAAAAATCAGGTAGTGTGAGTGTTTGAATCATTTTTTTTATGGTGGAAATGGATTCAGCACCGTAAAAAACCCATGGGGCACCCAAAATCCTGAAGTTTGACACCCTTAACATAAATTTTCAAAAATTTCTGCCATAAATTTTCATAATCTTACTATAATTTCTGGGTTATTTTGTGGATTTTTTAGACTACGCCATAACCAAAGAAGTCGTCTACCAATGTGACAAAATAGCCCGAACGACAATTTTTTCCACGAATCCGGTAATTTTTTTTCTTCAAAAAATCAAGTTGTGTGAGTGTTTGAATCATTTTTTTTATGGTGGAAATGGATTCAACACAATCTAAAACCCATGGGGCACCCAAAATCCTGAAGTTTGACACCCTTAACCTATATTTTCAAAAAATTCTACCAGAAATTTTCATAATCTTACTGGAATTTCTAGGTTATTTTGTGGATTTTTTAGACTACACCATAACCAAAGGCGTTTTCTACCAATGCAACAAAATATCTTGGATGACAGTTTTTTGCCGAAATCTGGTAAAAAAAATTTCAAAAAATCGGGTAGTGTGAGTGTTTGAATCACTTTTTGATGGTGGAATGGATTTAGCACCATCAAAACCCCCCGGGGCACCCAAAATCCTGAAGATTGATACTCTTAACCAAGATTTTCAAAAAATTATTCCGTAAAATTTCATAGTCTTACTGGAATTTATGGGTTATTTTGTGCATTTTTTAGACTATGCCATAACCAAAGGAGTTGTCTACCAATGTAACAAAATAGCTCGGATGACAGTTTTTTTTCTGGAACCTGGTAATTTTTTTTTCAAACAATCAAGTAGTGTGAGTGTTTGAATCATTTTTTTTTATGGTGGAAATGGATTCAGCACCGTAAAAAACCCTTGGGGCACACAAAATCCTGAAGTTTGACACCCTTAACCTAGATGTTCAAAAATTTCTGTCATAAATTTTCATAATCTTACTATAATTTCTGGGTTATTTTTTGGATTTTTTAGGCTATTCCATAACCAAAGGAATTGTCTACCAATGAGACAAAATAGCCCGCACGACAGTTTTTCTTTCTGGAATCCAGTCATTTTTTTCTTCAAAAAATCAGGTAGTGTGAGTGTTTGAATCATTTTTTTGATGGTGGAAATGGATTTAGCACCATCAAAAACCCCTGGGCTACCCAAAATCCTGAAGTTTGACACCCTTAACCTATATTTTCAACAATTTCTACCAAAAATTTTCATAATATTACTGGAATTTCTGGGTTATTTTGTGGATTTTTTATACTACGCAATAACCAAATGAGTTGTCTACTAATGCAACAAAATAGCTCGGACTATAGTTTTTTTGTCGGAATCTGGTAATTTGTTTTTCAAAAAATCAGGTAGTGTGAGTGTTTGAATCATTTTTTTATGGTGGAAATGGATTCAACACCATCAAAAACCCCTGGGGCACCCAAAATCCTAAATTTTGACACCCTTAACCCATATTTTTTTTTTAAAATTGCCATAAATTTTCATAATCTTACTATAATTTCTGGGTTATTTTGTGGATTTTTTAGACTGCGCCATAACCAAAGGAGTTGTCTACCAATGCGAAAAAATAGACTGGACAACAGCTTTTTCGCAGAATCTTGTAATTTTTTTTCAAAAAATCAGGTAGTGTGCGTGTTTGAATCATTTTTTTGATAGTGGAAATGGGTTCAGAACTATCAAAAACACTTAGGGTGCCCAAAATCTTGAAGTTTGACACCCTTAAGCCAGATTTTCAAAAAATTCTACCAGAAATTTTCACAATCTTAATGAAATTTCTGGGTTATTTTATGGATTTTTTAGACTACGCGATAACCAAAATATTTTTCTATGGAACAAGAATTTTTACTGAGATTTACATTCACCGGAGTAACTCACTGTAAAACCTATAACAAAGTTTTTTAAGTGCCCACCAAAATTTTCTCCATCATTTTCTCCTCTTGTCTTCTCAGACTTACATCCGCCACTCTACATTAAACTTAAACATAATTTTTATATCAAACAATACATTTCCAAGACATTAATTCACAACGATGGGTGAACATGATTTTATGAACTTTGCTGATAGTAAATAACAATTGCTTTCCCTTGAATTTCTACGAACCATTCATAAATTTCTATTTGAATTTTAATTATTTAATCTGTTGCAGAATGGGTAATTGTACTCCGGTTGAAAACTTCATTTTAATGATATACTTTCCTGCAAACAAAATCCGCAACCTGCAAAATATTTACTTGAGGTATGGTTGCTATCAGTAAATTTAACGCGGTGGTTGAGATTAATTTTCCAACAATTTAGTAATTCATTGCATTGCCATAATCAATCATACGTGTTTTGGAAATTTGCAAGGAGAGGTCGAAAAATTTCCGTCGCATGATGCACCAAAAATGACCACTAAACAATCATTTTCCAATAGGTTTTTCTTCAAATTGGTGATTCCAATTGCATAATCCACAAGGCTTGTCACATTTCCTCTACATACTTTGCAAACATTATCATGTACAAGAAAATTTTGTTGAAGAAATAATTGCCACTACCAATGTACATGAGGATCAATATAGTACTGAATGTAATGATATAGCCACATTTTCCCAAAGTATAACAGTTGAAGCACTCGGTAAGATGCATTATCTTCATGTATCTTTGCCTAAAACTCTCTGCTTATATCCAGCTATTCCTGTGGTAAGCAGCCTGTGAAGAAATAATATTGTTTGAATTTTTTCCACCTATGAGAGATGGTCATTGTAGAATTGTAATTGATTATGGCCTATTTGGGTTCCCTTGATTCTTTTGAATGATATAGCGGGGGGGGGCGGAGGAATATGTAGTTAATGAGGATAATTTCCAAGATGGATTCAAGTTTAAGGAGGGTGACTCTATCAAGTATTTTCCTTATGCTATGGGGAGAATGGCATACCTATGTGGTGACTATGTGAAGGAAATCAAGCTTGAAATATGGATTCAAGATGGAAAATTAAACCTTAATGACCCTTAAATTTCATTTCATTTTAGGTTAGTGGAATCCTTCCATGCTTGATTGCTAAATTTTTGAGGTGCATTCTAGAGCTAGAGGTTGGCTGGAGCTACAGATGGGGTGATTATTCCATTCATGGGGTAATCCAGTAACATAAATTTAACTTAATTTTACGAAGATAAAAAAATACACTTTTTATAAATTTTAGTTCAAATATTTTAATTACATATAAGTTCTATTTGATTTTATCTTAAGAAATGTTTAATTAATCTTAACTTATATCTAATTTTATAATCTCTGTCAACCACCACAATTTTATGCTTAATAGATGAAATTTTATCTATTTTTATTATTTCTACCACCCTATTTTTAAAAGCACCTCCTACCTTATAAGCAAGAGGCTTCCATAACACACATGTAATTCGGCTTCCATAACACACATGTAATTCTTTAAAGCATTCTAGCTCAATGGAAGAGCACCTTCGTTATAAAGAGGAAATTGGTGGTTTGATTTCAGTGTGCCCTAACCTTAATTAATGAATTATATTTTAGTTTATTTTTAATTTGATTTGTCTTTAGTGCGACTTTTTGGAGACTTTTCTGATGGATTTTTTCGATCAAATTTCTTTAAAATCCGGTAGGAATTCATTGAAATCACAAGTTTGATGGGTAATCCATGCACAATCGAAATGCCTTAGGGGGTTTTCAGGGTCCTAAATCCATATATACAGTAAAAAAAACTATTTTAAATAACAGAAATCAAGATTTCACGTAAAACAATTCCGCTGGATTCCGGCACCGGAAACTCCAAAAAGTTGTGCTAAAGACAACTCCTTTTTAATTAAATACTTTTTATAATTATTTATTTAAATTGTGAGATATTTTTCTAGATTCCTTGTTTTATATTCTCTAAAGAGAAAAAAGTGATATTGTATTGTCTTTAAATATAATTTTTTGTTGTCTCTAGAGAGACAATAACTAGGATTATAGACATGTTGTCTCTATATTAAAGATAATATTTCTTTAATCCCAAGTCTCTAGAGAGACAAAAATGAAATTGTCTCCTAACAGATTATAATTCTAGAGAGACAATAACTAGGATTAAAGACATGTTGTCTCTATATTAAATATAATTTGGATTTAATCCCAAGACCCTTGAGAGACAAAAATGAAATAGTCTCCTAACATATAGTAATGATTTTGTTATATATTGTCTTTATAGAGACAATTTTTTAAGACAAGAATTTAAGGCACTCACTTAAAGGAAATATTTAAGACAATATACAAGTTTTTTTGTCTCAAGTTAAGACAACTTACCAAAAAAATGTCTCAAATATTTTCTTAAAACTCCCTCTATGTGGTAGTGAATAATCACAATAATTTAAAATAATGTTATAATATAGTTAGTTTTTATGATTCTTTTTAAAATTAGCAATGTATCATGAAATAAGTGTTTTGATGCTTATTATGGATTGATTCCATTGGGCATGCACCAACAATTTAATTTATATTACTGTGGCTAGTTATATCATCTCAATACATTTCGATCCATCAACCATGTTGTCATCATGAAATATTTAAATGAGCCTATGTAAAACCATGACTAAATGCCAATTGGATAATGGAAAGATTTAGGTTTCATCTGTAAACTACAATTCAATCAACCAAATCATTTATAAATAAGTTCCCTTAAACAATAAGAACGAGTAGAAGAAAATGAGGCACTAAATTGTCATTGACATTTCATAGTCATGAATCCATCGTCTTATAATTCTTATTTCCTTTGAGCGTTGCCTCTTGAGCCATTTTGGATCGCCACTAGTTGTAGATATAAAATCTTGACAATGGATGCCTACACATCATCAAATCGCTACTTTTGGTTATGTTTTTTTTCCCTATTTAAATAGATTAGGAAAAATTTGAATCTGAAAAATTTAATACCTTCTTCTGTAGTAATAGCCACAATTCTCTTTGATATGTTCTCTACAACACTACAATTCCATGGAAAATCATACATAAATATTAATTGAACATTACAAATAGTGGTGATAATGAGAACCATATTTGAGATATTATCTAACACTCCACAATTTCACATGTATCATACATGTAATTAAATAAATAATTAATGAAAATATTAATTATGCATGAAATATAATACCAAAACTCCTTACCCTCCACTGTTGTATGGATCTCTCAAACCATTAGAAATAATAATGTTACTTCCAAAATGCTTAAGAACTCTCTTTATATTCTGCAAGAAAATATAATTAAAACTAAATTTAGTTTAAATATGAAACATAATTTATCTGTATCATTTTATTTTAATAATCTTAGAAAAAATGCTAGCACAATTTTTTTAATCATTTGCAATATTATTATAACAAAGTGTTATATCAACATTTTATTCATAAATACATTAAATATATAAATGAACAAGAGCATTTTCATTATCTTAAAGAATTATAAGAGAGAAAACACTACAATACTATGAAAAAATTCACTTCAATTATTCAGTACTCCTTTTCAATTAACCAATTTATATACAATTAAAATTATTCCTTTTGCATACCTAAAAGTTTCTAAAAAGTTTAAACAAAGAAATAAGCTTAAAAAAAATATTATGGGTTTGTATCCAACTCTATTTATTAATGTAATTCTTAATAAATCTTAAAATATATATGAAAATAATATTTAGTTATAGAATTGATTTTTTTTAATAAAAATAGAATATTTTTAAATAAAGATTTTTAAAAATTGGTAAACCTTTCCTACATTTGTATACCGTTAATTTCAGAAACATTTACCAAAATTGAATATGTTTGTACATGTGAATTCAGAAACTAACCCTCATATTAAACTAGTGTTATTTTTTTTACTAGAATTACAAAAAAAATCGTTGAAACCATTCTTAGAGTGATGTCTTCACGGAATCAAATAAGCAATATAATTGGGCATTTTGGGATAGTTTTTTCAATACCAACAACACACTCGGTCGTATTTTCAATGAGTCAAATGAATATTTTGTGATATTTAATGGTTGATGGTAGAATAATATGGGAGGGTTTCTTCCTAATTTTATGACGCCTTTATCATGCATTGCAACACAAACTTTCATTTTCGGTTTGAATAAAAGAGTAAAACGGTTTTAAAATAAAGATATAAAATTAATATTGAAATGTAGAAATTAAACAAATAATATATATATATATATATATACGGCCGCCGAATTGGGTGGTGATCCAGTCTGGTCTTGGCAAGACTCCGTATTCGTCCTGGCACACCTTTAAATAGCTTTTCATATCAAATGGCTTCGAAGGAAACTAGCGATTGGATAATGCCTTCAAAAATGACATCGAAGGAAACTAGTTTTTCAAAAAAATTCTCACTGCTGGTGAATACATTGCAAACATAATGCCTTCAAAAACAACTTTTAGCTCCCTGTAAAAACACTTGCTCTTATAGTGATAAATGTTTCATCCGCTCTGATACCATTTTAAAAAACTTAAGACGGGATGGTTGCTCAACACACATAGTCATGGAGATATCTTTCTTAAGAAAATACAGCCACGAAAATTAAATCATAGGAGTCTTTCTTAAAAACAAAGGGGCAGATATTAAACATGTTGACTTGCGCAACTATAATGGAGCAAAAATTTCAAACAAATTGACTCACATGAATCAGAGTAAAACCCAATTGTTGCGGTAAAAATCAGATGTGAAATTTCGATAACCAAAGGAGTTGTCTACCAATGCAACAAAATAGACCAAACGACAGTTTTTTGCTAGAATACGATAAAACAAAATTTCAAAAAATTAGGTAGCGTGAGTGATTGAATCAGTTTTTTATGGTGGAAATGGATTCAGCACCATCAAAAACCCCTGGGGCACCCCAAATCCTGAAGTTTGACACCCTTAACCCAGATTTTCAAAAAAAATTCCAGAAATTTTCGTAATCTTACTAGAATTTCTGTGTTATTTTGTGGATTTTTTAGACTACTCCATAACCAAAGGAGTTGTCTACCAATGCAAAAAAATTTCTCGGACAATAGGTTTTTTCCAGAATCTAGTAAAAAAAATTCAAAAAATCAGGTAGTGTGAGTGTTTGAATCACTTTTTGATGGTGGAAATGGATTCAGCACCATCAAAACCCCCCGAGCCAACCAAAATCCTGAAGTTTGACACCCTTAACCCATATTTTCAAAAAATTATTCCATAAAATTTCATAATAGTTCTGGAATTTCTCGGATATTTTGTGGATTTTTTAGACTAAGACATAACCAGAGGATTTGTCTACCAATGCAACAAAATAGCTTAGACGACAGTTTTTTGCCGGAACCAAGTAATTTGTTTCTCAAAAAATTAGGTAGTGTGAGTGTTTGAATCATTTTTTTTATGGTGGAAATGGATTCACCACCATAAAAAACCCCTGGGGCACCCAAAATCCTAAAGTTTCACACCCTTATAAATTTTCAAAAAATTTTGCCATAAATTTTCATAATCTTACTATAATTTCTAGGTTATTTTGTGGATTTTTTAGACTACGCCATAACCAAAGAAGTCATCTACCAATGTGACAAAATAGCCCGAACGACAATTTTTTTTCCCGAATCTGGTAATTTGTTTCTTCGAAAAACCAGGTAGTGTGAGTGTTTGAATAATTTTTTTTATGGTGGAAATGGATTCAACACCATCTAAAACCCCTCGAGCACCCAAAATTCTGAAGTTTGACACACTTAACCTATATTTTCAAAAATTTATGCCAGAAATTTTCATAATCTTACTGGAATTTCTAGGTTATTTTTTGGATTTTTTAGACTAGACCATAACCGAAGGAGTTTTCTACCAATGCAAAAAAATATCTCAGATGACAGTTTTTTGTCGGAATTTGGTAAAATAAATTTCAAAAAATCCAATAGTGTGAGTGTTTGAATAACTTTTTGATGGTGGAAATGGATTCAGTGCCATCAAAAACCCCCAGGGCACCCAAAATCCTGAAGATTGATACTCTTAACCCAGATTTTCAAAATATTCCATAAAATTTCATAATCTTACTAGAATTTCTGGGTTATTTTGTGGATTTTTTAGACTAGGCCATAACCAAAGGAGCTGAATACTAATGCAACAAAATAGCTCGGATGACAAAAAAAAAAATTCTGGAACCTAGTAATTTTATTTTCAAACAATTAGGCAGTGTGAGTGTTTGAATCATTTTTTTTTATGGTGGAAATGGATTCAGCACCATAAAAAACCCTTGGGGCACCCAAAATCCTGAAGTTTGACACCCATAACCTAGATTTTCAAAAATTTCTGCCATAAATTTTCATAGTCTTACTAGAATTTCTAGGTTATTTTGTAGATTATTTAGACTACGCCATAACCAAAGGAATTGTCTACCAATGCGACAAAATAGCCCGAACGACAATTTTTTTTCCAGAATCCGGTTATTTTTTTTCTTCAAAAAATTAGGCAGTGTGAGTGTTTGAATCGTTTTTTGATGGTGGAAATGGATTCAGCACCATCAAAAACACCTGGGGTACCCAAAATCCTGAATTTGACACCCTTAACCTATATTTTCAAAAATTTCTACCAGAAATTTTCATAATCTTACTAGAAATTCTGGGTTATTTTGTGGATCTTTTAGACTATGCCATAACCAAAGGAGTTGTCTACTAATGCAACAAAATATCTCGGACGAAATTTTTTTTGTCGGAATCCGATAATTTGTTTTCCAAAAAATCACGTAGTGTGAGTGTTTGAGTCATTTTGTTTATGATGGAAATGGATTCAGCACCATCAAAAACCCCTAGGACACCCAAAATCCTAAATATGGACACCCCTAACACAGATTTTCAAAAATTTCTTCCATAAATTTTCATAATCTTACTAGAATTTCTGGGTTATTTTGTGGATTTTTTTTACTACACCATAACCAAAGGATTTTTCTATGGAACAAGTGTTTTTACTGAGATTTACATTCACCAGAGTAACTCACTGTAAAACCTATAACAAATTTTTTTAAGCATCCACCAAAATTTGCTCCATGATTTTCTCCTCTTGCCTTCTCAAACTTACATCCGCCACACTACATTAAACTTATACATAATTGTTATATTAAACAATACATTTCCAAGACATTAATTCATATTAATATAAAATTAATACACATGATGGGTGAACATGATTTTATGAACTTGGCGGATAGTAAATAACAGTTGCTTTCCCATAAATTTCTACCAACCATTCATAAATTTCTATTTGAATTTTAATTATTTAATCTGTTGCGGAATGGGTAATTGTACTCTAGTTCAGAACTCCATTTTAACGATGTCCTTTCCTGCAAACAAAATTCGCAACCTGCAAAATATTTACTTGAGGTATGGTTGCTATCAGTAAATTTAACGAGGTGGTTGAGATTAATTTTCCAACAATTTAGTAATTCATTGCATTGCCATAATCAATCATATGTGTTTTGTAAATTTTCAAGGAGAGGCCGAAACATATTTCCGTCACATGATGCGCCAAAAATGACCACTAAAAAATCATTTTCCAATAGGTTTTTATTCAAATTGGTGCTTCCAATTGCATAATCCGCAAGGCTTGTCACATTTCCTCTACATACTCTGCAAACATTATCATGTACAAGAAAATTTTGTTGAAGAAATAATTGCCACAACCAATGTACATGAGGATCAATATAGTACTGAATGTAATTATATAGCTACCTTTTCCCAAAGTCTAACAGTTGAAGCACTCAGTAAGATGCATTATCTTCATGTATCTTTGCCTAAAACTCTTTGCTTATATCCAACTATTCCTGTGGTAAGCAGTCTGTGAAGAAATAATATTTTTTCAATTTTTTCCACCAATGAGCAATGGTCGTTGTAGAATTGTAATTGATTATGGCCTCTTTGGGTTCCCTTGATTCTTCTGAATGATTTTAGTGGGGGCGGAGGCAGGAAATATGTAGTGAATGAGGGTAATTTCCAAGATGGATTCAAGTTGAAGAAGGGTGAATCTGTCAAGTATTTTCCTTATGTTATGGGGAGAATGGCATACCTATGTGGTGACTATGTGAAGGAAATCAAGTTTGAAATATGGATTCAAGATGGAAAAATTCAACCTTAATCACCATTCAATTTCATTACATTTTAGATCAGTAGAATCCTTCCATGCTTGATTGCTAAATTTTTGGGTGATTATTCCATTCATGGGGTAATCTAGTAACATAAATTTATCTTCATTTTACGAAGATAAAAAAAATACACTTGTTATAAATTTTAGTTCAAATCTTTTAATTACATATAGGTTCTGTTTGATTTTATCTTAAGCAATGTTTAATGAATCTTAACTTATATCTAATTTTATCATCTCTATCAACCACCATGATTTTATGCTTAATAGATGAAATTTTATCTATTTTTATTATTTCTGCCACCCTATTTCTAAAAGCACCTCCTACCTTATAAGCAGGAGGCTTCCATAACACACATATAATTCTTTAAAGGGTTCTAGCTCAATGGAAGAGCACCTTCGTTATAAGGAGGAAGTTGGTGGTTCGATTTCAGTCTGCCCTAACCTTAATTAATCAAATATATTTTAGTTTATTTTTAATTTGATTTGCCTTTAGTGCGACTTTTTTGGTGGATTTTTCTGATCGAATTCCTTTAAAATCCGGTAGGAATTCATTGAAATCACAAGTTTGATGGGTAATCCCTGCACAATCGAAATGCCTTAGGGGTTTTTTAGGGTCCTCAATCCATATATACAGTAAAAAAAACAGTTTAAATAACACAAATCAAGATTTCACGTAAAATAATTACGCCGGATTTTGGCACCGGAAACTCCAAAAAGTCGCACTAAAGACAACTCCTTTTTAATTAAATACTTTTTATAATTATTTATTTAAATTGTGAGATGTTTTTCTAGATTCCTTGTTTTATTTTGTCTCTAAAGAGAAAAAAGTGATATTGTATTGTCTTTAAATATAATTTTTTGTTGTATCTAGAGAGACAATACCTAGGATTAAAGACATGTTGTCTCTATATTAAAGGTAATATGTCTTTAATCCCAAGTCTCTGGAGAGACAAAAATGAAATTGTCTCCTAACAGATTGTAATGCTAGAGAGACAATAACTAGGATTAAAGACATGTTGTCTCTATATTAAATATAATATGGATTTAATCCCAAGACCCTTGAGAGACAAAAATGAAATTGTCGCCTAACATATAGTAATGCTTTTGTTATATATTGTCTTTATAGAGACAAGAATTTAAGACACTCAGTTAAAGGCAATATTTAAGACAATACACAAGTTTTTTTGTCTCAAGTTAAGACAACTTACCAAAAAATTGTCTCAAATATTGTCTTAAAACTCCCTCTATGTTGTAGTGAATAATCACAATAAAATAAAATAACGTTAAAATATAGTTAGTTTTTACGATTCTTTTTAAATTTAGCAATGTATCATGAAATAAGTGTTTTGATGCTTATTATGGATTGATTCCATTGGGCATGTACCAACAATTTAATTTATATTATTGTGGCTAGTTATATCATCTCAATACATTTAGATCCATCAACCATGTTTTCATCATGAAATATTTAAGTGAACCTATGTAAAACCATGAATAAATGCCAATTGGATAAAGGAAATATTTAGGTTTCATCTGTAAAGTACAATTCAATCAACCAAATCATTTATAAATAAGTTCCCTTAAACAATAAGAACGAGTAGAAGAAAATGAGGCACTAAATTGTCATTGACATTTCATAGTCATGAATCCATCGTCTTATAATTCTTATTTCCTTTGATTGTTGCCTCTTGAGCCATTTTGGATCGCCACTAGTTGTAGATATAATATCTTGACAATGGATGCCTCCACATCATTAAATCACTACTTTTGGTTATGTTTTTTTTTTCCTATTTAAATTGATTAGGAAAAATTTGAATGTGAAAAACTTAATACCTTATTTAGTAGTAATAGCCACAATGCTCTTTGATATGTTCTCCAGAACACTAGAATTCCATGGAAAATCATACATAAATATTAATTAAACATTACAAATAGTGGTGATAATGAGAACCATATTTGAGATATTATCTAACACTCCACAATTTCACATGTATCATACATGTAATAAAATAAATAATGAATGAAAATATTAATTATGCATGAAATATAATACCAAAACTCCTTACCCTCCACTGCTGTATGGATCTCTCAAACCATTAGAAAAAATAATGTTACTTCCAAAATGCTTAAACACTCTCTTTATATTCTGCAAGAAAATATAATTAAAACTAAATTTAGTTTAAATATGAAATATAATTTATCTGTATCATTTTATTTTAATAATCTTAGAAAAAATGCTAGCACAATCTTTTTAATCATTTGCAAAATTATTATAACAAAGTGTTATATCAACATTTTATTCATAAATACATTAAATATATCAATGAACAAGAGCGTTTTTATTATCTGAAAGATTTATAAGAGAGAAAACACTACAATACAATGAAAAAAATCACTTCAATTATTCATTACTCTTTTTCAATTAACCAATTTATATACAATTAAAATTATTCTTTTTGCATACCTAAAAGTTTCCAAACAAAGAAATAAGCTATAAAAAATATATTATGGGTTTGTATCCAACTCAATTTATTAATGTAATTCTTAATAAATCTTAAAATATATATGAAAATAATATTTAGTTATAGAATCGATTTTTTTTTAATAAAAATAAAATAATTTTAAATAATTTTTTTTAAAAATTGGTAAACCTTTCCTACATTTGTATACCGTTAATTTCAGAAATGTTTACCAAAATTGAATATGTTTGTACATGTGAGTTCAGAAACTAACCTTCATATTAAACTAGTGTTATTTTTTTTACTAGAATCACCAAAAAAAATCGTTGAAACCATTCCTAGAGTGATGTCTTCAGGGAATCAAATAAGCAATATAATTGGGCATTTATGTTGTGAAAGATATTGCGGTGGATGAGAATGCTAAAGTTGGAAGCATGTGGCATCAATAGCCATCTTAGTTTTTTCAATACCATCAACACATTGGGTGGTATTTTCAATGAGTCAAATGAATATTTTGGGATAGTTTTTTCAATGCCAACAACACACTGGGTGGTATTTTCAACTAGTCAAATGAATATTTTGGGATATTTAATGGTTGATGGTAGAATAATATGGGAGGGTTTCTTTCTAATTTTATGACGCCTTTATCATGCATTGCAAAACAAACTTTCATTTCCGGTTTGAATGAAAGAGTAAAATGATTATAAAACAAAGATATAAAATGAATATTGAAATGTAGAAATTAAACAAATAAAATATGTTTATGTATATAGATAGATAGATATACTTACACGGCTGCCGAATTGGGTGGTGTCCCAGTCAGGCCTTGGAAAGACTCCGTATTGGTCCTGGCAAACCTTCAAATAGATTTTCATATCGAATGGCATCGAAGGGAACATGGTTGTACGAGGGTCGTGGGCCAGAGGAATGAACATTTCGGTACACGTCTGCCACAGACGGGGAATTATTAATACTCAGCGATACAGATATTAGTGATTGGATAATTAATACTCTCTTGGATTGGATTGGATAATTCATTCACAAAGGAAGAGGAATAATTTTAGAAACCTACCAACCCCATCCACTATGCGTTGCATTCCCAGAACCTAGATCCAAACAGCCAGAGCCTCCGTTAGCGTATTTCGCTCCAGCAGCTAATCGAGTGAGAAGATCCAGGCCTCGAGGTTGACTAGTAATTTCCCTGCATATCTGCAAAATAATATTAAATCACTAATATTATTATCCCCAACATCTCAATCTTGCATAATTCAACTCAAGTAAGATAATATTATTGTTATCAGGAAGCGGGGATCAACTATAATTAAATTGGAGCAAATTAGAATGAATATTGTATATGTTATTTACTGCTTTCACTCGCGAAAAATTGTACTGCGCCGCTACTTGGAACTCTGCGTGAATCTAGTTGAATAAGTCTTCCCAACTGCTAAGTGGTCTGAAAAATGCAATGTTAATTGGGTAAACATGGAGAAGTGAAGTTTTGAGGCAGAAAATCAGTAACTGTGTTTATTATTTGAGGGAAGAAATTAAATTTTGAGAAGACAGGAAGTGAAGAGTAGTATATTGATCGCAGGTGTTGAAAATTTTGGTCAATTTTTGCAGGCCTTTAGATTGGGACGCAACTTTCTCCATCTCTACCCACGATGCATTGATGTTCCGATAACAGATCTCGTTCGCATCTGCACCATGCGGAACAGCGATATCAATTACTCCAATTATTGTTATATATATATATGATTGGATTAATTTAAAAAGTAAGTGTACTGTTAATTAAAATGATACATATATACTCTGAAAACTTTGGTGACAACTGTGTCATAAGAATCGTAAGGCGTCAAGTCTTGTAAATACAAAATGGGAGCAAAGGAGGCGAGCGCGCCGATTGTGATGTGCGGGTACTTTAATCGTAGCCACGCGGCCAACACTGCACAAATATCGATTGTAATGTTGAAAATATTAAAGTCACCTACCGTGCCTTGGGCAGGAAGAACAAAGTACAGCAGCAGCAGCAGCGTAGAGTTTTGAGTGCACAGCACTCTGTATTAAAGAAGAATGAAGAACATAAGGAGAAGAATTAAATTTTTGATGGGCTGCAGCCAAGTATAGCAGAGGAATTAATTTTGTTATGGGCGAGAAGTTAGTTCAGCAGAAGGAATGAATATTTTGTATACGGAGGAGCAAAATTCATTAAGACAGTCAAGTTGGGCTTTAAAGCCCTCAATAGCCAAAATGAATGAATTGCTTAAAAACGGGCGGAAGTCTTTTATGAGGAGGAAGGACAAGTGGTCCCTACCACTTAAGTGCTCTAGCGCAGATCGCAGAGCGCAGTTTTCAGTTTTCAGATGAGAAGTGTCTTGTTGATGTGGATTATTTGCGATGTGTGATCGTTGCACCATCTCACGATCGCAACATCGCAATGTCGCAAATCGCCCTCCGCCCATTCCATTGTGTTGATCGCAAATTTTGAAAGTTGTGATGTGCGCTCATCGCACCATCGCAAATATCACAAATCACATTTTTTTGTTGTTCCACCATATCGCATATCGCATATCGCAATTTCCGCAATTGCGATGGCAGACTACGATGTGGTCCCCACTCGTACGTCGCGCTAATGTTAAAGACTTATGTTGTGCAAAGGTTTTCCTTTGTATTTTGGTTTTATTTATTTGTTTATTTTTTATATGTAATTTGTGCTGCCACGCCATATATAAAGGGAAAAGGCATGCGTGCATTTGTAATGAATGTATTGTATTTCATTGAAAACGATGTGTGAGCCCGCAGGCGAAGAAAAGCACAGTAAGAAGAACTGAGCACTGCTTGTGCGTTCTTGAGAGACAGAGAGAGAGAATTTTTATTTTGTGGAGCACTTCATCTGTAGCAGTCCCTATTCACATTTGGTGAATCCCTCCATTGAGGAAGAAAATTTGTAACAGTTTTTTTTGTTTTTAAGTTCTGTTAATGAAATAGAAAGAGCATTTTCATGCCATCTCTGTCTGCGATTAAAATTTCTGTGTTTTAAACGTCTCTGTGTTGTAGAGGAGAGTTTTTTCTCTCCACTGTTTGCTTGGAATTCCTCAATAATTCCAACATGGTATCAGAGCTAGTTCAGGCTCTTTGAAGGTTTCAAAGAAGCTGAAGAAGAAGAAAACTTGTTGCAGCGTTTTCTCCAGCAGCGTGAAAAGCTCGACAGAAGTCACAGTCAGGTATTTCTCAAAGATAAAAGTGCAGTTGTTTATTGTTTAAAGAGTTTGTCCCTTCAAAAAAGGGAAAGACAGTTTATTTAAGCTTAGAGTTCAGTTTTGAAGCAATGGCTGGACCAAGCACTGGTATGAGTCTTGGAAATGTTCAACTTCCACAATTTAATGGAAAGAACTATGATTATTGGGCCATTGCCATGAGAGCTCTGTTTGTATCACAAGACTTATGGGAATTAGTAGAATATGGTTTTACAGAACCAGCTGATGAGCAGGCTTTTAATGCCTTAACTCAAGCAGAGAAGGATGTGTTGAAGAATAATAGGAAGAAAGACTCTAAAGCTCTCTTCTTATTGTATCAAGTTGTAAATGAGAGTGTGTTTCCGAGGATAGCAGCAGCTAAGAAATCCAAGGAGGCATGGGAAACTCTGAAAGTAGCCTATCAAGGTATGGAGAAAGTTAAGACAACAAAACTTCAGTTGCTGAGAAGAGATTTTGAAACTCTTTGCATGAAAGAGTCAGACAGTGTAGACACATTTTTTACACATGTGATTGGGATTGTAAATCAGATAAGATCCCATGGAGAAACTCTTGAAGAAATAAGGATAGTGGAGAAACTTTTGAGATGCTTACCCTCAAAGTTTGATGTTATTGTAACCACCATAGAAGAGACCAAAGATCTCTCACAGTTCACAGTTGATGAACTTCATGCCTCGTTGATAACTCATGAACAGAGATTGAGCAGAGATGAACACTCATCTCTTGAGCATGCCTTCAAGACCCAGATGCCTTCAGGAAGAGGAAGAGGTCAAGGAAAAGGAAGAGGAAGAGGCAGAAGCCAGAACAGAGGTGGAAGGAACAACCCTTCACATTCACATGGAAGGAGCAACAATGAAAATCAGAGCCATGGCCAATGCAACAGCCAGCAAGGTGGACATCAACACCAACATGCTCATGGACAAAGGTATGACAAATCCAATTTCCAATGTTATTATTGCAAAAAATATGGGCACTATGCCAATGAATGTAGAAAGAAGCAAAATGACATGAAAAATAAGCAGAATGCTAATGTAGCAAAAGAAGAAAAGAACCCAAGTAATGTGCTATTAGCTTGTAATGTAGCACAGAATAGAGAAGATGATGTTTGGTTCTTAGATTCAGGTTGTAGTAATCATATGACTGGCAACAAAGCAGTGTTTGCCAATCTAGATGAAGAAGTAAAATCTGAAGTGACCACAGGAACTGATACTAAGATCTTTGTCAAGGGAAAAGGCAGAGTAAGTATTCGAGCAAGGAATGGGGAGCAAAAATTTGTCCCTGATGTGTATTAAGTTCCAGGTCTGAAATGTAATCTTTTGAGCGTTGGGCAGCTCATAAATAAAGGTTACAATGTAATTTTTAAAGATGATGTGTGCACCATAAAATATATTCCTCCAAGCAAGAAAATTATTGCTAAAATTCAAATGACCAGCAATAGAATGTTTCCGCTCAAGCTCAACATTGACTTGAAGCAAAAAGGAAAGAATGTAGCAGCTGTAACACAAGAAGCCTTCCAAAAGGAAGAGAAAGATGAAAATTGGTTATGGCATCTGAGATTTGGACATCTCAATTTCGGAGGATTAAATTTGTTTCATAGAAAAGGAATGGTAAGAGGTTTACCATTGATAGAGAAGCCTGATAGCCTATGTGAAGGCTGCATCTTGGGAAAACAACACAGAGAAAGTTTTCCTTCAGGGAAAATCATAAGGGCGAAAGCACCCTTGGAAATAATTCATTCAAATTTATGTGGGCCGATGCAAACAGCATCTGTTTCAGGCAGCAATTACATGCTGACCTTCATAGATGATTTCACAAGAAAAGTGTGGTTTTATTTTCTGAAGTATAAGAGTGAATTCTTTCAGAAATTTTGCCACTTTAAAGCTCTTGTAGAGAAACAAAGTGGGCAGTACATTAAAGTCCTCAGAACTGACAGAGGAGGAGAATATATCTCAAAGGAGTTTATGCGTTTCTGCAGAGAGAACAGCATACACAAGCAGTTTACCACAAGGTACACACTGCAACAGAATGGAGTTGCTGAAAGGAAGAATCGAACCATAATGGAAATGGTGAGAAGCATGCTAAAGGCAAAGCACTTGCTGAATGAGTATTGGGCAAAAGAAGCAAACTGTGCTGCGTATATTTTAAATAGATGCCCTACAAAAGCAGTAATGAACAAAGTTCCAGAAGAAGCTTGGAGTGGCAGAAAACAGGGAGTCACTCACATGAGATTTTTTGGATGTGTAGCATATGTACACATTCCAGAAAAATTGAGAAAGAAGTTGGATAGTAAGGGGGAGAAGTGCATTTTCCTTGGATACTGTGAAGATTCCAAAGGATACAGATTGTATAGCCCATCCACAAAGAAGTTTTTAATAAGCAGAGATGTGAAATTCATTGAAGAGGAAGCGTGGGATGGAAGCATTGAGAAAACAGTCAATGTCAAATGTTTTTTATCTCATGATGAAGATGAGGAAGATGTGGTTGAAATTAATAACTCACTGGTAGCACAACCTCCACCAGCACAAGGACAGCAAGGTACACCTCAAGCAGCAGCGAGAACACCCTTGAGAAGAATCAGGAGTGCATCACCAAGCACACCACATGGAGCAGAAATGAGTGCTTCATCAAGCACGTCTACACCAAGTGAACGAGGGACAAAGTTCAGAAGTCTTAGAGAAATCTATGAGCAAGGAGCAGCAGATGAAGGTATGAATTCCTTATTTGCTTTGTATTGTCAAGTTGATGATCCTATTCATTTTGAAGATGCTATTAAAGATAGAAAATGGATAGAAGCTATGGATGATGAAATTAATGCCATAGAGAAGAACAAAACATGGGAGATGGTTGATCTCCTAGAAGGTAAAGAAGTTATTGGTGTTAAATGGGTCTATAAAACCAAAAGCAATGCTGAAGGAAAGATAGAGAGACACAAGGCCAGACTTGTCGTCAAGGGATATAAGCAGAAGCATGGAATTGATTATGAAGAAAATTTTGCACCAGTTGCAAGAATGGAAACAGTAAGAGCAGTGTTGTCCATAGCAGCACAAAAAAAATGGAAAGTATACCAGATGGATGTAAAATCCGCATTTTTAAATGGAGTTTTAATGGAAGAGGTATATGTGGAACAACCTCTCGGATATGAAAAGAAAGGCCAAGAGCAGAAGGTCTGCAAATTGAAGAAAGCTCTTTATGGGCTGAAGCAAGCGCCAAGAGCATGGTACAGTAGGATAGATTCCTATCTACTGGAAAATGGATTTGAAAAGTGTGAGGGAGAACCCACCCTCTACATCAAAGAAAAGGATGGTAAAATGTTGATTGTTATTTTATATGTTGATGATTTAATTTTTACAGGTAATGATGATTACCTTGTTGAAAATTTTAAAACAGTCATGAAAGATGAATTTGAAATGACTGAAATGGGTTTGTTGAGATACTTCTTGGGAATAGAAGTAGAGAAAAGTGAAAAAGTGATTTTTATATCTCAAGCAAAGTATGTGAATCAAGTCTTAGAAAGATTTAATATGCAGGAGTGCAAAGCTGCAATTACTCCCACATTAATGGGATTGAAGTTGAGAAAAGATGACAGCAGCAAGGATGTGGATCCAAGTTTGTATAAAAGCATAGTTGGCAGCCTCATGTATTTGACTGCAACTAGGCCGGATATTATGCATGTTGTTAGTTTAATTTCCAGATTTATGGAGAAGCCAAAAGAAGCACATTGGCAAGCAGCAAAAAGAATTCTGAGGTATGTGAAAGGAACAAAAGGATTTGGTATTTTGTATACAGCTTCAGAAAATTCAGAATTAGTTGGATACACTGACAGTGATTGGGCTGGAAGTGTAGATGATCGGAAGAGCACTTCCGGTTATGTTTTTCATATGGGTTCAGGAGCCATTTCATGGGCTTCTAAGAAACAACCTATTGTAGCATTATCTACATCAGAGGTAGAATATGTGGCAGCTACAGTAGCAGCGTGTCAAGCAATTTGGATGAGAAGAATGTTGAGAAGTTTGTGCCAAGAACAGGTAAAGGGCACTGTGATTTATTGTGACAATAGCTAAGCTATTGCATTATCAAAAAATTATGTGTTTCATAAGAGAACGAAGCACATAGACACAAAGTTTCACTATATCAGAGAATTGGTGAACAATGGAAAAGTTGTTTTACAACATTGTAAAACAGAGGAGCAATATGCAGATATTTTGACAAAGCCATTAGCACAGAAAAAATTTGAATTTTTAAGAAAATGCCTGGGTATGATGGACAACCCAGCAGCTGACTTTAAAGGGGAGTGTTGAAAATATTAAAGTCACCTGCCATGCCTTGGGCAAGAAGAACAAAGAACAAAGTACAGCAGCAGCAGCAGCGCAGAGTTTTGAGTGCACAACACTCTGTATTAAAGAAGAATGAAGAACGTAAGGAGAAGAATTACATTTTTGATGGGCTGCAGCCAAGTATAGCAGAGGAATTAATTTTGTTATGGGCGAGAAGCTACTTCAGCAGAAGGAATGAAGATTTTGTATACGGAGGAGCAGAATTCATTAAGACAGTCAAGTCGGGCTTTAAAGCCCTCAACAGCGAAAATGAATGAATTGCTTAAAAACAGGCAGAAGTCTTTTATGAGGAGGAAGGACAAGTGGTCCCTACCACTTAAGTGCTCTAGCGCAGATCGCAGAGCGCAATTTTCAGTTTTCAGATGAGAAGTGTCTTGTTGATGTGGATTATTTGCGATGTGCGATCGTTGCGCCATCGCACAATTGCAACATCGCAATGTCGCAAATCGCCCTCCGCCCATTCCATTGTGTTGATCGCAAATTTTGAAAGTTGCGATGTGCGCCCGTCGTACCATCGCAAATATCGCAAATCGCATTTTTTTGTTGTTCCACCATATCGCATATCGCATATCGCAATTTCCGCAATTGCGATGGCAGACTGCGATGTGGTCCCCACTCGTACGTCGCGCCAATGTTAAAGACTTATGTTGCGCAAAGGTTTTCCTTTGTATTTTGGTTTTATTTATTTGTTTATGTTTTATATGTAATTTTTTCTGCCGCGCCATATATAAAGGGAAAAGGCCCGCGTGCATTTGTAATGAATGTATTGTATTGCATTGAAAACGCTATGTGAGCCCGCAGGCAAAGAAAAGCACAGTAAGAAGAACTGAGCACTGCTTGTGCGCTCTTGAGAGACAGAGAGAGAGAAGTTTTATTTTGTGGAGCACTGCATCTGTAGCAGTCCCTATTCACATTTGGTGAATCCCTCCATTGAGGAAGAAAATTTGTAACAGTTTTTTTTGTTTTTAAGTTCTGTTAATGAAATAGAAAGAGCATTTTCATGCCATCTCTATCTGTGATTAAAATTTCTATGTTTTAAACATCTCTGTGTTGTAGAGGAGAGTTTGTTCTCTCCACTGTTTGCTTGGAATTCCTCAATAATTCCAACATGGCCATGCTTGGACACATTGTTGTGTATGAACATTGGTTCGTCACCACGAACGTTGCGCCTTCAGCACCTGCACAAGACCCAACAATATTTACTAAACTCTTATGTAAATACGTATTTATGACATGAACAATTGAATTTAACTCGATTGTTTATGAAGAGAATTGGATCGACAAGTATATTTTAGTGCGATTTTCTGAAGATTATTTTATTTGGTGGTTTTTTTTTTTTTCGAAATTCTTTAAAATTTGGGATGAATTTATTGAAAACAGAAGTTTGATAGGTAATATTGCACAATCTAAGTGTTCTATAGGTTTTTAGGGCGTTGAATCCATATATACAGTAAAAAAACCTATTTAAATAACATAATCAAGATTTTATCTCAATTGTTTTCACCAGATTCCAGTACCAGAAACTCCAAAAAATCTCACTAAAAACAATTACTTTTGGAATATGATGGATAATGGAAATCAAATTGAATCAAACTCAATAGTATATTAGAGAATTGGATAGACAAGTATATTTTGGAATAAGATGTACAATGACAATCCCAAAAAAGTAAGTCAATTGTTTCAATTTTCCTTCTTTACTATGAAATCTCAAAATACTTCAGAAATTTGCAATCAAAATAACAATTTTATATATATATTAATATAATTAATATACAGAGAAACAAAATATTCTAAAAATTTAGAATCAAAATAACCATTACACATATGCTAATATAATCAATTTTTTACACAGCAAATATACACATGCAGTAACCAATAAGTTATTGCTTTGTCTATTGAGATCACAATTATGTCTATAAAATTATTTTTCGTTATAATTAGCTTCTTTTTTTCAAAATATTTAGTCTAAAAAAAATAAAAAAAATTAAACAGATTTTTATGGTGAAAATAGATATGAATTAATTAAAAATCCATATAATCAATGTACACCCAAACATAAAATATTTTAGAAATTTAGAATCAAAATAACCATTACACATATACTAATCTAATCATCCTTTATACAACAAATATACACATACAGTAACCAATAAGTTATGACCTTGTCTATTGAAGTCACAATTTTGTTTATAAAGTTATTTTTTTGCAGTAATTAACTTTTTTTTAACTTAGCCTTGATAATGAATCATATTAATTGGTTGGAAATGGATCGACAATGTTCATTTGAATGTGATTATTATAGGGAAAAAATTCGAGTGGTGATGAAACATTTCATATTGCATGTATCTTCTTACAGTCTCTGAGTATGGGTGACTCTTCCACAAATTCGATTACTAATGAGTACTTGTAAATCCATTCCAAACACCCAAACTCAACCAACCAAAATTGGTAATAAAACTTGTTTTCATATTACTTGTATCCTCCTATATTAAAGACATAAAATCTAAATAATAATAATAATAATAATAATATAATTGAAACAATATCAAATATATTTTACAAATTATTTTTTATATTTATTGATTTTTCACATTAATCAATCATTTAATTTATATAACTAAATTATTCTTAATAAAAAAATCAATTTCAAGATAAATCTGCAACTGAAATTGAACAAGTCACCCCTAGCGAACAATTTGCCACGTCAAATTCCAAGACGGTCGCCATTGGCGCTGCACACTCATGACTTTTAATACCGTCTCTCACTCAGGCATTCAATACAAACGGGTCCATTTTTCCGAATAACCGAAAGTCTTCATTTTTATTTTTCATAAACCATCACGCATCCCATCACATCTTCTCTAAATCTTAAAGAAAACAAATCACCAGCCAAGTAGAGCCGCGACGCTCATGACTGGATGTTTCTACCGTGTCATGTGAGGGATTAAACACGGATTGGCCCTATATGAATTTCCCCAACGAACATATACTAGATTTTCCGACCTATACTGCATTAGTCATCATGCATCGAACCGCATTCTCTCCACACCAAACAAAAGTTAATTAAGACTTCTAGAGGTTTGCCTTAAATATCTAAGGCTGACCTTTTCAATGTCTATGACCGTGGTATATTACATTACTCATAATGAATGGCAACACATTTTCTCCACCAAGTGATAGTTAATTAAGACTTTTGAAGTTTTGACTCAAATATCTGACGCTGACCATATATGATGCGTATTTGGATGCTCTATTCAAAGTGAATTTTAACTTTTTAATTGGAAAAAGTGATATTTAATAAATGAGATGTATAGGTATTGATTTACGACAACCAATATTTAAGTGGTTATAGGCCATAGAGGAGGGATTTTCATATCTGGGATTTTGGTTGAATCTCATAGCTTACGGCATCGCAGATTGGGATTGGTTCATTGTTAGATTTCCAAAAATACTTGGAGTTTGGAAAAATAGATATTTGTCCATCGGGAGGAAGGATCATGTTGCTCAAATCAGTCTTTCAAAGCTTGGAAATTTATTTGATGTAATTGTTTCTCCTATCGAGAAAGATCATAAAAAAGATAGATTTTATTATGGCACATTTTATGTGCACTCGAACATAAAGAATAGGAAATTTCACTTTATAAGATGGACAAACATTGTTCGATTGGTAGAGGATGGAGAGTGGGGTATCAGGGATATCATGAATTTCAACAAAGCTATGATAATAAAGAACACGTGGAGAGCAATTTCAGCTAGATTCCAATAGGCATAATTAGTAAAAAGGAAGTACATGTATAGAATGGATTATCATTGTTGGATCGGAAATGGGTCGAGGAAAAAGCTAGGTTGCTCTATCATATGGAGGAGCATGATGCACAATATTCATTGGGTGGCAGGATTCATCAGATGGAAGGCCAGAGATGGAACACGGATCAAAATAGGATTAAACGCCATATGTGGGATGGTGGGTAACCATACATTCTCAGAAAAAATTATCTCTTTCTTGCATAACAGGGACATAGCTTTTATCATACAGATCCACCATTTCGACGAGAGGAGCGTGGAAAACAAAAGTGGTTGGGTGTTGATGCATTGGGCATACTCGAGAGGCACAAAGTGGAATGGGTAGGCTACATCAACTTGTTAAAGTTGGCTTGAATCAAGCTATAGGTACAGGGGAAACAAGACTCCATAGAGCGGGGAGGAAACCTTAGGAAGGGGGATCCTATGGTTAAAGAGATATACCTCAGCCTCCCTAGAAGGGAAAACAAATTTTAGTGTGACATCTGGGCACACAGACTATGGAAAGGACAAATTCCTCTCCAAATTAAATGCTTTTGTTGGTTAGCAGCTAATGATAGAATCCTTACCTGGAGCAACCTGCAGAGAAGATGGTTTTATGGATCGGGCATGTGTCTGATGTGCAACAATGAAGTGGAAGATACATGCCACTTACTGCTGACATGTTCACATGCAAGAGGATTTTGGGAAGGTTGCAGGGATTCTTTGCAAATCAGAACAATCATGCATCATCATAATCTTAGAGCATGCTTCCAGGTTTGGCACGACAAATTAAAAAGATTTAGATACCTCCCCCTTATTATTTCATGGATATTCTGGAAAAGAAGAAATGCATTTTTATTTTAACAAAAGCCTATAAGGGTTAGATGATATGTCATAAATGCCATCACAATATTTAACGAAATAGGAAAAGACCTAAAGGTTAAGAGAAACAGGACATGCAAGGACAAGGAACTGTGACATTCTTTTCCAGTCGGATTATTTGATGGAGCATGAAGGAGGAGGGAATGTGGATGCAGGGCAGTTATCTATGTGTCCCCAGACAAACACTTTCATTTCTGGTGGTAGGGAGGGCAGGGAACAGACAATAAGGCAGATATTATGGTCCTACAAGGAGTGCTGACAATGGCCAAATGGATCAATATTCAGAAGTTTACAATCTTCGGAGATGCAAAAGGTGTAATAGATTGGGTTAATGATTTCACAAACTTCGCCCCTCTGATCCTCAAAACTGGATGAGAAGCATCAGAATGACAATCAACAACTTCCAGGAGGTCCAACTGCTACATATCTACCGACAACAGAATTGGAGGGTGGACATGATCTCAAAAAGAAGGATAGAAAAAATCACAAGTAAGATTTTATTTACTGAATTCTTAGAAGGAAAATTGATCAATGAAGGACAGTTCAACTTCTCATAATAACTTTCAAATATCTTAATCAACGCATTCAACAAGAGATGAATGGTCCTTTCAATTAAAAATGATGGAATGGATGGAAAAAGAGGCAGACGAGCATAAAAAACTGGCAAGGATTGATGACTGTGATCGAAAATGAAGCAATACAATTAGTGTTTTTTATCCTTAGACTTAGCATTTCATTAGTTTATAGGATTTCAATTGATGCATTTTTTGTTGTGTTTAATTGTGTTACAAAGAAATTGTAGTAGATGTACAACTTTGACCATAATAAAAATGTAATAGCTCTCTTACAACATTTTGTGTTTACTGTATCATCACTGAAAAAATTCTCCAGACAATGGTGAAAAGTGGATGGGAAGACATTAAATGTGTGATGTATGTACTATCTTATATTTAATATATGAATATCGGTTTTTTTCTAAATAAAAAAAATGCCATTAATGTGATCAGGTTTTATATGTCCACCACTAATGTATTTATTTGGCTCTAATAATGGACATATACAACTGGACCACATTAATAAGCATATATACTGAAAAATATGTATCACCTTCTTACTGCATTGATGTTTTGTAATTTTAAATTAACATGAGTTAGCCACTATATTGATGTTTTATTTGTCATGATATGATTGGATAGTGGTACAAATACATACAATGCAGCTGGTTATTTTAACATTTCAACAACCATGGTATATTGTGAAGTCTTTCACTTTTATTATATTAATATAAATATATATAATAGTCAAGTATTATCATATTGCATGCATAATAATGAAGTTGGGAAAGGTTTTACTTAAATTAAAACATGGACACTTGATTCTGTGCATATATTTTTATTATATTATTAAAAATATATGTAATAATAAAGTTGTAAAAATATTTTAGTTAAATTAAGAACATGAAATTTTGATTTTGTATATACATTTTTGTTATATTAAAAGAACAATGTAATAATGAAATAGTAAAATATTTTTTCTTTGGTAAATAACATAAGCTTTTATATATATATATATATATATATATATATATATATGATTTTATTTTAGAAAAAACTTATCCTTGCTTATTATGAGTGGGTAGTAGCATCACATACTATTTCTAGATGTTTGCATTTGTTGTGTTTGACCAATTATGTTTAAACTTCATGTGTTTATAATTTCTCAACTAGAGTTAGACGTTAGTAGTAAGTAGCTTCTAAAAAATAGAGGCGATTTCAATTTTCTACTCTATCTTTGTGGTGTTGTTGACATATCCTCGATGCAAATATGGAATTTTTCTTTCACTTTTACATAAGATATGCTAACAACCTTACACACTTTTTAATGGTGTAATTCATTAAACCCTCTAGCTTCTAAAAATTCCAAAATAACATGAATATCTTTTTGACAATCTATAACAAAGGAAAAAGAAATCCGTACAACATGCTAATCTAATCAACATTTTATTATATATATATATATATATATATATATATATATATATATATATATTAAATTTTGTTCTTGCATTACTTTATTATCTATTTATGTAGAAGTCCTCCCATAAAATTCTATATTTAATATAATAGAACAAAGTATTAACATTTTAAAAACTCATTTTCCTTTGAATTGATCCAGTGAGAGTACTTAGATAGAAAGTATATATATAATTAGGATTTGAAAAGCTATTATTATAGATAGAGATCAAAATGATAATAATAATAAACTCTAATTCAGTATACTTTAGATCCTTGCATGGAATTGTCATGGTTTTCCATAGAGCAAAAGGCCTATATTGATTTGCATCCTGAATGAAATTGATATAATATTTTTGGTTCAAACCACTGGGGCTTCACTAGGGGAGCAATACCATACCATGTGCATCCATATTGGGGGAGATATATTGAGTAAAATATGACATAATATATTGCGGGATATCTAGGGGGTAAAGGGTTTTTATATTGGCAGATATAAAAAGTGAAGATTGAAGTTAATGAAAAAATATAAAGAGGTGTAAAATATGTTAATGATAAAATGGATACCTACATTATCTATTGAAAGTAAGGGTTTTTAAATTGGTAACGTGTATTGGGTTCGTATTGGTAGGGGGTTAAATAATGTGACTTTTAGAGGTATTTTCCAATACGTAGTCAAAGTAAGGGTATTGTTTAATATGACAAGAATGTACATGATATGTCAGAAGTTCATTGATTGAAGCCCCCATGGTTCAAACATGGTAACATAAATAATGTAAAGTCCCTCATATTAAAGTATTTGTATTGTGATCATCATGGAACAAGAAATCCTAGTGCAAGGGGCCGAAGGCATAGCTTGTTACATACAAATTAGCATTTCTCCTCACATTTGGATTCATAAGTCAGACCATATTAATTAACATAATGTGATATTAATACTAAGTTGTATATATAAATTTTCACCTGTCAATTCTACTTTTATAAGAAAACCAATCAATATCGATAAAATTATCCTTACAAGAGCTTACAAGAAGATATTTACACTCTAAGAATGAGGGTAGTATCTTCTTCTAGGAGACTTTATTGTTAGAACTGTAATTGATCAAGTAGTTATTTTAAGTAATGACGCTTGTTCCACTAATAGATAAAAAAGAAACTTGGAACACCTTATCAAATGTAACACCTTATTTTCCTGAGGCTATAATTATAACACCCCATCTTACTGAGTCTACAATTATAATTATGGATTAGTGTCTTGTGACCCAATTTTTTTTTATTTTTATCAATTTTAAACTATAATAGATAGATTGTGAATGATGTAAATGTATTATGTTTAATTAATGAAGAATTTGTGGCCAACTAATTAAAAGGGTTAAGCATTTCCATTGGTCATGATACCAAAAATGGTAATTAGTGAGGGGGTTGGGAAAACACCTCACGTGTCAAGTAAATAGCCGCAACCAAAAACCCATTTTTGCTAAAATTTGAATTTGAATTTGAAATTATTTCCTTCTTTCCAACTTCCCCAAAACTTAATTTTTGAATGGAGATGGGTATTTGGGCATCCAACCACCCACAATTATGGAGGTATGGATATTTAATGGGTAGTTGAAACTGGTCAGAGTTGGGTACATGAAGTACCCATCTTGAGTTATATTCTCTAATCCCTGAAATGCCCTAGTAAAGACCAAAAAATCATAGGTACTCCTTGGTTGGAGTAGTAAAATGCATGTGAGGATAAAAGGGGGAATTTTTGTGTGTGCCAGAGAGTGTGTTGAATGCCTATAAGTGTATAAGAAGAGATGGAAATGAGCAGATAACACCAAAGAGTGAAAAATGAGCTAATCTGTGACTTGGTTTTTTATTGGTAATTTATTGTGGATATAACTTCATATGGTAGACAAAATTCATGCCCAAAGGTGTTGAATCCAAATGGAAACCATTTATGAGTGTTTTGGCATGATAAATTTTGGATTTAACTATTAATTTGAGGCAATAAAGCCAAACCTAGGAAGAGGGCGTCTACAAATTTGATCTTGGCTAGGTTGGATAGCAAGAACTGAGAGGGGAGGTCATTGAGGGAATACATTGGTAGAGAAGGGACTCCCTTGTGAAACTGCAACCAACTATGAAGGAATATGGAAAATTTGTGGAATTATTGGCCTAGTGCGTAGATAGTTGGTGCCATGTTTTTCCTGTAAAGGAGGGTGGCTATCATAGCTGAGAATTATTCTTGATATTCTAAGTTTTACCTTGGTGGTATCATGGCCTAGCTATGGGGTGGTATTTTGTAGGCCAAAAAAAGTGTAGTTGAGCCTATGGTTGGGTGGAAAAGTGCACATGCTTCTTCAATTACAAGCAACTCCTTTTAGATAAGTCTATGCAATTGTTTGTAATTTGATGTTTTCAAGTTGTATATGTTTATGGTATATTGTTTATTATGATGTTACTAATTGTGTATGGTTATTTGATAGTGTTATTTATATCATGGTTGAAGAAAACGAGCTATTGAAGAGTGTTTTTGAAGGCAATATTGGGAGTTAGGCTATAAGGTTGATTTTAAAAATTCACGGTCAAAATTCTAAGTTTTATAAGAAGAGTAAGTGGGTCTCAGTTTTGAGAAAACATCTAAATATAAGATGTGACAATATACTCTATAATAAATTATCCCTTTGAACATCTATGCAATATGACTAGTTGAGACTCTTAAGCTTGTTAAAGGATGGCAAAGGTATCTTTATTATGTAGATTAGATTTATGGTATTGACACCTTATTCCATGTAGGTTTGAAAACATTTTCCGGTTACTCCCTTGGAAACCTTAATAAAGGCCTCTTATTGGTCTTAAATAATTGATTGAGATTGGACCTTATTGGTGGTGAAGTTTCAAATTATGAATAGATTTCACACCTAGCTCTCTAAAACTTGGAGACATGGGTAGCATTGGATTTATTTCAAAAAAAAAAAAAAAGGCTTCTATGGTTAGGACTATAGATTTGTATTACCTTTGAGGAACATGGTTGAGAATATTTCATCTAATTTCTTAGGGAGGTTAACAAATATATTTTTTCTTAGTTTTATTTTATTTAATTTTATTTCTAAGATGGAAATTTTCCATTTTGTAGCTTCACACACACACACACAAATATAAAGCTCCCATTAAATATTTGCATGCGACCATTAACAAATCTATTAGTGATTATAAACATTATACACATTTCTCTTCACTTGATGAAGCAATGCACATGCAAAGGTCGTGCCTCACTGCCCATATTTGTTGTTCTCCTCAGTTCTTTGGCTAGTCTAATCGTTCACTAGGGGGTTCTACTTATATTGCAACCAAATATGGCCTAACAATTGGACTTGAAATAATGCCTTATAATAACAGAGTTACCATTGCTTACCTTAGGTTTGTGGAGACTCCCATGCTTGCTGAGAGTCAGTAATTTAGATTTATCAGTAATAAGGTTAAGGCTATAATGTGTGAAGACTTCCATTTCCAACTTATATGGTTTTTTCACTAATATTTCTTTGATGAAGAACTTGAATTTTTGGCAATACAAGGAGGATTTATTCACATTTTGTGCAGAAGAGTTTTTTCCAACAATGCATGGAAGAGTTACACTCGTATGTTGCTAAGAAAAGCTCTTATGATGTAAAACATAGTCTGTGTCACTATAGAATATCCCTTTTCACGAGATATAAAGATTGATACATGGTCTATATCACCATAGAAAACTAAATCATCCAACAATAAGAAGAAAGGGAAGGTTAAAATTTAAAACATTTCTCCAAAGAGAGTTAAAAAAATCAAACTAAACCATCGATGAAATAAATGAAAACGGAAAACCTCTTTATCCTTTTCTTATCCGTGATGAGGATCAATATACCAAAGAGTTCCCACATCGGGCCAAGGTATCTAAATTTTTCAAAGGTTCAAACTCGCACCCACCGTCCTTAAATATCCTTTTCCATCACAAGACAAAAAAATGATAGGATCTTCTTCCAACTCATTGGCGGATATCCTCATGATGTCCCAGGTCATGGTTGCCACGTGATATCAAGACTATGGATCTAAGAGTCCTGTAACTGGAAATGAAACTGAATCCTCCAGTTACCCTCCAATATCAACTCCTCTTGTTTCTGAACCATTACACATCGAGAAACCTTATCCTGATTTAGTGATTAAACTGCTTAACAAAGGTGTACTTCGAAAATCGACTTTCAATCCACATGCGAGAGCCCCTTAGAATTACAATATTTTTGAAGATTTGGCCAGATCCCTCTCAACAATGTCGGCCCCTCGAACTTGATCCAGGATATTGCTGAAGGTCACCCGCCTATTCCACTTGGGCCCCCACCATTATCTCTTTCATTTTTTCAGTTTCGGCATAATTTACTATTTTTAGCAGTTTTTCGGGTCTTGAACTTCCGGAGCCGTTTTGAGGCCCTAAATGATGTTTTTTGGGCATCGCACCTCCAGCGAATATCATTCCATTTCGGAATGATATTCGTGGCGAAAGTTGTAGTCCTCGGATAGAGCTTTCTAATGATGTATCACGTGCGTCAAACGGAGATAGTATGCCAAAGTTACGTCCCTGGGAAGTTGAAACACCAATTTACCCAAACGGGGCCCATAGTTTTGGCGCTTCATCTCCTAGGGTTAGGTTTTTGGATGTTGAGGGTTCTCCATTGTTTCTCAATAATAAATAGGCCCTCGAGCCTCATTGTAACTCAGTTCAGAGGCCTGTAGCCGCCACATCTCTTCTCAGAGATAGCTACCAGCGCCCTAGCTAGTTTTATTTCCATTCTGTCCGTAAGCAAATTTCAGTTCTTTGATATTAATGAAATGAAGTGTTATTTCCGCTGCATCTCTGTATTTATGTTTATATGTTTATTCTGTTGCGTTCCTGCATAAATCCGGATCAGTGGTATCAGAGCGGTCTGCTTTTTCTCGATCCTTCTTTGCATGTCCCCAACGAGGTCGGGTTATAAGGAGCTAGGGCTTGATCTGGTGGAACCTTTGCAAGATCAGCCTCGCAAACCTCGACGGACGCCCATGGGGGACGAAAAGAAAGATGAGGGAGCAGGAGATCCTATCCAAATATTGCTCGAGGAGGCCCTCGAAAAACAAAGGAACGCGATGATGGATAGCTTTGCTCAGATCCTTCAACGGCTGCCCACCGGCGGCGCATCTGCATCCAGTAGCCACTCTGGAGTTGCGACTCCCTTTAAGGTACAAGTAAATTTTGACGTTCCCATATTTGAGGGTCAAATAGACGCAGATGCCGTAGATAGATGGTTGAATCTATTAGAAGGATATTTCTCTGTTCATGACTTTTCAGACCGGGAGAAGATTATTTTTGCACTTCTCAAAGCTACCCCCCATGTTAAGGACTGGTGGGAAACCTACTGTGAGAACAAGGACCAGACAGAACCCTCTCTGTTCTCGGCCGTACCAACTTGGAATTCTTTTCGAGACGCCATCAAGGAACAGTACTATCCCGTGGGGAGCTATGAGGACAAGTACATACAATGGACCACGCTGCGACAACAAAGGGATCAAGATGTGCATGAGCTGACGAATCTGTTCCATACCCTGCGCACAAAGTTGGGTATCAAAGATTCAGAGAAACATTTGGTGCTAAAGTATCGCAACTGTCTGCACAGATACATTCAGGAGGAAATGGAGTTCCTCGACATCTCCTCGTTTGGTACGGCATACCGGTATGCTGCCAAGATTGAGCAGAAATTCAAACAGAAGAAGCGAGACTTTGGATCTGCGAATCAAAAGCAAGGAAAAGGTGCTTCCAAACCGCAGAACAAAGGACAGAGCCAAGGCATGGCGGCTAAAGACAACCCGTCAAAGCCATAAGAAAATAACAACACCGTAAAGCCAAAGAAGGACACGGGAAAGTGGTGTGAGTTCCATAAGAGCTCCACTCACAACACAAGTGAGTGTCGGGCCAAGCAGTCGCTAGTGGCCGAGATGAGGGCTTCTGAGTCAGATGCATAATCCGACTCCGAATCAGAACCTGAAAAGGGGAATGAAAAAGGGAAACAGATTATTGATGCGGAGCCCAACGCCACCGTTGCCACTACAAAGGTCCAGAAGGAGGAACCGGAAGATCCAGAGGAGGAGGAACGTCTCTTCCACTCCCAGATGTGGGTAAAGGGCTCCCCTGTACAGTTCATTGTCGACAATGGGAGCCAAAAGAACCTCATTTCAGCAGACGCCATGAAGCGGTTGGGCTTACCGACCACATCTCACCCACATCCATACACCATCGGTTGGCTTCACCAAGGACGAGATCTCCGCGTCAGCCAGCAGTGTCGCCTTCCCTATAGCATCAAGCCCTTCACGGATGAGGTATTATGTGACGTTGCTCCTATTTATGTTTCTGATGTATTATTAGGACAACCATACTTGTGGAAGCGTCATGCTGTGTATGAGTCTCGACCTCGTGCTGTTATTGTTACTTTGGGAAATAAGTTGTACAGGATACCAGAGGTGCCACCTCCTGCCGCTATCTCTTTGGTTACTGCAAAACAATGTAGTAAGCTCATTTCCCAAACCAGGAAATTCGTTTTCCAGATGATCCGCCCCCAGGGCAAGAAGAATATTGTGGCCATGACCTCCAGACAGGGCTCCTCTGCACAACAACAACAAATGGATAAGTTTGTGGAGGAGTACGGGGACATATTCACCTCACCCACAGGGGTTCCTCTGCACTGTCAGGTCAAGCACCCGATTGATCTGACCCCCGGTGCGCCGCTACCTAATGGACCGATCTATCGGCGCTTTGTTATGGAGAATGATGAAATCAAGAGGCAGATTCAGGAGCTGTTGCAGAAAGGTCACATCAGACCAAGTTCATCGCCCTGTGGGAGCTCGATCGTGTTGGTACAGAAGAAGGATGGGACGTGGAGACTCTGTATTGACTATCGGGCGCTGAACAAGATCATTGTCCGGAATAGGTACCCGAGATTGGCTAGCCCCAACCACTATAACAGAGCTTCGCAGCTTTCTGGGTCTTGCTAATTTCTATCGGAGGTTCGTGTTGGGATTCTCTCATATCACTTGGCCCTTGAGTCAAGTCACCAAGGGAGGAGCAAGAGAAAAAAAATTTTGGTCGGAACCTCAACAGAAGGCGTTCATAGAACTGAAAAACCGCCTCTGTTCTGCCCCAGTGCTCACTTTACCAGACTTGCAACAGCCATTTGAGATCGAGACAGATGCCTCCGACTATGCTATTAGGGCAGTTCTTACTCAACAGGGACATCCAGTGGCATATCACAGTGAGACATTGTCTGAGACAGTTCGCAAGTATCCCACCTATGACAAAGAAATGTATTCCATTGTGCAAGCCCGTCGACAATGGAAGCATTACATTTTGGGGAAGGAAACAATCATCCACACAGACCACCGGCCCCTGCAGTTCATACAGACACAAGGGAAGTTGCATAATGATCGCCATCAGAAGTGGTCCACATATCTGCAACAGTTTCATTTGAACATCAAGTACAAGAAGGGTAGCACCAATAATGTTGCAGACTGCCTCAGCCGACCACCCATCGTGGCGCTCACCACCGTGCTCAACTCTTGTGGGCACGAGACTTCTGATTGGCCGCTTCTCTATGAGAGTGACCCAGAATTCGGCCACACTTACAAGGCACTCCTGGGGGGTATGCAAGTTCCAAATTTTCACCTCCAAGATGCACTTTTATGTCACCTGGGACACCTTTGTGTTCCTTCAAGCGAGCGTGCCAAGATGATATGGGAAGCACACTACAGTCGAGTCGCTGGGCATTTTGGGGTCAAGAAAATAGTAGCAATACTACAGAAGTATTTCTATTGGCCGAACCTTCGAAAGGATGTCGAGAAGCACATCAGATCCTGCACTGCTTGTGCCATTGCCAAACTAACCATCAAGAAGCAAGGCCTATATACTCCACTACCTACCCCTAGTCGACCTTGGGAATCCATCTCCATGGATTACATGTCGGGCCTGCCTTCTACTAAGAATGGAAATGACTATGTTTTCGTGGTCGTTGACAGATTCTCGAAGATGGCCATTATGGCAGCCTGTAAGAAGAATATCACAGCAGAAGCCACTGCTAAACTCTTCTTTGAACGAGTGTGGGTGCACTTTGGGATCCCACAGTCTATCATATCAGATCGAGATAGCAGGTTCCTCAGCACATTTTGGTCCAACCTCTCGTCAATGTTGGACACAAAGCTCACCAAGTCCACAGCTTTCCATCCCCAAACAGATGGCCAGACAGAGGTCGTCAACAGAATGATTGTACACATTCTGCGCATGTACAATTCAAAGCATCCACGCACATGGGACGAGAGCCTCCCCTATGTACAACATAGTTATAACAAGGCTCTCCATAGTTCAATTGGCCATAGCCCCTTTCAGGTGGGCTTGGGATTCCAGCCACTATGTCCCATTGACGTAGCCATGCCATTTGCAGCTGCTCAGGCCGATTCAGCTCATGTCCAGTCTGAAGTTGACAAAGCAAGTAGCTTCATCGAGCGCATTCAACACATCTTCCAACAGGTTCATGATATATTGGACAGAGCCAATGCGAAGTACAAGTAGCGCCATGATCAACATCGGGTGCCACACAACTTCCAAGTGGGCGACAAAGTATGGCTACATTTGTAGAGGGAGCGCCTCACTGGACCCCACTGCAAGCTTCGCCCGCTTCGATACGGACCGTACACCGTCACCAAGGATGTAGGGAACAATGCCTTCGAGCTTAGTATTCCTCCATTCCTTGGTCTGCACCCAGTCTTCAATGTGGATCGCCTTCGTCCTTACGTCCCACCTCTACTGGACACCTCAGACATTGCAGAACAACTCACACCAACAGAGTTAAACCTAGACTGCATGGAACATGCCAACACAGATTGTATCATGGACATGCAAATCAAGAACACTCGCCAACAGAAGAGCCAACTGTATCGGGTTGTCAAAGCTGGCCAACTCCTGCACCAAGGAAAGTGGTTCACCAGGGACCAAGTTCAGCAGAAATTTCCTCATCTCATGGAGGAACTTAACGCAATGGGGACCATTGCTTCCTAAGGGGAGAGGAATGATCCAGGTGGATATTGGTGGCCACCCGCCTATTCCACTTGGGCCCCCACCATTGTCTCTTTCAGTTTTTCAGTTTCGGCATAATTTACTATTTTTAGCAGTTTTTCGGGTCCTGAACTTCCGAAGCCGTTTTGAGGCCCTAAACGAAGTTTTTTGGGCATCGCGCCTCCAGCGAATATAATTCCGTTCCAAAATGACATTCATGGCAAAAGTTGTAGTCCTCAGATAGAGCTTTATAATGATGTATCATGAGCGTCAAACGGAGATAGTATGCCAAAGTTACGTCCCTGGGAAGTTGAAACACCAATTTACCCAAACGGGGCCCATAGTTTTGGCGCTTCATCTCCTAGGGTTAGGTTTTTGGATGTTTAGGATTCTCCATTGTTTCTCAATAATAAATAGGCCCTTGAGCCTCATTGTAACTGAGTTCAGAGGCCTGTAGCCGCCACATCTCTTCTCAGAGATAGCTACCAGCGCCCTAGCTAGTCTTATTTCCATTCTGTCTGTAAGCAAATTTTAGTTCTTTGATATTAATGAAATGAAGTATCGCCGCATCTCCGTATTTATGGTTATATGTTTATTCTGCTATGCCTCGCATAAACTGACTGTATGCTGCAATTTTTTCCAACTTAGAGGAAGTTACCATTATCAGCTATTGGAGCGATTAATCCTCAAGATTCTAATCTCATTGTCTTTGATCTCAAAAACTTTGTACCTAGAATCCCGCACCAAATGGATTTTCAAATTCATGTTTTAGTCAAATTTAGGTGAGTTTTTTGCACAATAATTGATGAGGGAGAATCTACATGCATTATGTCCTTAGTCTATTGGAAAAATCTTGGTTCTCCACCAATCAACCAGTCACCCACGATTCTTAAAGCCTTTCATGGAATAGGTTTTCATCCATTTGGAATACTCCATGATCTACCTATAGAGGTAGAAGGAAAAACCATTTTGTTTGAGGTGGAAGTTGTTGATGCCCCTCTTGACTACAACCTTCAATTAGGTCAAAGTTGGTCTTATGCTATGGCCATTTTCGTTTCATCAATATTTCGATTGATCATGTTTTATCATAAAGGGAATATTTTTAAAATTGATCAGTTGTCTTACTTCACTTCTGGCCCTACCTCTACAGATAATATCCAACGTGTTGGAAAATGGTTATCCCTTATGAAGATGTTAGGGTAGGACTAGTTAAAGGTTCTGCTCTTATGGGAACTTTTGGTATACCTCCTCCTAAATTACCTCAAACTATTGGAAATATCAATATGATTTAATCAAGCACAATGCCAATTGATGACAAATGGAATGTGCCTTTAGAATCTGAATTGAACTCTTATGGCGACGAGATGCCTTTAAGTCCATATGAATCGACATATATAGCGGTACAATCACTTTTTGACATTTCATCAACTAATACTGATCAAATGAATGTGATCAGTGAAGAGTCTTCTTCTTTATCAAGCTCAACCATGACATTTTTTTCTGATCCTTTTCAACAAATGTTTTCAACTGATGAAAATATTCGGGAAATCTTGTCATTGGATGAATTACCTTGGGACGATCTTCATCATTGATCCTATTTTTTACCTAACCTTGATAGGGTCGAAAATGAATTTTCAAACATCTTTTTGATTGATTATGTCAAGGAACCTCAAAATCCTATGTCCATTCTTCATTTAGATTCTCAGAAAAACTTAAGAAATATTTCCGCGACAATCGCCATTGACATATCAATCAAACCAGGAGTAACTGAAAACATTCATATAAGTGCTTCTTGCTCAATTGAAGAGATCAAAATGTACAAAGCCTTATTTCAGGAATTCTGAATTTTTTTTTCCTGGTCTTACAAATAAATTCCAGGTATTGATCCTAAAATTGTGGTTCACAAAATTAAGACACACCTGGATGCTAAGCCTATTAGGCAGACATTACGTCTGATACATCCGTAAAAAGATAAATTTTAAAAACTACTTTGTGCAAGATTTATTCATCCTATTCCTTTGACGGATTGGGTATCTAATATAGTTCCAATGACCAAGAAACAAGGGACTATCAAATTATGTGTTGATTACAAGGATATTAATAAATATTGTCCCAAAGACAATTATCCCACCCCTTACATCGACCAAATTGTTGATGATTGTGCCCAAAATGAAATTTTTTCATTTATGGATGGATTTTCTTGTTACAATCAAACAACATACTCCCTGTCGATCAGCCTAAGACAACAATTACATTTCCTTGGGGAACATTCACATATTTTAAATTACCTTTTGGACTAAAAAATGATGGTGCAACTTGTCAAAGAGCTATGTCTTATGTGTTTCACGATATCAAACACATTGTACAACCCTACTTGGATGACTTACCTACTCATTCTTTAAGCAGACAAGATCATCCTACACATTTATGTGATATATTTATGTGATGTATGCAATACAACATTCGTTTGAATCCACACAAATGTGTATTTTGTTTACAATCAGGACGCTTACTCGGTTTCATTGTTTCAAAAGAAGGCATTCGTGTTGACCTATTGAAGGTTGAGGCCATAGTGAATCTACCCCCTCCTTCCACTCTTCACCAACTCCAGAGTTTGAAAGGGAAAGAAAACTTTATATGTTTTTTTATCTCGAACTATGCAGATTTAACTAAAGGTTTCACTCAATTATTAAAACATGATGTTCCATTCATTTGGGACAAGATTTGCGATAAATATTTTGATGCACTCAAACACGTGTTGAACCATGCACCGTTGTTGTATCCACCTCATTATCACCGAGATTAATTTTTGTATTTAGTTGCGTCCTATTCCACGATTGGAATGGTTTTATTTAAAGAGGATGACTCCAACAATGAACATGTGATTTATTACCTACTCGGAATCTCACCTCGATAGAAATCAATTATCCACATGTGGAGAAATTGGCCTTGGAAGTTGTTCAAGCTATGCAATGATTTCGTCATTACGTATTGTTACGTAAAACCACAATGATATAAAAATACAACCCTATGATATACATTTTGACGAAAAAGTTTCTCAGGGGAAAATACTCTAAATGGATCATTATCCTACAAGATTTTGATTTGGAATTCGAAAAATATAAATATAAGAAATCACTTGTTTCTTCTGAACTTATGTGTGACTTTCTCTATACTGAATTCAAAACAGTGGCAGAGGACCATCTTCTCGATGAATCTCTATTTCTAATTAGTACATTAGATCCTTGGTATGGAGATATCATTATATATATTAAAACCCAAACCTTTTGGACAGAAATTTCACGATCTAATCGATGTATAATTCGATACCAATCTCAACAATACAATACTGTTGGTGACACTCTTTATCGCCGTGGTGCCAATTGTGTGTTTCGACGTTGTATCACTCACGAAGAAGTCGAAAGGGTCTTAAGTGACTGTCATTCTAGAGCGTGTGGTGGTCATATGTCTAGGTTTTCCATAGTCCAAAATATATTGCACATTGGCTATTTTTTGCTGTCATTATTCAATGATTGCATCCTTTCGGTTAAAAAATTCCACAATTGCTAGATTTTTGATCGAAAGATGCGTGCACCTCCATCTCCTCTTCACCCAATCATAGCTATTGGCCCATTTGAAAAATGGGGCATTGATTTTGTTACATGTAACCCTCACTCGAGCGGCAGGCATGGGTATATTATTCTCGTTGTATATTACTTTACCAAATGGGCCGAGGCGATGCTTGCATTCATGGTTTATGACAAAACTGCAACTATTTTCATATTCAATCCATGATTGCTAGGTTTTGTGTCCCTCAAGCTATCATTATGGACCATGGTAGCCACTTTCGAAACATTATGATGACCAAAATTTCCACTCAGCTTGGCCTACGCCATGATAATTCCACACCATATTACCCACAGGCCAATGACCAAGTTGAGGCTGTCAACAAGGTTTTAACCAACATGATTAAAATAATTGTAGGAAATCATAAATAAAATTAGCATACCATGACTTTTTCTACATTGTGGGAATACCGTACCTCTGCAAAAAAATCCATAGGGTTTACTCCTTTTCAACTCATTTACATTTTAGAAGTCTTTTTACCCATTGAATGTGAAATCTTGTCACTCAAACTAGCCATTGAGTTGTTACCAGCTACCTCTGAAGAGGAAAAAAGTTTCTTATACCTAGCACAGTTAGATGAGACTCATCGCACTACTACATTAGCTGCTGAAGCTCATTAAAAATGTGTTAAGGCTCAATATGATCAAATCATTAATCCTCATATCTATTCGGAAGGTGACCTAGTTTTAGTATACGATCAAGCTCACGATAAACTAGGCGCTGGTAAATTTGAACCAATGTGGTATGGTCCTTATATTGTTAAGTGTGTGCTTGCAAAAGGGGCCTATGAATTAGTTGATTATGACATCGTCTCTTTAGATAAGCCCATAAATGGTTTCTATATAAAGAGATATTATGCATTATTTTTCATGTGAAGATCTTCTTTGTACATTAGTTACATTTTAGAAGTGTGCCTTAGATTAGTTATTTTGATTTCTGAGTTTTCGATACTTTTTCTGCTTATCTTGATTATTCTCAATACTGCATATGTAAATGTTCCCTCAGACTTACATTAGCTTTGCTGACGACGCTTGTCGTAGTACACGGAACATATCTTCCATTGTTTGGGTTAGTTATTCACCCAATGATGAGTTAGTTTCTATTCATGGGATTTTCCTCGGTTAAATAACAAACAATATTACAAAATATATCGCAATCATTGAGCTATTACCTGATGCCATTGAATTTGGAATTCGACGTTTAATTTTTAGGTTAGATTTGCAACTCATTGTATTACATTTGAATGATGTTTGTGCTATCATAAATCCATCTTTGTTAAGAATTTTTTTAAGGGTTTGTCTCTTGGAAAGACGGTTTGATTACATTGAATATCAATACATTTCAAGAAATTTGAACACATTAGCTGATGCATTGGCTAATCAAGTTTTAAATAGACATTTGCAACATTGAAAGTAAAACAAAAAAATATTTAATCCATATTGAACAAGATACTCAGAGATCGAAAGTAGTGATATCATTAGGTCAAAATAGTTATGTGCCAAAAAATATTAAATCGTCTGTGATCATAGGTTTCAAACACCTTATGATCTAAAGATACTGATACAAAATAAAAAATGGCAATCTAAATCAACCATCAACTATCCATGATGATGATCATGGTACCAGAGTATAGTGCGCGCCACTCTGTGCAGATATCGCCTGAATGGACCTGGAACCCCAGTCACATGCCTCTGGTATCTGAGAGGAAAATAATCTATCCCAGTCTTTGGGATGTCAATGGTCAACCTATCCATGTTTTTTTCTAACTCTTCAAGGGCCTCTACTGCATCAATCAGTGGTGGAGTTGTCACTATAGGTTGTGCTTCTCGTCTATCAAAATGATGAAGCACCGTTGGTCGTGTCGGGCCAACATTTGCATTTTAATGTTTTTATCAGTATTGGATGAAAAAAAATAAAACAAAATTAGATAACATAAAAACTCAAAATGATACCTTTTACCTGACACATCCCATTGTGTTCTTGGTGGCAGTGATGTGTTGGGGTCACCCCTGAAATCAACACCTGCATAAAGAAAATCCTCAATCATGAAGATTTGACTCTTGAGCCATACAAAAAAATGAGGAGTATATCGAACCACACGACCACCATCGCCACCATGGCGAGCCATCAATGAAACCCATCGCAACATGTGTGGTTCCCTCAGTCCTGTTGGATCCACTAATGACTGTTGAGGTACCAGGAGTGGAATAATGTCCAAAGAGAAGATATGTGAATGGATCCATAGATGAAGTTCTTCAGCTTCCCATTTTTTTCTCTTGTGAGTTGGTATTTCATGTTTACCCATGCTCCTTCACACCATTTAAAAATTGTTCCCCTGAAACACTCAACAACAATCTGCATTTGTGCTTTGGTAGCCACATGAGGAGATACATTGCCACACAATCAGGTAACTGTAAAAGAAATGGTTTTAAGGTCTATTCATTCGATAGTATTTATGTCGATAAAACCATCCTTTAATTGTGAATCATGTGTGCAATACTGCACCATATAAGAAGCAGTAGGAAATCCCCCTGGTTGTGTCCCGAATAAGGAAGTGTATCTTCGTCTTCGGGGTAAACCGGTGAGGAAATAAATATCCTATATATCGATCACAAGCCTATGATCCCCGATGATGAAACATTGTTCTTGGAAATTCCAGGCATTGACCGGCCAGGTCATGAGTTCCACTTGTGCTTTCATTCCTTGTATTGCCCAAAATTTGTATAAACCACAATTCTTCAATACACGAAGCATTTCTGGGCTATCCATGGCTTAATTATCATGCAATTCATGCTCTCTTTCTCTCCACTCAAGCATGATTGGTTCCCTGCAAACAATCATTTAGGAACATTAGAAAATTTTTGGGATAATTTGGATCCATTTTATGGAAATAAATTCAAATTTTGAAAACCCCACGTTTGTGCAAATTTTATTCATAAACATTGCGATTTTGTGCATGATTTATATATTAAAAGTGCGAAGTCATCGGGGTACGCAAGTTCTGCCGCAAAAACGTGCACACCCCCGAGGGCGCATTCTAAAACTTTTTTTCCTCCAAAAGATGATCTAAAAACTTAAATTGAAAAAGTAAACAGATGAAAAGAAAGACATTGAAGAGATAAAATACTTGGAACTAACGATTTACAAAATGGTTGGTTGGTTCTCCCGATATCTGCTCCAAAATATTTATGGTAAAAAATCCTTTTCACTTCTCTGGAAATCAAAAGGTAAAAATGATTTGTTCTGACCACTTTTTATAGGTTTTCATGAATAAAATATTATTATTTTCTTTATTTTGAACTTTAGAAGTTAAATTTTGAATGTTTTTACTATGATTGAGAGCACACGATTATAATATTTTGATTTTATGTGCAGAGAACATGTTGTGTCTAAAAATGAATCATTTTGACAAGGAGTAAAATTTTATCACTTCTTCAGGCTCTCAAAAAATACGAAAGAGTGAAACCATGGAGTCCCATTTCAAGATCTTTTCAAACTCTCTAAACATGAAAATATTTGTGAGCACCTCACTATTCAAACTCGTTAAAATAAATGAAAATTCATCTATTCAGTATAAGTTTACCCCTTTTTCGAACTGAACTAGAGTAATTAAGAAAAATGTATACGTTGACTAAGCATGGTCAATAGAGTTCTCCCTCACATAATTTTATCCTTTTTCGGGTTTGAGAGACTAAAATTACGAAAAATAACACTTTGAAGTTTACTTATGTTTTTCTTCTAACTCCCTTAAATTGAAATCACCAACTTAATCCTATGTTGGACTCGTTAAAATTAAACAGTGCAGGACTTGTCGATTACAATAGGATCGAACCACTACTTATTAGGGTTGGTTAAAAATACTGAGATGGAATCGTTCGAAGGATTAGCTTACACAACAAGAAAATGTTATCCTCCTTAAGCATGACAAAAATAAAGAGGTACTTTCTAGTAGTGGTGGGGGAAAAACTGAGAAAAATATTCATATTTTATACTTGTTTTTAATAGTAGCATGTCGCTCTTGAACATGACACTTTGTTGCACTCGTGTCTCGGTTGAGTAATCCTTTTGTATTAGAGTTAATCAAACCTCATTGAAATTCTTTAGCCAGTTTTAGGTATTATATTTAATTCAAATGTTGCCAACTCATTTATAGTGTCGTTATGTGTTCAAGAGAAAGTACAACTTCAAATTTGTTATTCATTGTAATAATTTGTCTCCATTTGCGTTGACCATCCCTGATTTAATCACTACAAAACATTTCTTCAAAACTTGACATAATGGTTTCATGTCATAGGCCCTCCTACGACGAATCACTTTCTATCAACATCATCTCATTATCTAGAAAATTGATCTAGAAATCCTATCAGTACCTTGGAATTTGCATGCTCTAATGGAAGGTTTATTGCCTTTGACGACATGTTTTCATCATTGGCCTTCGATCAAATGACTCTATGAGTGTTTGACTGCAAATATTTCATTCAAATTTCATATATTGTACTAAAGTACTTTGAGAGCCATTTTCATTATATGTGGTTTCTCTCAAACTTGTTAATGGTTTTCATCATTGAATGATAATAAAGTGGTTTCTACCGTGTTCAACTTCGAAACAATAAATCACATAGACATATTCGTACTAGTTCGAGAAGCGGAAACCAATACCCTAGATCTATTTTCAACCATCCAGGTTGCGAGGAGTTATGTATTCATGATATAGTGGACTCATTCATAACAGATGGTTGCGCTCATATCGTGTCTACTTTTGGTGTAATGTTAAAGTCATATCTGTACCATAACATTTAGTTATTTTTTCTCTGGGTATGGGAATGGCTACCTCAGTAATGATTATATATTTGCATTGAATATTTCTTACAGGTTTTCGATCGATGTCTCCAATCCAATCCTTAGAATGATAAATTTATTCACTCTCTCTCGAAAATTATCAGGCTTCGCACTTTAGAGAGGCAATATGTTACACGTCATTTTTTCATCTTTACATTTGACTGTCAATATGGATCTATCACCATCCATATCCATGCTTCCTTAGAAGTCAAAAAATTCATGTTCCTGAACCATGTCTTGGAAACTGGAAAAAATCTCTTTAAAACTCTTAAAGGTTTCCTGCACACTTTTTGTGGTCCTTCCTTGCTCATGCGCTGATACTTCCTCTATTAGCCATGGTGATTTCTTCTCTTCTCACCAATAAAAACTATGCACCCTCATAAAAGGAAGTAAACACGAAAAAATAACTTCTAGAAGCCTAGTTGGGAGAATATTCTTCCAACTAAAAGCCTCTTGAGTCGTGCCAGTTCAAGCTATACCCCTCCACTCATGGAGCTTATCCCCTTGGATAAAGGAACCCTAATCCCTTCATTAGAGGATCTCATCCCTCTCTTGATGGATCTGAAACCTCCTTAATATCTTTATAAATTGAGTTGGAGCTTTGGGTTTAAGGGTTAAAATATAACTGTACATTGAAGATTACACCTTTGTACACAAGATTTCATTGAAGACAAATATATGTGGTCATTCTAGAGAGGAAGGCTTGTCAAACGAAGGAGCACGATTACGAAGGCATACGGGAGAAATCTGTACAACATCGAGGCTTAGGTTGTAAGATTGCTTCTTATAATACTTGATAATACATATGGAACTCTTTTTCTCATTGTGTTGTTTTTCGATTAATTAAAACAATTTCAATTACTAATCTCCTTGATCATTAAGTTGAAATGGTGTTTTTTATTATTATCTACTGCAGGTTCTTTGATTATTTGCATGTTTGTGATTGCAGGTTCTTCTCAACATTGAAGGAATTTTTTGGAGTGAAAGGAAAGATCTACATTAAACATCTCATTGAAAGGTAGGAGCATAACCTCCTCATTTCTAAGTTATAATAATCTGAATGATAATAGTTTAGGGAAAGAGGTATTCAAATGGTCGTTTGTTTCTAGTTATCTTTTGGGATACTGGGGAGATCACTCTTGTCTGCAATAGGGATTTATCCATAAAACAACTTTAACACACTAACTAGACTAATTGTGCATGTGTGATTATTATGCATGAATGAAAATTATTGATGGTTTTATGATGTCAACATGTTATCTAATTACTATTATGGATATAATGACCTTATTTATATTTGAGTTGATATGTTGAGAATTTATATTGTGCTAACCTATATTGATTTTGCAGACAAGGTGTCCTCCCCTGAGATACATTAAGTTATGAGTTATTTTATGTTGTGTACTTGATGCTTAAGTGTTTGATTATGCCATCTATTGATGTTGAGTGCTTGGTGTCTATTATTTCATCTAGTTGATTTATCTAAAATGGTACATTTATAGTTGTTGAATATTTTATTAACTGCATGATATGATTATATGTGTTTGTAAGATTGCATGAAAGAATGATATTGTTTTAATATGGTTGTGAAAACACATATGTGATGAGATAGTCAATATGTACTTGAGCGTAAGTAGGTGATAGTTGTAGCATTATGTATTATGACTTATGATTGTGAGTTGATTATGACATGGTTTTTAGTCTTGATAAAATTTGATTTCAAATTGATAAATATGTTGTCTTGATCTTTGGAACATGTGGCTGACATGTGTGTTCAGTTGCAAGGCAGAGTGATTGGCACAACAAGGTAAGATAACTGGTATATTGTTATATATTTATTTATGCACTGACAGTTATGTGGTTATGGTAGTATGATGCAGGGGGTGCATGACAAAAGAGATTTCCATGAAATCTTGAAGATAGATCAGGTTTAGCTATCCTTGGAAGCACTAGGGACCCATGGGGATTGAGTGATGGTGTTTTTTGTTAGTCTTGTTCTTTCGGTCTTTTTGATTTGTTTGCACTTGGTTTGTGGTCTTAATTGTGTCTAGTGCATGATCATGCCACTTTGTTCGTAGTGTCGTATTACTATTGATTTTCATGGTTGTATTATTGTTGGATTTCTCGTTATTTACTTTTATGTTTCAGAGTCTTGGGAATTGATTTGGGAAAGAGGAAAATTAATGGAGCTCACGGAGAGCTTTGTGCTACCCAATAGGCAATGTAAGGCCCGAATGAAGCTCAGTGCATGAGTAAGCGCAACGGAAGGTAATAATATGATAGGTGGTTGGATTGGTTGAGTCCGTTGGTGTAAAGGGAGGTGGCATGACAATCATGAGAAAGGTAACATGAAAGGGTAAGGTGAATGGATATGAGGTGTTAGATGATTTGGCTATGTCGGCAACTGTTGTTCTCAATGTTGTGCATGGAGAAAGGAGGTTCTCTTAACCTAGACCTTATGATATCTAGAAATTGTGTTTTGATCATGATTATGTTGATGTTTATATATAAACATGTATGTATGTATGTATGTCGTGTCTGACAGGGCTGTCATAGAGAATGATTGTTTAATGCTAATTTTTATATGTATATATGTGTGTATGTATGTCATTTTCTAATAGGATAATGATATTTTTATGCTAATGATTATATATGTGTGTGTGTGTGTGTCAGACAGGGTTTTCAAGGAGCGTTCTTGTGGACGAATGATTTCTTATGCAGGTGAATGCCATGAAAAGGTCCTTGGTCTTATGAGGAATCAATTGGGAATAGTAACTTTGACAAATCTATGAGGTCAATATCATGTGGACATGAATTGATATTATATGCTTATACTATGCCTATGTTTCTATTATGGATAGGTAATGTTGAGGGGTACATCAACAAAGTGAAAGTAGTGTGATTTGTGGCATGTTAAGATATGCATGGATAGTGGAAAGACACTAAAAGCAAGGTTTCTCGTAGGGTTAGTGTGTGGTCTAGGGATGTGCAGTACTACTGTCATGTATATGTTGCACATGTTTTGTATTTAGTGATTGTACCTATGGTGATGTGTACATGTAACATATGTAGTATTATGTACATATGATGTTATATGCATCTTGTATCTATGGTGTTGTGTGTATATTTCATATGCAATGCTAGGTATAGATGATGCTATGTACATGTTGGATATGCGGTGTCATGTACATAATGTACTGTGTGCATGTTGGATACGTGGTGGTGTGTGCATATGATGTTGTGCACATGTTGGATATGCAGTGTTGTGTACATATGGTGCTATGTACATGTTGTATATGCAGTGCTATGTACATATGGTGTTGTGTGTGTGTTGTAAATATGGTGTTGTATGCATGCGTGTATAAGTGGTGATGTGTGCATGTGGTGTTGTGTACATTTCATACATGTGGTGTTGTGTGCATGTGGTTCCGTGTACACATCATGCATGTGGTGCTGTGTACATTTGGTGTCATGTATATGTCAAGCATGTGGTTTTGTGTACACATTGTATAGGTGGTGCAGTGTACATTTGGCATTGTGTACACGTTGTATAGGTAGTGTTGTGTAAAGGTGGTACTACGTACATGTTGTGCATATGGTATTGGTATACATGTGGTATTGTGTGCATGTCATACATGTTGTGCTAAGGGCATGTGGTATTGACATATGTATTTGTGGTGTTGTACTCTATATATGTATATGTATTGTGTTGTATTGTACATCGGGTGCAGGTTTATGTGTTGTATGCATGTGTAGGTGTGTGTATTGTGTTGCATTGTACAACGGTTGTAGGTTTATATGTTGCATGTAGGTCTAGGTGTATGTATTATGTTATATTGTACACTGGGTGTAGGTTTATGTGTTGTATGCCAGATGTATGTGTATGTATCGTGTGGTGTTGTATGCCTTGTGTGGATGTACATGTTTTGATGTACACTATGCATGTGTACGTGATTGAAGAGAAGCAAAGACATTGGGTGTTTTCTAGGTGTGGAAATCGATCCCGTGTGTATAAAAATAACAAAGGAAAATTTAAGGACCGACGAAGGATAAGGCTTCAGTATTTTATTTCAGTTTTATTATGCATGTGACCTTGCTTCTGAATCATGATGATTATGTGTGATCTATGACCCTGGTTTATGATGGTTACATGTGATATATGATTTTGATTTTGATGGTTGTGTTTTGAGCTAACCAGATGTGATATGTTTATACATGATTATCGATCAAATAGGTAGTTTGACTTCTTATGATAGGAAGTGAACATGATTGCAAGTGTACCTTGTTGACAAGCTACCAATGAGGTATGAGTTTATTTCAATTCGTTTTGAGTCTAATGGAATTATGTGCTTGGTATAGGAATGCATGAACATGCCCGGTTGGGTGGTTGAAACTAACTGCAAGAGATAGCAGTGTCAGCAAATGGATTTAGAACATGCAATAGTATGCTGGTAAAGTTCTTCAGGAGCAGGGCCATTGTGGGACACTGGTACCCAATAGAGTTCACTAATTTCCATGAGCATGATATGACTGTTATGATGGTTTCGAGGTAGGAATATGCCTTGGTTTTTTTACCTTCCGATGCGGGGAAGCCTTGCCAAGGGATGGATTTTCTGGGATGAGGGTGCCAACCGAACTTGGAAGGTGTGTGACTGCACAGAAGGGGGTGACCAGCTTTCCTGAGGGATTGTGTAACAAAGAAGGGAAGGTAGGGGATCAATTTTTTTTGGTCAATAGAATTTATAGATGGAATCATATGAAAATTGGGAGTGTGCCCTGGAACAATGAGTTGATAACTCTTCATTGAGAGGGCAAGTGGCACATGATTGTAGCACTAGACATTGGATGCAACTTTGACTTAAGAAGTGGATTATGGATTTCATGGGAAGGAAGTGAATCCTGGTACTACTTTGAGGATGGAGCTATGAGCCTCTAGAATCCCTTGTTGTAGATGCAGGCATCATATCTTTTTATTTGTTGGTTGAGAAAATGTGCATATGTGTATATTATTGTAAATACCGTAATGAGTTGTGTTATAAAGCTCCAGTAAATGGTAGGATTTTCATGATTTTAGTAACTGTGGTGATTCTAAATACTACAACGAGCTATGTTATAAATCTCCATGGGAAATATGTTTTGTTTTTCAGTGGTTTTGTTGGTTATAGGTGTCATTGAACACCAAAAATGGTGTTCCCCCAAGGGGGAGGGTTCTGTAACATCCTTGGTGAAAATTCCATGTAATAAAGTTAAAAATAATAACCACGGTTGATGGTACACTTATTCCAAGATTAATGTTGGGTAAAACATCCTAGCGGGTGTTCATTTCAGTTATTATGGCTAAAAGAAATTAGCAAAGGCAACGAAAAAGGCTTTGGAAAGGGAAAATGGCATTTTTGGCACATTTATTTATGAAAATAATGGAAATTAGGAGAAAAAGGAGATGAAAGGTCACAGGTTTCATGTAAGGAGGAAAATGAAGGAAAATTAAAGAAAATTAAGAAAATAGAGGCCTCATTAATAAAAAGGATTATGAGGATAAGTTGGTAAGATTTTGGTTAGTTCAATTTTGGAGCTCTCATTATTTTCTCTCTCTCTCTCTCTCTCATACTCTTGGATACTTAGATTTTCTTGGACAATTATTGGAGAGTGTGGATACTTGGTGATTTGGAGAAAGAAGGCAAAGGAAGAGTATGAAAGTGCAATAGGACATCAAGATCAACAGTTACAATTGAATTTCCTTGCAGGTATCGAGTTACATGTAGGTTTTCCTCACTAGTTTTTGCATGCATGGTGTATACATGTGGTTTATTGGTCATGATATGTCATTGGCATGGAGGATTTCCTGGATTGATAGTGGATTTTCCTAGCCTTGCCATTTCCTTGATAGAGTGGGTTTGTTTCCACTGATTTTTTTCTATTTGGTTCTCATGATTCCTTAACTTCGGGTTGAGTTATTAGTTCCTAGAAGCCTTGGTTGGAAAAACGCTCTGGAAGCTTGACTGACAACTGTGGGTTGAGTTACTAGTCTTGTACGCCTTGGTTGGACAAATACGCTAGAAGCCCTAGGTGGGTTGAGTTACTAGTCCTGGAAGCCCTGGTTGGAAAAATGCTCTGGAAGCCTTGTAACAGTTGGGGTTGAGTTACTATTCTTGGAATCCATGGTTGGAAAAAACACTCTGGAGCCCTGGAGTAGTTTGGATAGAGACCAATTTGTGTTGGTTATGATGTTCGACCATGAGGTGGAATCACTGGTTGAGGGTTGAAATGGTTTGGCCTTTGGAATCCCTGGATTGGTTTTGATTTATGTGTTTGATGAGATCCCACATACATGCTTGGAATATGGCATGGGGGTGATTGGTTGAGGTGAGACTTGGCTCAACCAATCTATGGTCGTGTGTAATGTGGAAGTCCCATCTCTAGTTGGTTTTGGCATTTAGTAATGAATATCTCATTCCTTTTGTATTTGGTATGAAAATGTACTGATTTATATGTGGATTCTATTGTTGTTGTATCCATTGTATTTCTGTTGTTATTATGATGGTTATGAGCATGCATTTTTATACTGATGATGTATGGCTCTCCCCATTCTTTTACTTGTAAATGAATTCACCCTGTATCCTATAAAAGAGATTGTATCAGATTAATGATGGGGGATCAATGCTTATTATCGATTCTAAGATATATGATACCCCATGCTCTATTATGTTTTTTATGTTATATCATCGTGTAATTTTTTGCTTTGTAGATGATCAATGTCTATCTAGATTTCTAGAAACAAAATTCATGAATCTTCTGTGAGTTCGAAATTCTACCGCCTTCATTATTCCTAGGTTAACTTTTCATTGTTCTACTACTATATCATGTCATAATCGCCCATCACTCATGGAAGATCCTCATGGAATTACCTTCTATCTTTTGTCCTATTTGCCACCTATAAATCTCTATTACTCGTTTGTCCCTTGCTCATAACTCCATATCCAACTAGGTTTTTTAGGAAATTTTTCTTGGTTCTAAGGACTCTATGGTTAAAAAATAAACAAGGCTCATATCCTGATTCTCTTACACCTCCTCCCATCCCTATTATACCCTTCATAAATACCTCATCACTCCTATCTCAAAATCATCATTTTCTACAAAACTCTAGCCTATTGCCACACTTTGACACCTTCAAGACTAGGGCCTGTGGTTTTTCCCTTTTGACCCCTTCCCTCACTCAATCCTTGAAATTACACTTTCACCTACTCCCTAACATATCCCTATCCCCCAAAATTTCCCCAAGAATTTAGACAACCCTTAACCCATTCATTCCATTCTCTACAAGGAAATCCTAACTCCCCTACACCAAATCCACTTCTCTTCCAACTAAGCTAGGGTTTGCTATGGGAAAGAGGGAGAATAATATCCATGTGGTAGATACATTAGAAAATCATGAAGCTATGCCAACTCATAAACATCATTCCTCCATCATTTAAGAATTCATTCCAAGGGCCAAGTCATTTGCTATTAATTTAGAAGGCTTTGCTTAAAAATATGTTTCTAGCAAAAATTGGGATGAATTTGGAAAAAACGGAGAGGCTCTATCCCACTCATAGGGCCAAGAAGAAAAACGTCCCTTCATTGTTTACACAAGTATCATGGTTTGGGGAGAAAGACAAAAAATATTGTGTACACGGAGAATCTCTCGCACCAGTGGAGTGACCTTGGGAAAATCCATTTTTTATCTTGTGGGGCTAGAGTGTCCAAATGAATTTCGATGAGTCAAATTTAAATTTATAATTTAATATCTTTCCAAATGAGATATCATGAGCTCACCCTGAATTGTGGAAGGCCTCCAAAAAGTTGTCCGCACCATCAATTGGGTAGAAGGAAACCATTACTCAACACATTTTTGACTCAAATATGGAAAATCAAATTTTGATAAGGAAAAATAAAATTCATTAAGAAAAACTCACATATTTGAAAAAGTAGACATGTTAATATTTCCAACTAGGCTATCACGGGCCCAATTACAACAACCCGGCAGGCCTCCAAATTCCCACCGCAAAAGGCTTATTTTTAGGCCGTGCTCTTGGAAAGCTCTAAGCAGCAATTGCTGTACATGGCGTGTACTCGGGCCAGCCACCCTAAAACCAACTGGCTAAGGCCAAAATTAAAGAGTATCAAAGGAGCTACAAATTTAGCATAGTAGGTGACTTCAAAGGAGAGATCTATGAAAATCACAAAAAGTATGTGGTCAACACCATCACAAGAAAACCACTCACAACCAAGAAGAAAGAAGAAATGTATGGGTCGATGAAATCTAAGGAGGACTGCTTTGATCAAGCAATAGAGAAATACAGGTTACAAAGGCAAAGAACACCTCAACCCTCCAAATTATCATTGAAGGCTTTTAGACATAAGTGATGAGTTTAATAAGTGTTTCTTTGAGAACTTAGAAGACAACCCCGTTTTTTGTTTTTTCTAAACATCCCTAAAAAACTCAAAAGTTTGGGAAGATGGACAAAGAGGGTCAAAATAGTGACAAATAAAACTCCTTCATCATAAGGGGATGATCCAAGGGTTTTTCAAACTACTCTCTAAAGTTTTTGTAAACAAGCACCAACTCCACTTCAACAAAAGGAAAAATCAGAGGTTTTTGTAAAGAAGATCAGAAAGGCATAAAGGCTATTACTCTAATTACACTAAAGGTAGAAAGATGATGAAGAGCATCGTTAAGAAGAGAAATGTTAATTAATATTCTGCTTTTTAAAGAACAAGTAGGAGACATATTCTGTATGGCTAAAAGGGACAAACATGGTAGAAATTACCAAGGAAAGCAATCCAGACAAACATGGGTCATCATTGATCAAGCAACTATCCAAGTTCAAAAGAGACAATGATCAAAAGGTTTTCTAAGACATTTAAAAAAAGCTCCTAGATTGAAAAATAATACAGAAAGGACATGAGACATATGACCTATGAACAGAGATAAATACCCATCAATAGAAAAAAAGTAGATGTCTAGATTCAAAAGGTGAAAAATGGAAAAACAAGTAATCACCGAGTCTGCCAAAGTTTCAGAAAAAGGGTGTCGCTCAAAAAAAGTATTGGCAAAGGAAAGGAGTTCAAAGTAACCTTAGAGAAGTGGTTGTATTTATATCAAAAAGTATAAACCACTACAAAAACATCTCCCCGTCCTTTTGGTCATTTTCTACATGATTGAGTTTTCCAATTTTCCAGCCTAGAGTCCTCTGCAAATTCTTCTGGAAAAAAAGGTTTGTAGAGTCGTGTCGCGCTGTTGTAGTGTCTCCCTATGTGAACTTACACCACGCCATGTGCCCGTAGAGAGTGGTGCTGTGCTCTAACATTTCTTTCCAACGCCGCAGGTGGCATGACACCACGTTTAAAGCCGTCCGACTAGCACCTCGTTGTGCTCCCCACCACGCTTTTGAACTCGCACGCAGCACATTCACTTCGCTCGCCTCTGATGGAGTTGTGTTGCACTCCCACCATAGTGTTTAACACCGGAACAATGACCCGAGCCACCTAACTGAGTTATGCCGCACTCCCCGCCAGTTTTGCAGCCTCTCCGCACAATTTCATGTCTGTGGTTGACCCGACTCTCGCCCCACAAGTTTTTTGAGTCATTTTCCATGATATGGAGGCATTTTAAAGAGCAAAATTCAACCTTCTTACATATGCATGTTTTTTCAAAGATAAGGTCAAATGGAAATTGAAAGTTGGTCTAGAGAAAGAAGTGATGGCCAAGAATAAATTAATGAAGGTAGTGACCAAGAAGAAAGTATTGATGAAGAAGAAAATAGAGATGAAAACAGTGAGCCTAGAGATAGTAAAAAAAACTAATGACAGTCAATAAACTAGTGACATTCAAGGAAAAGGAGTAAATAATGGACCAAACAGTGAATAAGAACTCAGCCAAAATGACAGTATGCATAATGGTGAAGGGACAAATTCTGAAGGAAGTGAACATAGAAAAGTGCAAATGATACAAGTATTGACATAGAGGTTGAAATTAAAGGTAAATACCATAGGCATGAGAGTGAAAATAGTGGGTCAAATAATGAATAAGAAGAGATTCATGGAGGAAAAAATGTACCAAGCAATGATCAAGGCGCCTCTTACATTGCAAAGGAGAATGACTGAGCACTATGAAATGAAGAAACCACTTTGTAAGGAAAAAACTCAAAACTGCCCAAAATGAGGGCCCGACACCAAAAGATGAAAAATACAAATCTAGGCTTAGTATTTTGGTCCAATATTATCTACAGGTCTCCGAAGATCCATGAGGCACCTACCTACCAAATTTGGAAGAAATTGAACTAGTTTTTGTTTTTTGCAAATTTTCAGGCTAGGAGCGCAGCACACCCTGTGCTGCTCTTTTTCCTAGGGCATCCTCAGGAGGAGAAACTTAAATTTTTGGATTTCCCATCATTATAGGAGAATTCTCACCAATTTTCAGCTCAATTGGAGTTGTTTTTACCCCCCAAAAGTATCAAAAACACTCATTTTTTCACCTTTCTGCCCACTTTTCTGAGCATGTGCTGCGCTCCTCGAAGTCTTGGTTTTTTCCACTTTTTGGGAAAATTTTAGAGGTCGTATTGAATAAATAAAGGTACATATGGAAATTATACTTCAAGGGCTTTACAAAGGGCCATCTCAGAGCCTTTTCCAACATCGAAAAGGCCTCCAAAACACTGCTGCAAAAAGGCCTATTTCTGTGTTGCGCTCCTGGAAAGTTTTCAAATTTTTCACGCAGTGTGTTGCGCTCCTATGGGTGACTGGACATAATGTGCGTTTAGAAAGTTTTCAAAGGAATTTTAGGCCTAAAATTCAATTTAATTTCCATTTATAGTCGGAAAAGATATTTGTTAGATATTTTTGTGCCTTGGGCTTTGCAAAGCCTCAAGGACAACTTAGGATATTTTTTTTTGGCCAATAGGCTTCTAGATACTCTCTTTGGCTCTCATCTTCCTTGTTTTTTATATAAGGCATGATGATTCATTTTAAATAGTTTGGAATTGATTTTTTTGAGAGAAACACATGGTGTTATGAGCTTGGAGAAGAAATTGGTTTTATGAAGTGAATGAATGGCTTGTTTGGCTTGATGATGGAAAATCATGTTTGCAGGATTACATAGCTTCGTGAATGGTGATGTTACTTTAACTTGTTAATGTTTTCTTGTCCTAATTTTTGTTTCATTCTTTTTGGTTTCTATAGATCATAAAAGTATACCTTGAGACATGCTCATGGAAGTACCTAAAACCTCATGTTTATTATAGCCTTGATGTTTTCCTATTTTAGTCATCTTAAGGAATTCTTGACTGCTCCTTAGGTCCGCTAAAACTTGTTTTTGTTTCATAAATGGTTAGTATGATAGCTTATAAGTATTATTCATCATATTCCCTAGTTATTTAAAGTTTTCAAAACATTATCTTGAAGCTTTTCTATGAAATATTGTTTGATTAAGTTAAGACAAAGAGGTCTCGTTCGATGTTTCCCTTTGCCCATTCTTACCAACTTAATTCAGAGATCCCAATAACTTTATATATTTTTTTTAGGAGTTCCCTCTCCATAAATTGAGTTGTTTGTTTATCTTATGTGTTTTCCCAAAAGCTGAAGGTGAATTTCTAAAGTTAGGAGTTTTAATGCTTCTATTTTTCACTGGAATGTTCATCTTACATGTTTATCAGTTTGAGTATTGTTCATAGAGATTAATGGTTTTCCCTACCTCATAAGTTATTGCCTCAGACTATATATTTTTAACACCCCTTAGTTTTTTCCCAAACTTAATGTTCATTACACTTCATACATCACCTAAAGGATCCATTATTCTTGCTAAATCAGCCCTACAATACACTATGTTTCATCATTTAGACACCCTTGACTTCACCTGACCCCATAGCCCTATTGATTTGATAACCTCTCATTCCACCTATTGTAATTGATCATCTTACCCCAACCAAAAAACAAACAAAGAAACCTACACTTAACAACTAGCCTAAAATAAATGATCCAAAGTGAACAAGTTCACATCCTTCGCATAATAGAGAGAGCCCTCTCTAAGTCTAGGAAGGCTAGGTCCTAGGACTCAAAGAATGGTCTGATGTTTCCGTATCGTTTGGTTTACTAATCTTCCAAATCACGAGACTCGAACATAACAAGTAATCACAGTGGCACTCGAGTAAGAAACAAACTTAGACTTCCCTAAACCTTTAGCCTTAAGAAAATTATTCAGGATTTATCCTAACGTCTTCACTAACATAATGGCAATCACGGTGGGACTCTGAGTAAGAAACAAACTTAGACTTCCCTAAACCTTTTATAAGCCCTTAAGAAAACCATCTTGTGGATTTATCCACCGCTCACTAACATAATGGTGATCACGGTGGGACTTTGAGTAAGAAACAAACTTAGACTTCCCTAAACCTTTTAGAAGCCCTTAAGAAAACTATCTTGTGGATTTATCCCACCACTCACTAACATAATGGTGATTACGGTGGGACTTTGAGTCAAAAACATCCTACGTATCCCTTAGGAACTCTCAAATCTCAGTCAAATCATAGAAAACTCAAACTGTCAGCCAAAGAGTAGAATCTAGTTGTTTCACCATCCTGGCAAAATTATGACTCAACTGCAGGAAACTCATACAAACCTTAAGGCTACATAAAGGAAACTTAGAAAACCCCAAAAACATCCCTATATTGGTTTTTTGTCAGTTATTGGTGGTGGACCATAAACATACATCCTTAAAACAACAAAAAATATCCACCTAGTGACTCCACTAGCCTCTAGTAGGCCTACTACTCCACTAAGTTCTCATAGACCCCCTTGGGAATGCATTGAGTAATCCCAATCATGTTGATGGTGGACAAAAAAGTTCAAATCTTCCACCTGGTGACTCCACAACCCTCAATACACCAGAAGACTCCACTGGTAGATAACTCTAGACTAGTTGAAAAGATTCAGTGACCCTTTTTGATTTACAACATGGATCCAAGGATACAAAGGAGATATGCTCCAATGAGTAGAGATCATATCCTTGGATTCCCACACAAAATGTCTGAAATAAATTGGATAAAAAACCTACCTATATTTCAAGATGAAAAATTTGATGACCCCTTGTTACATCTCATCAAATTTCATATACACATATGGAGGTTAAAGGTTGAATGGCACGAGGATTGCCTCATGAAAATGTTTATGGCAACATTAGAAGGTAAGGCAAGCAATTGGTATTAATGGCTAGAACCTGACATCTTGTTTTCTTTGAAGGATTTCCACAAGGTTTTTTATAAACACTATATAGGGTATTTTCCATCTCTATCATTAGTTGAAAATTGTTGTGATCAATTTGAAGACCTCATACAATACCTTGTGAACATTGATAAAGATTTAGGAAATTGGCATCTTGAAGATTTATTAGAAGAACTCCATGCATTTCATTCTCAAGGTAGCTATCATAACAACCTAGAGGAGTTAGTTGAGGAAGAATCCAATCAAGAAATAGAGTAAAACCCATAGGATCTCTCTAAAGGCACAAGTGATGGTTCACCATATCTTCTAGGTGAGGCTCAAGAAGACTTTCAACCTCAAAACCAACCTTTAGAAGAGAAAGAGAACTATTTCAGTATTATCCATAGGAAGAGAAAAATACCTCCTCCTTTAACTAAAGAGGAAATAAATCAGATGATAAACACACATCCAACCTCTAAACCTTCATGTGAACAAAAGTTTTCTGTCCCTCCTCCTACTAATCCCATCTACCATAGATCAAAAAGTAAACTTGTAGATCAGTTCAAAGAAGAAAAAATTGGTAACCCAATATGTTTGATTGGTGAGATTATTTATGTTGATCATTCTCCAAATTTTGATCAGTCTGATGATGATGATGTTGTCCAAATGGAAGCTAACCTCACAGAGCCATCAATAGTTGGTTTGTGGGAAGAAGATCAATATCATCAGCTTGAAAAAAATAATCAGCCACTACAAGTCACCTATGACACTAATGAGGAAAGCCTTGAAAGTTTAGAAGTAAGTGAGGAGTCTCTGACTCTTTGCTCTACTTCACTTTAGTCCATGAGAAACAATTTTCACGTGATTGGAAATCAAGAGTTTTTCAGTTTTGATGATGAGTTTGGGAAAGCTAATGAGTTTCTTGAACCAGTTGTTAATAAAAAGCCTTTTCCTAAAAGGGATGAGGAAATCATTTGGGACATGGAACCCTCTTCAGCTTCAGATTTGCAACCACCAAGTCCCATTTAATTTCAAATTGCAGATGAAGGCTTGGAATTTTACAATCGCATAAGAGTTGCTGCACTTCTTTTTCAAGAAGATTTACTGCCAATAAATACTCCTACTAATCAACATGATGGCCTTCACAATGAATTCAACCCACTCAATCAGAGCATATCAGGTATGCTAGAAGGCAACATTGAAATCTATGATGAGTCTACCAGTTCAGATGATCATAAGGAAGAGGAAGAGTTTATTTCCCAAAAGAGTCCTAAGCTCAGCCAAGTGGAGGAAGAAGAAGTCCCGGGTCAAGCTTATTTTCCAAATATCTAGGTATTGTTTCATGATCCCTTTGCTGATTTGTTAGAAACTTTTGAAGAGGGAGTAAAACATTTCAAGAGCAGTTTGATGCAAGGTTTAAAGAAAATTTTAGGCACTACTATTCAAGAAAAAGTGAAGTGCAAGTGGCCTTTTGATTTCTTCAGCATCCTCAAAGAGTTGCACCAAGATCACCCATGCAATCATCTACTTGACTCGTTATATTTGAAAAGAGAGTTCCCAAAATAAATGTCTATCATGTATAAGTTAGATTAGGATAGATAGGCATGAAGAATAAGCTCAGCCCTATGAGCATCTTTCTACCTTTAGTTTTAGATTTTTTTGACCAAAAAGAGAGAAAAAGTAAAAAACAAAGAAAAAATGAAAAATAGAGCAGATTTGAAAAGAAGGTACAGCCCCATACCCAAAAAATAGTAATACTAAAATTGTGCAAGTCTAAATGCCACTACTGGTGCAAAAAGAATGTCTTGTTCAGTCATCTAGCCTAATCATGGCTGAACATGTTTTAAATTTATTGTTGATAAGTTAGTGAAAAGAATGCTGGTCGAATCATTGAAGCTTTACTTGCGAAGAAAATAGAATAGGAAAGAAAGATACTGGTTCCACATGCTCAAAATAGAACCAAGGAGAAAAATAGGGATGAATATCAAACTATGTATCTTAGCCCTGATTTTTCTAGTCTTATTTTGTACAATAATAACATTTGTGTGCAGCTTGTTTTTATGCCACAAATCCATGATAAATCATATTGTCTAATCCTGATTTAGTCATGTTTTCAATTTCATGTTTTTAGCTTAGTGAATGAATCCTATCAAATAGTTTAACCTTGATAGTTGAATAGTATAGGTAGAGAATCAAAGGAGTTCATTAGCCTAATCTGAACTCCCGAAAGAGATTAGTGTAGAAGTAGATAGTTGTTTGATTTCGAAAAGAAAAATTTCAATGGGTTTTCTAGTTCAAGTGCACCCAAGGAATAAAATACGTTAAGCAAGTAGGTTGGGTAGGTAAAGGTGAATTTGAGCTAATCATGCTTTCAGATTTTCAAATCACTACTTCAGAGAAGTAGCAACCAAAGAAAAGAAGAAATTTTTTCCAATTGATGAGGCACTGGTATTTATAAACCAAGATATCCAAGATTCTGGACACCTTTCAAAAAGGAGCTGCCCTCCCCAAGTGGAGCCACTGTTATTCATCAGTAATTTTTACTTGTTTAGATGACTAAATGCTTTCTCCTGGATTTCTAGAAACAAAATTCAAGAATCATGTGAGTTCTAGAAATCTCCTCAAAGATAAATTTTTCACTATTCCGTTTCTCTGTCAAGCATGGCCAATCTATCATATAGATAAGACCAAATCTTGGACTCATGCCACTCATTATCACTATGTTTTGCCACCTTTGGCCTCAACCCTCTAGTTTTTCCTAACTCCTCCATTGTCCATCTCAAGTTTTTAAGGGCATTTTTCTTGGTTTCATGACTTCCATGGTTAAATCATCAAAAAAGATTGTATCCTAAAGCTCTTTCACCTTACCATATCCTTAATATACCTTCATAAACACTTCCCATCTCTCTTATCCCTCAAACTCATCATTTTTCTACAAAGCCTAGCCTGTTGCTACAATTTGTCACTTTTCGAGACTAGGCCTGTGTTTTTCCCTTTTGGATCCTTTCCCCTCACTCAATTCTTGAAATTCCACTTTCCCATACTCTATAACATCTATCCCTATCCCCCAAGTTTTCACCAAGAATTTATACAACCCTTAACCCCTTCATTCCATTCCCTCTACAAGGCAGTCCTAAATCTCCTACACCTAACCCTAATTTCCTCTTCCAACTAAGCTAGGGTTGCTATGGAAAAGAGGTATAGGAGAATAAGATCCATATGGTAGGTCATATCAGCAATGATGAAGCCATGCCAAATCATAAACATCATGCCTGCATCATTTTCCAAGAATTCATTCCAAGGACCAAGTCATTTGTCACTCGTAGGGATAGTTTTTCTTCAAACTATGTTTCTGATCTAACAGAGATTAATTTGAAAAACGTGAGAGAGGATTTTTTCTTTAATAGGTCCAAGAATAAAAACCTCCTTCCATTTTTACACAGGTATCATGGTTTGGGATAAATTTCAAAACTATAGGTGTCACGGGAGAATTGCTGCATTGCTGGAGTGACCTTGGGAAAATCGGGTTTTCTCATAGCTGGAGTGTCCAAATGACTTGCTTGATGATTCCAATGACAACTATACTTGAATTTATTTCCAATGAGCTATCATGAGCTTAATTTGGAGTTGTGGAAGGCCTCCAAAATTTGTCTACACCAACACTCTGCATTTCTGCACCATCACTCAGCACTTTTTGACGAGTCATGGGAAAATCAACTTTTGACATTGAAAATAAACTTAAATAAGGAAAAAAATGGTATATTTTGAAATTATACAGGTTAATCTTTCCAACGAGCTATCACAGGCCCAATTATGACATCAGGAAGGCCTCCAAAACACTGCTGCAAAACAACCTATTTCTACGTTGCGCTCCTAGAAAGTTTTTCCCATATAAATTGCACATGGCGCTGCGCTCCTGGGCTGGGCACCTGAAACCAATCAGCTAAGGCCAAAATTACAAATATTATCAGTGGAGTTACAGATTTTTAGCACAGCAGGTGACTTCCCAGTGAGATATCTATGCGAAAATCACAAAAAGGATGTATCAGCACCATCACAAGCAAACCACTCACAACCAAGAAGAAAGCAGAAAGGTATGGGTTTGATGGAAATCAGGGTTTATGACTATTTTTACCAAGGAATAGAGCAATACTAGGGTTACAAAGGCAAAAGAACACCTCAACCCTCCAAATGATCATTGAAGGCTTTTTAGACATAAGTGATGAGTTTAATAATTGTTTCTTTGAGAACTTAGAAGACAACCCCGTTTGCTTTTTCTAAACATCCCTCAAAAACTCAGAATTTTGGGAAGATGGAAAAAGAGGGGGGGGAAAATAGGTGACAAAGAAACCTCCTTAATGATAGCGTATGGTTTCATAGGTTATTTCAAACTAACTTCTAAACTTTGCGTACAAGCACTAACTCCACTTCAACAAAAGGTAAATCGCAGGTTTTTAAATAAGATCAAGAAGGGTAGACATAAAGGTCAATACTCCACTACAACAAAGGCAATAAATGTGATGAAGAGTATTAGCAAAAAGAGATAATAAATGTCATTTCCAAGGTATATTTTCTCTAAAGAATAGTTAGAGACATATCTCCAAAGGTAATAAAAGGGACAAACATGGGGTATAAATTGCTACAGCAACTATGACAAGCATGGGTCATCATTGATCAAGTAAACTATCCAAGTTCAAAAGAGATAGTGATCAAAAGGTTTTCAGAAGACATTTAAAAACAGCTACTAGGATTGAAAAAAAGATGAAAAGGACATGGAGGACATAGGACTCATGAATAGAGACAACATCCATCAATAGACAAAAGTAGATGTCTAGATTCAAAAGGTGAAAAATGGAAAAAACAAGCAGAATCACCAAGTCTGCCAAAGTTTGTAAAAAAAGGTGCCAGCTCCAAAAAAGTATTGGCAAAAGGCAAGGAATTCAATGTAACCTTAGAGAAGTGGGTTTTATTTCTAATTTTTTAAAAAAGGTATAAAACCACTACAAAACAACATCTCCCCGCTCCTTTGGTCATTTACACACACAGTGAGGGTTTTCAATTTTTCCGCCAGAGTCCTCGAGAAAAATTTTCTGGGCGTTGTGCTCTTGTAGAGTCATGCTACGCACCTGTAGCGTCTCACTGTGTGAATTTACACTACACGATACCTGCCTGAAGAGTGGTGTTGCGCTCCTGCATTTTTTCCCGATGTTCAAGAGAAGAGGGCACGAAGGCCCGTTTAGCCCCTACACATTTATCCGTTTAGAGGGTGACCTAAGCCGCCCGGAAGTAGTGGTGCTACGCTCCTGCCACAGTGTTTAATGCTGAATGGTGACCCGATTTGCTCGATCATCAGTGTTGCACTTCCACCATAGTTTTGCAGCCTCTACACATTTTCACGTTCAGGGGTGACCCGACTCTACCCACAAGCGTTTTGAGCTTTTTTTTCTACTGTGGAGGCCTTTTGAAGAGGTATTTTAAAATTTTCCTACATGTTCATGTTTTTCTAAAAGATAAGGTCACAAAGGAAATTGAAAGTTGGTCTAGAGAAAGCAGTGATGGCCATGTAGAAATTAATGAAGACAGTGACCAAGAAGAAAGTATTGATGAAGAAGAAAACAGAGATGAAAACAGTGAGCCTAGAGATAGTCAACACACTAGTGATAGTCAACAAACTAATGACAGTCAAAAAACTAGTGACAGTCAAGGAAAAGGAGTAAATAATGGACCAAACAGTGAAGAAGAACTCAACTAAAAGGAAAATATGCATAATGGTGAAGGGACAAATTCTGAAGAAAGTGAAAATGATACAAGTTATGAAACAGAGGTTGAAATTAAAGGTAAAGACCATAGGCATGACAGTGAAAACAGTGGGTCAAATGATGAAAAAGAGGACATTCATGAAGACAAAGATGTACCAAGCAATAATGAAGACACTTCTAGCATTGAAAAAATAGAAGGTGACACTGAAAATACAAAGGACATTGGAGGGGAGGCATATGAAAAACATTGAAGAGGAAAAAGAAGACAACGACAAATATGGAAAAAGCAGCCAAGAAACAGAGTTTGAAAGTGATTTCAGTGGGCAAAAAAATGATAACAATGGGCCAAATAATGAAGATAATGAACGTGATAGTTAATAAGAAATCAGCCAAGATAATTCACCTAATGAAGAATAAAATGACCATCACAGTAAGGGAAAGACTAATGAGAGTGCCCAAGACAGTGAACCCACAATGGGTGCAAGCAGTGGTACAAGGGCTGAATTTGAGAGTAAAAAAAGTGTGTCAAATAATGAAGAGAAGGAGAGTCATGAAGGTGAAAATGTACCAAGAAATGATCAAGGCACCTCTTACATTGCAAAGGAGAATGACTGAGCACTATGAAACAAAGAAACCACTTTGCAAGGAAAAAACTCAAAACTGCCCAAAATGAGGGCCCAACACCAAAAGATGAAAAATACAAAGCTAGGATTAGTATTTTTTTCCAAATCTTCTCTACAAGTCTCCAAGGACCCATGAGGCACCTACCTACCAAATTTGGGAGAAATTGAACAAGTTTTTGGTTTTTGCAAATTTTGAGGCTAGTAGCGCGCACACCCTATTCTGTGCATTTTCCCAGGGCATATTCAGGAGTAGAGGCTGACATTTTTTGATTCCCCATCATTAGAGGAGTATTCTCACCAATTTGTAGCTCAATTGGAGTTGTTTTGACCCCCCAGAAGGGTAAAAAACACTCATTTTTCACCTTTCTGCCCACTTTTCTGAGCATGTGCTACGCTCCTGGAAGTCTTGGCCTTTTCCACTTTTTTGGAAAATTTCAGAGGTCATATTGAAGAAATAAAGGTATATCTGTAATTTAGACTTCAAGGGCTTTCCAACGGGCCATCTCGGAGCCTTTTTAGACATCGGGAAGGCCTCCAAAACACTGCTGCAAAAAGGCCTATTTCTGTGCTGCGCTCCTGGTAAGTTTTCAAATTTTGACACAGTGTGTTGCGCTCCTGTAGGTGACTGAGAAGAATGTGTGTTTGGAAAGTTTTATCATGCTTTTCAGGGCCTAAAAGTCAATATAATTTCTATTTTGGGCCGGGAAAGATATTTGGTTAGATATTTTTTTGCCTTGGAGTTTGCAAAGCCTCAAGGACAACTTAGGATATTTCTTTTTGGCTAATATACTTCTAGATACTCTCTTTGGATCTCCTCTTTCTTGTTTTTTATATAAGGCATGAGGATTCACTTTAAACAGTTGGGACTTGATGTGTTTAAGAGCAATTCATGGCCTTATGATCTTGGAGAAGAAATTGGTTTTATGAAGTGAATGAATGGCTTGTTTGGCTTGATGATGGAGAAGCATGTTTGCAGGATTCCATAGCTTTGTGAATGGTGATGTTTTCTTAACTTGTTAATGTTTTCTTGTCCTCATTTCTGTTTCATTCTTCTTGGTTGCTATAGATCAGAAAAGTATAGGTTGAGACATGCTCATGGAAGCACCTCAAACCTCCTATTTGTTATAGCCTTGATGTTTTCCTCTTTTAGTCATCTTAAGGAATTCTTGATTGCTCCTTAGGCCCACTAAAATTTGTTTTTGTTTCATGAATGGTTAGTATGCTAGATTATAAATATTATTCATGGTATTCCCTGCTTATTTAAAGTTTTCAAAACCCTATTTTGAAGCTTTCTATGGAATATTGATTGACTAGGTTAAGACAAAGAGGTCTCATTTCGATCTTCCCCTTTTCCCATGCTTACCAACTTATTTCAGAGTTCCCAATAACTTGATATATGTTGTTTAGGAGTTCCCTCTCCATAAATTAAGTTGTTTGTTTATCTTATGTGTTTTCCCAAAAAGCTGAAGGTGAATTTCTAAAGTTAGGAGTTCTAATGCTTCTATGTTTCACTGGAATGTTAATATTACATGTTTATCAGTTTGAGTATTGTTCATAGAGATTAATGGTTTTCCCTACCTCATGATTTATTTCTTCAGACTACATATGTTTAAGACCTCTTAGTTTTTTCCCAAACTTAATGTTCATTACACCTCATACATCACCTAAAGGATCCATTAACCTTGCTAAATCAGCCCTGCAATATACTCTGCTTCATAATTTTGACACCCTTGACTTCATCTGACCCCATAGCCCTATTGATTTGATAACCTCTCATTTCCACCTAACCTACTTGATCATATTACCCCTACCCAAAACAAACAAAAAAATTACACTTAACAACTAGCCTAAAATCAATCATCCAAAGCGAACAAGTTAACAACCTTCGCATAATAGAGAGAGCCCTCTCTGAGTCCAGGATGGCTAAGTCCTAGGACTCCAAAGACTGGTCTGATTTTGTCCTATCATTTTTCTACCAATCTGCCAAATCACAGGACTAAAACATTCACCACCAATATCGCTCCGCAAATCCTTCATTTGCTTCCCCAACTCTTTCTCCACCAATGCTTTAAACTCACAAAACTTTGAGAATGTTTGATCCTTCTTATGCATGAAGAAGATCCAACATCTACGAGAATAGTCATGAATAAAAATAACATAAAACCTGTGTTTTTTTTTTTATGCAACTGAGAATGGTCCACACACGACTGTGTGTACTCTCTCCAGGATCATCGAAGCAAGGTTCTCCTTTTCATGAAAGGTGGTCTTCACAAACTTACCCATAGTACATCCATTGCACTAATCTATCTACGCAAGTGTACCCTTGGAAAGTCCAGTAGAAATTTGCTGCAAAATCTTCAGGGCACCATGATGAAGATGGCCCAATATCCTGTGCCATAATTTTCCCTCATCCCGGCTCACAACTTCTTCTTTTCCCACCATTGCAGCACATCCATCTACCTCCAAATTATGGAGATTCTTAACTCGAATCCCTATCCTCTTCGTTTGAATTTTTGTTTTATCTCATAGGAAATATTTTCCATCACTAAAACAACATCATAACCTCTGTCCTCCAACATTGCGACTAAGACTAAGTTCTTCTTCGAAATTGGAACATGCATAAAATATTTCAATAGAAATGGTTTACCTAACTCCCTCTCAAAGGTAATGGTACCAATGCCAATCGCACTGTATCATCCATCGTTGCTCATCTCTATATGCATTTGGAGATCTTTCTCCTCCAAGTCACTAAACAACTCCTTGTCTCCCGTCATGTGGAAGGAAGTACCACTATCAAGATAGCACATCGATCCCATTGTGCTTGAAACCAAGCATGCGATCAAAGAGAAATCAAGTTCAAATTGCGAGGCAAGGACCTCACCAGCTGCAGCTCCAGCAACCTTCTTGTTCTTCTTTTTCTGTGGGTAGTTAGTGGCGAGATTCCCATGTTCGTGACAGTGAAAACACTTCACCTTGGACAAATCCAGCTTCTTACCTTTAGCCTCAGATTTTGGATGGGATTTCTTCCCCTTCCCTTTTCCTTGATTTTGAAGCCAAAAAACAATCCTCTTCATCATCATGTTTTGATGAAGAGCCATCCCTGGTACTCTGCCTTATCTCCTCCTGCACTAGATCCGACCAAAGTCGCTCCCAATCCGGCAGTTTCTCCTGCCCATTGACAGAGTCTTGATAATTTTGCCAGCTCTTCGAAAGTCCAAGGAGAGCCAATCTCACCAAGTCATCATTAGCAAATGTAATTCCCACACTCCCCAGCTCATCCCTACATTGGAAAAACTTCGTGAGATACTTTGGAATACTGTCGCCCTTCTCCATTTTTATTTTTCTGAGTTTATCTTTCAGCGCAAACTTCCTATGGTCGCCACTACTTTGGAAAATATCTATCAAAGCCTTCCACATTGCAAATGGAGTGGCTTTCCCGTGAAGGCTTGACCCAATATGGTCTTTCACACATTCCAACATAATTCTTCTTGTCTTTGCTAATTTCTTTTCCCAGGCGTCAAGTAATGCAACATCCGTTGAAGTGGGCTTAGGAACATCACTATTGATGAAGTCCTTCAAGCCATTATCTTCAAGAACTACTTCCATCCTATCCTTCCAGGCTATGTAGTTAGAGATACCCTCGAGTGCATACTCCAACTGCAACCCATTGAAAGACATTTCAATGTTTACTCAACTGTCGCACCAAGAAATTCTTGCAGCAAATTCGAATTGTCCACCAGCACAAAACTCAACACCACTTCAATATTGCAATCTCTAGTGATTAACACTTCTTTGATACCATGTAGAAATTTATAAAAAAATAATGTATTTCTGGATTCTCTTGATCTAACAATTTAATATTATGTTAAATACATAATCCTTCCACTTAATTCTTTGCGGAAATTAAATCGCCAATTGCAAAACACATATGAAGCAAAATAAATCGCACATAACAAGATGTTTTACCGGGAAAGCTTAAAGCTAAAAACCCCAACTATCATATATTATGTATATCAATGGAACATGTAACAATATCATACAAATCTAAGCTCATAGAGCTCTCAATACAATATACAATCATCACATGTTGTCATGTAGAAATTTGCATATCTATGCACCAATTTCTTGCCTCCTCACAGCTTGCCTCCACTGTGCAATCGTTGCTGAAGAAGATCCCTGAATCAATTCAATATTTCCTTGCTTGCACTGCACAATCCTCATTGGCATCTCCAATGTGTGTGTAGATGCATTGAATGCATCACTATAGTCACAACTGATAGTCAAACACACCCTTTCACCTATCTCTCCACTGGGTCTCCACTGAATCTGACATGCAAGTAGTAAACTGCTGTATTTTTTAGTTGCAAGTAAGACACTACTTATGAATTAATTATCTAATTAATTCTTTCATCTTTCACTAGTGTATATTTAGTTACAAATAGCACAACTGAGTTAAAATAAATAGAAACTCCCATAAATACTCTTCCAACTCTATTACAACTATGTCACACTCAGTTACAATGAAGTCCTCCATGCATGAGTCACCAATCACCCTAGTAATTGCGTGATTCCTTCAGCCCACTGATGTGCCACATCTGTTCACTGAAATCAACCACTCCAAGAGAATAAGTTAATATTTATTGTCTGATTATTATTAATGGCTAATAATAATCGACATGCATTCTATTTTTAGATTAGTGATCTATAAATAGACTTCGCCCATCTTCTAAAAATAGAAATTCATCCAAAGTTAGAATTTTCTCAACCATCTAGAATCAGCATCCTGCTGACTTTAGAATATGTTCACCATTCTAAAAATCGACATACACCTAAAAATAGCCTGCAGACCCCACCTAGTGAAGGTGCTTAATTTTCACTAAGCTCATTATCTTGTTGAGTATCAACACTAAATCCTTCATCTTAGGTTTTAATGTGCTTGTGGATGATCCATTGAATGTATGCAAGAAGAATCGTATATGCCTTCTTCTTCTATTGTTGTTGTGGGATCTCTGGTTTTCTTTGGTTTGGATAAACTGTTGGAGATTTAGATTCTCCTTGAATGCTCTTGATTGAGATTTTTACTCTACAACATAATTACTCAGAGTCTCATGCTCTAGTTATCCCCCATATCCATGCCATTCATCTCCTTCTACAAGGAAAGTGGACATAGAAAAGTGTTGTGGAGATCTTTTCATTGCCGGTTGTTTATGTTGTTGATAGGAAGTGTTTGGACCTTCCTCATTCTGAAACCCTATTTTGGTTTCTCTTTGCCTTCCCCTTCTTATTTCTTTAGTCTCTGTGGAGATATCCTGCACATATCTAAAGAGAAGTGTGGAAAAACTTAATCCTTTCGCCATTGAATACTTCTTGTTTTTCTACTTCTTCTTCTTATTCTTCTAATGCCATGAAGTGCCCACAAGCTGAGCCAAATATCATGCTCTGATACCACTGTAATATCCCAAAATGGGAAAGATAGGAATATAGAAAATATGCATAATTCCAACTATGGTAAAACAGGAATTAAAAATGTAGAACTAGAAAAATTATCGAATACATAAGATCATCATACATATGGGTAGAAAATAGTTGAACCATATCATTAAGGATAAAAAACAAGTTAAGTAAACAATGCTCGAAAAGGAATGCACTCAAGCCACAAGATAGTTGGAATACACTAAAGGAAACTAGCACTGGAAATGTTTTGTTGCTACTATTGCTACTACTGGAAGCTATAGCTACTGTAAAGTAGAACCCTATGTGGGATGATGTTGGAGTGCTAAAAAATATTTGGTGTTATAACCACGGTCTCTACTCAAAAAACCCAGAAATGGTTTGGCTAGATTTTAACTTTGGATTTTCGGCCCTTTTTGGGTGGCACACTGCACCCCTGCTAGCTGAGTTATGTACTCCCTGGAGTCAACTGTTAATATAGAGCATAAATAATGATCTATCAGCAACAATAGCACCCACTGAGATCACTAACTAAAGGGTTGATCCCTTCTCCTGATCTCCAAGATAGAAGCTTGAGATCTATCTCCTCCTGTCTCTGCTCAAGTTGCAGCTGCAAACTGCACAACTGCTGGACTAGATTGCGCTATCAAGGAGGTTGGATTTGTAGCCTACTGCTGTATGATGAAATAATTGTCACAAATCATGTAAATTATCTCTCCAAAGTGAGGGGAAGACCCCTCACAGGATTCCAAGTTGAAATACTTGGAACTTCCTTCCTCCCTTAGATATGCCTGGCTGGACTGCGCAATTCCTGAAGGAAATTTTGTTGCATGGAGGTGTAATATGATGGTATGATGTTGGATATCACAATAATGCTCCTAGAAGACTAAAATGTAAGCTCAAGGTGAAATGATGAATCCTCCATCGGTTTCCTAGCTGAAATGCTAGAAACTATCTTCCTCCTCTCAAACCTTAAGACATGAATGTGTAATTCCTCAAGATGTATATGCAGAAGAGGGGCTGAATGTGGCACCAATGCCAGATGATGAATAGATGCTCAAAATAACCTTCCCATAGTAGGCACTCGAAGTCCCCCGTGGGTAAGGATGGGATTTCTACTCAGGAGCACCTATGTGCCAAACAACACAACAGACTTAGCTAGATAGCTGAAGCATGAAAAGAATGTCAAACAACAATACAATATCAAATTATAGACTGATTTTCTTTGCTGCCCTCATCTTCCTTATATGGTTGTGAGCCTTCCCTAGCCTTGGCCCACCTCATAAATGCGCTGCACATGTGGCCACTAGTCTCCATGAAGACTGTGTTGTCTCTCCATGATCGCCATGATCTTTGCATTTACTTTCCACTCCTCCATCTTGTGTGCATTTAATGCACCACTTCCTTCATCACTAAATCATTAATGCTCTATGACCTTACTTTTATTCCTCCACTATCTCCATCATATCCCTCATTATTCTCCATAATCTCCACTCTTCCTTCATTAATGAGCTGCTCCACTACTCCATGATGTTGATATATTATCTACTAACCCACATTCACACAAAAAAAGTGGATTTTATTCATCTATGGGGTTTATGGGTCCCTCCACCCTTTTATTTACTTAACTAAGTAAGAAAAGTAAGAACTCTAATATTCCAATTAACCGATGGAAAATTGGTAATATTACACACTCTGATATGGGCCTTAAACCATCATCAAAGTTGTGGGAGATCATGCTTTCAAGCTAATTACCCCCCCACTAATTGGCTTGCCCCCTGTATTCAATGTGGATCACCTTTAGCCATACTTTCCACAATTGTTGGACACATTAGACATTTCTCAACAATTGACACCAAAAGAGCTCAACATATACTACATTGAATAGGCCACAAATTATAAGATCATGGACACACAAATCAAGAACACTCACAAATAGAGAATCCAGATATATCAAGTTGTCAAAGTTGGTCAAATCTTGCACCAAGGCAAGTGGTTCACTAGGAACCAAGTTCAACAGAAATTTACCCATCTCATGGAGGCACTCAACCCAATGGGGACCATTACTTACTAAGGAGGAAGGAGTAATCTAAATGGATATTGATGGCCACCCACCTATTCTACTTGGACCCCCAACATTGTTTATCTTAGTTTCCTTAATTGTAGGACAATTTACTATTTTTGGCATTTTTTTGGGTCTTGAACTTCCAGAGTCATTTTGAGGCCCTAAAAGACATTTTTTTTGGAAACAAGGAAAACCAAAATATTATGTTAGGTGTTTTCAATCAAAATTTGTAGTCCTTGGATAAATATTTCTAATTAGTTATCATACACACCAAACGGAGATTGTATGCCAAAGTTATGACATCAGGAAGTTGGTGTACCAACTAACTCCAACGAGGCCCACAAACTTTTGGCACTTCATCTCCTAGGGTTATATTTTTGGAGTTTTGGGGTTTTCCATAGTTTATCAATAATAAAAAGGTTTTCAACCCTCATTTTAACACAGTTCAGTGGCATGTAGCTGCCACATCTCTTCTTAGAGATAAACTACCATCACCTGAGCTATTTTATTTTAATTCTGCATGTAAACAATTCAGTATTTTGTTATCAATTAATTGAAGTTCAATTTTCGCTATAAATCTATGTTCCTAATTAAATTTGTAATATATATATATATATATATATATATATATATATATATATATATATATATATATATATAAAGCTGACAATGAAATATTTTATTCATGGATCTCATTGTCCACATAAAATTTTTTGTTTATCAATATATTTCTAAATACACATCAATATTATCGAATCGTGCATATTTAAAGATCTTAGTTGTAATCCACATCTATTTTTTTTTTTTAGTTATTAATTTTTTACGGTGTAGTCTAACTAATATTCCCTACTACCCTATAATGTGGCTAGGCTATGTATCGTGGACAGATTACCATATCAAAGTTTGTATATCTTATAAAAAACCATGTGAAGCACCAAGAAGGTGAGGCCATGAGACATCAACCAAATATTCAAAATTATGAAGGAATTGGTCATTGAACTACATCATTGATTTGTGAGATGTGTTAACCACCTATAATAATCTCTCAAAGCAAACAGGTGGCTAAATCTATTCAAGCCTTCAAGTGAAAATTTCCCTTGAGAATTTATCATCCTTGAAGCCTTGTGGTGTTCTTATCCTCCAAATGAATCTTCACTGTTGTTTCCATTAATGGGTCCTACTATTTTGTGGAAGAAACTATCTTCAAAAAGCCTCCATTTTCTACTTTTCACTCCCACAAAATTCCCTTTTTTCACCCATACTCCCTTCAAAAAATCCTCTGTAATCCTTCATTTTAACCTCTAAACCATCCTAAATCACTTTTTAAACCATGTATTTCCCTCTATCTGGTTTGAAAATCATCCCTTTCATCTACCAGAACCTTCATTCTGGCTTAAAAATCCTTGTTTTGGCCTAAAAAATCAGTGCATTTGCACTATATAAGTCTTCTAGCCCCCAAGGGCTTATGGCTTTAAGCCCCCGCCTCATATAACTTTAGCCCCGCAATCGAGCGCTAAAAAGCCAAAGAAAGCCCAAAAATCCTTTCAAAAGGCCTAAAAAAGCATTTCTCCACTCCATTAAAGAATTAAGCCCCCGAGGGCTTATTTCCTTTAGCCCCCCTCCATGTGACCCGAAGCCTCGCAAATGGGCGCTTAAAGGCTTTAAAAACATTTCCCAAACCTTTTTTCCTTTGTTTTTCATAAACCCGACGTTAAGATTTTAAACGAATCTGAACCATTGAATCCACAAGAACCAACGACCCAGATTTCGTCTCGCCCACAACCCTTCACCATCCCGACCTCCGATTAAATCTCCACCATTGATCAAGTTCGATCGGACGGTCCACATTAATTCTGCTCGTCAAACCCCACCCTTCTCATTTCTCTCCCATCGACAGATCTCGACCGTCCATTCCCAAGATCCAACGGTCAGGATTTAAACCACCATTAACCCTACCCACCTTTTCTGCCCGTGCATCTTACCTCCCATCGCACGAAACCCACACCGTCTGATCAAAACCAAGAGATCTGACGGCTTAGACCCCGTTTCGCTTTTTTCTGCAACCATGGTTTAACATTTCAAAACAACACAAAATGGGTGGTTTTATTTTTCCACGTGTCAGTCAGTGTATGGAATTTCATTTTTTTGGGCATTTCCGCTTTCCCCCTTTTTGTTGTGTGAAAATCATTCTGGTTCTCTGCCTTACCGCCCTCCACAATGTGTTCCATTATTAATCTTAGCCGTTGATCTCTGAGATCGGATGGCTCTGATCACATCACAATCCCGTTCATTTGTTTTTCACCTATTCTCTCGAATGTTTCCATTGGGCGATCCCCGCCGTCGATTGTCCTAATCAGACAGTTCTGATTTAATCTCGCCCCGTCCACTCTCCATTCATCCGATATTTCAAATGTCCCCATCGAAAGATCTCCGTCGTTGATTGTTCTAATCTAACAGCCCACATTATATCGCATTTTCATTTCATTCTCCACTCATCTAACCTCTCAAACGACTTCATCGGACAATCTCCACCATAGATCATCCTGATCTAACAGTCCCAGTTTATCCTCCCACCCAAACCTCCAAAGCACCTGGTTAGCTGCTCTACCAGTGTTTTTCCCCATTTTTCCGCTACGCTCACTTTTTCCCTCATTGCTCCTCCATCCTCCTGGGCCCTCTGAAGCAGTCTTCCCCACTCCCTCTGGTTTTTATAACATGTTTATCGCATTTTGCAGGGTTTACAGGTGGTGAATGCACACTGTTTTCACAGTCACAGCCATGGCGAAAGACCATTGCAGAGCCGAAGAGAACTGAAGAATAAATTGAAGATATTAAAGGGTTAAAAGCATAATATTGAAGATTAAGAAGCCTAATCCACTGTCAGCACAGATTAAATACAATCATTGATCACAGTAGCACAGAGGACATACCAGCAGGACATTCCTTTTACTGAAGAAAGGACCAAAATCACTACTACCCATTCTCTATTCTTCATCGAGCTCCAGAGTAATTACTACTCTGACAAGAAGTCCTAAAGAACTGTAAGTGCATTAGTTACAAAGCATGGAAGGCCTGAAAAGAAAATCTTCATCCTTTCTTGTCATAGAGGACAAACAAAGTACTACAGACAAGAAAGTACCTCCAAGAGCATACCCTTGGAGTTATTATCAATCTGATGAAGACCCCAAATTCATCTGAAGGGTACCAAATTTAATGTAAAGATATTAAAATGGAATGGGCTTCAAAAGACACTTGTCCCTCTATTTTAATGAATCATTTAAGTTCTATCTGCCACTACTATCACTCTTTCATCTCTAAGAACTCCTGAGAAATACATTGTAAATGTTGGTTTGATATTGTAAAAACACTGACTGTAAGCTGTTTGACTGAGTTAGAGTTTTGTGAGTAGTAGTTGTAAATAGGTTGGGAGATGATTTCTGGATGATATCAAGCTATTGGACAAGAATGTATGTGACTGGTTTTGCTCTTCTAATATGACAAGCATGTTCATTAGATCCTGATCTAAATCAGTGGTGATGTGTTCTCTCTTTTTTATTGTTTTCTTTCTGTTATACATCATGTTTCATTTTCTCTGATAAGAATCAGTAATTTTAGCTTAGGATATATTGCTGCAAGTACCCTAATGCTTCCTGAACTTTCTTATCTTTAATTTTTTCTACTAATTGTGTATCTTAGAACAAATTCAACATAATTTAACCAGTATAGAAGTTGGTTTTTCCATGCTTACTGATGTGTGAATTTAGAGTTTGTTACTTGGATGTTCTTGTTTGGTTTCAGCTGAAAGAATTAGGAAACTAGGAGATTTAGAATAAGCCCTGTCCTCTACGTTCCTTTTCTAGCAGTTAACCTTTCTAAGATCCCTTTGAGTTGAATGTCAAAAGCAAAGAAGGTTAAAAGTCTTTCTCTGATCTTAGACTTCACTCTGTGTTAAACTTGAATGTTTTCATTGAATGAAAGTAGTCAGGAAGACTGTTGGGTTGTTGTCTTTGGAGTTAGCCTCATTAGGAGTTTAGATCATATAGGTTAAGGCATGCCCTGTCCCTAGATTTACTCCGAAGTGGTCACCTTGGAAGGTTTTCCTTTTTATTCCCATTCATTTCCTTATTGTTTCATCCAACACTATCATCTTAAGAGATCCTTTGATATAGATTACTAGCCCTCTGAAAGCCTTGGATATTTGAATTGCAAGTAAACCCTTTTATGACCCCATTGCCCAATGGACTTGTGTTCTCTTTGAATTATCTCCCCATTGCCAAAAAATCCTTCTCTACCCATTCTTTACCTTACTTTTAACCCTTCTTTCATGTTTCCCAACCAAAAGAACAAAATCATAAACCCTTGTGCCTTATAGCTAGCCTAATACCTTAAATCGAACTTCAAAGATATATATTTCTTTACCTTTATAGAGAGATCCCTCTCTGGATCCAGGAGAGCTAGATCCTGAGATCCCAAAGTGGTTTGATGTTGTCTTGTCATTTGGTATTGCCAAATCTACCAAATAACAGGAACCACAACATAATGGTGACTCCACTGGGGAAAAAATTCTGAGTAGACTGTTATTTTAGACACCTTTGAGAGCTCATAAGACCAATCAACCTTGATTTGGTATAGATTGCTGACGGTGGACAGTAGCCTGCTTCAAATCATTCTAAACCCTACACCTAGCGACTCCATAGTTCCTAAATGACCAAAAGACTCCACTGGTGATCAGTAGGCCTGCTGATTATCTTTGTTTTCACAAGACTCCACTGGGAGACCAGTTTCATCACAACATTATCCATATTAAAGGAAACACATAGGATTAATCTTCTTTGTTTGAAGATAGTTTGCCTCTTAAATATTGTTACACTTGGCTAACTTTCATCGCTGAGTCTAAGGACATAACATACTGGCTTCAAGGAAAATCCATACCAGAGCTTATCCTGATCCAAATCCCCCTGAAATAGTTGAAAATCCAGAGAGCATTCTTAGGAAGTCTCCCACATCTAGGGATCCAAATATTGTCAGACCCATTCATAGAGCTAACTCAACACCTGAAAACCTTGTAGCTCCATCAGATACTCAAGTTGACTTAGATTTACCAAGTAAGTTACCAAGAACTAAGTCATTCAGTGGCATAGATCAGACAGACTTTGAGCCTTCAAGTTCATCACCACAGAGTGGTAAACACATTGATAATAGAGAAGCCCCTCCATCCACACCTCCTGATATACATTTCATTCATAAATTAGGTCTCTCTCACCCTAAGTCTGCTCAACAGTTTGCTGTTGGTCCAAGCATTTCTGTCATCCATATGCCTGTTGTACAAGATAATCGTTTCCCTCCAAAAAACACCATCATAGCAGCATGGTGTGCTCCCCTAGTGTTGCCATAGCCTTTGGCACCTTTACCCAATGACTATCAGTCTAAAATCTCCCATTTCACTGGAAAATAATCTACCACAGCTCAGCACCATGTAGATAGAATGGAAGATGCTTTTGACTATATGGAAATAGAAGATGAAACTATTAAAATGAGGATCTTTGCTCAAAGTTTAGGAGGAGAAGTAAAATAGTGGTTTAAATTCTTAGCTCCTAATAGCATCAATGACCTTCCCTATTTACATCAAGCTTTCATAAACAAATGGGAAGTCAAAAGAAACACTCTCCAAATATTAGCAGAGTATAAAAATCTTAAAAGAAATCAGGGAGAGAGTGTTCATGATTACTCCACCAGGTTTAACAGTGTCTACAATGCTCTTCCACCCCACATGAAACCTCCCCAAGGAATGGCCTCAGTGAAATATCCTGAAGGTTTCGATGCTGACATGGCCTATCAACTTAGGGAGAGAGATTATTCAACTCTAGAAGACATGCAAAAGGGAGTTGTAAGTGTGGAGGAAATCTTAATTGAAAAGAGAGCTAGGATGAGAGCTAAAAAGAAGGTAACCTACAGGGAAGACAACACAGCTTCTACATCTTATTCCAAATATGATAGTCTAGCCAAAAACATGGAGAGGATAGAAAGAATTATGGATAAAATGGTTGTCCAAGTCAATAATCAGAATAGAAACCAAACTCAAAACTTAGAACCAAAACTTTAGGAGAAACACTACCCCTAATAGACAGAGGGATTCTGACCAACAAATCATACCTCCATTCCAAGAAAATTTCCTTGATGAGGATGTGGGAATAATAGAAGAATTAGAGGGAACTATTATTAACATGGTGGAAGTGGATAACCAAGGTCACACCTTTTCCACAGAAGATAACCAAACTTCATACACACATTGGGATGAGGAAGGGTTAGAATATGAAGACTATAGGTTAGGATTCGAGAATGCCATCATGCACGTCCGAGAACAATATGATCTTAGAAGAAAAAAGAACATAGATACTCCCAAACCAAAAACCTCTAAAATCACCATTAAGAAAAGAACTGAAAAGACTCCTTAAGGGACTGCTGAAAGCAACAAAACAACAGTTGAGAGTTCTGGCAAAATCAAGGACAAAGACATCCAAACCATTGATAAACCAAGTCAAGAAACTAGCAGCACTAGCATTGCAGCTAATGCTCCTGAAAAATAGTTTCAACCAATGTACATAGTGAAAATCAGCAAGCTGATTGTGCCAATAAAACAGTGACCAACAAAACAGAATCAAACCTTTCAAAAAGTCAGTCTCCTTTCAATCTGGAAAGTGAAATTGCCAAAATTAAAATTTATGTCCCTCTCACTGAGTTGACCACCCAGGATGCATATAAATGTCAAATCTTGAAAGCTTTAAACTTAGGAGAAAACAATGACTCTGTTAACTTAAATGATGATCAACCAACTCTCTTGTTTGGCCCAAAAATTGAAGGAAAATTTCAGGAAGGAGTAGTGCCTCCTTTCTATGTCAGTTTAAAAATCCATGAAAAAATCCTACACAATGCTATGCATGACTCAGGGGCTTCACACAATCTTATGCCCAAAGTGATCATGGAAAAATTAGGACTAGAGATAACCAAACCTTATAAGGATTTATATTCTTTTGACTCTAGCAGAGTGAAGTGTTTGGGTATGATTAAAGATCTCTGTGTGAATTTGACCCAAATCGCAGCCAAATGCATGGTAATGGATGTTGTAGTGGCTGATGTACCTCCTAAGTATGGCATGTTGCTATCAAGATCATGGGGTGCTAAGCTACAAGGTACCATGCAAATGGACATGACATATGCCACTATCCCCATTTTCAGCTAGCTTAGAAGATTATATAGGGAAGCACACATGAAATTTATGGTTAGCAGCCCAGAGAAACCAGAGAATTCCCCTCTTTACTCTGTCCATATAGACCTAGACTCTTTTATCCTTTACAATGATGAGTTTACAGATGAGCAAGAGCTATAGAATAGAAATTGAAACAACAGAGTAGATTCCACAAATCCAAACATAATGGCAGCTCTGGATATAGAGGGGAAAAAAGGAGAAACATCTAAACAAACTACAGGGTTAGAAAATCAGAACCAAGGCTGTAGTGAGCATATTACCCATCAGCCTGCTAACCTCAAGAAACAAGATGATAGTAAGAAGGAAATTGATAACAAATCTACTAACAGTCCCTTATGGAGCATGAGTTTTGATGGGTCTTGCAATAAAAGGAATGCAGGAGCTGGGGTATGGTTGCACAATACTGAAAAAAATTATGCTGAGAGTCATGCCTTCAAGCTAGATTTCAAATGCACAAAAAACATAGCAGAGTATGAAGCTCTCCTATTAGGACTGCATCTGTTGAGAAAACTAGGAGCTAAGAGGATAGTAGTTCATGGAGACTCAGAATTGGTCATCAAACAAGTAAATGGAGAGTACACTGCCAAACATCCTAGACTAAGGGCATATAGGAATGATGCCATGGATCTTTTGAAAACATTTGTAGAATATGAGCTTGTGTTTGTCCCTAGAAGTCAAAACATACTTGCAAATGGATTGGCCTGTGCTGCTAGTTCATATCATAGACCACTTAGTGACAAACATATCATTGTTCAAACGAAATACAGACCAGCAGTACCAGATAATGAAAAATATTGGCAGGTCTTTGAGGGTGACAAACAAATAGAGGATTTACTTTCCAGAACGAGTTTGAATTCATCTATCTAACTCTAAGTCTTATGAAAATTGCTTGGATAAAGATCCTTTATGAAGAAAACCATTCCTACCAGAGAAATAAATATGCCTCACTCGTAGAATTTAAACCAGACAGTAGAATACATGAACATGATAAAGAAGACAGAGGTATTGCTGTACAAATAAAAAAGCATACCCAGAGACTTTAGACCCCCTGAGGACCTCTTTGATTTCATCGACGGTCAAAGAAGTCAGCACTATAGTGTTGGAAATGAAAGATGCAATGTGTTGTCCTTGATGGCAACCTACTTGATGAAGTTGTCCTCGATGGAAACTTACTTGATGAGTTGTCTTTGGATAGAAACCTATTTGTTAATGATGTAAATATGATGTATCTACAGATCAGTTCAGAAGTAATAAAGAAATAAATTCCAGTAAGTGCCAGAGTAATGATGAATAAGATATGTCACAAAGCATACGCGGGTTTGTAAAGGCTGTCGCGTATGCACGCGGATAAGTACGTCCCAAGTCGCGTATGCCCTTTTGCGCTCCAAAATTATAATACCAAGGGGCATTACCATGGTTTTGGCACACAATATTGAGCGCTGTATGGTTTATTTGATTCCGTCCAAGAATACCATTGGAAGTTGTGTGATTTTGGCTCATGGCATTGGTAAAGGCTAAAAATATATAAGGAGAAGAGGATCATAGTGCAAGGTGTGCATGTGTAAGGGTTGTTGATGAATAAATTCCTCTAAGGAATATTTGCATGGTTTAGCTCTATTCTTAATTGATAGATCTGAATCTATGAAGAACCTATGGATATGATGAAGGTTCAAGATCTCTAGATCTAGAAATGATGAATCTCTAGGATGATCTGCAAAAGAAATGATGAAGACCTGGCGCAAGTCTGATGAAGAAATTGAAGAAATCTGGGTAAGTTTATAGATTCAGTCCGTTTTGGTAAAATTTATCTTTGCTGCATCTTGTACGCATTTTTCTTATAGGGCAGCGTAGAAATATTGTCCGCTTCATTAAAGCTGCCGAGGAAGTTAGAAGCCTCAAGCTTATTTACAAATATTACTTCGATTTTTGTTTTCTCTCTATTGTCGGTCAATGAAAATCAATGAAGTTCGCTGATTGAATATGGAGGGTTTAAATTGCATGACTACGCCTAGTCAAATCTAATTTCGAGTGAGAAAACATGTATAAATTCGATCATCATTTAAAGGTTCTCGTATTTATCGAGAAGGTGTCTTTCAACTGAAAGTTTCTTTATATGAATCTCGAGGAGTATCATATTTGAAAATCAAGTATACCCAGCATACAGTTGATACTGATAAAAATAAGATATCGTATAGCTTTCATGAATGGAAGTATGATACATTTCATGTTATGAAAAACAATATGCACAGAGGCATACACAGGTTGGTGAGCAGGAAAGCGCATATACACGCGGCTTGAGTGAATAAAAGTAGCGTATGACTCTGATGCTAATGAATGTTCGTATTATTTGACCGCATATCATTCAATCAAGTTATTTCGAGGTCTGTTTATAATGGTCCTAATGTTCTGCTTAAGTATTGGGAAATATGTTTGTTGATGTTAAATGAAGGGTTGGGTTGAAGTTGTTTGATCTAGTATGAAAATTGATGAAACCAGTTTATATGGTCCGGAAAGGTTGCCTTCTGATGGCGGCATAGGAGCTGAACCAAGAGAAGTAGTTGAAATCGTGTTGAAGCTCCTCTCGCGAGAGGTCAAACGAGATCAGGGGGTCGGAGCTCCCTTCCAATTGTAGCTGGAAAACGAGAGAAGGTTGCAGCCTTTTGCAGGTAGAATCCTGTGTACTGGTATAATTCTACATCAGTACAATGTTGTAAAAGGTTTTATGTATAATAAAGATTGAATACAGAGACGACAGCAGCGGTGGTTTTCTCCCAATTTGGGTTTCCACCTTAAATATTGGTTTTCATGTGTGTGATTCTTTATACTATTGTTTACTGCTCATAAATTCTAATTATTTAGTCCTATTCATAACTGATAAATCTTTTTAATATAAGACCTGATTTTCAATCAAAGATAAATCAAGATGACGCGAACTTTCTATATTTCCTTGTATACGCCGTGAAGTTCAACAAAGTAAACGAAGACAAGATGGAAATCAAGGCCAAAGAAAAAGTAAAAGTTTAGTCACCAACATTCACCCCCTCTCAGTATTTTTCCTAAAAATTGGTATCAGAGCAGGTCCTTCTCAAAAGCTTAGCCGCTAGAAGGAAGATCAATCAAGATGAGCAATCAAGATGGAATAACATCTATCAGGCCTCCACTCTTCAACATAAACAAATTAATCTTCTGGAAAACAAGGATGAGATCCTATCTTCAGTCTCTGGGTGCAGATGTATGGGCTATTGTTGAAGCAGGATATCAATATCCAGCTGCAGTACCAACAGATCCAACAGAAAGAAATAATTATGAAACAAATGTAAAGGCGGTAAATGCTCTATTGGGAATTCTAACTGAATCAGAATTTGTCAAATTCATGCAGCTAGATACAGCAAAGGCAATATGGGACAAAATCATTATAAGTTATGAAGGTGATGCAAAGGTAAAAAGTGCTAAAATCCAAACTCTCAGAATTCAATATGAAAATCTAAAAATGCATAATGAGGAGAGCATTTCCAGTTTATTTTTACATCTTGATGATATTGTAAATCGTATGAGAAATCTGGGAGAAACAATAACCGAATCTACTTTGGTTGAAAAAGTTTTAAGATCACTAACGGCAAAATTTGAGTCAAAAGTTTCTGCTCTTGAAGAAAAGGCAGATTCTTCACCATCTTATCAGACAACTTATTATACACTAACTTCATGAAAGTGAGGAAGATGATACTGTCTGTCAAGAAAATATTTTTTCCATCTTCACTACACACAAGAAGTAATGACAAAAAGGACTGTGGTACATCCTTAAGAAGATGAGGTAAATTTTGTAAAGAAACTCCAAATTGGCACAGGATGGTTTAGAGGTAAGCTTCCTTTCAAATGTTTTTCTTGTGGAAGAGTTGGTCATTATGCTGCTAAGTGTCCTTACAAAGAAACATATGAAAAAGGGAAGGAAGTAGCAAGAAGGAATAAGAATCGGTTTAGCACTAGAAAAATTTACTATAATCATGAAGACAGTGATGGGATATCTGACAGTGAGGAAGAATGTGAACAAGATCTTAGACTTCTCATGGCATTTGAAAAAGAATCCAGAGAAGAAAATAATACTTTTATGGATGCTTTAGAGGACAATGATTTTCTTGATGATTTCAATCAACTCAAAAAATTCTTAGAATAAAGTAAAATATGCGTAGAAGAAACTAAAATATCCATAGAAACTCTGAAAAATCAGCTTGAAGAAAAGGAGAAACACAATAAGAAATTAGAATGTGAAATAGTAAGTCTAAGAAAAGAAATTGAGAAATTGAAGACTTTGAATCTTAGATTTTCTAAAGGATCTGAAACCTTAGATGAGATTATCAAGGTACAATGGTCTCCTCTTATAAAGATAGGTCTTGGATATATCGGAGAATCTTCTCAGGCTTCAGCACCAAATTATCTAAAAGCAGCTACAACTAGTATACAACATTCTGCCACTCAGCGAGGGAATAAAGAGTCTTTATAGGTAAATCATGACCATCTCAATTCAAAGAACACTAACAGGAATACCTTTCAAAGGAACACCAATCAATAGGTAAATTCAAGTAGAAGATTTCATGATCGTAGAAATTTCTTCTTCAATGGACAATGTTTCTCATGTCACAATTTTGGTCATAAAGCTATTCAATGTGTTGCATATAAAACAATCATGACAAGAGAAGCAAGAAAGAAAAGGATTGATATTGAAACAAAGAAGAATAACTATAAAAAATTTTCTCCTCTTCTAAATGAAGTTGAATGTGCTTATTGCAATACCTATGGGCATGAAGAATCTAAATGCAGGAGCAAAGTCCACACCAAAGAGCGCCTTCAAGCTCCAAAGTGTGGAAAAAGAAGGAATTAAGTAAAAGCTGAAAATCAGGCATAGATTTATTTTCTAAAGGGGAAGAAAATCATTGTTACATTGATAGTGGATGTTCAAGACACATGACAGGTGATAAAAATAAACTCCTTTCATACAATTATCTAGAAAAGGAAAAGAATGTCACTTTTGGAAATGATACTCCCGCTGTCATTAAAGGAAAATGCTCTATTTTTCTAAAATAAAAGGTGAAAGCTAATGATGTCATGTATGCGGATGGATTAAGGCATAACCTGTTAAGTGTAAGTCAAATGTGTGATCAAGGAACTGAAGTTGTCTTTAGTTCAAAAGAATGTGTGGTGCGTGACCTTGATACAGGTAAAACAATTATAAAAGGAAAAAGAACTCCAAGCAATCTGTATGTATTGAAGAATTGCAAAGAACAATGTTACTTGAGTAAATCTTCAGAAAATTGGCTATGGCATAGAAGGTTGGGGCATCTGAGCTTCTCTCAAATCAACAAATCAAGCAGACTTAAAGCTGTTCGTGATCTTCCCAATATTACTCTACCTGAAAGTATCATATGAAAATCTTGCCAATTCGGTAAGCAAACCAGAGTGAAATTTAATGCCAAGGAAGGATCATCAAGTAAGCCTCTTGAACTCATTCATACTGACATATGTGGACCTGTGAGGAAAAATTCACCACGTGGTGAACAATACTATATCTTATTTATTGATGATTTCTCAAGAATGTGTTGGATTGGGTTGATTAAACACAAAGATGAAGCATTTGAGAAATTTCAGATCTTCAAAGCACTGGTTGAAAATGAATTAGATCTAAAAATCAAGTGTCTTAGATCCGATCGAGGAGGAGAATATACATCAGATGAATTCCTTGAATTTTGTGAACAACATGGCATAAAAAGACAGTTTTCTGTAGCTGGCACTCCACAACAAAATGGCGTAGTAGAAAGAATGAATAGAACAGTTCAACAAATGGCTAGAGCTATGCTTGATGATTTCGGAACACCTGACACATTTTGGGGAGAAGCAACACATACAACGGTAAATATTCTTAACAAGGCACATGTTCGTGTAAATAGTGATAAAACTCCATATGAACTCTGGTATGGTAATCCTCCCACTGTGAAGCATTTTAGAGTGTTTGGAAGCAAATTCTTTATCAAAAATAATGATGAAAAACTTGGCAAGTTTGAACCCAAAGCAGATGAAGGAATACTTCTTGGTTACTCCTCTAGGAGTAGAGCATATAAATGTTACAATAAAAGACTTCGGAAGATTGTTGAATGTATTGATGTTGTTATTGATGAGTCTCCTGCAGCTCCAAAAGAAGAAAAACAAACAACAGATGAAGACGATGGTGACATATATCCTTCTACATCAAATAGAAATGATATAGATAGTGAACCCAATGAAGAACCCGAAGATGATTTATCTAAAAAAGCTCCATCCAGATATGTTCAAAAGAATCATCCAGAATCTCAAATTTTGGGAGAAAAGGGATCAGGTGTACAAACAAGAAGGACTCTTATGGGATCTTCTAGCAATCTGGCATTTCTGTCCACTATTGAACCTCACAATGTCAGTCAAGCTAGCAAAGATGAATGTTGGATTCAAGCCATGAATGAAGAGCTTGATAAAATTGAAAAGAATCACACTTGGGAATTAGTACTAAGACCTCATGACAAAAATGTCATTGGAACTAAATGGATATTCAAAAACAAGTTAAATGAGAATGGGGATGTTATATGAAATAAATCTAGACTTGTTTGCAAAGGGTATGCTCAACAAGAAGGTATAGACTTTGAAGAAACTTTTGCTCTTGTAGCCAGACTTGAAGCCATAAGAATGTTTCTTGCTTTTTCAAGCTTCCAACAAATCAAAGTTTATCAAATGGATGTTAAATCTACTTTTCTCAATGGTGATCTAGAAGAATAAGTTTATATAGAACAACCAGAAGGATTCATTTTGGGAAATGATGAAAAACTTGTTTGTAGACTTAAAAAGGCTCTATATGGTCTCAAACAAGCTCCAAGGGCATGGTATTATCGTCTTGACAAATATCTTCATCAACAAGGATTTTCAAAGGGGTCTGCGGATAGCAACTTATACACAAAATTTGAAAATGATAAACTATTTATTGTAGTTGTATATGTTGATGATATCATTTTTGGGAGTAACGAAGAATCTATGAGTCAAAAATTTTCTTCTGTCATGCAGCAAGAATTTGAAATGTCTTTACTTGGGGAATTAACATTCTTTCTTGGCTTACAACTGCATCAAACTGTAGATGGTATATTCCTATCACAAGAAAAATATCTTAAGCAAATTCTGAAGAAGTATGGCATGGAAGAATGCAAACCTGTAAGTACACCAATGATAACCGGATGCAATCTCAGTTCTCATGATGATTCTCCTACGGTGAATCAACCAGAATACAGATCAATGATAGGAAGTCTACTTTATCTCACTGGAACTAGACCAGACATTATGCATGCAGTTGGGATTGTTGGACGATTCCAAGCTAATCCAAAAGAGTCTCACCTTCAGGCTGTCAAAAGAATATTCAAATATCTACAAGGAACTGAAGACCTTGGACTATGGTATCCAAAGAATGCTGATCTTACTCTTCATGCTTAAACTGATGCAGATTGGGCTGGAAATGTTGATGATCGGAAAAGCACTAGTGGTGGTGCATTCTATATGGGGCCCTGGTTAGTATCTTGGTTCAGCAAGAAGCAAAGCTCTATTGCCTTATCTACAGCAGAAGCAGAACATGTGGCTGCCGCATCATGTTGCACTCAACTTCTTTGGATGATGAAAACCTTACAAGACATTCAAATCAAATGTTCACCTCCTATCTCCATTATGTGTGATAATACAAGTGCCATCAGTATCTCAAAGAATCCTGTTATGCATTCCAAGACCAAGAACATTCCCATCAAGTATCACTTCTTACGTGAACAAGTGCTTGAAAAAAAGGTGAAGTTGGAGTATGTTCCCTCCAAAGAACAAGTTGTTGATATATTTACCAAACCTTTACCCAGGGAAGCATTCGAATATCTCAGACAGAAACTGGGAGTTGTCTCTACCTCTCAGAAGATCAGAACTGCTTAAATTCAGAAGATTAAATTGGATACGCGTATTTCCTGAAGGACAGTCGTGTATATACACGAGGTTATACATAGAAAACCGCGTATGGGTGTTTGCTGACAATTTTTTTTTTTTGGTCAGCATTCTTCAGCACAACTGTGGTGTTGTTGGGTATCTCTGGTGATGTTCCAACTCCCATACTTTTGTTTATTCTGATGAAGATGCCTTGATGATTTGTTGTTCAGGATGCACAGGCTAAGGGGGGAGCATTGGTCATGTGAAAAGGATGCATTGTTGGCATTCTATTTATTTGTTGTAGTCTAATCTCATACTTGAGAATATTTGATCTTGATCGTATAATTCATTTCTGTAATTTGATGAAAAAGGTCATGTTGAGACCTTTGATGTAAAATTGTAATATTCAGTCATGTAAGGACTTGTTCAAATTTGTAAACCCACTTGGTTGGGTAGTTGAGTCAAAATGTGTAAACCCACTTGGTTGGGTACTTGAGTCACATATGTAAATCCACTTGGTTGGATCATTGATGTAAGTAGAAGTCCTTGGTGATAGGAGGGGTCATAGAGTCATGTACTTCATTGAAAAAATTATGTTTGAAGATGCAGCATGATCTCAGTGGGAGCATGGTATTGTTGGTACAAAGGATCTTGATCTACCCTTTTCCCTTGATGTCAAAGGGGGAGAATGTTGTTGCTGAATGTATTTCTGGTCATGGTTGCCATCAAGTCCAAAGGGGGAGATTGTTGGCAATATGATGCAATGAGTTGTCCTTGATGGCAACCTACTTGATGAAGTTGTCCTTGATGGAAACTGACTTGCTGAGTTGTATTTGGATAGCAACCTATGTATTACAGATGTAAGAATGATGTATCTATAGTTCATTTCAGATGTGAAAGAGAAAATAATTCCAGTAAATGCCGGAGAAATGATAAATATAATACATCACAATGTATACGCGAGTTTTTAAAGACCAAGTCGCATATGCACGCGGATAAGTACGTCCCAAGTCGCGTATGCCCTTTTGCGCTCCAAAATTATAGTACCAAGTGGCATTACCATGGTTTTGGCACACAGTATTGAGCACTGTATGGTTTATTTGATTCCGTCCAAGAATACCATCGGAAGTTGTGTGGTTTTGGCTCATGGTATTGGTAAAGGCTAAAACTATATAAGGAGAAGAGGATCATAGTGAAAGGTGTGCATGTGTAAGGGTTGTTGATGAATAAATTCCTCTAAGGAATATCTGCATGGTTAAACTCTGTTCTTAATTGATAGATCTGAATCTATGATGCACCTATGGATATGATCTCTAGATCTAGAAATGATGAAACTCTAGGATGATCTGCAAAAGAAATGATGAAGTCTGATGAGAAAATTGAATAAATCTGGGTAAGTTTATAAATCTGGTCTGTTCTGCAAAATTTATCTTTTACATATCTATACGCTAGTTTGTCTCGGTAAAAGCGCATATATACGCGAGTTCGCTTCATTAAAAGCGCGTATGGAAGTTAGGGTTTCTGAAGCTTATTTATAGATATTACTTCTGTGATTTCTGTTTTCTCTTTGCTATCGGTCAATGAAGTCTACTTGAAGTTCTGGGTTGATTGAATATGAAGTATGATGTTGATTTGATAATGAACAAATATAATCAATGAGTGAGAAAACATGGTTAAAACTGACTGACTATCTAAAGGTTCTGCATTGCTGAGAAGGTGTCTAACTGAAAGCCTCAGATCTGAATATGAGATTGATCACATTCTGAAAAATAGTATTCTCAGAAGTATACGTAGGTTGATAGGAAGAAAAGCGTGTATACACACAGCTTCGGTGAATAGAAGTGGCGTATGCATTTCATGTTATGAAAAACAATATGCACAGAGCCATACACAAGTTGGTGAGCAGGAAAGCGCGTATACACGCGGCTTCGGTGAATAAAAGTAGCGTATTCTATTTGAATTAATGAATTTTCAGGGTTGAGTTTGTATTTGCATATCTATTCTGAAGTCTGGGTTATTTCTGATATTCTGGTTACAGTGGTCTCACTGTTCTGTTTGAAGTATTGGGCAAAATATGTTTGTTGATGTTAAGTGAAGGGTTGTGTTGAAGTTGTTTGATCCAGTATGAAAATTGATTAAATGTGGTTTGCAGTGGGTCTGAAGGTTGAAGCCTTCAATATGGCAGTAGAAGCTTTCAACCAGTAGAAGCCGGTGTTGAAATCAGGGGGTTGAAGCGCCCTTCTAGGAGAGGCTGGTAAATGAGATCAAGGGTTTGGAGCTCCCTTCCAATTGTAGCTGGAAAACAAGAGAAGGTTGCAGCCTTCTGCAGGTAGAAGCCTGTGTACTGGTATAAGTCTGCATCCGTACAATGTTGTAAAAGGTTTTCTATATAATAAAGATTGAAGACAGAGACGACAGCAGCGGTGGTTTTCTCCCGATTTGGGTTTCCACCTTAAATCTTGGTGTTCATGTGTGTGATGCTTTATACTGTTGTTTACTGCTCATAACTTCTGATTATCTAGCCTTATTCATAACTGATAAATCTATTTAAAAGACTGATTCTCTAAATCTGAAAGATAATCCAAGATACTGCCATAGGTTCCCTTCATATTTCGCGGCATATGCGTTCAGTTCAAAACCGCTGCATGGAAATCTGCTCAAAGAAAAAGTAAAAGCTTTAGTCACCAACATCGATTCACTTCTCCTCAACATTTTTCCCATCATATAGACCAACACTCCACTCTGATGTTGAAGAATGCAATATAGGCAGCAAAGACAAGCCTAAAATGATCAAATTATCTAAAACTTTTCCAGCCCATATCAAACAGAAATACATTGATTTATTTAAAGATTTTGTTGATGTTTTTGCTTGGAGTTATGAAGATTTCAAGGCCTATGACACAGAGATCATCCAACATAAGATTCCGTTGAAAGAAAACCAGAAACATTTTAGGCAAAAGCTGCGCAGAATAAACCCTATATAGTTACCCCTGGTAGAAAAGGAAATCAATAAAATGTATGAGGCCAGAATTATAGTCCCTGTGAGGTTTTTAGATTGGGTATCTAACCTTGTGGCTGTAAGGAAAAAGACAGGAGAAATTAGGCTGTGTATCGATTTCAGAAACCTAAACAGAGCCTCACTAAAAGACAATTACCCCTTACCCAAAATGGAACACATCCTGCAAAGGGTAGTTGGTTCTAGGAGGATTTCACTGCTAGATGGCTTTTTAGGGTATAACCAGGTCTTAGTATTCCCAGAAGATCAACTTAAAATAGCCTTCACCACTCCTTGGGGAACTTTCATGTATGTGAAAATACCTTTTGGATTAATGAATGTTGGTGCCACCTTTCAAAGATCCATGGAAATTGCATTCTTGGAAGAAATAGGCCACTTCATTGTAATCTACCTTGATGACATAACAGTTTATTCCAAAACTGATGAAGAGCACCTTGAACATTTGAGAAAAGTCTTTGAGAAATGCAGGAGGTATGGGCTATCTTTAAATCCCAAAAAGACTGTGTTTGGTCTCCAAGAAGGTAAAATTCTTGGTCATATTATATATGAAAAGGGGATTAAGATAGACCCAAAAAGAGTTGAGGGAATATTGCAGATTAGCCACCCAAGAAACATCAAGGAATTTCAGTTATTTATTGAGAAGATTAACTTCTTAAGGAGATTTATACCTAACCTAGCAGAACTCCTTAGAAACATGACAAATATGCTCAAGAAAGAAATAGGAGTCAAATGGACTCTAGAAGCCAAGAAGTCTTTTGAATTGGTAAAACTTGCACTCACCCGAACACCAGTTCTCATCAGCCCAGATTTTACAAAGGATTTCCTTATATTCTCATTTGCATCAGAACATACTGTGGCTGCTATCCTATTGCAGAAAAATCCAGAGGGACAAGAGCAACTAATTGCATTTTTCAGCAAGGCATTAAGAGATGCACCTCTAAAATATAACATCATGGAAAAACAGGCTTATGCTTTGGTAAAGGCCTTAAAGGATTTTAGAGTGTATATTTTACATTCCCATATTATTGCCTTTGTGCCTAACATAGTGGTGAAAGACATTTTGTCACAAGATCCAGATGGAAAGAGAGGCAAGTGGATTGTTGTGATACTAGAGTATGATTTGGAGATCAAACCCACTAAACTCATCAAGGGTCAAGGTTTAGCACAATTGATGGCTAAATCTAACTTACAAGCCCTTGAAATTAATATGGTATATGATTTGGATGAACATGAAGGATTAACAGCTCCCATTGTAGAAGAACAGTTCCAAAACTCACCTTGGTATGCCGATATCTTGTATGTGCTTGTAAATCTTAATGCTCCTCCTGATTTATCAAAGACAAAGGCAAGGTTTTTAAAGTTGAAAGATAGAAGTTATTTCATTTTAAATAAATGTTTATATTGGAAAAATGCCAATGGTTTATTGCTTAAATGTTTGCCTGAAGTTGATGCAGATAGGATCAAGCATGAGTTCCATGAAGGGGAATGTGGAGGCCATCTCTACTAGAAAACCACTGCCAATAAAATCCTTAGAGCTGGTTATTACTGGCCTACCCTCTTCCAAGATGTCCACAAGATGATAGTTTCCTACCACAAATGGCAAATCTTTGAGGGCAAAATAAAACTCCTTCCTTTACCTTTACAACCAATCACTGTTGAAGCTCCTTTTCAACAGTGGGGCCTAGACTTCATAGGGGAAATCCATCCTGCTTCATCTACCCAACATAGATGGATACTCATAGCCACTGACTATTTCACCAAATGGATAGAGGCCATCCCTTCTAGGAATGCCACAGACTCAGTCATCATTAAATTCCTTGAATACCATATCCTATCTAGATTTGGCTGCCCTAGGAAGATTATCACTGGCAATGTTGCTGCATTTGGTTCCAAAAAGATGATTGATTTTTGTCACAGGTATCATATTGCACTTGGTCATTCTACTGCTTATTACCCTCAAGGTAATAGGCTAGCAGAATCATCAAATAAGAGTTTTGTGACCATCATCAAGAAGCTGCTTGAAGAAAATAAAAAGCCATGGCATAACAAGTTGGTGCTTGCTTTATGAGCAAACAGATTGACAACAAAGAAATCCATTGGAATGTCTCCCTATCAGCTAGTTTATGGAGAAGATGTAGTATTCCCTACCAGTTTGGGAGTACCAGTGATAAAATTGGTCCAAGAAATACAGTTAGAGGAAGACAACATGGTAAGGAGGATCAATCAGACCATACATCTCCAGCAGACAAGGGAAGAAGTCTACAATAGAGCTCAGAAAGTGCAAGAGAACATCAAAAAGTTGTTTGACAAGAGGAAAACGGCTTGTGATTTCAAAATTGGGGACAAGGTACTCAAATGGGAATCTAGGAGAGAGGGTAAGGGTAAGCATGGCAAGTTTGATAGTTTATGTCAAGGCACGTACATCATTCAGTCTGCAATTGGCCCCAATGCATTTTTTCTGCAAGAATTAGATGGTACAGATCTGTTTGGGGGTCCTGTCAATAGCAGGATGCTCAAGCATTATTACTGCTGAAGTTCAATTTAAAGTTTCACTTCCATTGTAAATACTATTGCTCTGTTTTATTTGGAAAAAGAAAAATAAAAAATATAAGAAGAAAGGTTTAGACAAGCTCAAATCTTGAACCTATGAAGTTCCAAAGGAATGGCTCAAATCAGATCAAAACCTGAGCCAGAGAAAGTGAAAGGTTGGTTCTAACATGCTAAAAAATTGAACCAGCAAAGAAAAGAAGAAGAAGCAGCTCTAACAAGATCAAAACCAGAGCTAGAATAAAGAAAGAAAGGTGACTCTAAAAATCTCAAAATCTGAGTCATAGAAAATAAAGAAGGATGCTCTTAATTTTCAGAATTTCAAGCCTTCACAATTTTGGTTTCAGTTTTCTGCAAAGCTTCAGTTCATGTGCAGCTTGTCTTTATGCCATGGACCCACAACAAATCAGATAGTCTAATATTGGTTTTGCTATGTTTCAATTTCTGTTTTAGAATGTAGAGAATGAAAATCTGTCAGACAGTTTAATCCTGGCAGACATTAGTTTAGGTAGAGAAGCTATGAGTCCAACTATTTAATCTGGTCTCATGGAGAAATAAGGGTAAAATTAGATTATTTTTTGCTTTCAATAAAAAATAATGATGAAGAAAGGTCTGCAAGTCTAAATGCACCTTGAAGAAAAATGTTAGGACTATAGGAAGGGTAGGTAGTTGTTTGGAAATGTTTGCTGCTGATATAATGTCCATCATGTTTGTAGCAGCTGATAAAAGAAGAGAAATATGGTCAAGGATTAGGCACTAGCCCACTTCCAAAGATTATTTCTGAGATTCTTGACACCTTCAAGAAGATGCCATCCCCATGTGGAGCCACTGTTACCCACCTATAATAATTTTTCAAAGAAAACAGGTGGCTAAATCTGTTCAAGCCTTCAAGTGAAAATTTCCCTTGAGAATTTATCATCCTTGAAGCCTTGTGGTGTTCTTATCCTCCAAAGGAATCTTCACTGTTGTTTCCATTAATGGGTCCTAATGTTTTGTGGAAGAAACTGTCTTCAAAAAGCCTCCATTTTCCACTTTTCACTCCCACAAAATTCCCTTTTTTCACCCATACTCCCTTCACAAAATCCTCTGTAATCCTTCATTTTAACCTCTAAACCATCCTAAATCACTTTTTAAACCATGTATTTCCCTCTATCTGGTTTGAAAATCATCCCTTTCATCTACCGGAACCTTCATTCTGGCTTAAAAATCCTTGTTTTGGCCTAAAAAATCAGTGCATTTGCACTATATATGTCTTCTAACCCCCAAGGGCTTATGGCTTTAAGCCCCCGCCTCATATAACTTTAGCCCCACAATCGAGCGCTAAAAAGCCAAAGAAACCCCAAAAATCCTTTCAAAAGGCCTAAAAAAACATTTCTCCGCTCCATTAAAGAATTAAGCTCCCGAGGGCTTATCTCCTTTAGCCCCCCTCCATGTGACCCGAATCCCCGCAAATGGGTGCTTAAAGGCTTTAAAAACCTTTCCCAAACCTGTTTTCCTTTGTTTTCATAAATCCGACGTTAAGATGTTAAACAAATCTGGACCGTTGAATCCATAAGAACCAACGACCCAGATTTCGTCCCGCCTACAACCCTTCACCATCCCGACCTCCGATTAAATCTCCACCATTGATCAAGTTCGATTGGACGGTCCACATTACTTCTGCTCATCAAACCCCACCCTTCTCATTTCTCTCCCATCGACAGATCTCGACCGTCCATTCCCAAGATCCAATGGTCAGGATTTAAACCGCCATTGACCCTACCCACCTTTTCCGCCCGTGCATCTTACCTCCCATCACACGAAACCCGCACCATCCGATCAAAACCAAGAGATCCGACGACTTAGACCCCGTTTCGCATTTTTTCTGCACCCATGGTTTAACATTTCAAAAAAACATGAAATGGGTGGTTTTATTTTTCCATGTGTCAGCCAGTGTATGGAATCACATTTTTTTGGGCATTTCCGCTTTCCCCCTTTTTGTTGCGCGAAAACCATTCTGGTTCTCTAACTTACTGCCCTTTGCAACGTTGTTACATTGTTAATCTCAGCCATCAATCTCTGAGATCGGACGGCTCTGATCACATCACAACCCCGTTCATTTTTTTTTCACCTATTCTTCCGAATGTTTCCATCAGGCGATCCCCGCCGTCGATTGTCCTAATCGGGCAGTTCCGATTTAATCTCGCCCTGTCCACTCTCCATTCATCCGATCTTTCAAATGTCCTCATCGAAAGATATCCGCCGTTGATTGTTATAATCTAAAGGCCCACATTATATCACATTTTCATTTCATTCTCCACTCATCTAACCTCTCAAATGACTTCATCAGAAAATCTCCACCGTAGATCATCCTGATCTAACAGTCCCAGTTTATCATCGCGCCCAAACCTCCAAAGCACCTGGTTAGCTGCTCTGCCAGTGTTTTTTCCCCATTTTTCTGCTACGCTCACCTTTTCCCTCATTGCTCCTCCATCCTCCCGGGCCCTCTGAAGCAGTCTTCCCCACTCCCTCTAGTTTTTATAACATGTTTATAATGTTTTGCAGGGTTTACAGGTGGTGAATGCACACTGTTTTCACAGTCACAATCATGGTGAAAGACCATTGCAGAGCCGAAGAGCACTGAAGAAGAAATCGAAGATATTAAAGGGTTAAAAGCATAATATTGAATATTAAGAAGCCTAATCCATTGTCAGCACAGATTAAATACAATCATTGATCGCAGCAGCGTAGAGGACATACTAGCAGGACATTCTTTTTACTGAAGAAAAGACCAAAATCACTACTACCCATTCTCTATTCTTCATCGAGATCCAGAGTAGTTACTAATCTGATAAGAAGTCTTAAAGAACTGTCAGTGCATTAGTTACAAAGAATGGAAGGCCTGAAAGGCAAATCTTCATCCTTTCTTGTCACAGAGGACAAATAGAGTACTACAGACAGGAAAGTACCTCCAAGAACATACCCTTGGAGTTATTATCAATCTAACGAAGACCCCTAATTCATATGAAGGATACCAAAGTTAATGTAAAGATATTAAAACAGAATGGGCTTCGAAAGACACTTCTCCCTCTGTTTTAATGAATCATTTAAGTTCTATCTGCCACTACTATCAATCTTTCATCTATAATAACTCCTAAGAAATACATTGTAAATGTTGGTTGGATATTGTAAAAACACTTACTGTAAGCTGTTTGACTGAGTTAGAGTTCTATGAGTAGTAGTTTTAAATAGGCTGGGAGATGATTTCTGGATGATATCAAGCTATTGGACAAGAATGTATGTGACTGGTTTTGCTCTTCTAATATGACAAGCATGTTCATTGGATCCTGATCTAAATCAGTGGTGATGTGTTCTCTCCTTGTTATTGTTTTCTTTCTGTTATACATCATGTTTCATTTTCTCTAATAAGAATCAGTAATTTTAGCTTAGGATATACTGCTGCAAGTACCCTAATGCTTCCTGCACTTTCTTATCTTTAATGTTTTCTGCTAGTTGTGTATCTTAGAACAAATTCAACATAATTTAACCAGTATAGAAGTTGGTTTGTCCATGCTTACTGATGTGCGAATTTAGAGCTTGTTACTTGGATGTTCTTGTTTGGTTTCAGCTGAAAGAATTAGGAAACTGGGAGATTTAGATTAAGCCCTATCCTCTAGGTTCCCTTTCTAGCAGTTAGCCTTTCTAAGATCCCTTTGAGTTGAATGTCAAAAGTATAGAAGGTTAAAAGTCTTTCTCTGATCTTAGACTTCACTCTGTGTTAAACTTGAATGTTTTCATTGACTGAAAGTAGTCAGGAGGGCTGTTGGATTGTTGTCTTTGGAGTTAGAATCATTAGGAGTTTAGATCATAGAGGTTAAGGCATGCCCTGTCCCTAGATTTACTCCGAAGTGGTCACCTTGGAAGGTTTTCCTTGTTATTCCCATTCATTTCCTTATTGTTTCATCCCACACTATCATCTTAAGAGATCCTTTGATATAGATGACTAGCCCTCTGAAAGCCTTGGATATTTGAATTGCAAGTAAACCATTTTATGACCCTATTTCCAAATGGACTTGTGTTCTCTTTGAATTATCTCCCCATTGCCAAAAAATCCTTCTCTACCCATTCTTTACCTTACTTTGAACCCTTCTTTCATGTTTCCCAACCAAACAAACAAAATCATAAACCCTTGTGCCTTATAGCTAGCCTAATACCTTAAATCGAACTTCAAAGATATATATTTCTTTACCTTTATAGAGAGATCCCTGATCCAGGAGGGCGGATCCCGAGATCCCAAAGTGGTTTGATGTTGTCTTGTCATTTGGTATTGCCAAATTTTCCAAATCACAAAAGAACCACAACAAGATGCCCCATAACAATGAACTCAAAACTCTTAAATAAATCTACAACTACATTGACTTCTACCCATATAGGTCTTGTGCATAAACCAATGCTTTGATGACAGCAACATAGCATTATCAACTCCAAGCTAGGTCATGTCATGATAAAATTTTATTTGCATCAAGTACTAAAATAATTTCCTTTCATACTCTTTTTTATGGTCATATTTTCCACCTTGACTTTGAATAACTCCTTCATCTTCTTGTCATAGCATCATTCTAAAATATATCGTTAGCAAATCTTCCTGAAGTGCTTCTACGAAATTATTTTGTCTTTAATATGATTTAATTGTTTCAATTGGTCCCACCACATAGAGGCTTTCATTTTAGATGATAAACAAAAATCATGGCCTCTAGATTAGATGAGTTACTATGCAACTAAAAATATCTTATAATTCCAACCAACCAAATTTTAACATCATCTCCTCTCTTGTTTTCACCATCATTTTTTGGTGGATTAATATACCTAAAATACTCTAAATACATAATACTTCTTTGACTCTTCGTATACATAATACTTAAGCTAAATGTGTAGGTGAGTAGTGATGTATTTAGGCTATATTATGTTGGCATTGATGTCAAAAAATGTCGTGAAAATTGTGCTTGGATGTGTGATGGTTGGAATTTGATGTATTGGTAGTGAGATGAATGTGTTTCCAATTGATGTCAAATCTTGAGGTAATGCACTTATGTCAACCTCATGATGATCCAAATTGATGGACCATGGTGTGTGTTGGTATGTATTGGCATTGATGTTGGTCTTCTTGATGGCACACTCATGTGATGGAATTGATGGAGATTGATGGTATCATGTTGGTCTTGGAGGAGTTGGAATGGGCATTGATGGAAATTTCATGATGGTTTTCTGATGTTGTTACAAGTAGAGGAGGCTGATACATGTTGATCATGAAGATTTAGGTGTGATGGATATTGTTCATGGCACACTAGTTGACTTGTCAACTAGGTCTCCATACTTTTGACTTGTCAACTCGATCTTCATGATTATGCTTCATCGAGGGTATTGATTATAGTGTGATGACTTCATGATGATGATGCTGATTTTTGTAGAGGTACTTCAGATGTGTTGCAGCTTTTTCACAGGTATGATGGAGAGTGGAGGACTTGTTGGCACACTTGTCGACCTTGTTTTTTTTCCATTCTAGGTCAAATTGGAAGTGACACTTGGGAGGCTTGTTTGATCCACTTGCAAAGGTGTCAGAGGATATTTCAGAGGTTTAGAGGCTAGTGCATATGTAGGGCAAGGTGATCCAAGAGGTGGCATAGGTTCTTGGTTGAATAGCTCATGTTTTACTTCGGCCTTTAGGCCCACTTCTTAGTATAGTGTTTGGATGTATGGTAGTTTCTGACTGCATTTTTCTAGGAAAATGAAGATGTATCTCAAAATTTTGAGAAGTTTGAGACATGCGTTTTGTGAAAAAGACCCAATTATATTTCAAATGTGCGCTTTTTGAAAATTCGGTCTTGATTGAGAGATACTAAAGGTTATTTTCCCAATCGTGCGTATAGAGGCCTATGGGAGTTGTTGGGATGTCTACCATGGGGAGAGTAGTTGGAGGAGAACTATGGCTCCAAATACTCTAAGACAATGTCATACTTGAGACTAAGGGATTTCACAAGAATATATCTCGTATTTATTGCATTTTTCGGAAGGAAACTAAGCTCGAAATTCCTAGAGGCTTCCAAAAAACGTGAAAAGGGTCAGAAATGGTTTGAAAAGGTCCTCCAAGGATGTGAATGAATTCAACGCACTAGTAGGACCTTATTGGATTGATTTGTTCCAATTTATGCACCTTTGATCCTAGCCCCAAGCTCAATTTATCCCTACATGTTTTATATTCAGTATTGGGAGCTTTGTGATTCTTGATTGTGAGTTGAGTGAGTTGGAGGATGTGTTGTCAAACCAGAGGTAACTCCCCTCAAAACCGCAATGTATATTAGCTAAGAATGTACATGCTTATATAGATGGGAGGTGAGGCTATTGGGATTCAGTTCCCAATGACTCTTGGCCTTCCTTATTTCCTAATAATAAATATACAAAATACAAATGCACACCCATCCATAGGATTAGGTGTCAACATTCCCCCTTTAATCCAAAGGATGCTGGTGAGTCCAAGCATCGATCCGAACTTTTCAAACTTTCCAAGTGCTTTGTTCGATCATGGAACTTTGGGTTCTTGGCCAACTTTATTGCAGAAGTGTTGTCGATCAATTCCTTCCCTTCAACTGATGTGAGCTTCAAGTTTTGTTCCATTGGAGTGCCTAAGGGTTTACAATCATCCATGCCAAATTTGTTCAAGAGATCTCCAATGTACTTCTTCCGAGAAAGAAAGATGAATTTAGGATGTTGAATTACTTCAATACCCAAATAGTAATGAACATGACCCAAATCAGTCATTTCAAAACCTTTCTTCAACTCTTTCTTCATGGATGCAATATAGCTCTCATTTTTTCCTGTTATCAAAAGATCATCTACATATACCACAAGATATACAACTGTTTTTCCAACTTTCTTAACAAACAAAGTTGCATCATCAAGATCAAAGTGTTTGAAATCAAGTTTCCGAAGATGCTCGGTCAACTTCTCATACCAGGCTCGTGGTGCTTGCTTGAGGCCATACAAGGATTTCACAAGTTTGCAAACTTTGTGTTCTTGACCCTTTATCACAAATCGTTCTGGCTGGGACATATAAACTTTCTCCTTCAGATCTCCATTCAAGAACGCTGTTTTTACATCCATCTGATGAACTTTCCATCCACTCTGAGCTGCTAAGGCAAAGAGAGTCCGGATGGTGGTCCATTTTGCTGTGGGAGCAAACGTTTCTTCATAATCAATTCCTTCCTTCCGTGCGAATCCTTTTGCCACAAGCCTGGCCTTGTGCTTGTCAAGTGAGCCGTCTGCTTTGTACTTGTTCTTGTAGACCCACTTACAACCAATTGGTTTCGCTCCCAAAGGCGGATCAACCAGCTTCCAAGTGCCATTCTTTATCAAGGCATCATACTCCTTCTGCATCGCTTCTTTCCATTCATCATGAGAAGCGGCTTCTTTAAAGGAAGTTGGTTCATGATCTGTAGACAAACTCAATTCACAGTTATAAGCAATATCCATATCAACAGGGGAATCAGAATTATCTACATCACCTTCGATCTCTTGAGTGGAACTTCTTGTTCCTGTTTTTCCAACCTCATCAGGATGAACATCCTCCAGTGTCTTTGTCAGCCATTTGGGGGGACCTTTCTGAGATGGCCCTGGCTGGTCACTTGACCGAGTTGGGATTGATTCAAGATTCAATCTCCCAATTCTGTCAATCACATCATCCAATGTGTCATCCGTGGTTGTTTCTTCATGTGGGGGAGAGTGTGGTTCAGGAAATGATTCCACAGTTTGATTCAATATCGGAATCCCCCTTCAAGGTGTGGAATCACATTATCAAATTCTTTGAAAGACTTTGCATGTGTGAATCTATCCAGGCGATCAAGTTGCCGCTCAACAACCTTGTCACTCTTGGATGATTCAAGAAATATGACATCTCTTGCTATCACAAACTTCTTATTTTCTTCATCATAGAGACGATATCCTTTGGAGGTATTGGAGTACCCCAAGAAGATACATTTTCTGCTTCTAGCACCAAGTTTGTTCCTTTGACCCTTGGGTATCAAGGCATAACAGGTGGACCCAAAGACCCTGAAATGCTTTATCGAAGGAATGTGGCCATGCCACATTTCAAAAGGAGTTTTGTTTCTAATTGAACTTGAAGGACACCTATTCTTTATGTAAACAGCACATAGAACTGCATCAGCCAAAAACATCAATTTTACATTCTTGAAAAATAACATGGAGCGGACCATATTTAAGATGGTTCTGTTCATTCTTTCAGCTACACCATTCTGTTGTGGATTATATGGCACTGTTGTTTGATGTTTGATTCCATGTTGATGAAGATAATTTTCAAATTCGTTTGAAGTGTATTCTTTTCCATTATCAGTACGTAGAGAGCCAATATGTGTTTGTGCATCATTTTCAATCCATGCATGAAAATTTTTGAAAGTTTGAAAAGCATCAGACTTATTCTTCAGTAAGTAAATCCAACACATTCTGGTGTAGTCATCAATAAATGTCATCATGTATTTGTTTCCATTTGCATAAGCAATAGGCATAGGGCCACATAAATCTGAATGAACAAGTTCAAGTTTCCTATGTGCTCTTGAGTGTGAATCATGAAATGGCTGTTTGCTATGCTTTCCTAGAATACATGCATCACATTCCTTAGGTTTTCTAGGAATTGTAGGCACTCCATCAACACCATTTTTCTTCAACAAACGAAGGCTGTCATAATTTAAGTGTCCAAATCTAGCATGCCATAAAAGACTTGATGGAAATGTACCTTCATCATGATATGAACTGAATGCAAAGTTTTGAGCATGAGCAGATGAACCTTTCAGCTTCAAAAGACTCCCTTCTTCTATTCCCTCCATGACAAGTGAGTGATCCGATGCTGATCTGACCTCTGCCTTGCCATCAAACAAGTGAACTGAGTGTCCTTGCTGCCGGATTTCGATCAGGGACAGCAAGTTTCTCTTCAACTCCGGGAGGTATAGAACCTCATGTAGGATATGATCAGAAGACCAGGCAGTTTAAGCCTGACTGTGCCAAGCCCTGATGGCTTGAGTTTGGATTTATCTGCGAAATATACTGCTCCATCAACTTTGTCAGTGAATTCTTCAAAAAATATTTTCTAAATGTCATGTGACATGTTGCTCCTGAATCTAGCAACCAATCATCTCTCCATGAAGTAAATGAAACATCAAAGAGGTTTTCAGTTACTCCATTGTTACAATGTGCTAGAACATAGTGAGCGGATTCAGGTGCTTTACCGTTGTCTTTGTCATTGGTTTTACCTTTGTCTTGATTTCTGTGCTGCTCAATTTTGTTCCATGGTGTTCTGCATTTGGATGCATCATGTCCATCTCTATTGCACCGTGTGCAATGAAGATGGGATTTGTCAGCTTGTCTGCCCCCCCTTTCTGTGAAGTTCCTTCTTCCTCTTCCTCTTCTGCCACCTCTTCCTCTGGATGAATCTGGAGCATGATTCTTTTCTCTATGTGCCAAATACGCAGCCTCTTCGGAAGATGAAGGGACTGTCATCTTCCCAAAAGATTTCTCTCTTTCTGCAAACTTCTGCTCAAGTTTATCAAAGGTGATTTGTTCAAGGTTTCCACTTGCTTGCAAAGACTCAAGATAATGTGAGTAAGTCGGATATAATGCCTTAAGATATGCTATGAGAGGTATGTCCATTTTTACACCAGTGTTTTGAATGTCATGCATTATAGATCTTATTTCTGAAGCTAAAGCAAGGGGATCATCATTCTTCATTTCAAGACTGAACAGCTTAACCATCAATTGAACATTTTCTAATTTTGAGTGTGAGTCATAGAGTTCTTTTAGTTTCTTCAAGGCTTCATAGGCATTTGAGAATGATGAAATATGGCGACTCACCTCTTCACTTACTGAAGCTGCAATCAAGGCATAGGCCTTGCAGTTCTTGTTTTCCCATATGGCAAGCTCTTTGTCTGAAGTGGGCTTCTCTGGTGGATTTTCTGCTTGTCCTTCACAGATTCCTCTCCACAGCTCATTAAAAATGAGTGTGTGTTTAATCTTCCGAGACCATTCAAGATAGTTCTCTTTTCCAGAGAGAACTATCCCAACAATAGAGATGAGAGAATGCATTGGACTGCTGGAAAAAATCTTCTGAAGAGGAAACAAATTCTGCTATAAAAACTTCAAACTCTTGAAATATTTCAAATACAGGGGCAAAAACTCTTGCTGGAAAAAATTTTCTGAGTTTAAAAACTCTTTCTGGAAACTATATCTGCTCAGAAAACTTTGCTGGAGACTGAATTTTAAAAAAAAAACACTCTATGCTATAGACTGATTCTGCATAAAAAAAAATGTATTTTTTTTTGTTTTGGGAAAAAAAATGTATATGGAATTATGAATGGGAAAGGGTGGAATGTGGTGGGAGGTCGATGTAATAGAGGGCGATGTATATATAAAAGTGATACCACAACGCTAATATGCTTTCATATAATGCTGGAGGGCGCATACCACATACAATATAAGTGAATATATGGCATTACCAACAACGGACTATAAATATATGAAGGCGGTATATAAAACAACGCTTATCAACTTAACACAACTCTTGTGAACACCATAACACAACGCTTTTCAATGTAATAGACAGCGTTCAATATATAATGGACAGTATATATATACCGTGGAGCGGTATTTAAAAACTTTGAAAGGGCAGCGTTTTAAATGAAATGGAGCGGTATTACATATGAAATAGACGCAGCGTTTTAAATGACAAATTGTATTAAACAATAGCACAGCAGATGAACAGAATAGCACAGCGTTTTGCATATGACAATCCCGGCAACGGAACCAGCGCTATATGACAAACTGGAGGGCGTATACAAATGTAATACCTGTGTTGACAGCGGACAGAGGTCGAGGTAACGTTATATGAAATGTGAAATGGAAGCAGCGTTAGTATTATAATACCACAGGAAATGAAACTGTATGAGACCGGAGTGAGCGTATAGCAGTGAACTGAATGCTGGAGCTGCGAGTCAAGGGGGAGCGCCGCGGCGTTGTGGAGTGATAAGGGTGACAGCGTATTACTGTAGAGGGGTCGGATTGTGATAGCAGCGAAGGGGTAGGCGTGGGGAAAGTGAGGAAGAGCGATAGGTGTATAGAGTGTAGTTGCAGGTCGAGCGAGCGTAATGTGTAGTCGACTGGTGAGCGGCGTAATGCCAAAGGAGAGGGAAGGGCGTGGTCGACTGGAGAATGGAGTGATAGCGCAGGAATGCAAAGCGCTGTATGAAGAATGTAGCAGTGAGTGGGCAGAGTAATGAGGGAGATGGAATGGGTGAGGGCGCAAGGATGGATGGAGAATGGTGGAGGCCCAAAAGGGCTGTTACAAAAAACAATTTGGACTTGAATCTGCAGAAGACAGTTGCAGGACTGCTGGACTGGCAGAGCCTGCAATTTGCAGATTGACAGAGCCTGCAGTCTGCAGGAGCTGGAGCTGCAAATGTCAGTGATAAATAGGGAAAAAAAAATGCAGAATAACAGTCTAGCAATTAGGAGCAGCAGAAAACAATTAATAAAATTGACTGAGCAAAGGGTAGGGAGTTACACCACAGGGCAGAAATTCCAAATGTGGGGCTGGCTCTGATACCATGTCAAACCAGGAGGTAACTCCTCAAAACTGCAATGTATATTAGGGAGTTACACCACAGGGCAGAAATGCCAAATGTGGAGCTGGCTCTGATACCATGTCAAACCAGGAGGTAACTCCTCAAACCTGCAATGTATATTAGCTGAAGAATGTACATGCTTATATAGATGGGAGGTGAGGCTATTGGGATTCAGCTCCCAATGACTCTTGGCCTTCCTTATTTCCTAATAATAAATAATATACAAAAATACATGTGTACACCCATCCATAGGATTAGGAAGAACATGCAGGTGATATAGTTGCTGTAGAGGAGGATTGCATGCTTTAGATCTAGTGGAGAGCTTAGACGCTTCATTCCATGACTAAATAATGAGCATTTATGAAGCATGATTCAGAGTAGATTAGAATTGGAGCTTCTGGTATAGATATTGTTTGAGGATATGTGTTGTATGCTGCTAGATGGAGTTTATGTTGGTGATTCTCAAACTTGTTCTTGTAGGAGTTTTTTATGCATGTAGCACATATCCATGAGTCGTATGATGTTATTTATTTTATGCAGCATCATATTGTTGTGAGGATATAATTTTATTTAGTTTTTATGTGGCCACAATTTTACTTTGTTTATCCTTTATTTTGATGATGAAATCTTATTTATGGTAGCATGTACGAAATGTTAATTTCTGGTTGAGCATAGTGTCTTGGGATCCAGTTTGAAAATAGATGAAAGGAGGCTTGCATGGCGGTGAGGAGTAGTGACTTCATGGAGGTGGAGAAGCAATAGACAAGCTTCAATGAAAGGAAGAAGTTTCTCAATCCAATGGTGGTTGGATATTCCAATGGTAGTTGGGCAAGGATCAACTGATCGTGGTGTCCTTCAAAAAATGGTAGTTTGTAGAGATCCATAGAGAATAGAGTATTATGAGTTGATCCAGTAGTATTGAGGCTCCTATCCAATGGTGGTTGGAATATTGTATATGAGGTTGAATCTCCATGTTGATGGGAGTTGGCACGTTGTGTAAAAGAACAATTTCTTGACATAATACAATTTAGAGCAGAGCAACAGCAAGGGTGGTTTTTCTCCCATAAGGGTTTCAACCAGAAATCTTGTGTCTCTTGTGTGGATGTTCTTTTGATGTGTTGATTATTGTTTTTTTTTATCACATGGTTTATGATTAGTTGCTTATATTTTTTATGCATGGATAATATAATGAGTTGTTGGTGAATGTATGTGTGATTCAATAATAAGCAATTAAAGGAAAAATTTGGTAATAAGTCACACTACTAATTCATGCCCCCGCCCACCCCCCCCCACACCCCCTCTCAGTAGTGCTCAAATATTTCCAATATACTAGGACTTCTTGAGTATTTTTATCATATGTATTTATCCCTCAATGGATAATTTCTTTCTTCTTCCTCGAGTCCTGAACTTGACACATTATTCATTTGTTTTTGGAACATTGAAACCACTAATTATTTATTTGATTTTTCTACTCTTGCATTCTTAATATTCTTTCATTATTTTCTTTGTAATAGTGCACTTTTATCTTAAGGATCCTCATAGTCTCTAGCTCCATCATAACTCTATGCCCATTATAATTTATTTCCTAATTACTTAAACTAATGTTTATGCCTTTAGCTTCTCTTTCAACATTCTAGTATTTTTTTTCAACTTCCATGTTCTTCTAATCTAAAATTCCTAAACCTATCATGTTCCATTATACCCTAATTATCTAAAATGTGTAAGAAAACATTCTTGTTAGAAGTTTTACATATTATAAAAGTTTCATTATTTAGACCATAAGGTATTCTTCATATCAATTCATTACGATTATAGTTGCACTGAACTAGATTTTCATATTTTGGATATATTATCCTCTATATCACCTTTCCAATTATTATAGTCATGCCTAATTCTATTATCTAACATGAAGTTTACATCCTTCAAAATTATAATATTTCTCCTTAATTGTGCCCCTTTTTCATATTCAATTATTGTTAGAGACTCATTTCTACCACTTGTAAAACAAAATATGTCACGAAATGGAAAAAAAAAATCATATCAAAAAAATACGTTATTATAAATTGTGAGTATTCATACTTTCAATAAATTAACTGAAAGTATTCATCAATAAAAATAATAAAAATTCCTCAACAATCAAACAAATTTTCTCCCCTCACAGGTCTATGCAACTTCCCCAATATCGAATAATGTTTTCCTAAAAGTACTAACCAAAAGCTTTCTTATGAATATAAATTTCACCTTTCTAATTTCCTATTTAATTAGATGGAATTGATAGGATGTAACCAAATGTGCCAATTGCACCCTTTCTGAAAATGCCAATAGTTTTATAAGAAGTGTCAACGCACTACAACTGTCTTACCCTTATCAAAATTAATAGTACCGCATCATCCCTACTACCCTATAATGTGTCTAGGATACATCATGGACATATTCCTTTATGATTGCTTGTATATCCTAGAAACAACCATGTGAAGCACCAAAAATATGAGGCCATTGAATACATCAACCAAATATTTGAAATAATGAAGGCATTGGTCATTGAACTCCATCAATGATTTGTGAGATACACCATAAAAATGAACTCAAACAAATCCACAGTGACCCCTACCCATATAGGTATTTCACTAAAAACAAGGTTTTGATAACACAACATAACATTCCCAACTACAGGCTAGATCATGTCATGATACACTTTTCTTTGATACCAACCCTTTTCTAGCATTTTGATTCTTTCATAGTAAATAATAAAAATATTTAAATCCATTTAAATTTAATTCTTTATGAATGCCAATATTCAATATTAATATTAATAACTAGTCCTCTTCTATATATGAACAATGACATTGAACAACCCCTTCAATGGACCTTTGTGAGGAGTAGTTGTGTTAGGTTCCAATAGACATATTAGATGGCATTCTAAGGGGCCTTCTGGGCATACTACATGTACACATTTGATTGCTAGTAAACATGTTCAAAGCTACACTATAAATTCAATGTTTAACATGTGAATAATCTTCTTTGACACATGTTTTATTTGAAAATATATCGTTGTTAATAGGTGCACGGGTCTCGCTTGAGGTTGGAAGTAATGATTTGAGTACTATGCCTTCAAGAAGTAACCAACTATCTGATATAGTTGGTTCAGGTAAAATATGAATATAAATATTGAAGTGAGATGTTTAATGCATGAAAATTTCATGTAAATTGTATAGCCCTTGCATATATATTTGTTGATAGGGATTCAGGAAAAAGTAGATGTGATTCTAATGGGTCTACTTAGAATGCTAGAGGTACACACTCAATTTATATTTAACATTTTAAATTCTAGACAGTATATAAATTTAACATTTAACATGTGAATACTTTCTTCTTCCACACACATTTCATGTGAAAAATTATCGCCATCCATAGGTGACTTCTCTTAGCGTGAGGATGGCCATGTTGATTCTTAGCAACTCATCCATGACCATTTAGGTGAGGATCATACTTAAGTCTTGTTCAATATATGTTTAATGTTAAAATTTATCCCATCTCTCATACTTATGAACGATTGGAAATTTGATGTTTTTTACAGAGAATAATAGCTCTAAGTTTGTTTCCTCAAAAGGGGGAAATCATCCTCCAAATGACAGCTTAGAGAAGGAGAGATTTCATGGACCAGGTAATTTTAAATGTAGATTTTTTTTTATAATGATTTTTCCAAGTGAAACTAAATTATATTTAAATAGTATGTGAACATTCATCATGTTATAGGGTTTGATCATGCTCCTATGGGACGTTGCCATGGTGGGAGAGGTCGTAGGGCTCAACAGTATGCATGCAATAAAAAATATGAAACTCTTTACCCCCATCCTCCATATGTTCTCGAGGAGGTTCCTTGGGAAAATAACATCTCCACTCTTACTCTTAATGAATTCAAGGTGCATTCAATGAGATTGCAGAATGAGCTAGAAAATAGAAATCTCTCTAGATCTACTGGATATTATATCCAAATAATTTTTGCATGGTTTGGACAATCTCATAGCGGCATATCATGGGCTTGGACTGATGATCAAGATTTTTTATGACATGATACGTAGGAGGAGAGAATCATTTTTGGGTAGACACTCCTTTAAAGAAGTGAAATAAATTGTCACTAAAGAAATGGCCTTCTCATTGTTTGACTTGTGACCTGAAGATGAAAATCATTTGAAGGTTGAAATATTTAATGACCCTAATATTGCACCATTTCTTTATTAGAATTTCCTATATGAATATATAAAGTTCCCTAATAATTATGAAGTAATGAAATATTTTGTGAGGATTTTGTACGCTGAGTTTCGAGAGCACATGGACACCAATTATACATATACGGGATTTGTATTCTATGGGGCTAGAAAAGGTCATACATATGAATGACCTGATGTTATGCAAGAAGTTGCATTTAGGGCTCCATAACCTCATTTAGCACCTCATCGACCTATATTTTTTGCATTTTGAGATGAGTTAGACATTGCATCCATAATAGGGGCTTAGGGAAGGGAGAATATTAGGTAGGTTTCTCAAGATGTTTTGTAATAAGTGTCAGTTGTATTAGGAAAGAGGAAGCATTCAAAGAGTGAGGGAAAAATTACACCAGTTTTTAATGTTTCAGATGAGGTGATGAGAGAGATGGATCGACAAGATCTCCAGAGATATGAAAGATCTTGTAGAGATCGTGTGGAGTGATCCTTAGATTGAAATAGTCAAACCATTGTTGAGGCATGTTCTAGGAAGCTTTGATTAATGAACTATAAAATCATACTTAGAATTCTAGCTATAATTCATGTTACATATAAATTTATTATGTTTAACTATATATATATATATATTGTCTCCAAAACTAACTTATATATTTATTCGAACTTATATAATTTTCATCATTTTGAATGATGAAATACTTAAATCAGTGGAACAATTTTCATTTAATGAACTCGTTGATGTACATACACCCCAAGTATTACCATGTATATATATATATATTCAAATTGTGAATGAATTAAAGACACATAAATTTTATGGTGTCGCTCATACATTTTATGTTCACGTTTTAGGTTAGCGGAAGACATGAAAGAATCGATCATGAAACTAAGCCCCAAGGAGATGGTAAAAAATATCCACAAGATGTTATTTTCATACCATCGTAGCCTATTATCCATATAGTTGTTCGGACATATTTTTCTTAATATTGTGTAATATTCCTAATTAGTTTTCAGCTAGTTGGAATATTAATTTTTTCTTTTGATAAAAAGATAGGTGAATAAGTGGCTAGAGAGACCCATAAATCTCTTTAGTAGGAATAAAACCACTTCTCATGTGAATGTGGACCATTGTATTAGCTTTATCAAGCACCTTGAGGTGTGAGCATGGACTAAAGCATGTGGAAAGGGTCAAAGTTGACCAAATCAACAATGATGTTATGGAGGTAGTGGAGAGTTAATGGAGGACAACACAGCCATAGAGGAGGAGTGTATGCATGAGAATAACTTTTTTAATGAGTGGGACATAGGGTGAGGAAGCTCACCAAGCATATAAGGAAGAGGATGGAAGCCATATAAGGCATTCGGAATATTGATATTGTATTGTTCTTTTATGACTTTTTGCATGCTTTCGTTGTTTAGTTAAGTCTGTTGTGTTGTTTAGCACAAGGGTGTTTCCAAGAAGAAATCCCACCCTCATCTTCGGGGGACTTTGAGTGCCTACTTAGGAGAGGTTCATTAAGCATAATTTCCACTATCCAGCATCAAGCCAAGATTCAGCCAACATTCACATTGCAGTCTCCTAATTAGCTTTCAGCTAGTTGGAATATTAATTTTTTCTTATGATAGAAAGATAGGTGAATAAGTGGGTAAAGAGACCCAAAAATCTCTTTAGTAGGATAAAACCACTTCTAATGTAAATGAGGATCATTGTATCAACTATATAAAGCACCTTAAGGTGTAAACAGGGGCTAAAGCATGTGGAAAAAGTCAAAGTTGACCAAATCAACAATGTTGTTATGGAGGTAGTGGAGACTTAATAGAGGACAACGCAATCATAGAGGAGTGTATGCATGAGAATAGCTTCCTTAATGAGTGGGACCGAGGGTGAGGAATCTCACCAATCATATAAGGAAGAGAATGGAAGCAATAGAAGGCATTCAAAATATTGATATTGTTGGTCTTTTATGAATTTTTGCATGCTTCAACTGTTTAGCTAAGTCTGATGTGTTGTTTAGCATAAGGGTGTTTCCAAGCGGAAATCCCACCCTCATCCTTGGGGGACTTTGAATGCCTACTCAAGAGAGGTTCATTAAGCATAATTTCCACTATCTGGCATCAGGCAAAGCTTCATCCATCATTCACAGTGTAGTCTCCTTTAGGATTGTGTTGTTTTGTAGGGCAGCAACAATTGAGGGTTGATAGACCAAATTTCTAAGCTTGTTTTCCAATGAGGGAGCAACACTTCATCCGGGAGGCTAGCAAGGAAGTTCCTTGAGATTTATTCCACCATCTAAAATTAGTCCAAGAAGTAGCATTCACCCATGGTACAGTCTCCTCCAGAAACTGCGTTATTTTACAATGTAGTTGCAGTGGGAGTTCAAGTACCCATGTTCTTGACCCTGTTTTCCAGTGAGGGGAGCAGCCCTTCATCCAGAAATATTGTGAGGAGGGATATCAAACATTTTCATATCAGATCAAACACCTCCCACCAGTGATCCAGTTGTAGAGTGTTATTCAGCCCTAGGTCCCCACTTGGCACATTCTACATTTTGTGTATTTCCGGAAACCCTTTCTAGGTTGTCTTGGAATAGTGTTAGAAAGCCTAGAACTCTGATCCCAGAATTTTCTAAGCACTATATCAGCAGATCCATGTATTTAAATTTTCCAGCAGTAGTTAACCCCAATAGAAACTACGTTGTCTTAGCCTTTGGAATTCTTTTATAGCAGTTGTTCTTCATATTTTATGTACTAGGTCTCTAGAGGCTTGTTTTGCCTAGCTTGAGTTTATCTTTCCTCAAGATCTCATACACATTTTCTTCTATATTATTTAATAAGAAGGCTATATGATCTGATCATATTATATGTGTTGATGTATCACTTCATTTTCTAGTTTTATGTTTTATATTCTTGTCTTTTCCATTTTGGGATATTACAGTGGTATCAGAGCATGATCTCTAGCTCAACTTGTGGGAAATACATCTTATGACACTAGAATAAGAAGTAAGAAGAAGAGATCCATCATGATGGAGGGATTAAGTTTTTCCTCGTTCATTTTTAGATCTATGCAGGATTTCTACAAGGAAGTCAAACAAATGAGAAGGGAGAGGAAAAAGGATACCTCAAGAAGATTTCAAAATGAGGAAGGTCCAAACACTTTCTATTAGCAACAGAAGAAATTGGGAATGCATAGAGCTCCACAACAATCTACTATGTCCACTTTATTTGAAGTGGAAGGTGAATGGCATGGATATGGAGGAAACTTGGATCTTGAGACTCTAAGTGATTATCTTGTAGAGTAAAAATCTCAATCGAGGGATTTCAAGGAGAATATAACTCTCCAGTATTTTAGCCAAATCAAAGAAGAACAGAGACCCTGCCACAGTAGTAGAAGGAAAAGGCATCATAGATTCCTTTTACCTACATTTTATGGGTCATCCAAAATCACGACAAAGGCTTGGAGGAAGAATTTAGATGCATTCTTCCTACTACATCCAGTATCAGAAAGAGAAGCTATTGATATTGTAGCGCTACACCTTGAGGGTGAAGCCAAGGATTGGTGGTTCAACCATTTGAAACATGTAAGAGTGACTGCTTATGCATATTTTACTCAAATTTTGATTTAGAAGTTTGATAGAAGGAAACTGGAGGTAAACCCCATTGAGAAATTTCCCGACATTGATGAGAAATCACATGAGGAGCCAAGGGAAGATGTCAGCACTATCACTCCAGAAGAGGAGAAACTTTCACCACCACTAGCTGCAAGAGTACTTGCATAAGGAGAAGGAACACTTCCATCTTTGCAATATGGTCTTGATCTATTGACATTAGGAGCCCCATGCATGATTTAGGATTTGCATGAGGAAGAGGAGGCATATACCAACGCTGGTGCAACAATAGAGGAGCAGCCATCACCATCACCAGCAATTGGAGAATTCATTGCACTAGTTGAAGGAACTCTTGTAGCTATACAAGATGTTCCCAAGTATCAACTTATCCAAGGTATGCAAATAGTTCCACCCCATATTATTTCAACACATCAGATGGAGATTTGTGGGGACATGCCATCAGGGAAATTGCATGACCAAGGGTTAGAGCACATTGCTAATTGGGAGCAACAGAGTATCATTGCACAGAGGACCCTTGACTAGTTCAAGGAGGAGATGCATAGCCATCCTATTTTTTGATTGTTGAGCTACAAACAACACTTTGGGTTGGAGTGTAGAGTTTCAAAGAATAGGATGAGCATAGTCCTAATCAATCCAATGCAGAAATATTGGTTCATAATTATATATGACCAGGAGACAACAGATGCACCATCTTGGAAATCAGCAATGTTGTCCCAGTGAAGCAATGATGAGTTAGGGGACCAACTATTCTTGGAGCATTTCGATGACCACTTCACTTATGAAGCATTGGATAGACAAATGGTCGATGATATACATCTTGTGATGAATGGCATCTTCCATTATTATGATAGGTCCTTCTTGATGAGCACCTCATAGCTCAAAGAGAAGCTTTTTCCTACAACATATTTGGAATCTTATGGATTCTACCGAGTCATTGATGAGAGGTCCTCATGTAGAGATCTCTAGGAGGTTGCACTTCGACAAATCATGGAGTGAAAAGATAGTCATCAAATTTGGGAGGATGGTATTCTCCATTGGGTGGATACCAAATTGGAGCATGATAAGAGTCACCCACAGTTGGATGGATGGGTGAGGATGATGAGCAAGTGGTTGGTGAGCTACTTGCATATCTATGACATAGGGCAGCAGAAGGCATGGTTGCAACTGCTACTCTTGAGAGAGTTTGACCATCACATGACATATCCTATCTCAATGGGTGTGTTATGTTTTGGGACATGGCATGGCACTCACATTATGTGGCAGCGGGGGTTTTGGCTATATTGGGTTGATGTGATAACTTTCATGTCAATCATCATGTTTTTTCTCCATGGCTTGTATGATGATGATATGAGGAGGCAACAAGAGTCATTGTTGCTTTGGTTACTCTTGGGAGAGTATGGGATGACTTTCTCCCATACCTTGCATGGTGTTTCAGGAGGATATGGTGGCACAATCATGGTGCAAAGGGGCTACTTTGTAGCCTTTGAGGATCAAAAGATACCTCCACATGGAAAGGATTCTTCCCTATATAGCATAAGGTTATTGGCATTCATGCATGCTTTGGCCAAATTTTTGAAGTTTTGGATGGGCAAAGGCTTTTACCTCCATAAACTTCAATATTTTACTAAGAAGAAGAAAATGCAAGGGAGGTGGCAATAGGGGGGTATCAATATTCTAGCATGTGACTTTGGCATTGAGCATGTCAGAGGATGTGTATTTTGTTTGGAGATTAAGGAGGAAAAAAGCCATACTGCAAGATTGTTACAGTCACTCACTTTTCCAAGAGATAGATGGGAGAGCTCATCTATGGACTCATCACCAAATTACCAATAGTTCATGGTAAGAGTTTTTTCTTTGTACTTATTGATCATCTAACAAAGTATTTTCATTCTCTTTCAATTGATATACAATGCATTGCTCCACAAGAGGGAAAGCCTCACCTTGGACTTCATGGTCTTCTTAAGACCAATATAAGTGATGGAGGTACCCATTTCTTGTATGGATTTTGGCAAGTATTGTTCTATTTTTGGTATGCTCAGTTGACACACAATTCCATTTACTAATTCCAAGTAGATGAGTAGACATGCACAACTAGCAAGTGGTTGGGAGACAACTTGCCACATTATATTTAGGGGCAACAAGTCACAAAACTGTGATGTTTCCATTTGGGGAACTATTTGTTGAATTCTTAGTTAAACTGAGGGGGGGTGAATCAGTTTAACACATACATGAGCTTTTTAAATTTTTCATCAACTTATTTACAACTTACTTTTATAACCAACCTTAGTATATGAATAGTTTTAATATGTTGCAGCAAGTATTAAATTAATGTGACATCAAACTTATTATGAGAGCAACAAACATTAAGCAGATTTGGTAAATCATCTCAGCACGCAGGCAACACAGATAGAGACAGCAGATATAAGTGGAAACCCATAAAGGGAGAAAACCACATCTTATTATTGATGTGATGCAAAGGCAAGCTCCAACTCCCTCTCACCACTGTTTTTCTGCAGGCACCAACCTACAGGAGGCTCCAACCTCAGTCAGCTACAACTGACAGCTATCAAGCTTCAACTTGATAGGGAAGCTCCAACTTCCTCAATTTATCTAAAGAAATGTTTGTTGATTTACCTCAGATATCAGCTCTATTCTGTAGCATCTCTTTCTGCTCCTCTCTTCCTTATCTTCTCTGCCTCAATCTTCTATACTCTGCATTCTCTATCCTTACTCTCTCTAACCTCTCTATGCATATCAAGTTGATATTATATATAGAGTTCATCACATGATTGTTTGTATTCCACAAGGAATTTGGAGTGAACAACCATGACTCTTTGGCTTCTGCCTTCTCATTCCTTTGTCCAACTCATTTAAAAAATTATAACAATATGTAAAAATTTCAATGTTACAGTGGGATTTTTCTTTTCCTTCGGATACTTGCCTTTGCATCACAAACAATATAAAACAATTAAACATTTACATTTTCAGTTTCAATATATAAACTTCACTCAGCCCTTGGCTTGCTGGTTTTGTCCTTTCTATTGCTGTCATGCAACTGTCCTGCATACCTATGTTTACTGCAACTCTGAGCACCTGTGCATGTATACTTGTTCACTGCAATTTTAAATCCCTTCGCTGCATAACTCTTTAATTCTGCAGTCTCTTTTTACCTCTGTACTTATTCTCCAAGCTCACTGTAGTTGTGTATCTGCTTTCTATATATGTCTGTTTTATAAGTTTAGCTCACCAATAAACCAACGCACACAGACCATATATATATATACACACCTTATATTATAATCCTGGCTCTCCTTTATAAAGTGCTCTACATACAATTGGAGCCTTTATTTAATACAAAGATTCAGACCACGTTCATAATTCAAACCTTAGCACTTTAAAAAAATCGACACCTTTAACATATACATTCAGCACCTATAGCACCCGACCATGGTTTATAAACATTAATATGGCAATTCATATAACATGGCAATTCATATGGCGGGTGATTCACAAGTCCCACACATACAATAGCGAATTATGTCCTTGCGTACCTTGAGTTATCTTAAAATGGCGATTGACGTCTGCGACCATAGTTCGATGGACATGTAGATCGGACAACGTATGTCGATTTCGCGTGGAGTCCACAGTCGACAGTTAACGCGCGATGGCACACGATGAGGGTGGTATCTCCAAACCGCTTAAGGCCACGTGTCAGCCAATGGCATTGATCGCGTTCGAATTGGAAATACAGCTTACCTTACAAAGGCGGTGCGATATGAGTGGGGTTGGTTTCGCAAACCCACTGTCACTGTTCACTCCTTCATGGTTCCGCTCCCCTTACTCCAGGTTCCGTCTTAAGGTTTCAATGCCAAATACTCCGCTTTCTCCCTTCGGTGAACCTCGCTTCAGTCAACACACAGCTTCATGCCTCTGCCTATTCCAACAATACATAGCTCGTTCATTATGCGGAATAAACGCTGAGAATGGGAAGTCGATTCCAATCGATTTCCATCGGTTCAGTTCATCCCAGACCCAACTTGCAAATTAAGCGCAAAAGTAATCAAATCAACTCCACTGTATTATAGTCGCCCTTACAGAGTTCATACAGACGCAGGGTTCGATTTATATTCAACAGCCAAACTAACATCGATTTCTATTAGTCTATTCCCACGAGAATTGAGCATGTTCGAGATTTGATTGTCAACAAATTATGGGTGCGACTTCCATACAAATCCAACATCGATTAATACAGAGCTTCGACCTCTACTATCTGTGCACGTCCTCACGGAACTTAAACACACAAATCTCATATTAAGTTTTAACATAGGTTTATCACACATAGGTTTCACAATCTCCTATTGAGCCTCAATGCTTATTCATGCAGGATTAAGTTCCAATCATACACATCCTTATATTCTTGCTTATACACATCCTTGTACCCTGCTGTTCCAATCATACACAGTGAAATAACTTACAAACTTACTATCTCAGCCAGGTTTTCAACTCCGCGACCTTCTTCCTTATATCATGCAGCCTATGCAGTTCTCTATAGCCTCTGTTCCCTGTCTTCTACTTTGCCTTATTGCTGATTTGGGTGCTGCTCCTTTAATCTCCTTTGCCATCAATGACAACATTTCCAACAATCTCCCCTTTTGGCATTGATGGAAACACCTTCACCAATAATCCAATGCTTCCTCCAAGTCTTCCTCTGCCTGGCTTCTTTTAGAAGATCCTATCTTCTATTACTTGCTTTTCCTCCCCCTTTGACACCAATAGCAAAGGGTTGCACATTTCCTAGTGTGCTTTCTATCTCTTCATTTCCTCTCTTTGAGATGTGTTTAGACCTTCTTCTTCTGACTTTGTACCCTGCTGCTCCAAACTGGTGTACACAAGTTGTTGAGAGAACACTTTTGAGAATATTTGAACTTGTCTATACATAGGTGATGACAACCACATATAATCAGATTTATATAATCAGGGATGCATCATTGGATCAATACTTAAGGATTGTGAATGCTCCATGTGACATATAAAGCTTGCTTCAGCTATACTTCTGTCTATATTATAATCTTCATCTGAAATCCATATCTGTTGAGGAAGTTGTAGTTGGAGTATGTCTTCTTCTGCAATACACATCTGCAGTACCACACCTGTTCAATTATGATGGTCTTCCACACAACTTAAAGTTGTTTGATTGAAGTCTTAGTAGCCAAACTTCACACAGTTTATGAATAATCCTAAGTCAGAGGCCTTGATATATAAGTGCTGACTTACAAAAGGCATTCAATTATAGAGAAAAATATATTGCTTCAATGCTCAATATAATGTTTCAAGAGTAAACAAAAACACTGATCCTTTAGCCTTTTCATTGACTCTTTTATGCTGGATGTACTCTTGCCATAATCCTTTGATCCTGAGGACCTGTTTCATGCTTCCCTTGCTAGTTGATCTCCCCCTAGAATGATATTTTCGTTTCTGTTCTCCCCCTGAAATTGTGCTTTCTCTTCATATCAGAGAGTAGAATCTACAGATACTACCCCTAGTCTATCTCTCAAATATTCAAATGGTTCTCTAGCAAGAGGTTTGGTAAATATATCTGCTGTCTGTTCTTTTGTTGGTACATACTCCAGCTTTACTACCTTCTGAGCCACTTGTTCTCAGAGAAAATGATACTTGATTGGGATATGTTTAGTTTTTGAATGAAGCACAGGATTTTTTGATATGCTTATAGCACTTGTATTATCACATTTGATAGAGATAGGTTCATCAATGCTTACCTTCATGTCTTGGAGGGTTTGTTTCATCCACATGACTTGTGTGCAACATGCTGCTGCTGCTATGTATTATGCTTCTGTTGTAGATAGAGAAATAGATGTTTCTTTCTTTCTTAGCCATGCCACCAGACTTTTTCCCAAGTAGAATGCACCTCCACTTGTGCTTTTCCTGTCATCCACACAGTTGGCCCAATCTGCATCTGTATATGCTGTCAAAGTGAAGCTCTTACCTTTTGGATACCATATCCCATACTGTACAGTTCCTTGTAGATATCTGAATATTCTTTTGACTACTAGAAGGTGATTTTGTTTTGGTGTTGCCTGATATCTAGCCACGAGTCCTATTGGCAACATAATGTCTAGTCTAGATGTTGTTAGGTATAGCAGACTTCCTATCATGGATCTGTAAAGTCTTTGATCTATATCAGCAGATCCATCATCAGTACATAGCTTGCATCCAGTGATCATGGGAGTTGGCACAGGTTTGAAGTCTTCCATTTTGAACTTTTTCAACATTTATTTTAAGTATTTTTCCTATGAGATGAATGTACCTGTGTTATTTTGCTGAATTTGAAGTCCTAAGTAGAAGGTGAGCTCTCAAATTATAGACATCTCAAACTCTGATTTCATCTCTTCAGCAAATCCTTTTGCTAGCTCATCTTTGTTGCTTCCAAACATAATGTCATCAACATATACTACAACAATCAAGAGTTCATTTTCATGGGCTTTTATGTATAGATTGTTGTCTACTCCACCTCTCTTAAAGCCTTGTTTTTGCAAATATTTATCCAATCTTGAGTACCAAGCACGAGGAGCCTGTTTCAGTCCATATAGAGCCTTCTTCAGTCTGCACACATAGTCTTCTTTGTCTGTTAAAGAGAAACCTTTTGGTTGTTCCATGTAGACTTCTTCTTCTAGATCTCCATTCAGAAAAGCAGATTTTACATCCATTTGATATACCTTGAAGTCTTGGTAGCATGCAAAGGCCAGAAACATTCTGATGGCTTCCATTCTGGCTACAGGGGCAAATGTTTCATCGAAATCAAGTCCTTCGATTTGTGAATATCCTTTGTAGACAAGTCTGGCTTTATTTCTGATTACCTGTCCTTCCTCATTCATTTTATTTTTGAATACCCATTTTGAGCCTATGACATTTTTCTCAGTGGGTCTAGGAACTAGTTCCCAGGTATTGTTTTTCTCAATTTGGTCCAATTCTTCATTCATAGCATTCACCCAAGACTTGTCCTTGTTGGCTTCTTCAAATTTCTTTGGCTCTATTTGTGATAACATGGCTATGTATACCTCTTCTGTCTATTCAGTTAGTTGCCTTCTTGTCTGGACCCCTACTCTTTTGTCTCCAATGATCTGATCTTCAGGATGGTTCTTCTGAGTGTATCTTGAGGGGGATTTCGAGCTCAGTTCAGCATCTTCTATTGTCTTGTTGGTTTCATCATCATCTTAGTTTTCTTCTTCATGACTGTCTGATGGACTGTTGCAGTCTGTATCTCTTGTATTGCTTGGAAGTTCTTCATCAAATCTCACATCAATGCTTTCTACTATTTTTCGAAGAGTCTTGTTGTAGCACCTGTACCCTTTACTTTTGGATGCATATCCTAGAAATATCCCTTCATCTTCTCTTGCATCAAATTTTCCAAGATTTTCATCATTATTCTTTATGTAACACTTGCTTCCAAATATTCTAAAATGTTTGATTGAAGTTGGTTTCCCATGCCAAAGTTCATAGGGAGTCTTGTCACTGCTTGGCCTTAAGTGAGCTTTATTAAGGATATGCACCGCTGTGTGTACTGCTTCTGCCCAGAAGGTTTGAGGAATATTACTCTCTTGCATCATGGCTCTGGAAATTTGTTGTACATATCTGTTTTGTCTCTCTGCTACTCCATTCTGCTGAGGTGTCCCTGCAATAGTAAATTGTTGCTTTATGCCATGTTCATTGCATAGGTCTGCAAAGTCATAATTAGTGAATTCACCTCCTCTGTCTGATCTGATGCATTTTAGCTTGCATCCTGTCTGATTTTCTGCTAAAGCTTTGAATATTTTGAATTTTTCCAGAGCTTCCGATTTATTCTTGAGAAATGAAACCCATGTCATTCTGGAGAAATCATCTATTATCAGCATGAAGTAGGATTCTCCACTTGGTGTTTTAGTTCTTGCAGGTCCACACAGATCCATGTGCACAAGCTGGAGTGGTCTTCTTGTTGATAACTCCTCTTTGGCTTTGAAGGATGTGCGTGTTTGTTTGCCCAATTGACATGACTTGCACATGGTATTAGAAGGTCACTTTATTTCTGGCATGTCTCTGACAGCTTTCTTCTTGCTTAGTCTCATGATGTGATCGAAGCTGAGATGTCCCAATATTTTATGCCATAACCATGACTCCTCAAGTTTTCTAAGATGGCATGCTTCATCTTCCTCTTTCACAATGTAAACATTGCTCTCTGTTCGAACACCTTTGAGCAGAGTCTTACCTGTGGTGCTTGATCTGACTTCACAGTCTTGTGCTCTGAAAATAACTTCGCAGCCTTTATCACACATTTGACTGAAACTCAGCAAATTTTCCTTCAGCCCATCTACAAATAGTACATCTTGGGCCTTACCTCTGCCATTATCTAAGCTAATTGAGCCCTTTCCCTTGATTTTTCCTGATTTATCATTGCCAAAAGTAACATTACCAGTTTTCTTTTCATCAAAAGTTATAAATTTTCTCCTGTCTCCAGTCATATGTTTTGAGCAGCCACTGTCTAGATACCATTGGCTTTTCAGATCTTGAGCAGTTAGAGCTAGGTCACACTTATTCACCTTCTTTTTCCACTGGAAGCATCCTTTTTTTTGGTATCTTTTGTGAGATGATGAATCACATCCTTTCAGAGGACATTTGGAAGGCATATGTCCAACTTGATTGCATACACAGCATTTGATCATAATTTTTGCAGAATTGTGAGTATGAACAAAATTTCTTTGATTCATAAACCTCCTTGAGGTGTTGAATATCAATCTTTGTTCGTACTTTCTACACTCAATGATTTTATGGCCAAATTCCTTACAATAAAAATAGTAACCATAGAAACTATTTGCATACCTGATGTAAGGTTGTCTTCTCCATTTGTTTGCTTGAGACAGTCTCTTCACTGTTTGCATCTTTTGTTGGTTTGAATTACTCCTCCTTGCATGACAGTATGCAGCAATGTGTCCCAGCTTGTGACAGACATAATAGGTGGCATTTTTCATAGGAGGGAAGAGTCTCCTTTGATGGCTTCCAAATTTGACATACTCAGGGGTATATGATTCTTTTTCTGTTGTCTGAGTGTTTCTTTCATTCTTTGTTATTAGAGGTTTCTTCTGGGTTCTTTCTCCCTCCTTACATGTTTCTTCTTTAGTAGGAATTATTTGAGCTGCTTCATCAACCTTCCTTGCTTTTACAAAAATAATATCTATGTTTTCTTTTTCTTTGCTTTTACTTGATTCTCCTTCATAGCCTATTCCATTTTTTATCATAAGAGATCTTTGAGCATCCAGAATCTCGTTCAACTTACTAGAGCTTGTTGTTTGAGAAGAATTTATAGCCACTTTCCTTTGAGCATTTTCTAATTTCTTCCTGAGACATACTACTTCTTCCAACTTCTCTTGTTCCTGAGTTTTCTCCTTGATTTGCTTAAGTAACATGTCTTCTATCTTCTTGGCTTCTTCAAGCTCTATCTTTAGCTGCATGAGGACTTCTGAATTCTGTTTTTCCCATACATACTTGAGGAGAATGTCCTTTTGTTTTCTACACTTCAGTTTGAGTCTATCAATCTCCTCTAGGGCACTTCTTAGCTCCCCCTCAAGGTCGACTTCACCTTCTTCTTCTTCATCTTCTAGCAGGAGTCCTTCAAGTTCTTCTATGGCCATCAATAAAAATTTAGAGGTTCCTTCTTCACTTGAGGTTTCATCTGAGTCTTCAGATGCACTGCTGTCTTGTTGAGCATAGAAATATTTTCTACTAAATTTATTTCCTTTCTACCAGTTCTTTGATGTATTTTTCCCTGATTCTTGAGCCTGATTCTTTACTTTCTTGTGAGGACACTTAGCAGCATAGTGTCCAACTCTTCCACAGTTAAAGCATTTGAAAGGAATTTTACCTTTGTATTTACCTGAGCCTCTATCCAGTTTCTTGACAAATTTAGCCTCTTCTTCATCAGAGCAAGCGCATATGTCTTCCTTTTCTTCTTTCTTCTTTTCTGTTTTAAAGGCTGCCTCCCTCATACTTGGCTTCTTCTATGGGAGCCTCATCTCATATGTTGTTAGATTTCCAAGTAGCTGGTTCATGGTCAAGGTTTCCCAATCAAATGTTTCTTCTATTGCAGACACCTTGGGGTTAAAACTGGGTGGAAGAGATCTTAGAATATTTTGTACAATTACACTTTCTGGTATGGTTTCTCCAAGATCTTTCATATTGTTAACAATTTCTGCAACTCTTAAGAAGAAGCTGCCAACATCTTCATCATCATTCATTTTTAAATTTTCAAACTGAGCTCTATATACTTGAAGTTTGGCAGTCTTTACCTTTTTATTTCCCTCATGGATGTTTTCAAGAGTATCCCACATATCTTTGGCAGTCTTGCTGTGCATTATTTTGATAAATTCAGCCTCACAAAGTCCACTTAAGATTGCATTCATGGCCTTTGCATTTGCTACAAATTCTTGTTTAGCTTCTCTCTCTGGGTCAGTTGCCTTTGGGGCATATCCAAATTCCACAGCAGCTTAAACCTCTATATTCCTAGAGACATTATGTATGCTCTCATTCTGATTTTCTAGAAGGCATAATTAGCACCGGTGAAGAAAGGAGCTTTATTGGTTGAGCTTCCTTCTTGACTAGCCATCCTGGGGACTTAGGATCTCCTTTCAGTGGTTAAACTGGCTCTGATACCAATTGTTGAATCCTTAGTTAAACTGAGAGGGGGGGGGTGAATCAGTTTAACACATACATAAGCTTTTTAAATTTTTCATCAACTTATTTACAGCTTAATTTTATAACCAACTTCAATATGTGAACAGTCTTAATATGTTGCAGCAAGTATTAAATTAATGTGAAACCAAACTAATTATGAGAGTAGCAAACATTAAGCAGATTGAGTGGATCATATCAACACATAGGCAACACACATAGAGACAGTAGATATAAGTGGAAACCCATAAAGGGAGAAAACCACATTTTATTATTGTTGTGATGCAAAGGCAAGCTCCAACTCCCTCTCACCACTGTTTTTCTGCAGGCACCAACCTACAGGAGGCTCCAACCTCAGTCAGCTACAACTGACAGCTATCAAACTCCAACTTGATAGGGAAGCTCCAACTTCCTGAATTTATCAAAAGAAATGTTTGTTGATTTACCTCAGATATCAACTCTATTCTATAGCATCTCTTTTTGCTCCTCTCTTCCTTATCTTCTCTGCCTCAATCTTCTATACTTTGCATTCTCTATCCTTACTCTCTCTAACCTCTCTATGCATATCAAGTTGATATTATATATAGACTTCATCACATGACTGTTTGTATTCCACAAGGAATTTGGAGTGAACAGCCATGACTCTTTGGCTTCTGTCTTCTCATTCCTTTGTCTGACTCATTTAAAAAATATAAAAATATGTACAAATTTCAATGTTACACTGGGATTTTTCTTTTCCTTCGGATACTTGCATTTGCATCACAAACAATATAAAAACAATTAAACATTTACATTTTCAGTTTCAAAATATAAACTTCACTCAACCCTTGGCTTGCTGGTTTTGTCCTTTCTGTAGCAGTCATGCAACTGTCCTTCATACTTTTTTCACTGTCTTCTACATATTCCACCTATTCACTTCACTTTTAAATCCCTACGCTGCATACCTTTTCAATTCTGCAGTCTCCTTTTACCTCTGTACATATTCTCCAAGCTCACTGTAGTTGTGTATCTGCTATATATATATGTCTGTTTTATAAGTTTAGCTCACCAATAAACCAACGCACACATACCATATATATATACCTTATATTATAATCCTGGCTCTCCTTTATAAATCACTCTACATACAATTGGAGCCTTTATTTAATACAAATATTCAGACCACGTTCATAATTCAGACCTTAGCACTTAAAAAAAAATCCAACACCTTTAAACATATACATCAGTGCCTATAGCACCCAACCATAGTTTATAAAATTAATATGGCAATTCATATTGTGGGTGATTCACGAGTCCCACACATACAATAGCGAATTGTAATCGCACGTACCTTGAGTTATCTTCCATGCTAATTGACGTGCGACCACCATTTGATGGACCCACCTCAGATCGGACGGTGTATGTCGATATCGCGCGGAGTCCATAGTCGACAGTTAACGCTCGATGGCACGTGATGAGGGCGGTATCTCCAAACCGCTTAAGGCCACGTGTCAGCCGATGGCATTGATCGCATTCGAATTGGAAATACAACTTACCGTACAAAGGCGGTGCGATATGAGTGGGGTTGGTTTCGCAAACCCCCTTTATCCTTCAGTCCTCCTTCGTGGTTCGCAAACCAATCCAGGTTCCAGTGTGGTATTGGTTCAATTCAAATACTACCTTTATACCCTTCAGTGACCTATGGTGTACACTGACATACCTCTGCCTATTCCAACAATACACAACTCGTTCATTATGCGGACTAAACACTGAGAATGGGAAATCGATTCCAATCGATTTCCATCGGTTCAGTTCAACCCGGACCCAACTTGCAAATTAAGCGCAAAAGCAATCAAATCAACTCCACTGTATTATAGTCACCCTTACAAAGTTCATACATATGCAGGGTTCGATTTATATTCAATAGCCAAACTAACATCGATTTCCGTTAGTCTATTCCCACGAGAATTGAGCATGTTCGAGATTCGATTGTCAACAAATTAGGTCAAACTTACCATGAAATCCATCAATTAATACATATCTGTCGGCTTTTGTGCTATCATTGCACGTCTCGCAAATATCATATTAAGTTTTAACATAGGGTTATCACCCCATAGGTTTTGAAATCTCCTGACCTCATTGCTTATTCTGTCAGGATCCAGTTCCAATCTTATGTATGCTCTTGCTTACTTTGCACATCCTTGTACCCTGCTGTTCATATCATACACGAGTGAAATAACTTACAAACTTACTATACGAACAAATTCTTCAACTACTGCGGCCTTCTTCCTTCCATCATCATTCTTGCATGGAATTATCTCTTGCCCTCTGTTCCCTGTCTTCTACTTACCTTATTCTTTGATTCGAGTCTTTTGCTCTTTGCATGTCTTTGCCATCAATGACAACATTTCTAACAATATTGTCACCATCCAACATTTCATATGAAACTCATTATATTTCTCATTTGGATTCCATATTGTGATGATGTTATATTCACTATATGTGGAATGTCTTGGGCAAGCAAGGTTCCTAGATCCAAAGAAGGGATCCTTGAGAGTCCTAACGCCTTTTAACCTCTTGAGGACAACATTATTGTAGCCCAATATCAGCAGTAGCTCTATACAGATCATAGGTGGAGTGAGAGATAGCATGGTATGAAAAATTTGGTCTATCATGTTCAACCATACAACCTATCTACATTGCAGGAGAAGGAAATGGAGGATTTTTTCTATGAGCTACCCAGGGTGATCCATCTTGTTTGGATGATAGCATGGGGATTGGAAATTATCATGGGGGTTAAGGTCCCCAACATTTTTTAGATCCCATGCCTCAAGAAGGCCTCTAGATAGCATGTAGTTGTCTCCATGGATATCCCACTTCTTCATGATGAGAGCCATTTGGTTTTATTACCAAGGGCTAACTTGCACACTTTGGAGGAGCAACTAGGGGAAAAATTGATTGGAGAGCATCTAGTTCAGTGGAGGATTTTATCAGATGAGGATGCTACATGAGAAGGATAGGATATTTTTTTAGTATCTATCCTTGCAATTGCTTAAGGACAAGCAACATTTGGAAGGGGAGGATAGTAATATTCCTAATTAGCTTTCAGCTAGTTGGAATATTAATTTTTTCTTTTGATAAAAAGATAGGTGAATAAGTGGGTAGAGAGACCCATAAATATCTTTATTAGGAATAAAACCACTTCTCATGTGAATTTGGACCATTGTATCAGCTGTATAAGGCACCTTGAGGTGTGAATAGGGGATAAAGCATGTGGACAGGGTCAAATTTGAAGAAATCAACAACATTGTTATGGAGGTAGTGGAGAGTTAATGGAGGACAACACAGTCATAGAGGATGAGTTTATGGATGAGAATAGCTTCTTTAATGAGTGGGACCGAGGGCAAGGAAGCTCACCAAGCATATAAGGAAGAGGATGGAAACAATAGAAGGCATTCAAAATATTGATATGGTATTGGTATTTTATGACATTTTTCACACTTCAGCTGTTTAGCTAAGTCTGCTGTGATGTTTAGCACAAGGGTGTTTCCCAGCGGAAATCCCACCCTCATCCTCAAGGGACTTTGATTTCCTACTGAAGAGAGGTTCATTGAGCATCTGTTCCACTATGCGGCATCAAGCCAAGCTTCAGCCATCATTCACAGCACATTCTCCTTCATGATTGTGTTGTTTTGATGGGTAGCAACAGTGGAGGGTTGATAGACCCAATTTCTGAGCTTGTTTTTGAGTCAGGGTGCATCCCTTCATACAGGAGGCTAGAAAGGAAGTTCCTTGAGCTTTAATCCACCATCTGACATCAAGCCAAGCATCATAATTCACCCACAACACAATCTCCTCCAAAAACTGCGTTATTTTACAGTGCAGTTGCAATGTGAGGTCAAGTACCCAAGTTCTTGACCCTGTTTTCCAATGAGGGGAGCAGCCCTTCATCAGGAAAGTTTGTGAGGAGGGATATCAACCATTTTCATATGTAATCATCCACCTCCCACTAATTATCTAGTTGCAGAGCATTATTTAGCCCTAGGGCCACACTTGGCACATTCTGCATTTTCTGTATTTCCGGAAACCCTTTCTGGGTTATCTTGGAATAGTGTTAGAAAGCTTATATATTTGATCCCAGAATTTTCTAGGCACTATATCAACATATCCATATATTTACATTTTCCAACACCAATTAAACCCAAAATAAACTGTTTTTTCTTAGCCTTTGGCATTCTTATATAATAGTTGTTCTCCATATTTTATGTACTAGGTATCTAGAGGCTTGTTTTTCCTAGCTTGAGTGTATCTTTCCTCAAGATCTTGTCCACATTTTCTGCTACATTGTTTAATAAGAAGGCTATATGATTTGCTCATATTATATGTGTTGATGTATCATTGCATTTTCCAGTTTTATGTTCTATATTCCCACGTTTTCCATTTTGGGATATTACAGTGGTATCAGAGCATGATCTCTAGCTTAGCTTGTGGGAAATACATCTTATGACACCATAAAAAGAAGCAAGAAGAAGAGATCCATCATGATGGAGGGAGTAAGTTTTTCCTCATTTCTTTTTAGATCTATGCAGGATCTCTCCAAGGAGCTCAAAAAAATGAGAGGGGAGAGGCAAAAGGAGACCTCAAGAAGATTTCAAAATGAGGAAGTTCCAAGCACTTCCTATCAGTAGCAGAAAAAATCGGCAATGCATAGAGCTCCACAACAATCTACTATGTCCACTTTATTTGAAGAGGAAGGTGAATGACATGGATATGGAGGAAAATTATATCATGAGACTCTAAGTGATTATGTTGTAGAGTACAAATCTCAATCAAGGTCTTTCAAGGAGAATCTAACTCTCTAGCAGCTTATCCAAATCAAAGAAGAACGAAGACCCTACAACAACAGTAGAAGGAAAAGGTATAATAGATTCCTTTTTCCTACATTTGATGGGTGATCCACAAGCACAACAAAGGCTTGGAGGAAGAAGTTAGATGCATTCTTTCTGCTAAATCCAGTAGCAGAAAGAGAAGTTGTTGAGATTGCAGCACTGCACCTTGAGGGCGAAGCCAACGATTGGTGGTTCAGCCATTTGAAACATGCAAGAATGACTGCTTAAGCAAATTTTACTCAAAGGTTGAGTAATAAGTTTGATAGAAGGAAACCGGAGGTAAAACCCATTGAAACATTTCCTGACATTGATGAGAAAGCACATGAGGAGCCAAGGGAAGATGTCAGCACTATCACTTGGGAAGAGGAGCAACTTCCACCACCACTAGTTGCAAGAGTACTTGCATCAGGATAAGGAACACTTGCATCTTTACAATATGGTCTTAATCTCTTGACATTAGGAGTCCCATGCATGATTCAGGAGATGCCTGAGGAAGAGAATTCATATACCAGCACTGGTGCAGTGGTAGAGGAGAAGCCATCACCATAAAAAACAGTTGGAGAATCCATTGCACCAGTTGAAGGAACTATTGTAGTTGTACAAGATGCTCCCAAGTATCATCTTATCCAAGGTATGCAAACATTTCTACCCCATATTATTTCAGCACATCAGATGGAGATTTTTGGGGACATGCCATCATGGCAATTGCATGTCCAAGGGTTAGAGCATATTATTGATTGGGAGCAGCAGACTATCACTACGTAGAGGACCCTTAACTATTTCAAGGAGGAGATGCATAGCCATCCTGGTTTTTCATTGTTGAGCTACACACAACACTTTGGGTTGGAGTGTAGAGTTTTAGAGGATAGGATGAGAATTTGATGAAAATTTAATGACAAGAGGCTTGCATATTTGATAATTGGTGGAAATGTGGATCTATTTTGAAATATTATGAAACATGGTTCACAATATTTTGAGGGTTGTAGCCTTCAGTGAGGAAGTAGGATCTTCCTTCTGATAGTAGCCGGTAAACAATATTAGGGGGTTTTAATTCCTTCTAGTGGGTGTTGAAGAATGAGTGGACATTGTATCCTCCTACAGGTGGGTTCTTGCATGTTGGAAAGAGTCTGCGTTAGTACAATATTGTAATAATAAAGAAGACAAAGAAAGAGGCAGTAGTGGTGTTATACCACATTGGGTTTCCACCTAAAATATCGGTGTTCTATGTGTGTTTCTTATATTTACTTTTATTTGCTACATACTCGATGGTTGATGAACTAATAATGCAATGGTTAAGTTAACTCACTAATGAAATTTATGAAAAATTAAGTAAATTGGATATGTGTTACTTTCCTTCACTGAAGTCGCGTATATACGTGGGATATTTAAATAACAGTAGCATAAAAAATGCAGAGTATAAAATGAATTTTTTTTGTGAATTAAAATACTAATTCACTCCCCCCCTCTCAATATTTTTCTTAACAATTTTTATCAGAGAAGGTCCCTTAGAGGAAGTGTATGAGCCTCAGTATTCAACAAGAATGCTGCAACTACCGAGGCTACCAACTTTAATTATCATCCCGGGGTAAGTACAAGCTTAAGATGTATCGTCACTGTATATGTAGCATACAATGTTTTCTTCTTTTGTTGATCTGATGTAATGGAGTGAATGTCATGAAATTGAAGCATAAACTAATTACAAAAATGGAAGTGTTGCTTTGAAAACAAATTAATCCTAGGCAAGAACAACAATTTATAATTGAATTCCTAAGAGCATGAATTCAAATAAAAATTCCTAATCTAATTTGTGAAAATGAATGTCATAAGTGGTGTTTATTCTTCCTCAATCATGTATTTATTTCCTATGGGTCATGATTCAAGCGTAAGAGATGTAATCTGGTCGATTTTACACATGCTACAAGGGTGCTACAGTACACTATGTTTTTTATACAAGAAAGTATGTTTTCGAAATAACTCATTGAATGACCAAGTAAATCAAATGAAAACGTCATGGGAATTTTTTTTAATTAATTAGGAAGTATTATGTCTCCATTCCAAGTGGAATCGCTCCAAAATACCCATGTTCACATGTGATAAAAAATAATAGAAAATTACTACTCTAAAATTTGGAAATTCAGGAACTAGTGAGCTTGTTAATATATCAAATGCCTAACCTAATCGAGTGAAAATGAAATGGGGTAAATTTTGTTATTAAATTTAATGTTATGAAACTAGCTCCAAAAATAGAAGAAAAAGAGATATCAACGCCTTAGAAATAAGCCACTTCGAGGGGGAAACCTCCAATACATTACATAAATGAACAATTCTTGGATGATACAATTTACAAAACCTCCTTTCTATATATAGGAGTCCATGGGCCATAATGTAATCCTAGTGGGCCACAATGTAATCCTAGCCGACCTAACAATAATAATTTAAGGGCACAATAATAACAATATGGGGGTTACAGGGGTACAATAATAACAATAAGGGGGTTACACTAACAACAATAAGGGACTATACTAGTAATATAGGGACCCAACATGCCCCTCTCCTTCAAAAAAGTGTTGTCCTCAATGCTTGAGTAGCTCTGGGTGCTTCTGTATAAAATTCTCATCCTCCCATGTAGAATCTTCAGTGGGTAAGTTCTTCCACTTGATGGGATACTCTGAAATTGATCGATTCCGTAGTTGTCGAGTTCTTGTTTCCGTGACCGCTTCAGGTTCCAATATGATTTTTCCTTCCTCATCAAGTTCTGGCAATATTGTTTGAACTGGAAGATTTTCACCTATAACCTTCTTTAAGCATGAAACATGGAAAGCTGGATGCACTCGCGAAGAAGCAGGAAGCTCCAATTTGTATGCCATAGTACCAATCTTTTGCAACACCTTGTAAGGACCATAGTACTTTGGTGATAATTTATTATCCTTCTTAGCTTGCTTTAGGGACATTTGTTTGTATGGTTGTAGCCGTAAAAATACCCAATCTCCTACATCAAAACTTCTCTCGCTGCGATGTTGATCTGCCTGTTGTTTCATTCGATTTTGTGCCAAATTGAGGTTATCCTTTAAGAGTTGGAGAACTTCTTGCTGATGCTCGATGTGATCTTCCACTGCTTGAACCTTCGAATTTTCCCTTAAAGATGATGTGATGGATGGTGGATGATATCCATAGAGTGCCATAAATGGGGTCATTTTTGCTGCAGTATGGAAGGAAGTGTTATACCACCATTCAGCAAGAGGTAACCACTTGACCCATTGTGTTTGTTTATCGGATACAAAACAACGAAGATATCCTTCCAAACATTTATTTACTATCTCAGTTTGACCATCAGATTGAGGATGATAAGATGAGCTATGAGCTAATTGAGTACCCAAGCAAGAAAATAACTCCATCCAAAAATTTCCAGTAAAAATGGGATCTCTGTCGCTCACAATAACCCTTGGGCTTCCATGTAGCTTTTGAATTTTGTCCATAAATGTAGTAGCAATTGTACTTGCTTTAAATGGATGAGATAATGCACAAAAGTGTGCATACTTAGTAAGTCTATCAACTACCACCATGATGACACTCTTTCCTTCAGACTTAGGTAAACCTGTGATAAAATCCATTGAAATCTCCTCCCAATGTTGACTTGGAATGGATAAAGGTTGTAGAAGTACCGGGGTCTTAATTGTCTCAACTTTATTCTGCTGGCAAACCAAACATTCCGCCACAAACTTTTGAATATCAGATTTAAGGCCATCCCAAAAAAATTCTTTCTTCACCCTGTGGTAATTTTTTAAAAATATTGAGTGTCCTCCTAAAGGAGAAGTGTGCAATTCCAAAAGAATCTTTTGTTTTAGTTGGGAATTCTTACAAAGATATAAGCGATATTTGTACCATAAGGAATCATTTTTCCAACTAAATGTATCATATGTACTAGGATCTTGTTGCAACTTTTAAATGAGTGTCCACACTTCTTCATCCTTCTTCCATTCATCTCTTGCTTCAGTTATCCAATATGGTTGGATAATGAATGTAACTGTGATACTTCCCATAAGGGAATTTTGAGGTCTAAAATGGGCCTCCTAAGAAAAATGTACAACAAAAATAAACTTTATAGAAACCAATAGGATTCAAGATGATGATGTCAACCATGGGGGATGATTTACCATTTTTTAAATAAAAGGGTAAAAATATTAAAAAATAATAAAATAATAAAACTACTTTTCAACTCGTATTTTCAACTTATCTCCCAAAATTTTTACTCAAATTTCGAGTGGGAGTACTTGTTGGATGCAAAATTTAATTCCTCATCCAAGGAGTACCCATGTTGCATACTTTCGATGAACTCTACTACACGAAAAATGAGAAATACATAAAAAAACGTGATTGTAATCATGTTTTTTTATGTATTTCTCATTTTTCGTGTAGTAGGACCCATCGAAAGTATGCAACATGGGTACTCCTTGGATGAGGAATTAAATTTTGCATCCAACAAGTACTCCCACTCGAATTTGAGTAAAAACATTTGGAGATAAGTTGAAAATATGAGTTGAAAAAGTAGTTTTTTCATTTTTCCCTCTAAAATTTGATGATGTCATCAAATCTTATTTGATTTTTTCCACTATTATTTTAATTTCCTTAGGAAGCCCATTTTGAGCCTCAATTTACTAATGACCACTTCATTCTTTCTTGAGAGTGCATTTGCAATAACATTAAACTTCCATTTTTGTAGATTATTTCAAAGTCATAACCCAAAATCTTTGTGACCCATTTTTGCTGCTCTTCTAAAGATAGTCTTTTTTCAAAAAAGTGTTTAAGACTAGCATGATCAGTTTTTACCTTGAAGTGTCTTCCCATTAGGTAAGTTTTCCATTTCTTTAGTGCATGCAGTATTGCTAACATTTCCTTCTCATAAATAGGTTTATGTAAATACTTTCCTTTGATTAGATAATGAGCTAATGTGAATCTACTTCCTGCATTAAAACCACACCAATTCCATTTCCTGAGGCATCACATTCCACAATAAAGGTTTTTGTGAAGTCTGGCGTAGCTAAGACCGGTGCTAGGCACATTGCCTCTTTAAGATGTTCAAAGGCCTTAGTTGCTTCAGGAGTCCATGAAAATACATCTTTCTTCAATAATGTTGTTAGAGGTGCTGCTATTCTCCCATAATTCTTAACAAACTTGCGATAATACCCTGTTAACCCGAGAAATCCTCGCAACTTCTTTATGGTTGTCGAGACTTTCCATTCCTTAATGGCTTTAATTTTGTTAGGGTCTACTTTAACACCCTCGTGAGATACAATATGACCCAGATATTCCACCTCTTGTACTCGAAAGAAACATTTGGATGTTTTTGCATATAATTGTTTCTCCTGCAATAGTTTGAGCACCCTGTCAACATGTTCAACATGATCCTTCCAAGACCTGCTGTAGATTAGTATATCATCAAAAAATACTAGCACAAATTTTCTAAGGAAGGGTTTGAAAATGGTATTCATCAACCCTTGAAATGTAGAAGGTGCATTGGTAGGGCCAAAAGGCATGACCAAAAATTCATAATGACCCTCATGAGTTCGAAATGTTGTTTTTGGAATATCTTCAGTCTTCATTCTAATTTGATGATATCCTGAACGAAGATCCAACTTGGTAAAATAAATTTCTCCATGTAAGTCATCCAATAATTCATCAATCACAGGAATGGGAAATTTATCTTTAATGGTGAGCTTATTGAGCTCCCTATAATCCGGACACATTCGCCATGATCCATCCTTCTTGTGTACCAATACTACAGGAGTAGAGAAAGAACTTTGATTAGGTTGAATTATACCCGCCTCTAACATTTCTGCAATCATACGTTCAATTTCGCTCTTTTGGAAGTAAGGATATCTATAAGGCCTGATGTTTGGAGGAACACATCCTGGAATCAAATGAATAGCATGATCATGATCACGAATAGGTGGGAGTCCTTTGGGAGTTTCAAACACCTTGGAATGATTGTCCAAGACTTGTTGGAGATCTGTCAAAATAGATGATTTTGATGTCGGAACGTCTAGTGAGCATAATTGTGCAATTACGCCTAGTTGTTCTTTCTTTAGAAGCTTTGTCATGACATTAGAGCTTATTATCCTTCCTGGCTTCCCTTCAATACCCCGTAATTCGACTTCCTTTCCTTCTGAAAAAAATTTCAAGAAAAGTTCTTGAAAATTAAAAGCTACCGTCCCCAAAGATTGTAAACATTGTACTCCTAGTACAACATCAGCACCTCCCATAGGAATGGAAAGCATTGGACTATTCAATACATATTCCCCCATGGTTAGCTTGATATTATGGCATTTTCCAGAGCAATTTATAGTTCCTCCATTTGCAACCATCACTTGACATTCTGGTGTTGGGTATAGGAAACAATTCAATTCCTTGGCTACCCTACAATGAATAAAATTATGGGTACTACCTGAATCAATCAACACTATTACCTTTTTCTTCTTGATATGTCCTTCTATCTTGAGAGTTTGAGGAGTGGTAATTCCTGCCAATGCATTACACGATATGGTCGGACTCATTTCTTCCTCTTCTAGGGTTGGATCATGGTGTATACCCTCTTCTTTTGAAAATTCTTGTTCATTTTCTTCTTCCTCTTCACAATCTATGTAAAATAATTTCTTCTCAGCACACTTATGACCTTTAGTGTATTTGCTATCACAACTGTAGCAAAGCCCTTTTGCTCTTTTTTCTTCCAATTGTTGTGGTGTCAACCTTGTAGGTTGTGCAAATCTAGGAGTAGCAACACTTCCCTCTTTATAGAAGTGAGTGGTAGGCTTCCTTGTCGCCATAATTTTACATTCAATTTTTCTTGCCAACCTAAATGCCTTCTCCAATGAATTAGGTTCCAAAACACGAACTTCATGTTGGATGTTATCCTTTAAAGTACCTATGAAGAGATCAATCCTGTGTTCCTCTGGAATATCAGTTACCCTTATATTCAATTTTTGGAAGTCCTCAATGTGCTCCCCCATTAAACCCTTTTGTTTGAGATTTATCAATTGGCCAAAGAAGGTGTTGCTCTTTGTATCCTCATAATGTGCTATCATTTCCTCCGTAAAAATTGACCAAGTGACAATTTTTTTACGGGAGCAAAGTCATCGATACCATACAAATGTATTTTGTTCTAAATGTAAAGTTGCAATGCGTACCTTTTGTGTGTTTTGCACATTATTGAGATCAAAATATTGCTCCATCTGTAGTATCCATGTTACAGGATCCTTTCCATCAAACTTCCTCATATCCATTTTTGGAATATGGTGGTTCTTCCCTCTAACATTAGAGTTTATGAAATCATGATTAACATTTATTTTGTTCTCATCATGAGTTTCCTCTACTATCTTTTCACCATTAGGAAAAATTTCTTGTATCAACTTTGCCAAACCTTCTATGTCTACTTTTAGATCATTCTTCATGTTTTCCATGTTGTCTTTCATTTTTTCATCAATCTTAGCTTCCATGTAATCCATCTTAGCTTCCATGCCCACTTCTATGCCATTCATCTTACCTTCCAAACCATTCATTTTAGCTTCCACGCCTTTCTTCAAACCATCCATCTAGTTTCCACGCCTTTCTTTAAAACGTCCATTTCATTTTTTGTTGCTTTTTGTGAGAGTGAAATTTGTTGCACTTGCTCTTATAATTTTGATATGTCATGTTGCCATTCTTCATCTTCATGAGTCATAGTAGAGCCTTCTAAAGGCTTAATGGGTGTTGAATTCTTTTTAGGGGCCATTTTAGAATCCAATACTGATATCTATTCTACAATATGCCCTTGGAATCAATTCAACTTGATTCTTCAAAAAAGACTTATGCAATTCGGAAAAAAAATACACACCTTTTACTTGCTTTTGAGGAGCTCGATATTGAAATTGAATTATCTCTATAATTGTGGATCCTAAATATATTAAATTCAGCCCTTTGATGGCTACAAAACTATTTCAAATGCCAGGTCTCACGATCGATTTTGATTATTCAAGGCAAAGTTATGTCTAATCTCCAGAGAATGACCCAATTATGGAGTAGGAAACGGTAAATGACTTCATGACTTGCCATGTCACTATTTCCTCCTTTGTCTCTGAAATTGATAGCGAAGAAACTTCAGTCTGTGTACTTGCGACCACTTTTTACGGCACTTCAATCCAATGCCCAGAGAGAGAGTTATTGAAGTTTTCCCACGATCACCTCTTTGAGATGAAATTCAAAAGCCTGAAAAAGCACTACCTTCCACAGATCATATCTCCAAAAATATTGCGAACCAAGCTCTGAAATTTTTTGACGAATTTCCTCAGGATTTCAGCTTCGCACCATATGAATTTCAGATTCTGAACCTTCGTAGAAAAAAATTTATAGAAAAAAATTTCTGCAGTAAGCCTATTTTACGTTAAATTCGGGAGCACGAAAAATGACCATAACTCACAGCTTATATCTCAAATATTGCCAGACAACTCCAAAATTTTGCATGATATTTCCTCGGGGATTTGGGTTCGCACTAAACATTTTAGCTTCTGATACTTCGTAGAAAAAAATTTATAGCGAAAATTCCACGATGACCTGTTTGGAGCAGCGAAACCCTAGAATCCAAAGCTCTGATACCAAATGTTGTGTAACCAGCTCCAAAAATAGAAGAAAAAAGATATCAACGCCTTAGAAATAAGCCACTTCGAGGGGGAAACCTCCAATACATTACATAAATGAACAATTCTTGGATGATACAATTTACAAAACCTCCTTTCTATATATGGGAGTCCATAGAATTTTAATGTAATCCCTATCAAAACTAACAATAATAATTTAAAACTGTCATACGCAATATGGGGTTCTGAATTACAATAATAACAATAAGGAGTTAAACTAACAATAATAAGGGAATATACTAGTAATATAGGGACCTAACATTAACATTATTATGACCTAATCCAAGTGGAATAAATTATAATGGATCTCTTCTTATACAAAAAATATCATAAAATTTTCACTATTTACATCTGATGTATTTCCAGAAATCTTATATTCGTGAACCAATAACCAAATCCAAGTATATTAATGATTAATATGACGATCTTCCAAAGTTATTCCAAGGATGAATAATGATTTTGAACCTGTAAAAAACTTTCAAAAGAACTCATTTCAATCATTTAACTCAATCCTACAGCAAGAAAAGAAACAATACTAAATAGAGAAATATGCAAAACAAAAATAAGAGATGCCTGTGAATAAGAAGTGACAAGAACATAAATAAATTAAAAAGAGACCCCAAAGGCTCTTTGGACAACAACCTAAAGAGGAAATCTCGCAGTCCTATGAAGAAAACCAACCTTAGAAGGCAAACACACCATAATCTTCATTATTGAACTGTCGAGAATATCTTACAGAAGAATTGAGCTCATAGAAAATAAAGTTGTCTCCACATTAAGAGTAAACAACATCTTCGCTTTACCAGAGGCCAACTAATACATGGGTGTTATAAAAATGATGAGGAATCATTCTCCTCAAATAAGGAATCTTTCTCAAAATCCCTCAAATAGTGGACCCGGTTCCCAACATCAGGTCAAAATTACAGGAACACATTCCTAGATTTATCAATCATCGTAGTTCCGTATATTTCAAAATTTCTCAATAATTTCATGATATTTTGCTCAATACCTTCTAATATTGATCTCTCTTAGGGAGCAAGTCTCTAAATTATCTCCTTCTCCAAATATTCATAATCTACCCAATATTCTCACAATATCCTTCAAGAATAAATAATATTAGGAAAAAATATGAAATTATCTCTAAATATTCCTATTAACATGTTAAAGCATAAAAAAAACATTATAAATTGCCTAAGAAAGGTTAGATGTGCCTTAATTTGTCTAATTTGGAGGCCCATCAGAACGTTGATAGTATGAGATCAATGCAAAGGCTGTAAATGTTATATTTGGAAGTCTGGTTGAATATGACTTCATGAAATTCATGTGGCTAAACACTACAAATGAAATATGGGATAAGATCGTCCAAAGCTATGAAGGTGGCACTAAGGTAAAAAGTGTTAAACTTCAAACATATAGAGTTAAGTATGAGACCCTTAGAATGGATGGTGATGAAAGCATTGCAAGATTTTTCCTTAGAGTAGATAAGATTGTTAACTCAATGAAAAATCTTGGTTATGAAATAAAGGATACTACTATTGCTTAAAATATTTTGATATTTCTAACTCCAAAGTTCGATTCAAAAGTATCTTCCATTGAAGAAATGCAGGATTTGAAGAATCTCATTACTGAACAACTCCATGGGATATTGACTTCCTTTGAGATGAAAAAAGGGTGTACTTCGGGTATTATAGAGGTAGCATTCAGAGCCACAAACAAAGGGAAAGAAAATGAATTGCCTAAGGAAACAGATTACATTCTAGATGAAGAAGAAGAAAATTTCATAAAGAAACTCCATGCAGGAACTAACAGGTTCAAAGGTAAGTTTCCTTTCAAATTTTTTGCCTGTGGAAGAGTAGGTCATTATTCTGCTAAGTGTTCTTGTAAAGAAAATCATGGAAAAAAATTAATGTTTCAAAGAAGAATGTAAAAATGGGTTCTACTAGCAAGAAAATTTTTTATACTCATGAATATAGTGAATATTCTTTAAATAATAAAGATGATGAATTAGATCAAGATTATCAATTGCTTATGTAATTCAAAAAACAATGTGTAGATAATTCTGATGATGATGAATTTGTGGATTCTCTAGAAGAAATTGATAGACTCGGGGACATAAAAAATAATCAACTGAGGGAAATCAGTATGTATAAGGAGAATATCCTAGTAGAAGAGATAAACAAGCTAAATATTTTTCTAGAAGAGGCTAAATTTATGTGAGAAACCTTGAAGAAACAAGTCAAGAAAGGGAGAATCACTCTGAAAATTTAGAACTTGAAATTGAGGGTCTAAGAAAAGAACTTGAAAAAATGAAGGCTCTAAATCTTAGATTTGCCAAAGAATCTTAAAATTTAGAAGAAATCATTAAATTTAAATGTTATCCACTAATCAAAATAGGTCTTGGATAAAATTCAAATAAAAATGGTGAAACATCAAAACCTATGAAATATTTTAAAATACGTGCAAAAGGCTTCATCAATGTGGTAAAAGGAAGAAATGATCGGACTCGGCAAAAGATTGAAGGGACAAACTATTCTCGGGAAAAACAACCTTTCCATGAACAAAAGGAAAGCTAATACAAATAGTATTATACTCCTAGGTACTTCATTGTTCAACTCTTCACTTGTCACAACTTTGATCACAAAGCAGTGTAATGTGTTGCTTATAAAATAATTATGACTAGACAAGGAAGGAAACAACAAAAGGCAAATAAATCATCTTATAATACTTTCTCTCCTCTTTAGAATGAAGTTGAATTTTCTATTTGCAATAAATTTGGTCATAAAGAAACTAAGTTTAGAAGCAAGATAATTTCATCATATCAACATGAAAGGTAAAGAATGAACTCAATGGCCTACAAATGGTGCATGCCATGTTTGATGAGTCAAGAACACCTCACACATTCTGGGAAGAAACAACACATACAACTGTAAATATTCTTAACAACGCCAATGTTTGAGTAAACAATGATAAAACTCCATATGGACTGTAGTATGGTAGACTTGAAACTGCCAAACACTTTATATTCTTTGAAATAAAAAATTTCATAAAGAGAAATGATGATAACCTTAGAAAGTTTGAATCCAAAGTTGATGAAGGAATCCTTCTTGGATACTCTTCCAAAAAGAAAAGGATATAGATGTTATAATAAAAGGATCTAGGATATTGTTGAAAGTATAGATGTTGTGGTTGATGAAGCATCTATAGGTACCAAAAGGGAAGCACAAGTAGATGAAGAACCTCTCCCTACTAAAATCTAAGAAGTTGTAGGAGAAGAAGAAAGAGAAGCACCATAAAAAGGAAAGCAAAATACAGGTATGGAAGAAAAGACTCCATCAAGGTATCTTTAGAAAAACCATCCTGAATCTCAAATTCTAGGTGATAATTAGGAAGTAGAAATACAAACTATAAGAACTTTTGTTGGATCATTTTTTTACTTAGCATTATTATCCACAATTAAACCTCAAAATTTGAATCAAGAAAGCAAAGATGAATGTTGGGTTAAGTAAATGCATGAAGAACTTGATCAAATATAAAAGAACCAGATATGGGAACTTGTACCAAGGCCTTATGATAAAAATGTAGTTGGGACAAAGTGGGTATTTAAGAACAAATTAAATGAAAATGGAGAAGTAATTTTAAACAAAGCAATAATTATCTCCAAAGGCTATGCTCAATGGGAAGGGAAGATTTTGAAGATGCATTTGCACCCGTAGCTAGAGTTGAAGCCATAATAATGTTCCTTGAATTTTATATCTTTCATAACTTTAAGGTATATAAAATGGATGTCAAATCTAAATTTTTAAATGGGCATCTAGAAGAAGAAGTTTGTATTGAATAAGATGAAGGATTCTTCATTGGAAATTATAAAAAAGTGTTGGAAAAATTAAGAAGGAATTATATGGGTTAAAACAAGCTCCTCATGTATGGTATTATTTTCTTGACAAGTATCTTCAGAAATAAGGGTTTAAGAAAGGATATGTACATAGCAATTTGTATATAAAATTTGAAAAAAATAAAATTTTAATAGTATTGGTTTATGTAGATGACATCATATTTGGAAGCAATATTGAATCTATGAGTCAAGGATTTACTTCAGGTGTGCAGCAGGAATTTGAAATGTCTTTACTTGGTGAGCTGAAATTCTTTCTTGGTCTTCAAGTTCATCAAACTAAAAATGGTATCTTTCTCTCTCCAACCAAGTATCTCAAGTAGATTATTAATAAATATGGAATCGAAGATTTATAACCTATACTCACACCAATGGTAGCAAGGTGTAATCTAAGACATAATGATAATTCTCCTATAGTTAATCAATATGAATATATATTTATGATTGGCAGCCTAATCTATCTTACAGGTACAAGAATAGACATTATGCATGCAATTGGCATAGTTGGATGATTTCGAGAAAATCCTAAGGAAAATCATCTCTAAACAGTAAATAGGATATTCAAGTATTTGAAAGGAACTCAATATTTTGGTCTATGGTATCCAAAAGATACAAAATTTTCACTTAATTTTTACACATAAGCAGATTGGGCGGGTAATATTGACGACGCAAAAGTACTAGTGGAGGAGCATTCTATTTGGGTCCTCACTTAGTTTCTTGGTTTAGTAAGAAGAAAATATTTATTGCTTTATCAAATATTGAAGAAGAATATGTTGTTATTTCCTCTTGTTGTTCTCGACTTCTATGGATGATCCAAACATTGCAACACATTCAAGTCACTTGTCCTCAACCTGTACCTATTTTTTGTGACAACACTAGTGCCATCAGTATCTCTAAACATCCTTTGAGGCACTCCAAAACTAAGAACATCCCAATCAAATACCATTTTATTAGAGAACAAGTGCTTGAACAAAAAATAAAATTGGAGTATGCTCCTTCAAAGGAACATGTTGCATATTTATTTACCAAGCCTCTTCCACATGATTCCTTTGAATACCTCAGACAAAATTTAGGAATGATTCCTGCCTTTGCACTTTTCTAATTGTTTTAACAATGATGTCATGTTCAGGGGGAGTTGTAGTTGTAATCACTAACAGTTTACTTTCTGTACGTGGATCTTATGAAAGACAATCACATGTATACACGGTTTTAGATCTAGAAAGTCGTGTATGCCTCCCAACAATGAAAATTGGCACAAATTCAAGGGGATATTATTAAATGATTCCATCAGATATTATTAACCTTATAGTTCTGATAATGACTTGTTGCAGACTGTTAATACTACCCTTATTATACTTAGAAATGATAATTTATTTATAATAGGTTGTGAGTTGATCTTATGTTGTTGTTACTGAAATGGTTCTTTGGTGCATTTTCTGGTTGATGATATGTCTATGATAAGAGTTGATGGCACAAGTTCAGAGGGAGCATCTGTTATGATTCAAATAGTACATTGTTGGCATTATGGTTTCTTAAGCACTTATTTTTGAATGATTTTTCATTATGTATAAATGATGTCTTACACTTGGTTTGAAGATGTTGATGATGTTGTCTATCTGTTATATGATTTTTGATGTTGAATGTTCTCTTTGTTTGAACATATTTTATTGATACATATACATGATGCCTATAGTGTTTGATATTGTTGCTTGAGGATTGTGGTTTCTCCTTTATATGGAGAGAGCATGTTGACCTTGATAATGTGAGGTCAAGGGGATGATTTTCTAATAGAGATTTATTGCACAATTTTATGCTTGTGCTATTGTTGCTTGTTGATGCTTGAAGCATTGCATATTTGGATACATGTTGATGATTGATGCTACATTTCCAGATCTTTCATTATTTCTTGATATATGATACATGGTGGTTGTTGATGACTATTATGGTCCTGCTACACATGATACTTCATTGTTGAAAATATTATTATGGTCATGTATGTCTCTTAATGCAAAGGTCATGAAAAGATCCATGTTGTAATCATTGAAAAATTCATTCATGTATGGGATATTGCAATCAAGTCATGCTATGTAATCCCATTATTCTTTGACATTGATATAGAATTTGTGTCCAATATGTAAACCTCATATGTTGGGGTGATTGATGTAATCATGGGATCATAGAGTCATTGGTAATAGGAAATGTCATATTGGCTTGAATTGTAAAACCTTTTACTTTTATTTCATATCTTTAGAAGGTATAGCATATGCACAGGGGGAGCATGGTTAATATGTAGCTTTCATTTGGCAGATCAAACTTACAACAATGAGCACTATAAGGTACATACTTCATGTAGCCTGATTCGGTCCTTTTCCCTTGATGTCAAAGGGGGAGAGAATATTGGTGTTTTATGTTTGGAGAGAAGACTTGGTGTTTGCAGGTGTGTTTGCAGGTGTATTTGCATATGTTTTCGGGTGGTTTCCAAACACCAAAGTGGTTTCCATCAAGTCCAAAGGGGGATATTGTTGGAATTATGGCTAATATGTTGTCCATGATGGAAACCTACTTGATAAAGATGTCAGCATTGTGATAATATGATTATTATGGAATTCATGAATATTGGAACAAATAATACAGAGGATATGGATAGAGAAATGACAATTCAATTACAGATGGAAAGAAAAAAGTGAAGTTTGAGAAGGTATACACGGTTCCTATAAAGAACGGTCACCTAAATAGACAGGTATTTTGAGTTGAAGTCATGTATAGAATATAAGCCATGGAGATATGGATACCTTGGGTGATTACCATGGTATTGGCCCATATTAATGAGAGCCACAACATTCATTTTATCTCGTCATCAAATACTAACGGAATTTCCAAAGGATTTACCTAAGGTATTGGCTAAGGAAAAAGTTATATAAAGAGATAGAGATCAAGGTGTTATGTGGACAAGAAAATGGTTTATTCATATGTGATTTGATCTTAAATAGGTGCACCCAAGGAAGCAAGAATAAGACTCAGATCTGGAAGTTCTGAAGATATAATATATGCTTGTTTGACTTGCTTGTTTTAAATGTCTAAGTAACTATTAATGATGAATTTGTGATGTTGTGATCCAAATAAATTATTCAAGAGTCTATACTTTTGACACTGGAGGTTGCGGAATGTGATTTGTGTTTACATCAAAGGTTTTCTTTAGTAATTCAAGATATGTATGCAGCTTTTCCTCTGAAAATTCATGTACATACACGGGTCTTGTTGGAGCGGGGTCCCCTGGGGCACACTTTTTCTTGTAATTTTGTATAATTTTTCTATATGCGCATTGCATGAATGAGTCAAGGAGCTTTAGGGCAGGTCAAAGTCCCTATTTTTGATGTAAATGGATTTAAGGGTAAACTATGGGCCTCAAACCATGGTTTGAGACCATAATATTTTCACGCTAGAAGAATATAAATAGATAGATCGAGTCTAAGGAAAGTAGTTCTATTAAGTTAAAGTTGGATACACTGTTATATGTGTATATAATACTTTTTAAGGGTTTCTTACTACAAGGAAAATACCCTCTAGTGGATGTTTTTGAGGAACCCCTTATAAAAATAGCCCAAATATCCATTTATAGCGGAGGTTTCTAGAGGAGGCTGGCGGGTGGAGGTTTTTGTGGATGTTTTTTTTTCTGGTGCGTTTCTCATCCTACACCACATCGATGCATTCAACAAGAAAAGCACCAATGCATACTACAAATTGGCACATTGAGACACTGTGCTCTCCGTACAAACCCTCCTGGTGCATCTCATTACTGTAGCGCATCGGTGCGCTACACAGATTCAGGCCTAGTGCGTCATAAAAGCCCATGCTAAACTGAAACAGCCCTGATGTGCTTGGAAGAAACCACCTAGTGCACCTCAAAAACCCACGCACCAGAACAGGGTTAAACAAAAAAATTTACGGCCAAAATATCTGCATTTTCACTTCTTCAGTGCTCCAGAGCTCTCAAGCATCGGTGTGAATTTCACTTGTGTGAGGCGCCCTGCCATCGATGCTCCCATTGCACGCACTACTGTCATCCATTACACACCATCTCGATTTTGAATTTTGGAAAATGGTGGGAAAATTTAGTTTTGAAAATTATTCAAGAAATATGACTCCTTGATGCCCAACAATACAGGTATTTTTCTTGTTTCTCCATAATTAAACTTTTTAGCGGATTATATTTCTAAAAAACTTAAAATTTACTTCTTCTTTTTTAAATTTCCCGCGCGATGCGCTCGAGCCGTTTGGCTCGCATTGGTTCGCGGTGCTACCTGTAAATTTACAAGCCCCACCACAATTATTGCTAACGAAAACTGCACTGGTTCTGGTGCCGTACCGAAAAGAATCACCCTGTTTTTTTTAAAATACATAAATGGCAGTGCGGTCAGTTAACCGGCCAAACCGCTGACTATGTCCAAGTTTAGGAGAGCGGTGTGCTGACCAAACTATGTGCCCCGGGGTGGATAGTTTATTCAACGCACCACCCTCTAGAGACTGGTACATAGTCAATGGTGTGGTCATTTAAATGATCACACCGTTGACCATGTACTGATGTCAGGAGGGCAGTGTGCTGACTAAAATATAAGCTCTGGGGCTCATAGTTTGGTCAGCGCACCGCCCTCCCGATACTGGTACATATTCAACGGTGCGGTCAGTTAAATCACCACACTGTTGACCGTGTAATGATGCTAGGAGGGTGGTGCACTGACGAAACTATTTTCCCCGAGGTGAGTAGTTTGGTTAGCATATCGCCCTCCCGAACTTGTACATAGTCAACAGTGCGATCAGTTAAATGACTGCACGGTTGACCATAAAGTAATGTTTGGTAGTACATTAACGTAATTATCCGCCCTGGGATGGATAGTTTCGTCAACACACCACAGGAGAAAGTACATTTCATGTTGTGCGGTGCGCTGAAAATCGATGCATTACCATTTATGGAATCGTCTAGTTTGCATTTAATGAAGGGATTTTACCAGATTTGGGACCATTTTGTCATTTATTTAGACACATTAATGCAGAAGGAGTCGTTGAAGATGTGCCACAAGTATAAATATGACCTATGGGGTCTCAATAGTTCCCTTTTCTTTCTAAGTAAATTCTTTGCTTTGCGCTCCCTCATTGTCACTGCATACTCTGTGTCTATGTCTAGTTTGAATCTAGGATTTGAGGAATCATTACACCATGCAGGGTCGGGGTGAGTAATTCCTAGAAGTATGATAGCCACAAGACTTGGATATGACCCTACTGTGCCCAAGATCCCTATTGTTGAAATTCCTATGCCCTCGAAGTCTAAGAAGGGGCAGTCTTCTGGCACTAGAAAATCCCCGAGGGATAAAACCCTAAAACCACGCTCTACTGCGGCTGAGTGAATAAAAAGGCCTATGGACGAGGTCACTGAAACAATTATGGAAGGTGAGGAGGATGTGGTTGAAGTGGCCCCATTCCAGTGGTTGCTAACTTATGTCGCACCGCACAAACCCTCAGTCTGAGTTCCTAAATATCTGGAAAATGTGTGTGCAAGTATTCAAATGCCATTAATCCTTGAAAATGTCCTAATGGAAGGGGACATGTTTTTTAAAGTGCCACAACTCATATTGGAGGACTGGGACATTGCAGATGTTGATATATTTCTAGAACTTGCACCAGAGCTATACCTAGATCACATCACATATGAAGGAGGATTGTGCGCCTCAAGCCAAAGAGATGGGTGTTAGGTATGCACAAGGTAGGCCTGCTAAACTTCCTACGTATCCCTCATTTTGGGTGCAACCCCATAAATGACATCTGTGTCCGGCAGTTTCTCACGCTAGTGCATGATGATGCGCTGTGGTTGGGAGAGCACATCCCTATTGATGCTTCATTGATCCATAGGATCACGGGTCTACTCGCTAAAGGTGTCAACCCCATTGCAGATTTTGGCGATAAATCCCAAGAGAAATTTGTGGTGGAAGTAATTAAAACCAAATACCAAGTCTCACACAATATCTAAGGCTTAGTTGTAAATGAGATAAATGACCCAGTTGTTCAGTTCGTCATGCTCATCTTGGCCTGCAAGATGATGTGAAAATTCAGACCAAAGGAGGTTCCAGTGGACATTATTTCTCTCACTAAACAGTGCGAGAAAGGAGTTATTTATTACTGGTCTAGCTATTTGTGCAAGGAGTTCCTAGAGAATGTGCTTGAAAAATAGGAGGAAGGCAAGCAGTTCCATTATGCTTGGTTATTATTGTTGATTGCGCTGATTGGGTGGAAGACCCCCAAGGAAACCCAATTTCTCGATATTAGGCCTCAGATGTGTGAGGTTGCGCACTATGTCACATTATGGAACTCATCAAACCCTGTGCGTTCCAAGGAGAACACATTTTTTTGGGTCCTTTATGCTGCTACACTATATCAAGCTATACAGTCAAAACCGCAACTATCGCCCACGCTCTATGATCAATACAAGATGGTAGACAACTTCAAGGCTACATTCCATAACATTCACATCCATGCGAAAGGTGTCATGGAAGGATTCTGGTATGAGTTACCTTACTTAGTTACCGAAGATGACTTGATTAGAGTCACTGTTGAATGGCCACGAGCGTGGTTGACACCTATAATGCCGACAAATCCATGCATTGGCACTCATCTAGCGAAAATCATAGATACGGTGATTAAGAAGCCTATTGAGAAAGAAGCCATACCAACCACAATGGGCGAGACTATTGACCTTGAAAAGGAAACGGATATGGAGTCGAAAGACACAATCGAGGAGGTAGAAGCATAGACATCTGGTGGATCAAGAAATAAGAGAAAGGGATCCAAAGATGATGGGCAGGAGGTCTTGACGTTGATATAGGACGATTTGAATGAAATTTCCAACAAAGTCATGTTTTCGACTGCAAATCGTTGGACCGATATGGAGGTGCAGTATAAGACTACGTTGGAGATTATTTAGGTGGGGATACAAGAACTGAAGATGAAAGTGAGCCAGATACAAGAGAGCGTAGCTTAGGTGAGCCAGACTAGCATGCGACCATTGGATGTAGCGTTACGAGCCACAGGAGATTCCATCCTTCTGCAAATCCCCACACCAGCCATTCATGTGGACGACAGTTGGCTCACCAAATTACACAGTACAAGTGATATAAACATTAATATTTTTGTTTTACCTGCAGGGAATATGAACTTGATGCATACAATGATTGCAGATGAAATTTAGTTCAAAAAGGCTATTGCTCACACCACTATAATGGAATCCTAGAAGCAGGTTGAAGAGGCACATCAAAAACAAAAAATAGCATGAGCAGCATGCCGCGCATTCGAAGCCCAGTGCACTACCCTAGAGGAAAAAATCCATTAATTATGTCGCAATGTTCCAGTAGTCCTGGCCACAGCTGTGCCTGAGGAAAAATTGGAAGGACTGGTTGCAGCCCTGAAAGCATTACGCGCCGAAGTGTAGACCATCCATGTAGAATATTAACATCAAATTCCAGACCTACAAACAAATTTGTAGCTTGAAACTCCACCAGAATTTCGCACCTAAAGAGCAGTTGAAGTGAAGCAAGCTATAGAGAGTATTGCTACTGTGATCAACTAGTGTGATAATATGTTGAATGAGGCTATGAGCATATGGACATCCATACAAAATGATCCAGTAGTTCAGTCACTGCGCAATGAGTTGCATTATAAGGAACAACAATTTGAAGAGATCCGAATAGTGGCACCGACACTGGTTCTTACACAGCACCTAGCATCTACAGGAGGGTCGAATGATCCAGAGAGAGATTGAAGACCTGCATTGAAAAGAGCAATTGTTAGAAGCATGTATGTGACTGTGGGCTGAAGAGGCTCTCCATATTTCACAGAAGTTGGACAAAACCTTGAAGGCAATTCAGTAGACACAGTGTCGCATAGTGATGGCCACCGAAGGGTCCACCATGGAGAAGTTAGTTCAGAAAGTGCAGGGAGTTGCAACGAAAAGTTTGGAAATTTTTCTCCCTCTGAAATATTCTGTTAACGCGCTCTAAGCCAAGATTAAGGAGTAGATGCCTCAGTTACTCAGGATGAGTCACATGTTTTTGTTGGGGGCCTATTGGAGTAGGGTCCCTTGAGGCACACTTTTTGATGTAATTTTGTATAATTTTTGTATATGCGCACTGTGTGAATGAGTCAAGTGGCTGGTCAAAGTCCCTAGTTTTGATGTAAGTGGGTTTAAGGGTAAACTGTGGGCCTCAAACCATGGTTTGAGTTCATAATATCTGCGCGCTAGAAGAATATGAATAGATAGATCGAGTCTAAGGAAAGTAGTTTAGTTAAGTTAAAGTTGGATAGACTATTATATGCTTCTGTAATACTTTTTAAGGGTTTGTATGGGCTGGGTAGAAAGGCTCATGCTGGCTATGTGTGTGGAGACCTAGTCCTAGTTGTGTGTGGACTATGTTGGCTGTGTGCATGGAAGGGTTGTGTGTAAGGGAAAAGTCTGATATGTCGAATTTACCTAAAGCTAATATAAAGGACAAATTTTGGAGAACTTATTGTGTTATTTATCCGAGTTATCTATCTACTATTTATGTTCTGCTTAAGACCGCATTGTTTCTATGTTTCTTATTTATCATTGCATGAGGATATATGTTATGGTTATTTATGCATATTAATAGCTGATAAATCTGCTTAAGTGACTACACATTGTTTAGATCTGGATCTTGTTCAGCTATGCTTTATCTACGCTGAAGCGATCTATGATTCTGTCTTATTTTGTTATGTATTGCGTGCATATTTTTATGATTGATATAAGTCTACAATCAATCTGCTTAGGTCCACTTCATTATTTTCTCCCCCAGGGTGCGGAAACCTAGTTCCAACACCCCCCCATAATGCTTCAGGTGAGACTTTGATCTACGCAAGCAGGTCATTATTGAAAGGGCCAGTAGTTGGAGGGTTTGTTGGTTGTGCGATAAAATCTGAACCTGGGTCAGGACACCTCAAGCCAATAGGTCTGTTTCTCAATAACTATGTATATATTCTTAGATTTTTTTTGAGATCCATACACATGTATTTCACATGATAACCGTGTATATATGAAAGTGTTCTTAATAATTTTCGTGTATATATTTTGAGTTGTACTAGGTCATGGTTTGCAATGTTTCTTAATGATGACGATTTTTATTATGTTTGTTGCTCTCTTTCAATGATGTCTCTATCATTTGTGTATTTTCTGGGATTTTTTTTATTGTAATGGTAATACATTATGGTGATCTATGATATCCGATTGGTGTCAGTAATATATATATGATTGATTCAGTGATTGATTCATGGTTACAGTGCTTCAGTTCAATGTTCAGTAATCTAATATTTGTACATGGGTTTTCTGCAGAGGAAACTTGTATATACATAGGTTCTCTTAAGAATAGTCACGTATATATTTTGAAGTTCATTTCATTATAATTGACTTCTATATTGAGTATTATTCATAGATTCGGTTGATTTACAATGTTTCAGTTTTGTGATTTGGTATTTTAGTTTGACATATTTGGTTTGGGCTTATTGTTGGTGTGGGTCCAGTATGAAAATTTAATGAAAAGAGGCTTTCATCTTTTATTATTGGTTTACAAGTGGATCCAGTTTGAAAATTTCTAAAACGTGGTTCACAAGATGTTGTGGGTTGTGATGAGAACCATAAATAGGTATAATTGGAGGGGTTAATTGTCACCTTTTTAGCCTTATTAGTCTCTCTTTCTCACATTTAATTACAATATGGTCATATGTTTCTTAGTGTAGATGGTGATTAAGGCTTGTCATATTTCGAATGCCTAATATGGTTTCAATGTAGGATAATCACGAAGATATTCCATTTTTTTTAAGATTTTGCTATCAAAGCTCGGAATAGACAACAAGGAGAGATTATAGGAGGGTTTTCCACCTCCTTGACTCCTAAAGGCAGCCAAGGGATCCTCGATATTCCCTCCAACAACTTGAAATCAAAGGCATCCAAGCAAGTGGAAGATCAAGTGCACCAAAGCTCCACTTACCTTGCAATCAAAGGGGACACATCACCTACTTTTTAGGGAGTTGTTAGTAGCTACCCTTTAGGTTAAATAGGGTTGAGAAAGATCTCATTAGGATTCAAATTTTGAAGGAAGCTAATATAATCTTAGCTCTTGTGATATAATTTTGAGAATTTCATGGTTATGTAATGAGACTATTTCTACAATAAAATGAGTATTCAGTTTGTCCTTCACTAAATCAATTTCAGAGAGTTGATCTTGTGGGTTAGGGCCCAATCCATTAGCCTCAGTATCTCTCTTGTGTATTTATGTTTATTTTTATGCCATTGTAGCTAGCCTACTTCATGCTTTTTAGCCAGTTTGCTTACATTTCATTTTATTGTTTTTGGTTTGCTTCCATTTCACATTTGTTGTAGTTAGGATCTTGTAGATCATGGTACAGTAGCATATAAACTCAAAAAGTTGTGTGTTAAATCCTCCCTCTCTCACCTCTTTCATTGGAGCTTGAGGGCAGATCTTCACCATAGGCCAAAAATTTCTCTTTAGTTTATGATTTCTTTGAAAGAATAGATAGGTTGTTGTATTTTTCATGAACATGTTGCGAATGCTGAGTTATATTTTCGTTTGAATGCATAAGTAGGTTTTATTATAATCTTTTCCATCTTCTTCATCATATATTTGTCAATTTTTGTTTCATGAACATCTAGTTTTCTTTTAGGTTTGAGTAGAGCGGCAGAGGATGAGTCCACTAGCATCCCTAGCTCCATTTTTTAGCCTTCACCAACCTCCTTTCAACAAAATCGCCCTCAACCCACTTTTGATATTTTCACCACCACACTGAGAGAAACCTTAGAAGTAAAATACGGGCTTTGAAAGAAGTCATGAACTTGGCCAATGGGTTCTCCACCTTCCATCCACATAAATACACCTTCATTTCACCTTCCTTATCCCTTTCCTCATCAATTTTAGCCTCAAAACACCCTCTGTTTTTTTCTTGTAGCATTGATAGGACACCCTATAGCAACGCGAGTTAGCCTCTCCTTCAACCCAGAAACCATCTTCCACCTCACCTAACCCTGCCATAACCTCCAAGAAACCTTCAACTCTAAATCCATGAGTCCAATACCATCTTAAGCCACCTTAGTGCCTCCTTATTGTGCTGCAAAACAGAGTATTTACAAGCATAGTTAGCCCATGACTAGATGCATTCTTAAAGCATAAAATAGTTAGAGTTTATTATCCATTTTGCCGATAAATGTGTGATTATATTAGTCTTCATTTCTGCAATTTTAACTCAGAAATTTACTTCATGAATGTTTCGTAGTTTACTTATACTTCTTGCAATAGCCTAAATTGTAGATTTCCTTCCTTGAAAAATAGATAGATGTATATCCTTGATTTAGAATAGTCCTTTCATTTCTGATAGAGTAATGTTTTTGAGTCATTTGTAGTTCTGGGTCTAATTCAGAAGTGTGACAGACTTCACTCATAAACCCTAGCAATAGCACCCTTTCGTAGAACTTAGAAGAGGATGGCATGACTAGAATGCAACTTCTATGTATATAACACTATCAACTGCAATTTTGTAGAAACCCCGTGTTGATAAAGTAAAGTAGAGTAGCCTCTCGGAATTGCAGCACTCTTGGTGCAATACCAGGGCTTGCCACTTTTGGCGTCATTTCCAAGGAGGTGTCTATGTAGATGCTTTGATTCTTTTTTCGCATTCTATTCTTCTTTTATTTTGCATGCAGCTCCAAAAATATTGAAAAATACATAAACTTTTTGAATTTCATGCCTCATAGGAGTAGGGATAACCAAGGAATTTTTTTACCAAAAACATCCATATCCCCACACAGTGACCCTTCACTCTTCTTCAATGACTGTGAGTTTGAACACACCATAAGTGAGTCTCTTGAACACTTTGAAGACCCTATTGTAGAATAAGAAGAAATTTCTTCACCTGAGGAACCTGCTTCACAAATCCAAGCCATAGATGAGATTGAGATCCAAGGAATATTTCCCATTAGAGAAACATATGGGGAAACTAGGATGAAGAACATCAGCCCCTCAACACTTCAACATTTCCATGGACTTACCTCTGAGCATCCTAACAACTTCATGTTTGAATTTGTTGTTGTATGAAGGACCTGTGGTTATGCCTCATATGATCAAAAGCTGAAGTTATTCCCATCCACCCTCAAGGATGTAGCCTTGTGCTGGTTCATGGGTTTGCCTAGGAACAACATCACTACCTAGGCATAGATGCAAGAGGCATTTAACAATAAGTACAAGGAATACTGTAGGTCAGAGGAAACTAAAGAGGAAATATTTAGCATGACTCTAGGGCCTGATAAATCCTTAGAATATTATGAAGAAAGATTCTAGTTAAGTTATAAAAGAGCCAACTGTACCTTTGATCCCTGATCACTTAAAATGTTACTTCTCTGAGGGATCAAGGAGGAGGTGATAGAAACCCATAATATTCTACCGGGAAAAGATATATACCAGCTGTCTTATGAGGACATCAAAATTGCCTTCAGGAACCATTCTAGGGCAGCTAGGAAGAAAGGTAGAGCTAGCCAAAGTATGACCAACACCCCTTCCTCTTCCACCTCCATCAAGCATGAGATTGGAAATATGTTGGAGGAATTCAACAGTGAGATGTTGCACACCTTTTCTTTGCAAATGGACACAATGTAGATTGAGAGGAAGCAAGAGGAAGCAGAAAGAGCCTTGGCTATTTTGCCCTAGATGTACTAGAAAACGCCCTCGTAATGAATTTCCATTGAATTTCATAGAGGTTTTCTTAGTATGTGAAGATAATCATGCCATAGATAAGTGTCCCTAGTTATCTAGTGTTACACAGTATTTTTTCACCGTCCCTGCAATCGCCATCCTGCACATTGGAGGACCATTTCAGTGACTTCTGTGTATTGTCATACCTTTTAAAAATTGTCATTGCATCCCTTGGCATGTGAAGAACATTTCCTCTGTTGACTATTCCTGGAGCAGTCTCTCAAAAACATATGATTTTGGGTCGGCGCTGGTAGGCAGTTATGGCCTCGCGCCCATTGGCACTCTGTCTCAGTGGACTACCCATGTCAAGCTTTTTTTGGAAAGTTTTTTAAAATAGAAGTGAAGTTTCCATTCCTAACCACTTTGTGAGAGGAGTCAGCATGGTTTCCTACATTTGAGAAAATCCCCAGAGGATAAGGCCTCCCTTCCACCTTATGAGGGATCCCAAGCCACCTCCTTCTCTCCTATAAATACATCCTTCTCACATAGTTGCAGCTAGATGAACAATCCTTACTATAGCAGGTTTGAGATAGAGCATAGAGGAATCCATTGTCGAGAAAGAGTTTAGGCCCATTGCCTTGCCAAGTCTAATTCCCCGACGAATGCTTGAGACACATTTTATAGGACCCATCGAAGGAGGCTGCAACGTCAAGGCTCTTTGGTTGTAAACTTCTTCTCTCTACTTATTAATACATTATTGATGTTTTGGTTCCCATTTTTCATTTGATATGTTTAATCCGATGCAATGCGTTTGATTCTTTTTGACCAATTAAATATTTATGAATGGAAGTAGGTTTTCGTATGCTGTTATCGTTCTCCAATCCTTGTGCAAGCACTTGAGTATCACTGCTGAAGGACCGCGGCGTGTAAAAACGGAGATCAGGAGATCATTGCCACAAGCTACGAAAACTGTGTTGGTATAAAGGTAGGTCATCTATCTCAACTCAGTTTCATTCATAAATTAGAAATCCGAAAGATTAGCATGTTCCCTTATTGCTAGACCCACCCTGGGGCTAGAGGGATCGCCTATGTCCACAAAGGGAATTTACCTGCACAACAAGTTGGCAACTCCACTGGGGATCATTGTGTTTGTCGTCTCTCGTTGTTTGTTTAGTGTTTTGCTTGTCAAGTCGACTTTGGTCATTTCATCATTTTTTTGCTTTGATTTTCCTGTCTGACTATTTTAGCCATCATTAGGGGAATTTTGAGGTCTAAAATGGGCCTCCATTAGGAGAATTTTGAGGTCTAAAATGGGCCTCCTAAGGAAATAATAAAATAATAGCTAAACCAATAAAATAATATTTATGAATTTGCAATTCACTTTTTGCACCAAAATCCATGTAACCATGGTTAAATTCAATTCAAAATTTGTACCAAAATAAAAATAATAAAAAAATTGCATTAATGTGAATATAAATAAGAACGAGATTTTCAAGAAAAAGTCATTATCATTGCACAACTAATGCATTTGTCCTTTGTACTTAAATAACTTAAAATAAAATATAAATATAAATTCATAAATTATTAATTATAGAATATACTATTAATTAAAATTTATATTATTTAAATTATATAATGACATGTAATTAATATACTATATAAAAATAATATAATATAATATATTGTTTTATGTATGAATTTTATATTACATATTGAATTGATTTGATTTATAAATAAATATTTGAAAATATACAAATATAATATTTATTGAAAAGTGTGTAATACATGAAGATTGTGTAGGGGTATGCATTGTTTCTTTCAAAAAATATGAATTGAAAATATTAATATTTTATTCAAAAAGTGTGAAATGGCATTTATTATGAGTACTTTACTTTATGACATTAAAAGTACTTAGAGCACTACCATTGTTAACCATGAGTTTTTATTCACTATTGAGAATGTGGATGTGTGGCATACATGGACTTCAGCAATGTTAATCTCAAATTGGAGAGAGTTATGCCACTTAACATGTATTGCCTATAAAGTAATTTGATTGCATTTTCCTAGGAGGCTCATTTTAGACCTCAAAATTCCCCTAATGCTAAGGAAATGTATAATCAAAATTCACTTTATGAGAACCAATCACATTTTAGGGGATGACATCATCCTTAATGGTTTAGGTGGCATTGTTTGATTTAAAGGTACCTACTTGGTTAAAGCTACTTACTTGTCACATTCTCAATGGTGGATAAAAACTCATGGTTAACCACGGTAGTGCTCTAAGTATTTTTGAAGTCATAAAGTAAAGTACTCATAATAAATGTCAATTCACACTTTTTGAATAAAATATTATTATTGTCATTTCAATATTATAAATCAAATCAATTCAATATGTACTATAAAATTCATACATAAAACAATATATTATATTATTTTCATATAGTATATTAATTACATGTTATTATATAATTTAAATAATATAAATTTTAATTAATAATATATTATATAATTAAGAATTTATGAATTTATATTTATATTTCATTTTAAGTTATTTAAGTACAAAGGACATATGCATTAGTTGTGCAATGATAATGAATTTTTTTTGAAAATATCATTCTTATTTATAGTCACATGAATACAATTTTTTTATTAATTTTATTTTGGTACAACTTTTGAATTGAATTTAACCATGGTTACATGGATTTTGGTGCAAAAAGTGAATTGCAAATTCATAAATATTATTTTATTGGTTTAGATATTATTTTATTATTTCCTTAGGAGACCCATTTTAGACCTAAAAATCTCCTAATGCTTGTTCAAGCATCGCAGTGTCAAGCATAACCTCTCGCTAAGTGGTTTTTATTTTTTCCCCATGGTTTTCTAGCCTTTGGGCACGTGATTTTGCTTGAACAATACAGTGTCGACTAGTGCTTGTTGGATTTGTCACGTGCGCAAACACCTATTTAGCGGATTACAAATGAAATATTCTTCGCCACCCTCCAGGATTAAATTTTAGCCTTTTTTCTCGAGTTTTTTTCGATTTCTCCCGCTCTAGGTTGGATTTTTATCTTTCAATTGGTCCACTAAGATTTTTTGACTCTCTTGTCTCGTTCTTCTCAGCTATTTGTCCCTCATCCTAACAAAGGAGTTTCTCATTCTATGGTTTCTAGGTGTCTCCCGCTGCTTGATTCAGCTACCTCCTCTAAGCCTTCTGGGTTAAGTTTGAGTCATTTTGTTTTGCACTGTTTCAGTTGGTTGACTGGTTGTTTTAGCTTTTTTTTCGATTCTTCATGTCTTTGGTTTGTTGTATGATGATCTTATTTTCATTTAGCTCTACATTTGTCACCTTGAGCATAGATTACATTGCTCGTTGAATCGGTCCAAAAGCCCTTTTTTGTTTGAAGGAGTGCATATATGTTTTTTAGTGTGCTTGATGTTTGTATTGGACTGATCTCTTTGTTTTAGATCATTTTCATTCAAATTGCTCAAAACTAGTGTTCATTTTTCTTTTTAGTGTAACAATGCATTTTGCTTCTCAATTATATAAAAATACAAAATTTGCATTCTTTCTCTTAGCTTGAAAATGGAAAATGTTCTTTTGCATTAGTAGTGTTTAGTGAACAAGGAAAGAGCTTTTCATTTTTGCTTTGGTTGTCTTAAGTGCATTAAGAAAAATTATCTTGTATTCAATTGATCACTGCTTTGTTTTGAATTATTATCCCTCTCTTAGCTAGCATTCATTGAAATGGAATGATTTTCTTTTGCATGTAGTTGTGCATTAAGATTTGAGATCACATTCGGTAAGGCCTTGAAATTGCAACATCAATTCAAGATCAACTTTAAAATGAATTCAATCAACCTAAGGAAGCATTGAAACATAACGCACATATTGTAGAGGTCTAGGCTAGTGACGTGTTCTGACATCATTAAACCTAGTAGTTGTCGTTCGCCATCTGTCTTTAGACAGCGCTAGCACGGACTTGTGCTACTCGTACTATCGAGTATGTAAAGGGAGACCCTTATAGGTTGCAATCCTTTATCCATAGGAAGTCGAGTTTGTCGCCCTGTAACCGTGATACACCAAACACAACATTCGGGGAGACTGCATGCATGTACGTTAAGTCCTTGGTCATTTCTGTTTCATTTGATCACCAAGGTGTATATTGTAGCTCATGGAAACTCGATACGCCCTCTTGCTTAGATTTCTTAAGTACTCATTTTGGTCTTTTCATGACTCTAAATTTGAAAAGCTCCTCGAGCACTTGTCCTTTCACACTTGTTTCAACCTGAAAGTGACTAAAGTCATATTTTGCCTGTTTCTTGACTCTTAAAACATGAAACAACAGAGTTTTGTTTCAATGTCTTAAAAAATTAACTGCCCACAAAATATTCCTAGTTCAAGTTATCTTCCTTAGTGATTCTTTAGGGTTGTTCCTGATGGCAACATTTTCGGAGTTTACCAACTAAGGAATCCCCTCGAAGAGAATCTTGGTCCTTTTCCTGCTTTTGGGAATGTTGGTGCTCCTTATATGGCAACATTGTCCCTTCCTGGGTTAACTGTTGGTTCTCCCATGTGGTTATTTTCGACCTCGGTGCTCCCAAGTGGTCTGACCTTTGTTCAACCGTCTCCTCCGCCTGAACAACATCATGTTGATTCTAAGGTGGACATCTCCCCTTCTTCGCCTATTTCTTCGTCCTCCTCTTCTACTTCGCCTGGTGAAAGTTTGGAATCGAGTAACTAGGAGGCTAAGAAGAAGAAGAAGACGAAAAAGAGGAAGTCTGATAAGCGAGAGGCTAACGATGCAGCTATTTCTCCTAAGACACCTTCCATCGATAAACCATCCAACCTTCCACGGAAAGTCAAATTCCCTTTCAAGTTGTGCAAGGGTGACCACCTTCTTCGAGATTTCCCTGGCATCCCCAAGGTGCTCGAGGTATGGTCCGATGGTCATTCGTCGTTGTCTTTGGCTTCAGGAGGTCATATTGGTGACACATCTTCGACTAGTACTGATAAGACTCATAAGAAGCAGGGTAAGATCACGAATCCATGTAAGTTGTGTGAAGGGCATCATCCCATTCACCGTACATGGATGAAGCCACAAGAGTGTTGGATAACCCTACTACTTATGTGTCCCGCCTTCCGGTTGGTTACCAGAAGCTTTCTTTGAGTCCTCCGCTAGTTGTTTGAACTATCGATCAAGATTCATCTTTGGTCGATCTTGCTCCCTCGAAAATTCAAAATCACGAATCTATTCCTGACCAACCATTGGTCGTGGAATCGGTCGATCTGATCCCGTCTATAGTTCATCAGATCTTTTCGGTCAAGAGTGGCTCTCATGCCCCTCACGTTCTTGTTTCTTTAGATTCCTCGAACTTGGAGAAAGATTCTCCCATTCCTATGTTGCAGGAATCTTCTCCTCCTGCTCCCATGCTCGTGGTCTGGGAGGATGCTCCTCTTATTCCTGTAACATAAGGGGATGACCATTGCATTCCTGTGGTACCCCCTCCAAGTAGTTTGGTCACTTCTTTCGATTGGAATCAATTTGCGGGATACCATCTTCCTTCTTATGTGCCCTTAGAGATCATGGTACAGGCCTTCAATGTGGTCATACCTAGCATAATTATAGATGAAGGCACGTCTGCTAGTATTTTGTATTCAACTACTTGGAAACATTTTGGTTCTCCTTCGCTTGTGCCTATTACACAAAATCTGTTGTCTTTTAATAGAGGACCTAGTCAACCATTAGTGATCCTTCTGAAGTTTCCTATTACTTTGGGAGGGAAAAACATCTATATATGCATGATGGTGGTCCAAGGCCCCTTGGATTTTAATTTAACCCTGGCATGCGACTATGCTTATGCCATGGGTGCGCTTGTCTCTTCCCTCTTTCGTGTGATCTGTTTTCCACATGAAGGTCAGATCGTGACCATTTTTCACCTTTCATTATTTGGTCCTAATGTGACAGCTGGTCCACCATCGTCTCTTCTTGGTCTTTATCCACCGATTGTATCTTCCCCACCACAGGTTAATTATGTTGCCACCTTCTCGTCGCCCTCATCCAATGATAGTGTCATCAAGTACCATCTACTGGGGACATTCGATCACGATTTCTGAGATGTTCTTCTCCTGTCAGATGAGAACCTCTTGGAAGCCATGACTTATTATTCGACATGATCAATTGTCGCTGGAGCATAGTTCGTTTTCTTGTGCCAAGCTCTTTAAAAAATGAAACAAGATGTGTGAGGATAGTTCATTTTCTATGTCAACCTCGTTAAAAAATGAATTAGGTCATGAGAATAGTTATGTTACTGTGTCAACCTCGTTAAACAATAAAACAGGTTCCCTTTTCAACTTGAGCTTTTGATTAGATCTCGTAAAATCCCAGTTGAGTCTTTCTCTTGATATTGTAATTGAACCTTCACTCCATCCACCTTTCAGTAACTAGCAGTCCACTCCGGTACATAGACTGAAGCTTGGGGGGCATGTACCTTGAATTGAGTCACCATGCTGGGGGCATGCCCCCTTTTTCAAGCATAGTTTATCATTTTTTCAAGCTTGTGTAAAAATGAAACCAATCTCAAGCACAGTTTACCTTTGTTTTCAAGCTTGCGTAAAAATGAAACATTCTCATTTTTTGGCTTGGTGTGCTTTGCTAGTAGTTTTTCCTACTTATTGTATCATTGCTTATTGTGTAGATGACTGTCACTCCTTATTATCCTCAAATATTAAGGTTGTACTTGCGTGTTCGTTTACTAGAAAGAAATTTTGATTACATTACATATCAACATATTCCTAGACGAATGAATGTGTTAACTAATACAATAACCAAAATTGTGTTAGATAGACATTTGCATAATTTTTAAAACATCATCATCACATGATAAGATTCATACAGGAAAATAGGTGTGTATATATATATATATATAGTGTTTGCATTCACGTGCTCCATAAGTTCAAAAAATATGTATGTTTTGGTTACATCTTGAGACATCATGTCTATCAAAAAATATGCAGAAATAAAATTCTAGGTGTCTAGTCGGCGTGATTCTCATGGTAGCATGTCACTACCTGCACAAGCCGCCTCAATAAACGATGAACGACACCCATGTAGTATGTCTCTCGTATGCACGATGAACATTATCAAATCTCACATAGTTTGGGATTCTACTCGTGAGTCCCTCCAGGTTGTGTGCGATTTCCTCCTCCTCGCTTCCCTTGCCATGAGGGGCCACATCAAAATCACGACGAATTCCTCGTGCTATTGGAGACATTCCTGCAGGTATTTCTGGGCCGACATCTATAAATACATGGATTAACATCAGAACATATATAATAATAAAAAAATCACAATACTCATCAAAATAAAAAATAAGTCTTACCCAATGCTTCATCCCAATCCTCTCCTGCTGGGAGTGGCAGATCCACATCACCGGTAAATTTTGTGCCAGAATAGGGCCATTCCTCCATGACAATTATTTGTTGACGGAGCCACTCAAAGAACTCCAGTCTCCAGAACATCTGTTAACTGCCTCCTGATCTTGGCATCAAAGCCGCCCAACAGACCATCCGTGGCTCTTGGGCTGGTGCTGTAGGAACTATCACTTCCTGACATTTGAAAATTGGTAAACGATCCAAGATGAATAGTACTAGGATGGACCCATAGCCAAATTGTTTTAGCTTACCATTCTTACATTTCGTTAGTTGGAGTTTCATGTTGATCGTTACCGCCTTTGCCCAATTATAGAGAGTTGGTGCCATATAATCTACTACAAGAAGTAACTGTGTTTTTGTGTCTTCATGCGGAGCCTGATATCCCACAGCTCGCGTGATGGTGTGCAGCACTACCTTCAGTGAAAAATTAGGAATGGTTTGGATATCCACCTTCCTGCTTTTGGATCCTTTCCTTGCCCCTCGACACACTCTGTCGATGACCATTCTCATGTTTTCCATTGTGGGCCGGGTAATTGTCAGGATTGGTACTACCCCCCTCCATGACAATCTAGTTATGAAGTAAACATCTAAGACCTCAATCTCTAGCTCCTGATCGTGAATTATGAATCTTTCCTGATCAATTTCCCATACACTGATCAAGTATTGCAATAGCTTTGGTTGAGCTTGGAGACATGGTGCCATGAAGAATTTCTTAAGCTTGCAGTCCCTAAGAACGTCCATGCATCTTACATTGCCCAAGGCTTTCTCATATTCTTCACCATGTTCCCTTTCCTTCCATTCGATCACCATTTTGCTTTTTCACACCTACAAAAACATCAATGTGGTTGTCATTAGTCAGATCATTTGCTCTTGAAGTGCTTAAAACGGGTTAACTTGTCGAATTCTAAGCTAAATATCGTGGCTACGGTTGGTGCAACTATTTTAAAATATTCGTGCCAAGTGGCATGCCCCCTCTTGGATTCAAGGCTGGTTGGCACAAGTCCATGCCCGATACCTGTTCCGACCGCCGCACCCTAATTTGAACAAAAATCCCCCCACATATCTAAAAATTGGGTTGTAGGCAATCAAAATTACATAAAAATGCAGGCAAGGATATGAGCTCTTACCTAGAAAATATGGATTCGTGATTGGCCTCCTGGATTGTCCGTTGTCAGCTCCGTAAAATGACAGTGAAAAAATGGTAAAAAGTGCTAACAAGTGGTAAAAGTGAAAATTAATTTGTTTTTACTATTTTTGGAATTTCATAAACTTTTCAGAACCCTAATTAGGTTTTTTAGCGTATTTTTCGATCATTTTCCTATTTTATCTTGAAAAATGGGTTTTACATGCATTTCTTGTGCAGCAACAGATCCTCAACATGATGACGATGAAGTAACGAGTTGTATTTTATACTTTTTTGGACTCGGTGAAAACATGAAAAAGTCACCACTGGAGTCATCTTTCAGCTCTTTTCTAACTCTCGAAAATTGAAAAGATTGTCGAGGCTTTTGTCGTTGTGAAACAATATCTACCTAGTATACGTTTACCCCTTTTTTGGGCTGGGATATATTTTTTTATGAAAAAGGAATATCTTAGCCTATCACGACTAAGAGGTTCTCTCAAACATATTTTTCTACCTTTTTGGATCTATGAGACTACCTACGAAAAGGGACCTGCTGGAGTTTTATTTTCTGCTTCTTTTCAGACTCTCTAAACATGAAAATATGTCGAGTTATTCCTTTGTCAGAATCGTTAAAACCTACATGACACCAGAAATCATCACAATGAAGTAACTGAGTTCCTCCTTCCTAGGGCTCATAAAATGTAATAGGATGTATTTCTCCGAAGGACAAACTTATATGACAAGAACATGCTATCCCCTTCAAGATTGTTTCCAAAAATAATTGGGATACTCACCAGAAATAGTGGGGGAAAATGGAACCAGTTCTCAGTTGTGTCGGTAGTATGTCGCTCTTGAACATGACACTCATCTGCATTCGTGTCGGGTTGGGGACATCCCATTTCGTCTTTTTTTGCCTCCATGTGTTTGGGTAATTTGTTTTGACCTCTCATCTACTCTTTGCCATGTCATCATGACCACATATCCCTTGATGTCAAATACTGCCAAATTCCAGAGTCATGTTGCCGATATGTTCAAGAGAAGTTTCCTTCTGTAATTTTCAACCTCTGATCCTCTGTTTGGTCCTAAGTCACTATCATCTAGTTCCTCTGTCTCGTGTTGATGATGAAGGAAACATTATGGCCCTCCTTTGACTAGGTCACTTCTTGTCGACTTCAGCGCATCATCCAGGAAGCTGATCTAGATACTCCCTTCTGATACCTTGGAGCTTGCATGCCTCAATAGAAATTTCTTCACATTCGACGATACATCCTCATCATTTGCCTTTGATCGAGTGATTCCGCAGGTGTTTGACTTCAACTCACTGTTCACATTCCATGGATTGTACTAGTTGTACCTTGAGAACCATTTTCATTATTGGTGGTTTCTCTCACGCCTGTTAACAAATTTCATAATTGGCTGGTAATCAGGTGAATTTATTGCATGTTCGACTTCAGCTTACTTATTCACATGCTTGAATTTGTACTTGTTCAAGTCGAGATGGAGCGCAAGACCTTGGGTTTTGTTTGATAAAATCTAGGTTGCAGGATATTTTGGTTTATCATGACTATATGTATGACTCTTTTGATTGGATGGTTGTGACCATACCTGAGTCTATTTATTGATCCTTTTTGCTGGATGGCTGCGTCCATACCTTAGATCGTGTTTTTATATGTACTCTATTATGGATGGCTGCACCCATGCCACATGTTCACGTATTAGAGATATCAGTTGTACTTGTAATTGCAGGTCTTCTGATGGTAGTGTTTGGTTTTAGCATGTTCTCGTAAAGCATTTCACTCCTCCCTCTCTCTCGGAACTCATGCTTTAGGGGGCATCTACTACACATTATTTTTTCACCATCCCTGCAATCTCCATCTCGCACGTTGGAAAACCATTTCAGTGACTTCTGTGTATTGTCATACCTTTCAAAAAGTGTCATTGTATCCTTTTGCATGTGAAGAAAATTTCCTCTGTTGAATATTCCTAGAGCAAGAACTCAAAAACATATTATTTTTGGTCGGAAATGGGAGGCAGTTATGGCCTCATGCCCTTTGGCGCTTTATCTCAGTGGACTGCTCACGTCGAGCTGTTTTTGGAATTTTTTTTAAATAGAAGTGAAATTTCCATTCCCAACCACTTCATGAGCGGCGCTAGCATGGTTTGCTAGACTTAATAATGTCGAAGTCCTTCCTTTGGCTTCTTGTTTCCTACATTTGAGAAACTCCCCAAAGGATAAGGCCTCCCTTCCACCTTATGAGGGATCCCAAACCACCTCCTCCTCTCCTATAAATACATCCTTATCACATAGTTGCAGCTAGATGAACAATGCTTAATGTAGATGGTGTGAGATAGAGCATAGAGGAATCCATTGTAGAGAGAGATTCTAGGCCCATTGCCTCGCCAAGTCCAATTCCCTGACAAATGCTTGAGACACGTTTGATTGGACCCGTTGAAGGAGGCTGAAACATCAAGGCGCTTTGGTTGTAAATTTATTCTCTCTACTTATTAATACATGACTAATGTTTTGGTTATTGTTTTGCGTTTGATGTGTTTAATATTTTGCAATATGTTTGATTCTCCTTGACCAATTGAATAGTTATGAATGCAATTATGTTTTTGTATGCTGTTATCGTTCTCTTATCCTTTTGCAAGCACACGAGTATCACCGCTGAAGGACTGTGACATGTAAAGATGAAGATCAAGAGATCACTTCTACAAGCTACGATAACTGCTTTGGAATAAAGGTAGGTCTTCTATCCCAACTCACTTTCATTCATAAACTAGGAATCCAAAGGATTGGCATGTTCTCTTGTTGCTAGACCCACCCTAGGGCTAGAGGGATTGCCTAGAGATTTACCTGGATTTTTTTTTTAAATAGAAGTGAGGTTTCCATTCCCAACCATTTCGTGAGTGGAGTCAACATGGTTTTTTCGACTGAATAATGTAGAAGTACTTCCTTTGGCTTCTTGTTTCCAACATTTGAGTAACTCCCCAAAGGATAAGGCCTCCCTTACACCTTATGAGGGATTCAAAACCACCTCCTCCTCTCCTATAAATACATCCTTCTCACATAGTTGCAACTAGCTGAACAATCGTTACTATAGGTGGTGTGACATAGAGCAGAGAGGAATCCATCGTCGAGAGAGATTCTAGGCTCATTGCCTTGCCAAGTCCAATTCCCTGACGAATGCTTGAGATGCATTTGACTGGACCCATCGAAGGAGGCTACAACGTCAAGGATATTTGGTTGTAAACTTCTTTTATCTACTTATTAATACATGACTGATGTTTTGGTTCCCATTTTGAATTTGATATGTTTAATCCTACGCAATGCATTTGATTCTCCTTGACTGATTAAATAGTTATGAACGTAAGTACATTTTTGTATGTTGTTATCATTCTCTGATCCTTGTGAAGGCACCCGAGTATCACTGCTAAAGGACCACAATGTGTAAAGACGAAGATCAAGATATCGCTGCCACAAGCTATGACAACTGCACTGGAATAAAGGTAGGTCATCTACCCTAATTCAGTTTCATTCATAAAGTAGGAATCTGAAGGATTAGCATGTTCCCTTGTTTCTAGACCCACCCCAGGGCTAGAGGGATCACCTTTTTCTACAGAGGGGATTTACCTCCACAACAAGGACATCAGTCCCTCAACCCTTCCACATTTCCATGGACTTACCTCCGAGGATCCCAACACCTTCACGTTTGAATTTTTTGTTGTATGAAGGACCTGTGACTATGCCTCATATGATCAAAAGCTGAAGTTATTCCCATCCACCCTCAAGGATGTAGCCTTGCGCTGGTTCATGGGTTTCACTAGGAACAAAATCACTACCTCAGCATAGATGCAAGAGGCATTTAACAACAAGTACAGGGACTACTATAGGTCCAAGGAAACTAAAGAGGAAATATTTAGCAAGACTCTAGGGCCTGATGAGTCCCTATAATATTATGAAGAAAGATTCCAGTTAAATTATAAAAGAGCCAACTCCAACCTTGATCCCCGATCACTTAAAATGGTACTTCTCCGAGGGATCAGGGAGGAGGTGATAGAAACTCTTAATATTCTATCAGGAGGAGATATCTAATAGCTGCCTTATGAAGAGATAAAAATTTCCTTCAGGAACCATTCTAGGGCAGCTAGGAAAAAAGGTAGAGCTAGCCAAAGTATGATCAACACCCCTTCCTCTTCCACCTCCATCAAGCATGAGATTTGAAATATGTTGGAGGAATTCAATAGTGAGATGTTGCACACCTTTTCTTTTCAAATGGACACAATGCAGATTAAGAGGAAGAAAGAGGAAGCAGAAAGAGCCTTGGCTATCTTTTGCCATAAATGTACTAGAAAACACCCTCGGAATTAATTTCCATTGAATTTCATAGAGGTTTTCTTAGTATGTGAAGAGAATCATGCCACAGATAAGTTTCCCTAGTTACCTGGGCTCAAATTTGTATATAAATGTGGGGAACTGGCTATATTCTACCTTAAATGTACTAGAAAACACCCTCAGAATGAATGTCCATTGAATTTCATAGAGGTTTTCTTAGTATGTGAAGAGAATCATGCCACAGATAAGTGTCCCTAGTTCCCTAGGCTCAAATGTACTAGAAAACTAGGATGAAGAACATCAGTCCCTCAACCCTTCCACATTTCCATGGACTTACCTCGGAGGATCCTAACACCTTCATGTTTGAATTTTTTGTTGTATGAAGGACCTGTGACTATGCCTCATATGATCAAAAGCTGAAGTTATTCCCATTCACCCTCAAGGATGTAGCCTTGTGCTGGTTCATGGGTCTTCCTGGGAACAACATCACTACTTGGGCATAGATGCAAGAGGCCCTTAAAAACAAGTACAGGGAATACTATAGGTCCAAGGAAACTAAAGAGGAAATATTTCTCCAAGGGATCAGGGAGGAGATGATACAAACCCTTAATATTCTATCAGGAGGAGATATCTACCATCTTCCTTATGAGGACATCAAAATTGCCTTCAGGAACCATTCTAGTGCACCTAGGAAGAAAGGTATAACTAGCCAAAGTATGCTCATGTTTTCCATCGTGGGCCAGGTACCTGTTAGTATTGGTACTTCCCCCCTCTGTAAGCTGCAGGATCTCAGGCTCCGCATGAAGCCACAAAAACACAGTTACTTCTTGGAGTAGATTGTATGGCACCAACTCTCTACAATTGGGCAGAGCCAGTAATGATCAACATGAAATGCCAACTAATGAAATGCAAGAATGGTAAGATAAAATAGTACAACTATGGTTCCATCCTAGTACCATTCATCTTGGAACGGTTACCAATTTTCCAACGTCAGGAAGTGATAGTTCCTACACCACTAGCCCAAGAGCCACAGATGGTCTGTTGGGTGGCTTTGATTCCAAGATTAGGAGCCAGCCAAGAGATTTCCTGGAGACCGGAGTTATTTGAGTGACTCCATCGATAATTTATTTTCATGGAGGACTGGCCCTATTTTGGAACAGACTTTACCAGTGATATGGATCTCCCACTCCCAGCACGATAGGATTGGGATGAAGCATTGTGTAAGAAATATTTTTTGATTTTGATGAGTATTATGATTTTTATTTATTTATTATATATTTTCTAATATTAATCCATGTATTTACAGATTTTGGCCCTAAAAAACCTGCAGGAATGTCTCCAATTGCACAGAAAATTCCTCGTGATTTTGACGTGGCCCCTCATGGTGAGGGAAGCCATGAGGAGGAAATCATACGCAACCTGGAGGGACTCATGAATAGAATCCTAGACTATGCACCCTCCATCCTGTTAGTCATTAGTAATTTTTTTCCTTTTTAGATGACTAAATTTCTATCCTAGATTTCTAGAAACGAAATTCATGAGTCTTGTTAGTTCTAGAAATCTCACTGCCTTCATTATCCTTAAGATAAAATTTTCACTGTTCTACTACTATATCATGTCATAGTCAGCCTATCACTCATGGAAGATCCCTCATGGACTCGTGTCTCTCATCTCTGTCCCATTTTCACACCCATAAATCTCATTACTCCATTTGTCCCTTGCCTATGACTCCATTATCCTACTAGGGTTTTTTAGGGTAATTTTTCTTGGTTTCATGACCTCCATGGTTAAAACATCAACAAGGCTTGTATCCTGATGCTCTTACACCTCCTCCTATCCTTAATATACCTTCATAAACACTTCCCATGACTCTTATCCCTCAAACTCATCATTTTTCTACAAAGCCTAGCCTATTGCTACAATTTGACACTTTTCGAGACTAGGCCTGTGTTTTTCCCTTTTTGACCCTTTCCCCTTACTCAATTATTGAAATTCCACTTCCCCCTAATCTCTAACATCTATCCCTATCCCCCAAAATTTCCCCAAGAATTTAGACAACCCTTAACCCCTTCATTCCCCTCCCTCTACAAGGCAATCCTAAATCCCCTACACCAAACCCTAATTTCCTCTTCCAACTAAGCTAGGGTTTGCTATGAAAAGGAGGCATAAGATAAAATGATCCATATGGTAGGTCATATCAGAAATCATGAAGCCATACCAACTCATAAACATCATGCCTCCATCTTTTTCCTGGAATTATTTTCAAGAGACAAGCCATGTGTCACACCTATCTAAACCATCGTTCAAAACCATTTTTGCTCATCCCATGCTTCTCCTCATTTTGTACATCACCCATTAGCTCCCGTCATGGCAGCCTGGTACGCACCCTTGGTGTTGCCACAACCTTTGGCTCCCTTACAAAATGACTATCAAGCCAAAATCCCAGACTTTACTGGAGATGAGACTACCATAGCTCAACATCATGTGGATAGGATTAGCGATGCCTTTCAATACATGGAAATCGAAGACGAGACCATCAGAATGAGGATGTTCGCCCAAAGCCTGGGCGGAGAACCCAAAAAATGGTTTAAGATATTAACTCCAAACATCATCCACAATCTCCCAAAACTCTACCAAGTCTTCATAAACAAGTGGGAAATTCGAAAGAACCCCATTCAAATCCTGTCATAATATAACAATCTAAAACGGGAAAATGGGGAAAGTGTCCAGGGATATTGCACAAGGTTCAACAATGTGTATAACGCCCTCCCGCCTCACTTCAAACCCCCACTTGGTTCAGCCTTGGAAAATTTCCCCGAGGGTTTTGACCCAAACATGACTTATCAGCTAAGAGACAAGGACCCCCCTACCCTAGAAGAAATGCAAAAAGTGGCTATAAATGCAGAAGCCAACTTAGCCGAAAAAAGAGCTAGGATAAGAGCAGAAAAGGGAGTCACTTACCATGACGAATTTGCCCCTTAGGTTTCTTCCTCGAATCCTAGAATAGATGGCCTGGTCAAATCCATGACAAATATGTGGGAAAAAATGAGTGAAAAAGCACCTCTTAAGGACAACCAGCCAAACCCTCAAAACCGCAACCAAAACTTTAGGAGAGACCAATCTCAAAATAAAACAAGAGGAAAAGACCAACAAGTCAGACCATCCTTTAGAAAGAATTATATTGATGAAGAGGATAGGGATACTGAACCCATTTATGAAAATCATTGGAACCTCATAGGTTCTGATAACGAGAGTTAGGTTGACCTCACAGCTGGAGAGCAAGAGTTCTTCTCTCTGAGTCAGGACGAAACCAACTATGAGGATCCCGAAGATCCAGCCATAGATTTTCAGAATTCCATTATAGAAGCTCACAGGAAGTATAACCTTAGAAGCAGAAAAAACCAAGACCACTCCAAGAAGGGTAGCCCTAACATTGCTAAAACCTCTGAAACCATCTTTAAAAAAGCCATGGATAGCAACAAAATTGTGGCCAAGAAAATTGACCAAAACAAAGATAAAGCTATTCAAACAAGTCTTGGCTCAGATACTCCTAGTACCTCCACAAAAACCCCCGAGGTGACTGTGTCAAACAAAGTCCCGAACCAGAGTCAGCAAATTAAGAGCATAGAAAAAGTCATGTCTGAAAAAGCTGAAACAAATCTGTCCAAACTACAAACTCCTTTTAGTTTCGAAGGGAAAATTTCCAAAATAAAAATTACCATACCCCTTACTGAGCTAATAATTGTAGATAGGTATAGATCTCAAATATTCAAATTTTTTGATATAGGAAACGAGGCGGATACTTTAAATCTAATTGATGACAAACCTGAGCTCTTATTTGGCCCCAAAATAGAAGGTGAATACCAAGAAGGAACTGTTTCTCCTTTCTATGTGAGTTTGAACATACGGGACAAGATATTACATAATGCCATGTTAGATTCTGGTGCCTCCCATAACCTCATGCCTAAAGCAATCATGGAAAACCTGGGACTAGAAGTAACTCAACCTTACAAAAACCTGTACTCCTTTGACTCAAGTCAGGTCAAATGTTTAGGTCTAATAAAGAACCTAGGTTTTGCTTTAACACAACTACCAGTGAAAAACCTAGTCATGGACGTAGTAGTGGCCAACATCCCTCCTAAGTATGGAATGCTACTATCAAGGGCATGGGCTGGCAAAATACAAGGTAACCTTCAAATGGATATGTCATTCTCTACCATCCCATTTTTCAACCAGACTAGGAGATTATACCGAGAGACTCACATGAAATACATGGTTAGCAACCGAGATAAGCCAAACAATACTCCCATTTATTCCATTCATTCCAACTTAGATTCTTTTATCTTATACAATGAAAGTGATATAAACAAGCAGATAATGGAAAATGAAGAGGTTTTCAAACCATCAAAAACACATTTTCCATTACTAGATGTAGAGGCTAATGACCAAAGCTCCAAGAAACTTGAAAAATAGCTTAGTATCATATATGAAAAGGAAGCTCTTTGGAGTATAAGCTTTGACGGTTCTTGTGGAAAAACTGGTTTAGGGGCCGGCATCTAGATACACAATACTAATGAAGGTCATTCTTTCAGATTAGAATTCCAATGTACTAATAACATTGCGGAATATGAGGCCCTTCTCATTAGTCTGCACATACTTAAGGACTTGGGCACCAAGAAAGTATCAGCCCAGGGAGATTCAGAACTTGTAATCAGGCAAATCAAAGGTGAATATTTAGTGAAAAACCCAAGACTAAGAGAATACAGAAATGCAGCTTTAGACATCCTCAAAACCTTCGAGAAGTATGAACTCACTTATATTCCTAGGATTCAAAATAGTCTAGAAAATGAGCTCGCCTTTGCTGCAAGCAATGGCCAAACACCATGTTTGAGTGAGCAATATAGTATTCAGGTCAAACATCACCCTACAATAATAGATAATATGAACCATTGGAAAATATTTAAAGATGATGATCAAACTGATGACTTCTTACAATCTAGGAATCAATTTGAAGAAACCAAAACAGACTTAGAAAATGAAGAAAAGAAATACAGCCAAAATCAAGACCAAGAGCTAAATCCACCTTCTTGGATGAATCTAAACCTGATAGATCATTCATATGGAACTGAGATAGGAGAGGACATTGACCCAAGAGAACTCGAAGTCTTACATTGTGAAAATGACACCATACCCAGAGGGCTTGCGCCTCTAGAGGAATTGTTTGAATTTAACGATGTGGCCAAAAAGCCAAAAATGGAATCTACTGAGGTCGACATAGAAGAATATAACATAGGAAGCTCGGAGGAACCTAGAAAGATCAAACTATCCAAAACCCTTCCGCCTCACATAAAACATAAATACATCGAGTTTTTTAAAGAATTTAAAGATGTGTTCGCATGGGGATACCAGGATTTGAAATCATACGACACAAGCATCATCCAACATAAGATTCACCTCAAAGGAAACCAGAAGCCTTTCAAACAAAAGTTAAGAAGGATAAACCCAGTATTACTACCTTTGGTTGAAAAAGAAATAAAAAAGATGTATGATGCTGGGATAATAGTGTCTCTCCGGTACTCTAAATGGGTCTCAAATCTAGTATTAGTTAGGAAAAAGACCAGAGAAATTAGACTCTGTATCGATTTCCGAAACCTAAATAGGGCCTGTTTAAAGGACAACTATCCCTTGCCCAAAATGGACCACATACTTCAAAAGGTAGTAGGTGCTAAAAGGATCTCATTGCTTGATGGTTTTTTTGGTTATAACCAAGTGCTGGTTTACCCCACTGATCAACACAAAACAACTTTCACTACACCTTGGGGCACCTTTATGTATGTTAAAATGCCTTTTGGATTGATGAATGTCAATGCTACATTCCAAAGATCCATGGACATAGCCTTCTTAGAAGACATAGGTTTTTTCATAGTCATATATCTTGACGATATTACGGTATATTCTAAATTAGATGAAGAACATCTGGTACACTTAAGAAAGGTTTTTAACAAATGTAGAAAATATGGTTTGTCCCTAAACCCCAAGAAAACACTTTTTGGTCTAGAAGAAGGAAAACTCCTAGGTCACATTATTTCGGAAGACAGAATAAAAATATACCCCCAGAGAATCGAAGGCATATTGCAAATAAGTCACCCCTCAAACATAAAGGAGTTGCAATCCTTTATTGGAAAGATGAATTTCTTAAGAAGATTCATCCCAAACCTTGCCGAACTCCTGAGAGATATCACAAATGTGTTGAAGAAATAGGCCGGGGATAAATGGACTACAGAAGCCAAAAAATATTTTGAACTTGTTAAAAAGGCCCTAACTGAAACACCAGTATTGATAAGTCCTGATTTCACCAAAGATTTTTACATTTTTTCATTTTCCTCGGAACACACGATAGTTGCTATATTGTTGCAAAAAAACGCAGTCGGGCAAGAGCAACCCATTGCCTTTTTCAGCAAATCCCTAAGAGATGCTCCCTTGAAATATAACATCATGGAGAAACAGGCATTCGCATTGGTAAAAGCACTGAAATATTTCTGAGTTTACATCTTACATTCTCATGTCATCACATTTGTCCCTAATGCTATCGTCAAGGATATTTTAAACCAATATCCTGATGGTAAAAGGGGAAAATGGATCGCTATAATCTTAGAATGACTTAGAAATCCGACCTACCAAACTAGTTAAAGGACAAGGACTTGCAAGACTAATGGCTGAAACCAACCTCCAAGCTTTAGATATAAATTTTGTTGATGCTTTAGAAGAACAGGAAGAATGCACATCCACTCATGTTGAACAAATGTTTCTGGATTCACCTTGGCATGCAAATATTCTTTATGTATTATTTTATCTAAATGCCCCTCCAACTTTATCAAAAACAAAAGCAAGATTTCTTAAACAAAAGTCTTTAAAGTTTTTCATAATATATGGTCTTCTGTATTGGAAAAATCCCACCGGTATGCTGCTTAAATGTTTGCTTGAGTCTGATGCAGAGAAAATTATGCACGAAATGCATGAAGGGGAATGTGGGGGCCATCTCTACTAGAAAACCACAACAAACAAAATAATTAGAGACAGTTATTATTGGCCTACCTTATTTCCTGACACTCACCAGCTAGTTATGACATGCCATAAGTGTCAAATTTTCGATGGCAAGAAAAAGCTTTTACCTTTTCCCTTGCATCCCATCATAGTCGAAGGACCCTTCCAGCAATGGGGCCTAGATTTTATTGGGGAAATTCACTCTTCCTCATCCGCTCAACATAAATGGATCCTCACAGCCACTGATTACTTTACCAAATGGATAGAAGCCATACCTTCCAAGAATGCCACCGATTCAGTCATCATCAAGTTCCTAGAAACCAATATCCTATCTAGATTTGGCTGTCCCAGAAAGATCATTACAGATAACGCCGCTGCCTTCTCCTCCAAAAGAATGGTTGACTTCTATTACAAATATCACATTTCATTAGGACATTCCACAGCTTATTACCCTCAAGGTAATGGTTTAGCCGAGTCCTCTAACAAAAGCCTAGTCAACATCATCAAAAAAATTCTTGAACAAAATAAAAAAGCATGGCATGGAAAACTAGTACACGCACTATGGGCCGATAGACTAACCACCAAAAAATCCATAGGTATGTCTCCTTACCAACTAGTTTATGGCATAGATGCCATTTTCCCAACATCTCTAGGGGTTCCAGTAATGAAGCTATTGCAGGAAGTTCAAATAGAAGAAAATGACATGCAAAGAAGGGTAAATCAGACTATCCATTTACAGCAAACCAGAGAAGAAGTTTACCAAAAGGCTCAGTTAGCGCAAGACAAAATAAAAAAGATTTTTGATTGAATTAGGACCAAGGAAAATGATTTTCAGATTGGAGACAAGGTGCTAAAATGGGATTCTAGAAGAGAAGACAAAGGTAAACATGGTAAGTTTGAAAACTTATGGAAGGGGCCTTTCATCATCAGCTCAGTTAGCGGAAACAATGCCTTTTTCTTGCAAGAACCTGATGGGACTGAAGCTTTTGGGGGTCCTGTGAATGGCAGGACATTAAAGCATTATTTTTGTCAGGAGCTCCAATTTTAAAACATTTTCAATCATTGTATATACCACTGTTTGCAAAATAAATAAAACAGAAAAGTCAAAAACAATAGAAGAATAGAAAAGAGGGCAGCTGAAAAATAGAAAAAGGCCCCATGTTCCAAAAAAAGAGTCATTCAGAAAGCGCGCAAGTCTAAATGCCGCTACTAAGTACTCAAATGTCTTGTTCAGTTATCTAGCCTAATCATAGATGAACATGTTTAAATTTATTTGTTGATAAGTTAGTGAGTGAAAAAGATGGTCAACATTGTGTAAGCTTGACTTATCAAAGAGAGTATATTAGGAAAAGATACTAGTTCCACACACCCAAAACAGAACCAAAGAGGGAAGCGGGGATGAAAAACAAATTGTGCATCTTAGCCCTGTCTTTCCTAGTTTCCATTTTATGCAAAATAATATTTGTGTGCAGCTTGTATTTCATGCCACAAACACATGACAAATCAGACTGTCTAACCCTGATTTGATCATCTTTTCAATTTCTTGTTTTAGATTAGAGAAACAAAATCCTCTCAAACAGCTTAATCTTGACAGTTGGTCTAGCATAGGTAGAGTAATGAAGGAGTTCACCAGTTTAATCCGAACTCCAGGTAAATATAAGTGTAGAATTAGATAGGTTCATTTTCCAAAAAGAAAAAATATATATTTTCAAAAAGGGTCGCTAGTCCAAATGCACCCAAAGGAAGAAAAAAATGTTAGGAAAGATAGTGGGGTAGGTAGAAATATCATTGATGCTAATCATGCTGTCATTTTTTAGAAGTAGCATCAAGGAAGAATGAATTTTGCGCCAATGGGTAAGGCATTGGTCTTCATAAGCCAAAGATCTAAAATTTCGGACACCTCCTGAAAAGGAGCTGCCCTCCCCAAATGGAGCCACTATTAGTCATCAATATTTTTCACTTGTTGGTGATGACTAGTTGTAACAACCAAGTTTTCTAGCAGCTGATCTAAAAATTTGTCAAATTTTCCAGCTAGAAAACACCCATAGACTTTTTTTTCCCTCTTACCTTTTAGCCCGCCCATGACGAGATGAAACCTCATTATCAAATCCTACCTAGCCTCGGCCATACTAGTCTGACCATAGGCTCTAAAGAAACAATCCAAATCTGTCCAAAAATTCTCCCCTAAGTTAAGAAGTGGCGCTTTAGGAATTTCTCCCTTGGCGAATTATCCTAAAGCCAAAGAACCTCCATCTTCTATAGACCAGTCATAATAGACCTTCCCATTCTACAAATAAAGTTTGTTACAGCCCTAGGTCGCGCTACTAATACACCCTCAAGTCTCAGCAATTCATGTACCGTAAGCCAAACTGATTCTAGGTGTTTTTACAGTGTTTTAAATGGATCTTTCAAGGACAGAGGCCTACCAGCATCTCAAAAGACAATATTTAGCTCCACATGAGAAGACAACTACTTCTTAATGTGATCTTGAGCCTGGGATGCAGCCACAAAGTAGAGAGTTTTTAATTAAGCTCTTGCGATCAGAGTCAAAGCCTGAAAGGACAGTGAAAGGAAAAATAACACTATCAAAGGACTGATGATATGACATGACTAAAAAACCTCCTTCATCTATAAGCAGAGGGTTTGAAGACTGAAGAACCTCCTTCATTTCACAAGCAGAGGGTTAGGAGCGCCTCCTTCATCTATAAGCAGAGGGAAAATGGACAAAGTCTGATTTTAAGAGTTGCAATTGACTGTCAAACAAATTTTTTGATGAATAGTGAGATAGTGACTAAGGTTTTCTGAAGTAAAATGATGATTAAAGGCAGTAGAGGTTAAAAGTGATACTCAAGTATTTTATCAAGATAGGCCTCCTTTCATTTACAAGGCAGGGGCCAAGAGACAGACTGCTTGTGGGTTTGACCGATCAAGAGACAAATGGTAAGAGTGTCAGTATCATACTTGAAAGTTATCGAACAAGGCAATCATGTCAAAAAACAAAGGAAAAAACATGAGTACTATAATCGCTGGGTGTTATCGCTATCTCCTACTGCAGTTTTCTTCAAAGACAAATTGGAGCCCAAAATTAAAACAATTTCTGCCTGTGATTGAGGACAAGTCGTACACAGGCCAAAGAATGATAATTATTTTTCAAAAGGTACTTTTTCTTCCTGTTCATGAGGGAATGTCTTTCAATAACTCATCACAGTGGACAAGAAGGCAAATTGTGTTTAGTTTTCCAAAGGAGGTATTGCAACTAAACACATCTGTTCATAAAAATGCAAGAAGTATTATGGCATGTTTTTCTAGGTTCTAGAACAACTTTCAAAAACAATGATGCATGCCACTACTTAAAATGAAGGCATGCTCCTATAACAGAGGTCAAAGATACCTTGCTGGTACATTTTGAGCAGAGGAAAGGTTTTAGAAGAAGCACCCTTCTTGATATACAAAGGATGATAAAGCCTAGGTGAATACAACTAGCCCTCACTCACAGTCATTAGAGAAGTTCAAACATCACCTGCCAGCTAAATCAGCTTCACAAATAGGCATGACCACCTCCTAAGCATAGGGAGAAAACACTACCAGTTTAGGTGTCAAAAGGGTGGAGCTACCTCCTTCAAAGTGTCAAAGAAAACCTCACATAACACAAGTAACAACAGATGAGCAATACAAATACAAGAGGTGGAAAAGGGATATTTAATTTACAGTTAAAGTTTATTCCCCAGTAAAAAGGCAGTGCCACTCAAAAGACACATCTACAGCCCTTCATATGGCTCAGAGAAAAATTTCCTCCCACAGTGCAAATATCAAAAAGGAAAACAATTTTCTCTCCAATAAGAAACAATGAGTTTTTAAGTCTTAAAAAGGGTTGTTTTATTTCAAAAGGGAGGTCAGGTTTATAAAACAAATGGTCATCACCAATCTGAAATTTATCCGAATGAAAAGGTATCAGGTTATGTTTTAAAAGGATAATCATTCAAGTTTTGTTTCAAAAGGCATTTTCAAACATCACCTAAAAAACCCTCATCAATCAAATGTGAAAGGGATTTCGGCTTGTTCGCTTTAAAAAGGGGGTTAAGTACCGTTGCAAGCCCTTCTAAATCTCTCCATACACAAAGCAACACTCTTATTACTGTCCACGAGACCAAAGAAGACGTTTTCAGGCTAAAACACAGAGTTTTTCGGGCTTTCTAGGCTGCGCGGCGTGCCTGTACAGTTGCGCGCGTTCGGGGCCGCGATTTTGCAAAGAGAATGGAAGCTGGCGCGCGCGCCCTCGTAGTAGCGTGCGCATGCCAGGAGAAGAGCTGGCTGGCCGGCCGGCCCGAAAAGTGACCCGACAAACTGTTTGCGTGGCGCTCTCCTTTCGTCGAAACGTGAATGTTACATGTCAAGCCATTAAAATGCCTCCAAATGTTTTCGCAAGTCGATCAAACTTTCACAAGGTCGTGTAATTATGTCAAAGGTATTTTGTGTTGCCCCCTTGATAAATTCAAACTGCTAGATAGTGTTTGAGGCAGTGAAAATCTGGATGTAAATCAAGGTAATTTAAGTGAATGTTTTGAAAGAAAGTCACAGGTGGTTTAGAGTGAAGTGTTAATCCTAGCTTCAAAGAGCCTAAAAACTGCCCTTAAAAATAAAGCATCACACTCCTTTTCTAGTGGGGTTGTCAAGCATTAAGGACATCCTAACTGCTGTAGCACAAAACATAAACTCTGTCAGCTGTATGCATTGGTGAAGACAGTGTTAAGGAGGGTTGGTGTTCTTGTTTAATGATCCGGGCATGCAATATCTATGATTTCCCAGCACTGACATAGGAAAAATGGTGGATTTTATTGATGTCAAAGAACTTTATAAACTGCCCTCAAAATAGTATTGAAAGGTGGGGATAGTGTTTAAAATGAGAAACACAATAGTTGGAAAGTAAAAAAGTGGTCCTAATTTCATGAACAGTAATCATTGAATGAGTATTTTTGTCCTTTCAAAAGTCTCCTCTGTGTGTTAAAAAGGGCAAAAATAGTGTTTCTCTTTCGTTCCATGAAGCAAACTTTAGTGTACGAAGCTGTAACTTGCCATTTGGAGGTATTGTCAAACTCTCTGTGAGGAATAGTGAATACAAGGGCAATGTTTTGGCTAAGAGGATTTTTTGCTGTTTGATTGCTACAGGGCTATTTGTGCTGACACCAAAACACAAGGAGCTTGATGTCTTTACCTAAACACAATGAACATTTGACTGTGTGTATGCTTTTTAGTTGACTGTACGATTGTTAATGAATCTACTTGTTGATTGGCATACAAAAGAATAAGGGTAGTATTTGCAGAGGAAAAGAGACCTAATACCACAGAAGCATCTCAGACAACATTTGAAACAAATTTGCCTTGATTAAAACAGTGATTTACAAAGAAGACAGAGGTTGTTTGAAAACACATTTTTGAAATCCTTTTGAAGGCAGTTTGATTTTGCAGAGAGCATTTAGAACAAGATGCCTCCCAGGCAGGACAGTAGGAGTGGTTTACATAGGCGATTTGAGCCTACTTCCACTGAAGAAGTAAATGCCCACCCATCAGTCTTATTCAATTTCCATGAGGTGAGATGTTTATATTTTTTCCAAAAGGTGCAAGAGGTGAAGAGTTTTTCTCCTTTGACACACCTTTGCGCTTTGAGGTTTCAAGATAAGAATTTACAATTGGCAGGCCTTGACTTCAAGTTCTCCCCAAGATCCATCTCCAAAGCCACTAAAATTCCCTATATTGGCGAGAAATGGTTTAAGCAAAGCCATTTGGACTCAGATGATTACAAGCCCTTCCTAAAGCCTGAGCACAGAGAATCATGTCCTTCTATTTTTCCTTTCTCATATCTTTTAGCCAGCTATGCCCCTCTCATGAAGATTGTCATGAAGTACTTCACTTGTGAGGGAAGGCTCTCCCGAATTTATGCATATCACATTCGACTGCTCATGCATTTCACTAGAGCCAGATTGCTAAACCTTCCTTTCTTGTTACACAAGAGAATTGAGAAAATGGCCTCCACTGTCCAGAAGAAGCCTCCTGCACAGCAAATAGCCTGTCTCTTCCATCACTCTCTCATCAAAATCATCATTCTTCATCAGCTTGAAAAGAGAGAGGTCTCTTGGGATGTTTTCATCACTCATCCGGATTTCTCCACTGTCCCTCCAGTCCATACATCCCCTACATCTCCTACTCATCGTCTATCACCTTCCTCTAGCAGACCTATTCCTAAAAAGCTCAAATTTACTACAGAACGAGCAGAAGAGCCCAAAGAGGGAGAAGATCATGATCATGATAATGAGGAAGAGGATGAAGGGCAGCAGCATGAAGAGCAGCATCACAGTGTAGATGAACAGTAGCAAGGGAAAGAGGAAGAAAGTGCTGAACAACAACAAGGGAAAGAGGAAGAAAGTGCTGAACAACAGCATGAAAATGAGGGTGAGACAGGGCAACAGCATGAAGATAATGAACAAGGACAGGAAAAGGATGAACAGGGGCAGCCTTGTGGGACAGAGCAGCAAGGGCAGCATGATAGTGATGAGCAAAGGCAGCGTAAAGAGGACACACAACAACCCTATGAGACAGAGCAGCTGCATGAAGATGATAAACAAGGGCATGACAGTGATGAGCAAGGGCAGCCAAAAGATGATACACAACAGCCTCCTCAAGAAGAACAACAACCTCCTCAAGAAGAAAAACAAACTCAAAAGGAAGAGGAACAAGGTGACAAAGGTAAAGGGGCCATGCCCTCTTCTCCTAAAAAGGCCAAGCCCCAGACAGCAAAGAAGAGAGTGCCTAGAGTGGTCACTCCAAATGTGACAAGGGCTCTTCGAAGTAAAGAAAAATTACCAAAAAGGCCTATCATTGATTTGCCTAGGAGGAAGAGCACTAGAATAGCCACCCAAAGCAAATGGAAGGGCAAGGTAGAAGGAAGTCATGAACAGGAGAGTGCATTCGACATCATCCAAGTCCAAAGCGATGATAGTGATAATGAGCCCCAGATTCTAGAAAAAATTTTGATCCATAGGGAAGGCCAAATTGATGCATTGAAGGATGATCTTCATATGGCAAGGAATTTCAATCAATTTCTGCAAATCCAAAATAGGCAAATGAGTGTCCATATGGCTGTTTATGAGACACGGGCAACTAAGTACAAGAAGGAGGCCTCCAAATCCCAAGCAAGGTTGGAAGAACTCATGGGCGAGTTTGATGAAAGTGAAGGCGATGATCAGCCTAAGCAAAAAAGGCCTAGAACCATGGGGCTTAAAAGGGCCCTTGAGAAGCAAAAAGAAGAGGAAAATGCCCTTCTCCAATCTACCCCTCTCACTGCATTGTTTGAGTAGGAGATAGAGCACAATAAGGAGGCGTGGATTGAGAGAGTCAATGACCATTTGGAGAAGAAGTTGGAGAGGGAAAATAGGGATTTACACCTTCAAAGGAGAATGACGAGGCATTATAAAAGGCTAAATCAGTTTTCCTAGCGCAAGTTGAAAGCTGTTCAAGACAAGCTCAAGGAGGCTAAAGGGAAGTGCCCGGCGCGGAAAGTGAGGAAAGACACATCAAGAATTCAAATTTTGGCCTCTACTTCACAACATGTTGTTGAGAACCCTTAAGGGTCATACCAATTTTGGGCGATTTTCAACATATTTTTGTTTTTTGGCATTTTTGGGTTTTTGGCCAACACTCATGGGCTTCGCCATTTCAGTTTGGGGGATCATCAAAGGAGGAGAATGGTATCATTGGATGCCATAATTTTAGGAGCACACACTCAGTGATTTTCAGGACATTTGAAGATCATTTTCTCCCCCGAAATGGCGAAAAATGCCTGCTTTTTCTACACTCTGCCGGGTCTATTAGCAAACTTTATTCTTTGGTTTTTTACACACATGCCTATTTTTGGAGGACTTCTAGGAATCAGATTGAGAAAATTCTAGTTGATCCAGAAATTAGACACTCAGAGCTTTCCAACAAGTATCATGAGCCTCGTTTCGACATCGGGAAGGCTGCCAAAAGTTGTCGGCAAGTCAGCGGACCTTTTGCTGATGTAATTTTTGAGTATTTTTGTAAAATTTGAACCTTTAAAAACTGCTTTTTCCTCATGTGCGTTTAGCTATTTTTGCACATGAGAAGTTATGAAAAGTCAATTTAATTCCCTCTTTTATCATTTTTTTGATATTTTATGAGATATTTTGTGCCTTGGGCTTTACAAAGCCTCAAGGACAAGTTTAGATATTTTGAATAGGCCAATGAGAGTGCAAATTGAACTAAGAGGTTTTCCTCGCTTCAGCCTATATATTCCAAAGGTTTTCATTGTAAAAAAAGGCTGAACTTGATGATAGAAGAAATATATGGTCATATAAGCTTTGGAAGAAATACTTGTCTCATGCTCTTGGATAGTCTCTTGGATGTTCTTGGATGATGAAAGAGGATTGTTGTTGGATTCCATGACTTGGTAGAATGGTATAGTGTCTCTTTCTTTATTTTTTTTTCTAGTTTTCATTCATGAATCCATGTTTCTTGCTTGCTATAGATCAGTAGAGAAAAAATTTGAGACATGCCCTTGGAGGCACCTCAAATTTCTTGTTTCTTCATAGCTTCCATGTTTTCTTCTTCCTTAGTCACATTAAAGAATTCTTGATTGCTCTTTAATAACTTAAGGATATTTTTGCTTATTTCATTCATGGTTTTTATGCATGCTAAGTATGATTTACGGTACGCCCTGCTTACTCATGGCTAGCCATAGCTCCATCCATGAAATTTCTCTTTGACTGATTAGATTGTCATTTGTTGAACCAAGGAGGTCTTGTTCCGATCTTGCCCTTTGCCTAAGACTATGCAATCTTGTTTTCAAAGTGCCCAATAACTTGAAGTACTATGTTTAGGCATTCTGGCATAGTGATTTGAGTTGTTTGTCTCTCTTAAGTGTATTTCCCCAAAGTCTGATAGTCATTTCCCAAAGTTAGAGAGTTATATATCTCTATGCATGGCTTGAATGTTTATTTATATGTATTGATTAGCTTATAGTTACATTTCTCATGATTAATGGTTTTCCCTACCATGTTTATGTCAGCTATTAAACTAGTTATGCTTGAAATCCTTTGTTGTTCCCAAACTTGATGTCCATTTTATTCCATTTTGCCCAAAGATCCTTTCTACCTCGAATCAAATCGGCCCTTCAAAAAATTTCAGATCACCGTCGACTATGTACGGCACTTTTCGACCTATTAAATTTCAGCTGATCCGACATATTTTTACCTATCTTATATATTTGATCGCCTATCCCTCATAACCTAAAAAAAAAAACCCAAAACCAAAAACCTACTTCATAACTAGCTCAAAATCAACACAACAAGCAAACACAATGCATATCCCTACACATTATAGAGAGATCCTCTCTCGAGTCTGTGAAGGCTATGTCCGGCCCAAAGATTGGTTTGATGTTACACTCAAAGATTGCTACCAATCAACAATCCACGGACCAACAGA